>CM021770.1:26325366-26440228 GCA_011076525.1 Nettapus auritus
TTTTTTTTTTTACTCCCCGCTTTCTCTTCTTTCCCCTTTTTCCTCCTCCTTTTCCAGCCGCCTTTTCCCTCCCACCGAACTCCGCGCAGCGCCGGCAGCAGCACCCCGTTATCCCTCACGTCTCCATCACCCCCTCGCCCCGCTCCCATGGCCCCCACACGGGGCACCCCCGCTTTGCGGGGCCACAACCCCACCGCAGGTGTTCTCCGAGCCCTCCGCCGGGCTGCTTTCCCCTTCCAAAACTTACAATACCATTGGGTTTCACCTCCCATTTCCCACTTGTTTCATAACGAGTCCGCACAGCAGAGGAGCAGAGCGGCCCTGGGGAGGGCCAGCAGTGAGCAGCACAAACCAGCCTGGCGCTGCGGGAGCAGCCGGGGTTGCTTAGGAAATCCCGGCCGAGACCTTCCGCTTGTTTTTGTCTCTCTCAGGAGCGCTCGCGACTCGGAGGGGAGCTGGCAAAAGCGTCTTGTCGCGGTGCTTTCTCCTGCCGGGGGAGGCTGGCGGAGTTCTTGCCCGTGACGTGGATGGTATCTGGTGTTCGGTGCGCTTCGTTGCCAAACGCATCCGTTTTGTGTTTGGAACCGAAAAACGGGCTGATCGGTGTGACGCGCTGGCTCTGCCGCATGAGCAGGACACGGGGATACAGGATTTTGGTTGCTTTATTTTGGAAAGAAAGCCTTTACATCCAAGTTGTTTTCGCTGAGTCTTCCGCTGACGATAATCAGTCCCAGCAATTAAACTCCTCACTTCTCTTAGGAGATTCCGCAACACTTTTCAATTTTTTTTGTTGGCAATCGGGACGTTTTAGGTTGCAAAGTCCCGTTTAGCCCAGGGCTGGGCTATTGAACGTGCTGCTTGAGACGTGACGGTGGTGGAACAGGCAGCTTTGACGTGTTGCTCCCAAACAAAGAGAAATGCTGCTGGAACGGGAAAACAACCTCCAAGCGCGACGGGCCCGGTTTGAACCGGGAGCAGCTGCAGAGGCAGGAGGGTTACGTCCTAGGGTGTATACCTGGCCTGGCTGGGGAGAGATTTGCCTGCACAGCTCAGGTTATTGCACCAGGAGGAAACGCTGCCCTTTAGTCTGCCAGAGCGGGCAGGATTGCTCCGTGCACCCCTTGCTGCCTGCCAGGCGCTGATAATGGCTCCTCGCTTATCTGTGCGGTCTCCTACCTGGCAATTAGCAATAACAAAGGAGTCCAGCCCCAGAAGCTGGGTGCTGGGAGCTGTGTCCCAGCTGGCGGCGGGCAGACTCAGCACCCGCCTGCTTCCTGCAGCATGCCCGGGTCATTTGACCGCGGCGCTAGGCAGGGCTCCGAGGAGCTATTTTGGTGTGACTCCCACCAGGAAGGCGGCTGAGTCACAGCCCTGCTGGGCTAGGTGCTGTGCACGTAGGGGGATGACGGTGCCCTGCCCCAAGGAAACACGGTTTGTAAAAATAACACGGAGGTAGCTGGTGGATGTTTGTCTCCACCTGGCCCGGACAGGTGCTGGGGATGGGGAAGCAGCAGGCAGGGCTTGGGAGCGGAGCCCGTGCGTTATCCTGATGGGATGGCACTGCTCCTCACGGAGACAGTGCGTCCTGAAAGGCTTTGGGAGCCAAAGAGCAGGGTTTGAGGAAGGGCTGTAGCTGCTGGGCAAGCCCATGAGGTGATCTTAGTTTACACCGTTTCTAATATGCTGTGCTCAGTGCCTGCGTTTGTTCTTCCAAGCCCTTGCCAGCCGTACAGGTTGTTCACCTCCTCAAAACGCTGTCTGATGGGCAGCCCCATGAGAGCTGGAGGCATCCTGTCTCCCTGCCCTCATGCCTCACCTTCTGGTGGAGGGGCAGCTCCGAGGCCCCTTTCAGTCCCCAAACACGCCAGGCCCCTGCCTCTGCACAGGCCAGCAGTGTGAGAAGAGCCCTCCATGTCAAGGCAGGACTTCCAGCCAAGGCACCAGATCCTGAGCTGCTTGGTGCCCAGTGAGAAATAAGACAATTTTTTTACCAGCTCCCCCTTAGATGCATTTGCAGCGTACCATCAGGTCTGGAGCAGGGGGAAACTACTTCAGCGGTGCCTGTTCAGCACGGTAAAACACTGCTTTGGTATTCACTCACTTTGTTAAAAACTAGAATGCGTGGGTCTGCAAAATTATCTGGAGTACACTGCAGTGCCTGGGTAGGATGGAGTCCTGTTTTCAGACTGCTTGGGTAAAACGGGGTATTTCAGGTACTGAAATAATAGAGAAGTCTTTTCTCCAGTTTTCTCCTCTGGAAATGAGCGCTGCCTGCCTGGTGATGCCGCTCTGAAGGCGAGACCACAGGAGCCAGCCCCAGCACACCTCGCTAACTGACACGGACGGCTTTCCAAATGACCTGTTTCTAGGAATCTAAGCTTGGTATCAGAGGAATGGAAACAGCACATGAAAAATTACTCTGGCTGTTTTCAGAAATGAAAGCTCTGCTGAGGGCAGCTCTGCTGGTGTATGGGTAACCTCTGCCAGTGCCTCTTCGCAAAGGTGTGTGGCTGGAAGGGGGTAGCAGTGTGTGAAAGCAGCTGAAATGCTGAAGTTCGAAAGATGGCTTTAGAGAGAGGAACCTGAAGTAAATTCAGCTGGGTTAGCATGTGCCAAACATTACCTGTGTGTTCGTGGACTCATGCTTATGTCAGTGGAAGGTTGCATAAACACACATGACTAATTCTTTGTACATGATGCTTTATCTGTAACAGACATGGTACGTAATATATACTGATCTCACTACAGATACAGACACACGCTGTCACATCCTCTTCTGAAATCACGAAGGCGAGCAAACCACCATGACAGCGGTGTCCTTATTCACGTGTTTAGTAGAGGTGTGCACAGTGGACTTTGGCCCCTCACAAGAAGCTAACTAGATCTTCTTTGCGGTCTGACTTTCACGTGCTGCCTGTGTTTAGTGACCTTCTGACCAGGAATAACAAACAGGTGACCCTAGATTTGTCCTTTGCTCTTGAATAATCCTGTCTGAAGGAGAGGAAAACTGAGCCTTGAGGGTGAGTCAATACTATCTCCATCACATGGCTCCTTCCATTGTTTATGGGCAGTTTGGGGTCTTTTTCTGACAAGCCAAAGCAGAGATGTATCAGAAACCTCTAATTAGTAGAGGGCGGAAGGAGCCTAGGCTGCCTTAAATCTGTGTGTGGAGCTGCCATGAACCAATGAGAGCTGAACCCAGGGCTCAAGGTCGGTATAGGTGGTCTTGGATCTTACGGTGATGCAATATTTGGAGCAGTGCAGGGCTCCTTCATTTCTATATTTTTCATCCAGCTCACAATAAACCTCCTTCATTCCTCCTGGTTCGTGACCTGGCCACAGTGATTCATGAGTTAGCCACTTCCAGGTTGGGTTATTTTGACTCAGGCTGTTAGGACCTCGTCATAAAATTCAGAAGGAAGCCACAGCAGGTGAAATGATAGGGCAGAGGTGGAGCTGTGGGGCTGTGCCAGAAGCCCTGCTGAGAACCGATCACGTCCTTTGTCAGCGGAGCATCCTCAGAGCTGGCAGCGAAATGCCTTCTGCCATTGTTTGGAGAACCCTACCACACTGTTAGTTAGCTGAGGGACCCCATCCTGTATGAGATGTGTCTCTCTCTTAGGAAGGCCCTCTTACTTCATTTTGCGGCTGGGTTAGTCAAGTGACTTGACCCAAGTCACAGAATGAGTCACGGACTCAGAATGAACTGGGGCACGGCACAGGTCTGAAAACAGCAACACATCTCCCAGAGGATGGGAGCAAGCCAGCAGCCCGAAGAGCCAGTACACCTGTGGCTTTTTGCCTTATCGATTGGTAGAGCTTGTTCTTTGAATCAGTGTATATCGCATGTGCTTTATTCCTGTTCAAACTTCTGGGTATCCAGGTGGTTTGGCTGTGAGCAATTTCTGTCCTCACCGTTGGATGGGTTCCAGGCACCAGTGGGAGTGCTGAGAGGGATTATCTGATGCCTTGCAAAAGAACGAGGCTCCTAGATGAGAAATGAGGCCACATCCTGTAGACGCAGTAGGTCCCTTACCAAAGGTATTGCAGGCACTGGAAGGGAGATGGGTATGGGAATGGAGACATGGTTGTTAGTGTGTGCTGGTGGGTGGAATGTTCGGGTGTGCCATAGCTCTTGTTCCCCTGGATGGAAAAACTGGGGAGCTCTGTGGAGCTCTTGTCACCAAAAATTTGCTTGTTCCACACTCCAGTGAATCTTTTTACTGATTTGAGAGCTGCAGAAAATGGTTCCTCCTGGGGATCTCTGTTCATGCCTTAGTTGCAGGGGTGTTAGGTTGCAAGGCTTTGAAAGCAAGATTAAGGATTTGCAGAGTTTGTTTGAAGGTGAGCAAAGGAAATTCTTGAAACTATTGCCATGTTCATGTTCCTCGCTGAGTTTGCAGAGAGGTGAGGATAGGAGGATTTAAGAAAAAGCCAACCAAGGGATGGAAAACTAGGCAGTTTAACCAAAGGTATTGCCCTTGCTGAAAATAACACCCAGGTTGCAAAGCACTGTGTTATTTCTGAACCTCGTGCTCAAAGCAGAGGGTTGGGCATCTTGATTCATGAGCTGTATTCTTGTTCTACTTCTAGCTTAGGGTGTGCCTTCTTCGTGTGAGCGATTATGCTGCTTACACCTCAGTTTCCCTTCCTGCAGAGTGGAAAGAAAAAAATACACTAAAGTCATTGCGGTCTCGAGAAGCTTAAAACATGACTTTCTGGAAAGCTCCAAAAAGATTCCCCTGATAGAAGCAGCTAGTTTAACGCAAGTGATGGTGGTGTTGGTAAAAAACAGGCCACATCTGTTTTACTTGATTAAAATAGCACAGCAGCATTTCAGATGTAAATATTAATTGATTTCTGCACTGCAGATTTCTTCTTGGATATTTAAATTGTTGCTAAGGAGGAGGGAAAGGCTATCAGGGAGATTAACAAATCCATTATTAAGGCTGGAAATGGAGGGCTGCCGAAGTGCCATTTAATAAAATGTAAAAAGCCCCTTTCTAAAGGGCGAAACAGCAGAACACACAATGAAAGTGAATCACAGCTGCCAGAAGGGATGCCAAGCAGCAAGCACTTATAATCAGAAAACTGTACTTACAGATCATTTGGAGCCACTAAATTAAATGATCTCATTCTCCCCTAAAATACTCTTCCCTTAGCCCCTCCCCAGCGTTGCCCGTGGATTGCTCAACCACATTTAAAATGTAACTTTGGGGGTTTTTTGGTCAGCAGTTGAATAGCACTAGGCATCTTCGTGCCATTCACTTTCCACCCACTTTTGTTTCTGTCACATACAAATCTGGCATTTTACGGGCTGACCTGCCCACACTAGCACTTGGGATGACAACTGAAAGATGTTGCAGACCTACTGTGGCTCCGTGGTTGGCTTGCCTACCTCTGGAGGGCTTTGGGAAGACGGCCCACAGTTTACTCTCAAATTTGTCTTTGTTTCACACAGATTTTTTTAATTGTACATTATTTACTTAAGAAACAAAGATGTGGAAGCTGAGCTGATGTGTAAATGGAAGAGTTGATCCTACATCACTGCACAAAGAACTGGTCCTGCTCTTTATTCTGGTGCTGATTTAATTCACCATGTGCACCCATGTCCTTCTCCTCCATACTCTTCTATTTTGTGTCCTGAACCTTGGCTTCAGGAGGCTGATACTTAGATAGACTCCTAAATTATCCTTTCATGTTACAGCCGTGGCTTTCCCTGTTTAATCCCTAGAGTCGCTACACGCATTGCCACGTGAAAAGGTAGTGGTGGTGGTTGCTGACAACAACCTGTCTTGCAGTGATTTTTGAGTCATGGTTTGTTTTTTTTTTCCTTTTTTTTTTTTTTAATGCTTAGTATTGCTAATCCTGAAAGGCAAATGACTGCCTGGTTTTGGAAGCAGGATGTTCAGAACCCAGAAATGCTCTTGCATTAACCCTGCTGTTGCAGAGCAGCGCGTGCACCTGCATCCTTTTCCCTTTGTGAGAAATCCAAGAGCACATAAGTAGTCCCTGGGACTACTCAAATTTGAGTCTCAGCATGTGCTTTTAATTATCTGTGCTGTCAGTACTTTCCAGTATGGAAAAGAGAGAGAGACACGGAAAGAATACTTCCTTCCCCAAGTTATCCCCTGGATAAAAGCCGATTTTTACGAGTGTCCTGGTCTGTCTCCGTGTGTGTATGAGTGGTGGTTGTCTTGCTTGAGTGAGGACTGGGCCTTGCTTTTCTGCAAGGTGGAATAAGGGAAGTGTGTCCCTGAAGGTGTACCAACTTTATTTTTTAACTGTCCCATCTTAAGAGAAACAAACCAAGTCAGCCCTTTGAAATTCAGAGATGAAAGGGGTTGTGTACGAGCTGAATAGTGGTATTATTTTTACTTCCATCAGCTGCAAGCCTGCAGTTTTCTGAGGAAGCCTCAGAAATGGTGAATTGGAGAAATGTGCTTAAAGAAAAATTAACTAAACTGAAAACACCTTTTTTCAGGCTTTCTCAAGGCCTACTGCCAAATCTTGCAACTCTACCATGAGTCTCCTGATACTCTATGCGCTGTTTAAAGCTCTTGCTAACAGACACAAACCATTGAGAATCTCAGCTTTTCTGGTTTTTGTTATTTTATTAAAGGTACTTTTTCAGCTCCTGTTCTATTGGAGGAATGCTTGAAAATGTGGTCAGTCACAATCTAAAGGTTCAGAGCCGTGAAAAGTAACCCGAGTAGAACAGTCATTTGAAGGTTTCTAGCTCTGAGATTCGGATTCACTTTGAGATTCGGATTTTGACTCTGAATGTTCTGGTCATTTCTGAATGTCCTGTGATTATTGTTCCATTTCTGAGTGTAGATTGTTTTGGAGACTGGTATCATACAATTAAATACTAACAGTTTTTAAGCTCCGTACCAGAAAACATTAATGTTGGTTCAGTCACAGACGTGATCGCAAGGGTGTGTATCTGTAGGAAAGTCAGGATGTAAGAGCATTGTTAAGACACTGGGAGGGGTGGAGGTCAGACTGCAAGGTGTAGGTGTGACAGAATTCTTTAAAATGTTGAGGTCAAGTGTCACTTATTTATATGGTGCTTCAGATACACAAAATGCTTTCAGTAGTATATAGACTTTCTGTCTGTGCCTTCTTTTGTCTAAATTCTTGAAGGACTGTATTCAGGTCAGGGCGTGGATCCCGTACTGCTGGCTCCGTCAGGAGCCCTGGATTGAGGTGTGCCTCCCCAGAGCCTGGCACCTCGTCTTTATTTACATCTCCACAGATGAGATTCGGAAAGCTCCCACCCTGCGGCTGTAGCTTTTTCTTTTGTAGCCTCTCTTTGCTTTTCTCTTGCCCCACTCGGGGTACTTCAACGCGTGGAAGTTTGTAGGGAGAAGCACAAAGTGGCTGCAGGCCCTGAGCTGGCAGCGTGCTGACCCCCGGCCCGCTGCCACCCATGGGTGTCTGTCCCAGCCGAGAGGAGGCCGAGCTGCCTCCTCGCTCCCATTTGGGGCCAACCACCACCACCTCGGGGCCGAAAGGGGGGTGATGGCCGGTGGCAGCCACCATCCCACACGGCTCAGCGGCCGATAGGAACTACATTTCCCAGGCAGCCCCGTGGTGCTGCGCCCCCCTCTCCCGTGAGCGCCCGGCGGAGGTAAACAAAGTGGTGCCAGGCGGGGGGGCCGGTGTTGGCCCCGGTGGGGTCAGCGTGGCCGCCTCCGAGGGGGCTGCTCCTGGCAGGGGGCGAAGCCAGGCTGAGGGGCGAAGCTGGGCGGTAGGGACGGCTGTCGGTTGGAAAGGGCTCTCCTGGCTGCCTCGTCAGGGAGGAGGAGGAGGAGGAAGGATCCCCATCCTTCCCCTGGGGTTTCCTTGTGGGTTTCCTCCATGCACCCAGCCCTGGCCCTCTGAACGGAATCGTCTTGAGGTGTGGATGTGAGGAGCCCCGGGGTGTAGGGGCAGGCGGCTCTGCCTCGCTCCTTCCCCTTCCAGGGGGGAGCTGGGGGGCTGAGGGGGGCCCGGGCCTGCAGAGCCCCCCGGCCGGCTCCCCGGGGCATGGAGCAGGTGCAGCTCATCAACATCCAGCGGCTGCTGGAGGCGGCCGAGTATCTGGAGCGAAGGGAGAGAGGTAATGGGAGGACGGGTGCCGGGGCGACCGCCTCCTGTGGTGGGAGTGGGGCTGGGGTCCGAAATCCCTGCAGAGGGGCGAGAGAGCCGCTGGCGAAGGGGATCGGAGCAAGCGTCCGCTGGTGGGCTGCTGGCAAATGCCGGGGCAGGGGCTGAGGTTAGGGACAGGGCTGGCAGACCCTGCTTGAGGTGGTGGTTGAGGTGGGAGGTTTTTGTGGAGAAGGGGAGATGGAGGTGAGTGAGGTTCCTGGAAGGAAGACTAGAGGTCGGCTTGGGAGTTTCCCGGTGGACTGGAGAGATGGGGTGGGAGGCTCTGGCTTTGCAGAGACCTCGGTAGCACAGAGAAACGTGCCTGGTTTGCTCGGTTCACATAGCTCGGACAGGAAGAGAGGGACGAGGCACCCTTGGCTGTCGTGGCTTCTTTTGGTGTTTTCAGGCATTTGAGACGTGGGCCTTCCTCCAAGGCCGGCCGAGCCTTCACACTCCCCTTCCTCTCTTTTCTCCACCTCCCGCTCCACTTCCCTCTGAATACATCAGCAGTCATTTCCCTGTGCTGTTGTGCTTAGGGGCCTCCCCAGCTAGACTGACGGGTTAGCAGTGAGGCCTGCCAGCTGCCTTTTCTTTTTTTCCTTTTTTTTCTTTTTTTTCTTTTTTTTTTTTTTTCCCCAAATGATCCTTTTTTTATGCCCTGCCTGTTGATTCTTGTGCAGAGTGCGAACATGGCTATGCCTCGACCTTCCCCTCAGTTCCAAGTCCTGGACTACAAGACCCAAAGCCCACGCGGAGGCTGAGCCGGGCAAGGAAACACAGCGGCAGTGGCAGCAATGCAAGTATTGCCAACAGGTACGACGTGGGCAGGAAGGTGTGGGGTGCAGGGCTGGACGGGAGGACCAAGCTGAAGAGGAAAGCTGGAGATGAGATGAGACGAGAGGAGAGAAAATTAGCCAGCAGGGAAAATGGGAAAAGTCTGAGCAGAGAAGGATTCAGAGCTGGGACACACAAGTACAGCATCCCTTCTGGATCCGTGGCGCTGCAAGCAGAGGGACACAGGGGAGCTGTCTCTGTGGCACTGCCAGCTGACTGTGTGCCAAGGCTCAGATGCTGCAGAGAGAAGTGGAATAGGGAGATCTGTTCGTGGGGTGTAGGGAGGAGACAGGCAGTAGCTATTCCCATTATATACGGCTGATGTTGTCTTTCCAACCCAGAAGTCACTGCTCTTAAGGGATAGTGTGTGTGCAGCCTGAGTGCTTTGGGATTGTAATGACAGGCATGACTTGAAGCAAGGAAATGATGTTTTGAAATAGATCTCCTACAACAAATGGGAGAGAGGGAGATGACTGGCTGCTACATGCAACGTGTTAAAAATTCAGCTCAGGAAATTGAAGCTGTCTTTCACTCTGCCTTTCAGGGCAGTGGGATTTCCCGGCTTCCTGATTGCTTGGTAATTGTAGAACTCCATGTTTTTGACACTTTACTTATTAAACAATGCCATATTTCTTGCCTTGTTAAATGTAGAATAGACAAGCGGATTAGGCCTAACACTTGATGCAGTGGTAGGATCTGACCTTCCCTTCTAGCTGATAGCCTTTTTGTTGTGTTGTTCTGTTGTTGCTGTTTTTTTCCCCTCCCTTCTGTAGAAGTGTTCAGACCTTGTTGAGAATTTCTGGCACAAAGAAACTCTAGAAACAAAGTGTAATTTTGAAAAGGCAATTGCAAGCTTGCTTTTACTGCAGTGAGGCTTTTGCAATCCCTAAAATGGTGGCAGGTGGCTCAGGTGATTAAAGCTTTCTTAAGGCCATTGGAAAGGGACCCGTAGAGGCTGTGGAGGAAGGTGACTTTGCTTACAGTGATTCTGCTTGGGCAGCCTTTGATAAGAAAGGTTGTTTGAAGTGAAATAAGTTCGCCTTGCTGTGGGGAACTCTTCTTCCTCGGGATCTGCACATCTTGGGCTCTTTTTATGCTGCATGTTTGTGTTTGTCTGTCTTCTTCATTCACCCTCTCCTGATTTCAGGGCAGCTGTAGTCCTTTCCTAATTCCCATGAACCAAAGTCCCAAATCCCAGTCACTCTGTGTTGAGAAATGATGGCAAATGCTGAGTTGAGATCTGTGTTTTTCCCTCCTAGGTTTCTCACGTGTCTTTTTTCCATCCCACACCGTTCTCTCAAAGGCCTTTGTCATGGCAACCTGCCCTTCTCCAGAGGAGGGCTGGAAGCACATCCCCCTCAGGAGCTCCTTAGCACCAAATCCTGCATCCTCTGGACTGGAGAGGGACGCAGAGGGCTCGCTGGGTGCTCAGCGTGCCCTGCCAGCAGGGAGCCCTGGGGCGCCTTTCTGGGCTGAGACCAGCCCTCGGGGCTATTTAGCATGAGGGGCTGACATATTGGTAGGTGTGGGGTGAGGGCAAGGCAACAGAGAGGCAGAAACGATACCTGCCAGCCTTATTTAAGACCCTCATTATACAAGGAGTAGCTGAGTACCAACTGGATTCGTTAGCACGGAAGCGGTAGGCGGTGTGCGTTGTCTCCCGTTCGTCTTTTGGCCTGAGTAGGGTCTTCTGGGACAGAGAGCAGAGCGGTTCTGGGGCGCTCAGACCTTGTGCACGCAGTTGGAAATGGAAGTTTCTTGTAGCGAGCCGTAGCAGCTTGCGCTTGCTGTGGGAGATGGCAGGCCTTCCAGATGGCTGCAGTGCCGGGAAGTGACAACTGTGAAGCTCAGGGTGCCTCCAAATTCACTGCAGTGTGTCTTGTGTGACGCCGAGTATAGCATGAGCCTTGTTTAAAGGAGGCTCTGTATCATCCCTTCCTGTTCAAATCAAAGGGACAGTTCAGGAAGTTCTGCCTAGTGAGGTTCAAATGGACTTTGAATTAAATACCGAGCCCTTGATGAGGGATGAAACTTACGTTTCAGGCCTGGGTGAGCAATTTTCTTAGATTATTTTTGTCTCAAAATGTTTAATTAGTGTAGAAAAAAAGATTCTTTTAAAATCTTGTGCAGATTTGTCATGTAAAAGCCTCCTGTAGGAAAAAAAAAGTCTCGAGCAACCTTGGCAAAGCACAGTTGTTGTTTTTGTTTTTTTTTCAGTGTATGCACCTTTAGTACTTGAGACATTTGAGTGCTCTTTACTTCATAGTTTAAATCTAAGTATTTCTGTTCACTGTTTGCAACAACAGTGACTTTTTTCCCAACAGGCCCTGTGATGTCGTGGCGTAAATACCTACAGGTATTTATACCCACCTGCTGAGCAACAGGCAGCCCACCTCTGGATGGCTTTGGTGGAGCAAATCTTATCCTGAAAGAAATAAGGACAGTCTCCCAGCACCTGCAAAATAACTTTAGTTCTGCCCCAAGTAGGAGTGTACAACTAAGAGGGGAATAAAAACATCATTTCATTATTTCTAGTTGGCATGGTGCTTTTTTAAATAAGGATGTTTTGGCTCAGGTTCTCTCTTTCTTCCTATTCTTTGTTTCAGTCCTGCAACTGACAGCTTGCACAGGGATCCCCCTCCATGATCCTCGGGCATTATCTAGATGTATGCGTGGGGTTTTGCATGGATGTTTTAAAGACCTTTTTGGGATTAGTGACTGGTAGTGCATGCTGTGATTTAAAATCTGAATGTATTTAAACATGCGCAGTCTTGGCTTTAGCTGGAGATGTGTAGGTACTGACAATTGCCCACCTGCAAAAACATGTGGGGAACCACAGTCATTGTGAGCTGGAATTTTTAATAAACAAGGGAAACTTGAAAAAAATACCCTGTCTAAAATATAGCTAACAGCAAACAAACAGAAACCAAACAAGTAAGCCACTCAGCCAACCCACATTAAATTAGAATTTAATTTTACGTATATATATATTAAAATCTGCTTTATCATTCTTGAAAATAGTATGTGATGGTTTTTGGATGGGGATGAAAATTAGCAGAGATTTATTTTAACATATGGCATCACTTACTTAGTGTTCTCCCTTCTGAGGACGTTTCTGGGACAGAAGCTGGGTTCTAAGAACTTGCCAGAAGATTGAAGTAGAAGTCCGCTCTGCTCTTAGAGACCCTCCAAATGCAGTTCCGGATAGAGCCAGTTATTAGAAAAATCCGTTATAGTTGACACAGGTCTGATATTTATGTATTTTGAAAAATATTTGAGAAGAGTTTTTAATCAATTTGAGTTGTTGTATGAGCAGCAAAGAAGCAGCAGGGATGCTAAATGATTTTTTTTCACTCAAAATACCATCAGTTTAATAAAGGTAAGATTTATAAGAGAATCTGAAATTACATTGCGACATCATCATATTGGCATTTGTGTTTTTCACAGATTCTCAGGCATACAGAGAAGCCTGCTATTTTTTTTTGGTGTTCCAGGGACGTGAAGAGTCCTCAGCCCTCCCAGGGGGGCACTCAGAGAATCTACTGCTCAGTTCCTTGGGGAGGGTTTGATCTCTCCAGTTTCTTTTTCCTCTCATTTTCCTCTCTTCCCATTATCTTCCCTTGTGTCCCAGGGCCTTTCAGACACCCACACCCAGTGGCAGGTTGCCTGCAGAGCTTGGGGGTGGAGCTGCAGGGTATTTTGGACAGGGTGGCCTGAAAGCCTGGGTGTCTGTTTCTGTGCCCGTCTGGCTGTTCCAGTGATGCAGTTCCCCATTTTTCTATATCGTTGCACTCTTCTCCATCCCATCAAAAACATTTTTTCACACTTTAAAATTCAATCACTTGGTTTTGTGCTGAATCTTCTCTGTAGCCCTCCACTCATAACCTTTAAAACTGTTTTTTTTGAAGGTAGGGTCAGGGGTTTTAGCTGTTGAAACCCTGGGGTGCTCTTGGTTTTAAGCTTAGTTTGCTCATAGTTTGCACTTAGTCTTCCTCCCTGAGGAAACAAACAGATGGCTGTCGGGAATCCTCACGCTGATGTTGAAGTCTTGTCTGGAAATAGTTGGGGGTGGGATCTTGCCTTCTAATCTTGTAGTTAGTTTTTCAAGGAAGGACAAGTGGACAAGGCTGAGCTGCTGGTAAGGAGTGCTGCTCTGGTAGAGCTGCTCCGAGGGATTAGTGCTGACTGCCGCTAGGTGTAAGCATGACTTCTCTTTGGGAAAACGTAATGATGGTCTGAGCACAGCAAGCTGTGGTGATGGAAAGTTTCCGAGCCTGCTGGCACCACGTTGTGCCTTTCCTTGTCTTTGCTGGTCTGTATCAGGAGCTGAGATCCTGCCAACGATTTGGCAAAAATGGCTCAGTAGCGGTGAGGCTTTGCGTGCGGTGTCCCCTCGGTGCTGCCTGCCTCTGCAGCGCGACAGCTGACAGGATACCAGAAAGTAAGAACCCAGCAAATGGCGTGAGAGCCTTCAATCCTACTGCCTGGTGAGGGATGAGGCCCCCAAATGCAGTAGGGCAGATACGTTTCCACGGGGGAACCCACGGTGGTCCCCTTTGTCACCCTGTTTATTTGATGGCCCTCCCGGCAGAAGATCCTGTCGAGTTCCTGCTCTCCTTTGTGTGTCAGCAGCCCTGCGCAGGGAGATCTGTGTTGCAGAAAGCCCTGATGCAGGGCCGAGTTTAGACTTGGATCCCTTCAGTAGGTGTAAAATGTAATTTGCCATCTCGTTAGACTGTCAAAGCTGTGCAAAGAGACCTTTATGCAAACCAGAGGCAGGGCCGGTGCTTGATGCTATCTGCACCTTCGCTGTAATTCAGTGCTGTGGGATCTGCCGGCTGTGAATCATCTCTCTGTGTGCCTGAAGCTCGTGATCCCTTTGTCCTCCCAGATTTAGGGGAAGCCTCTGCAGGCACGCGCTGTGGGGCTGGTGGGCAGGGCTCACGCGGTTGTGTTGCAGCACGGCCCTTGTGGGGCAGCGTGGGCTGACGACACTGCTGTCAGCAGTGCTCCTGCGGTGACGAACGGCACGTTGTGGTGCTTCGGGTCTTCCGAAACACCTCATCCACAGCACGTGCAGGGGTTTATCCTTCGTGATTTGTTTAACCTGAACCGATCCTTCGCTTGGTGGTGACTTGGTTGTCACCCGTCATGTTGGTCCCATCTGCTCCCCTGTCTGCGGTAACACTGACTTCCCCCTTTCTTGCTCCTGGTGGAGCTTTCAAATCCGTTTCTCTTCCTGACCCAAGCAGTCCAGGCCATCTTTTCGTGTCGTGCTGCCGAGTTAATTGTCTTGCCCGTTGGAGTTCCTGCTGTTGATTATCTCCTGATCCCTCCTGACAAACTTCTGCCCAGATTCAAAGACTGGCTTCTGTTTGTTCTCAAGAGAGTTGGCTCCTGCTCCCCTGCCCGCTTTGAACCAACAAAGATAGGACTTGTTTTTGTTGACTGTTCTGGACTCCGCTGATCAGAGGCTGTGGGTCTCTGAGGCTGTGCTCTTGGCTGGCTTTTGCCTGGATCTCTTCTCTCTGAGACACTGCCTCGTTGATCGGCGCGGAGGGAACAGGCCTGTTTTTTCCATCCCGCTGGATGTATTCCCATCTCTCATTTCTGTGCTGCCTACTGTACTTCCATTCTCTGGATGGATGTGATTTCACTTCAGTTCTGTCGCTTTTTGAACCCGGATTGAAGTAGACGTGAGGATTTTCAGCATTATCTTAATTACTTGTTTATACATTGTTGCTTGCTCCATGGCAAGCAGTCCTGTGCACTGAAAGCAGTTCTTTTGCCTCCCTTTTGTGTAAAGTTCCTCAGCATAAAGTGTTCGGTTGTCTTCTAAACTATCCTAATTTTTCTTCTTCCATCTATCCAGAAGGGTTTAACCGAGTGCTGCAAGTTCTGGGAAGGGACAGATGATGTTGGGACTGACTCGTACCCCAGCGGTCATTGTCCAGCTGCTTGGGCAGCCATAAACAATGTACGGGCACGGTAAGGTGACATGGCACCACTTTGGTTTGCCTTTAGCCATCAGGCTCCAAACTGCAGCAGTTTGAGCTGCTTCACGAGTCGTTTGGCCATCTGGGAGCAGTGGGAGTTGGCCACCTCCTTTCGTGGATCTCCCAGATGCTAGCTGTACGTCCCTGTTGACAGGATGTAACCCCGGACATCGGGAAATCTGGGTTCTCCTCCTGATTTTGCTGCAGCCTGTGTAAGTGTTTGTGCCTCAGTTTCCCTAAGACCGAGCGTAGCTAACAGTTGCTGTGTTTCCTGTTTTCAGGAACACTTCCCCTCCCTTCATCTGCCGGCACAGCATCGCAGCAGCGTAGTTGCAACGTGAGAGAGAGCTAACAACTGAAATAGAACTAAGTGAGGACATCCTGGTCTGGCCCCGGGCCATACAAATGCCATCAGTTTCTTTGCAAACAAAGCGAGTTTCAGGCAGGTGGCATTTAGTCCAGAAGCCTCACTTTCCCAGTGCATCTGAAGGCAGAGTATTGAGGTCAGGAGAGGCTGCAGAGACACGTACGTTCTCCCCAACCGGGCTGTTGCACTGCAGATGACATTGCGAGGGCTATTTCTGGGTATGACCGTCTTCCTCGAAAGGGTAACGTTGTGTGTGGGAAGAAGCGTGGTATAGGGCAAAGGGCTGGCGTGCTGGGCCCTTGGATCCCGGCCTGAGTCTGCCACAGAAACGCTGCAAGATCTGGGCACGTCAGCTAACCTACGTGGGTCCTACCATCTGCACATGCCCTTCTAGTCCTGTTTTCAGGAGGCAGCGTCGGGGTTTTGGATCAAAAGAAGATAGAACTTCATATCCTAAGTCTTCTCGGTAGATTTGAACATTGCCCTGTGTTTTTATTCAATTTCTTTGCCATGTAGGCATCACCAACTATCATTTTGATTCTGGTGGCTCTTTGGAAGAGACCCTGACCCTGCCATGAGAGTCGTGGAGCCTGCTGGAAGTCGCTGGGACAGCAGTCCCACAAAGCCTCCTGCAGTGTCTGGCCTTCTCCTGCTCCCTCATACAATTGGGTATTCAACAGAGAAAATGTCGTTAGCAGAGATATTAAGATGTTAGCAGGGTTTGGATGAAATCTGTGCATCGTTCTGCTTGAATGGGTCATCTGAAGCAAAATGAATTATTTATAGTGGTTGTGTAGGGAGGCTTTCTGCCCCAAACAGCACTTGGGAGAGACCTGGGGGACAGTGCTGCCCTGACAGCGGCGTGAGGAAATTGTGCCTTGGTAAAGGCAAGGAAAACACTTTTTCCTGACCTGTGAGAATCTACCATAATTCGGCCAAATTCTAAGTCAGTGTAGAAGGCGTCAGCTGCGGCGTGCCCGGGGGAGGCGAGCTAGGCTTTCCCTACTGAAACGGCTGAGGTGCCGCCCACCATGAACGAGCATCAGCCTTGGTGTCTGGTACGTGCGCAGCAGCCCCTTCTGATGTGGTTAGCTGCGGGCTGGGAGGGGAAGGAGGTGGTTTCTGGAGGACCTTTGCTCCTCACAGAAGGTAGAAGCAGACAAATGAAGTGTGCATAGCACACCAGAGAACGGTTTCCTCCTGGCCCCGGTCAGCAGTCCTGTGTACGTTCAGCAAGTCACTTCAAGCCTGTCTTGTCATAGGAGCCCCCCAAGCTGCGTGTTCTTCATGCCGTGGTTTCTTCAAGGTGTGAGCCCGGGCTGTGAGCTGCGGAAGTGCTGCTGATGCACAGCCGCGAGGAGCATCGGGGGGAGCTGTGCTTTGAAATCGTGAAGTGGCCCAGAAAACCAGGCCCTCGGGGGGGTCTTCAGAGGCACTCTGGAGGAAACGAGAAGCTGCAGCTCTGATTTTTTTTTTTTTTTTCATTTCTTAGCTTCCCGTTTGGAAATCAAGGATGCTTAACAGCAAACATGTGAAGTGCCTAGCCCCGCTCTGGGTGAGAGTGCCGAAAAGCCTGTAAGAAAACCCCGGGCTCTGTGTTCAGAGCAGGGCTTGGCTTGAGGCCACGCAGCGAACAATGAGGAGAAAACAAAATATTGAATAGCTGCTTGTTCAGCAAACCCGGTTCCTCTTGGCCATGCAGGGCCCGGCGAGAGGGATTGAGTGTGCTGGGGCAGCTCTCCCCTAGCTGGGAGCAGCCCCTGCTCGTAGGGTCCCAGGTTCCTGGCTCCCAGCCTGCACAGCGGGGCGGGAGGCCAGCCGGGGGCTGCTTTGCTGGCCCCAGGTTGCAGCAGGGAATGCAAAACAACCTTCTTGTTCCGTGGCCTGGCTCGGGAAACCCTTCCCCTGCGGGGTGCCACCATGTGCTGCTGGTCGGGGTGGTGCTCCGGGGTACCAGGGTCCGGCTCTGGGGCTGGGAGAGACTGGTGGTGCTCGTGGCGTGGTGTCTGAGAGCAGGGTTGGTTCGCTTGGCGGCTGGGGGATGAGACACGAGGGCTCGTTTCGGGTTGGACCGGGGGTTTTTCACTGTCCCACGTGAAGCACGCAGCAATCAGCGTCTTTTCTTTGACGCGAGAAGCAGACGGCACAAGTGTCCTTGTTGGATGTCTCGCTGGGACAGAGCCTGAGAAGAGCAACCCCCTGAGGCAATCCTGCTGGGATTTAGGGACCCTGATTTAAGGACCCTGCCCTGCAGCGGGCTTCTTGTGTGGCCTCGGGAAACTCGCTCAGCTCTCTGCCTGTCGGAGGGGTTCCCCCACAGAAGAAGAATTAATTTCCAAAGACAGAAATGATGGTTATGGGGAGTAGGTACCAAGCCGAGAGGGGCTGTGTGAATTTCACTTCGTTAAGGGAGGTGTGCAGTGTATCATTTTTTATTGCTATTTTTTTTTTTTTTGATAGCGTTGCAGGAGGCTTTTGGGACACTGGGTAGGAGCAGAGGGGTAGGTGCCCTTCTGCAGTCATCGTGAACCACACGAAGGAGCTCCTGTCCCCTTGTCGAGCTGAAAACAGGCTGTGGGGCCGTTCCTCCTTTTCCAAAGACGAATAAACAGGAACAGACGCCAGTACGGCTGTGTCCCCTTCTCTGCTGGAGACGGAGAATGTGAACTTTGGAAGTGGTCTGACTCGATCCTGGGAAAACAGCTTTGATCAGAGCCTGGGGAGGAACCTGATACCGTGTCAGTGTAAGAGCGACAGAAAGCCTAGCCAGGCTTTGGGGCCAGGTTAATCTGCTGCATCTCCACTGACGTCAGCTGGAAGGCGAAGCGCAGCCCGTTCTCTCTCCTCACGTAGCTCCTCGTGGAGCAGGGTTTTCTCTGGCCATCGAGGCCAGGCAGGGTAGGGGCATCGTGGGACACCACTGATGGAGACACCTCGTGTCTCTGGTGTATTTTAAGGAAATGTTTCGTTATGTTTGCTGCTAAATGAGGCTGAGGTGAGGCTCTTGGACTTGCAGTGGGTGTGTGGACGGCAGCGGCAGGGCTTCTGCTCCAGCTGCTCCCTCTCCTGCTCTCTGCATCCTGCTGCCCATGCAGCTGAGTGCCCTCAGCTGCTGCCTGCCCCACGCTCCAGGCTCCTGAAAGCCACCTCCCCGAGGTAAGGTGGGCTCACAGCTCCCTCGAGCACCTCCATCTTGGCAGGATGGACTCTGGTGCAGCAGCTGGGCTGACAGCCTCACCCACTGGAGCTTCCCTGCAGGCTTCCCGGCATCGTGCCGTTGGTTTCACAGAGTACTTAGGGGGCTGCTCCACTGCTGTTGGAAGCCCTGGCAAGAATATTGAGATTCATCAGCCAGAAGGTTTTGCTTTGTGGACACAGGTGGAGTTGCAACTGAACAAAGGAGCTGAGGATTAGTTTTGTCCTGTCGTTGGGCTGTTTCCTCAAGAAGTCATTTCTGAGAAAAGGCTTGCATGAAGGAGAGAGCAGGAGGTCGGTTCAGCCGTTCCAGCAGGGCTGGTTGGTGTTGGCTTGGAGAATGGGAGAAAGCATCTCCTGCAGGCAGTTCCGTGACCAAGCAAATGGGCGTCAGCAGGGGCAGGTGGAAAAGGTCTGTGAGATGAGGGAGGAGGTTGTGTTAGTGACGATGCACAGGAGGCTGAGCCTGGGTGGAACGAAGCAGAGAAGATGGCTGGCCAGCCTTCTTGCTGCTGTGCTAAATGTGAGTCAGGTGACGGGGCACTAGTTTGCACCAACTTCTTTCCTCTCGCTGCTGCAGAGTGGGGGGAGCGAACTGGAGATCTGGCCTGGAGGACGAGCCCTGCTCTGTGTTGGCATTGAGGCCACGTGGTTGCAGAGCTGGTTTTTATTTCCCTGCCTGGTGTTAGGGATGGTCACGGCATCTCCTGAGCCACTGCAGCCTCTGGCGTGATGGAGAAGCAGCTCTGGGAGGCCTGGGTTCCCCTGGAGCAGGTGCCAGGTCCAGATAGGAGGATGGCAATGGGGTGACAGCAGGGGCTCGGGGTCTGAATTCCATCTCCTGTGTAGGATGAGGGCTCCTGACTGCCTCGTTCTTCCTGTCGGTAGAAGTTCCCTCGCTAGGAACTGGAAACAAAATGCAGATGTGCTGTCCGTGCGTTGGTTGGGCCATTTATCAACGTGAGCTGTGTAAAACAGAAAGGTCAGCTGCGCTTAATGCCGTGTGGCAGCTTTGTGGTTTTAATTACAATTTAAAAGCAAAGCAGCCAAACAAAAGTAGCGGCAAATGAATTTGTGGCTCTTTAGAGCACGTTCCTCCCTGTTTTGTTGGCTTACTGCTGCTCAGAGGAAGTTTGGCTGCCTTTACCTTGGTAAGAGGGGTTTTATTTAAATAAAGACAGTGTCATAACTTATTTCCAAAGTCTCATTTAGTGATGGAACCTAGCCTGGCTTAATGTTTCA
The DNA here is from genome assembly GCA_011076525.1 of Nettapus auritus. NCBI lineage: Eukaryota > Metazoa > Chordata > Aves > Anseriformes > Anatidae > Nettapus > Nettapus auritus. The sequence goes on from CM021770.1 coordinate 26,345,134, forward strand.
GCAACACCTTGTTCCAGGGCTGGCTAGTGATGTTGCAGGCAGACAGAATCACAGTAACTGATGCAGCAGCATTGGTTCATCGGCCCTTACGCTGGTGTGACTGGTTGCTGCTTCCCTTTTTCTTGCTATTTTGGATCTGCTTTCAGGCGTTTGGGGTAAAGAGGAAAAACCTCCATTTTTCTCAGCTTGGTGGTGTCTAAGCTGCGATGAGGGCTGCTCTGCTGTTTCTGTTGCTGCTTCCTTGGCTCCTTTACGTTAAGCTTCTAAAACTCTTTCATGGTCTTTTCCCCAGCCGTTTTCAAAATGCATTCAGCCCTGCTTATGTAACCTTCCTGAAGGTTTTCGGGATGGCGACCAGGACGGGTGTTTCAAATTCATCGTTAAGGAACCGACAGCTGTAGAAACCTGCTTTTAAATGAGAGCCCTGCAGACAGGTCGTGCTTGAGCTCCTTCTAAATCACAGCAGAGGTGCCGGGCAGGCTGGAGGTGGTGCTGGTAGGTGTGATGGGCTTTTGTTTTCCTCTCTGAGCGTGTCTGTGCCTGCACAGCTCTGATTTCAGCCTTGCAGGCGGGGGCAAGCCTTGCCCTGTCCAGCAGACAGCAGCTCTCCTATCGTCTATGCTGTATGCACAGTGGTGTCCTCATCTCACTGCGTGACACAGACCATGCCCGACCAGCAGCAGCAGCAAAGCAGCATCACACAGAAGGCAGCAGCTCCTTGCTGGTGTAAATGCAGAGAGTTCCACGTGTCCCTGCACGTCCCCCAGGTGTTGCAGTGACACAGCTGTGCCGTTCGGCCTGGACTCATCCGGAAGCCAGGGAGACTCTCTGGGTTCCCAGGTGAGGATGACACCATCTCGGCTAGAGCTTCAGCTACGTTTGGTTCTGTACCTACAAAATGTTTTCGAACGTGGTGTCAATAGAGGTTCCCGTGTTTTTTTCCACTTCACTGACACTCCTGTCCTTGTTTAACTCCAAATAAATCTTAGTAACACGTGGAGCCCAAAGACAGGGAGAAAATTAATCTCTCAATCAGGAGCTACAGAAAATGAATTATGAACAGAAAAGTGGGAGGTGTTTTTGTATCTGCTGTCCGAGCAAAGGGAACCTGGCACAGCAAATAAGAATTGGAATGAATCGGAGCAGTACTGTGTTTCTTTTCTGAGTTTAGGTGAAATGAAAAATTAACTTTTTCTGAGTGTCCCCAGTAAAACTAAGAAAAACTTAGGCAGGTAAGGGAGGCAGCATTCCCACAGGAGTCGGTCAGCGTTGCCGGGATTCTTTTCTTTGCGTTCAGCTGCAGGAGGAAGGATTTGAGGGGGGCCGTTGCTTGTTGTTTTCCCTGCCACCAAGATGGTTAAAAGTCACAGCATAAATTTCCTGACTTGGTGAGAAACCTGCGACCCCTCTCCATTGTGGTGCTCGTCAGAAGGCAGATAGGTAATAAAGAGCCTCCGATGCGAGAGGAGGAGGGAGAACCTGCTGGTTTAATTTTGTTCACAGCAGTGGGCCAAACTTGGTGCTTTCAGTGCTGGCCTTGATAATTGGCTCGATATAATACAGGAATTCAAGCCATCGCGTATCTCTGGCTCCGTTGCTGCTAATGTCACCGCCAAGACCACTGCAAAGACTCCTGCAGGAACACAGGGCAAACAAGATCAGCAAACGTGCTCCGAAGAACACAGGGGCACTGCTTTAAAGGGGGCTCAGCTCGGCCTCCGGTGGGTGAACTCGCATCCAGGTTGCCCGGACAAGTGGATTGTGGTGGTTTAGACTTTGTGGGGGGATGTTGGGTGATTTTCTGGACTAAATCTATATCAACTTTGTGTCTGATTGCTGGCAGCCAGGCTTCAGGGGTCCTGTTTTCAGGAGGTTGGATGAAAGGAGCTGCTGTGGGAGTTCCCTCTGCTTTAGGATTTTGGCTGTAACGTGCCTTGACTTCAGGGCACCCCTCGTCCTGCTGAGCAGGGTGTATTGCACAAGGACACAGTTAAAGGGTTTTTTTAATTATTATTATTCTTCCAGCTGCCCCCAGCTCTCAGGCACAGCGAGCCAAGTGTCACTAGCATTGCTTTTTGCAGTCGTCCGCAGTTTATTCGTCATCTTCACCGAGGTCCTAGCACCTATTAGGCGCTCCTCCTCCCTCTTTTTGGAGGAGCGCTTAATTACGACCGGGTTTCCCTTGGAGCACATCCTCCATTCAGTTCCCTAATTGTAGAAATCTCTGCGGGATTCTCCAGATGGGGGATAGAGGATAATCTTCTCAGAGCTCCGGAAGAAATGTGATGCCAAATTACAGAAAATAGATCCTTTTTATTAAGCTTTTGGGCTCCTTTTATTCTTATTTTAAGGTGATCTTCTGTTAAAGGGGAATGTTGGATAAATGACTGTCCTTTTTAAACAGTCCTCAACAACCTTCCCTGGGCTGCTAATAACGTGTTAGGTTAGAAATTGTGAGATGGTTGAAGTTTGGTGGGGTTTCCATTGCTTTTTCATTTGTTTGGTTTTGCTGCTGTTATCATCAGAGACAGGACGGTGAACTTGTGTTTCCCTTTTGCTTCTGTTTGGTCTCCTTTTCAAGCTGTGAGCTCTACGGAAGGAATGCTGGCAGTGCACTTGCGGTGGGCAGGTACAAAGACAAAGCCCCCTCCTTTGTCGAGGGGTCACAGCGCCACTGTAAGGGTCACTTGCTTTGCCACAAGGCACTGCGAGGGCTTTCCAGGCACCTGGAAAGTGCTGCTGCTGTTTGCAAACATGGCAGAAACTGTAGCACAAGGATGTGTAACTTCACTCCTGGCCTGAGCTGCTGGCAGGGACAGAAATACTTTGGAAAGGGCTGTTCCAGGTCCCTTGTCCTAATCGTTGCCTCTCTTTGGGGTTTTGTGTGAATTTAAGCCTCTGGGCTGCATTTTGTGCAGCACCAGATCTGCACGTACCAGGTAAGTACAGGCTTAGGAGGGAAGGAGTCTCTCCTCAGCAGGGAGGCTGAAGTTACAGCTCTAGATTTTACCCTACGTACGTCTGGCTTTATGCTGATGTGTGGCCCCGGGGATGTACACAGCTTTCAGTGGCTGAACTTCGGTGCTGAGAGTTCAAAGGTGGCTAATCCAAATTTTTGTTTGTCTTCCAGGTCCACGCACAACGAGCTAGAAAAGAACCGGTAAGTAGCTAATGAGCTGAATTCTAAGAAATGGGAGGCCAGCGAGTGTTAATGTGCTTTAACCTTACCACCCGCAGGTGGCTGCGATCAGCTTAGGCTGTGAATGGCCACAGCACATCACAGAGTTTTAAAACTGGTGGGGGGAGACGCAAAAAGATCTGAAAAAGAAGCCCTGTTTTTATTTATTTTTTTTTTATTTTGCTCTCTGAAAAGGCAAGAAGTGACCCAGTTTTGTGACTAATCTGTATGCAGAGTAAATACTGTTCTTCTCCTGACACAGTGAAATCTGATTGGGGCACTTTCCATACATGAGGTTGCTACGGGATCAGGTTTCTTGGGCGCAGGGTGAGATGTGTTACCGTGAAACGAAGGGCAGAGCCCTGTGCTCTACACCCTCTCCCTCCCACCCCTGTGCTGGGCTGTGATCGTCTCTGCAGCAGAAGCAAATGCCATTGTGCAGAGGCTCTGAGCTTGGAGACCGGCGTGCCCGTGGAGCCTCTCTTCTAACCTGTTTTAGGTCTGAGCCTGTTTATCCTCGAGTCCGGAGTTTGAGCAAGGCTTGCGCTTTTGTTCCTTGGCCAGCTCTGCTCCGTGACTCAACCCTTTTGTACCGGGAGTTCAAGTAAGATAAATGCCATCGAGACGAGGGGAGCTAGTTCACATACAGCTCATCCTGCCATTCAGAATGCTGTAGTTAAGGTTATGGCGGGGTTTCCGTTAGAAACTTAGCTCTTCTGTGGGATTTGGGGCTGGGGGGGAGTTCTGGGTTTACTGTGGCTGCTGGGACAAAGGCAGCTCGGGCCAGCTCCTCCTGCGAAGAAACCCCCAGGCTGCGGAAGTCGGGTCTAAATAGGTTGGTTGCCCCCTCCTAGCAGGGGATGGGAACACTGCGAGGATGGCCAAGGATAGCAGAGCCTTCAGGTGAACTCTGCATGTGAATTCAGACAGGATCTTCCCATGGAGATCAAGAGAACTGGAGCTGAGCACTCCATGTGCCGTGTTACCCCCACGTCTGTGCCCGCCAGCAGCAGCGGTGCTGGGAAGCAGCTTTCCCTTTGCAGGTGGCTTCTTCCTGGCTGTGCCTGTACCTCCTGCTAGCTCTGGGAGTCCGTGGAGTTGTCGTGGTCTTTTTTGCCTTTCTGGGGCGATGCAGGGAGGTTTTTTATTTAGGTGATGTTGCTCTCCTGTCCCCGTCTGAGCCATGAGCTCTCCGGGCCCAGCTGGAGCTCTGCTGAGAAGCGTTGGTCCTGGGCTCTCTGCAGCTTTATTCACCAGTGAGGGAAACAAAATGCAGTGCTTGGGTCTGACCCAGAATGGAGGGTGCTTTTTTTCTCCATGACAACAGTAAACCGTCACTAATTTTCAATGCACTTATTTGCATATCTAATTGTTGCTGCAAACACTGCTTGTTCTCAGCGCAGCTTTAGAGCAGAGCTGTCCCTGTCCTTCCCTGTACCGTCGCGGTCCTCTCACACCGGCCAGGTCTCGGTGGATCCACGACCAGCTCTTTCTGCCCTCAGGCTTGGGGGGCAGGCAGCGAAGCTTCAAATTGTGTGAGCGAGGTCTGAGCAGCCAATGTTGTGGACTTCTTGTTAGCTGAGGGCTGGCGAGTCGCGGTGGGCACAGGCTGCCTGCTGCCTGCTTGCTGTGTGAGCTGAGGCAGTTCCTGCCTCGATTCCCTGACTTTAGCTGTGGACAGTAATGCTACTTAGGGTGGGGACATGAGAATTGACCTTGGTATGTGTGTTACTATTGAGAGGAGCATGTGGAGGACCTGTGTTTCATCTTACACCACCTTCCTGTGAGCACGGACAAGCTGTTTGCTTGCCACACACGTTGTCACCTGCAGTTGGTGTAGCACTGCCTGCTTCTCTTCCTCTCCTTCCACTGCTCCAGGCTGAAGACTCCCAACTTGAGCTGTTGTGCCCTCCCTTCTGGGAAGGACACACATTTAATTGCATTGGGTGGTCTGCACAGGCAAAATCCTGTACCTGGAGGTCCCTTTGGTCAGTAACCCTCTGCTCTATCCCTTAAAGCAGACGTGTAGCTGGTCAGGCTGGAGCATCTACAAGCCCTACTAGACCCCACGGAGGCTGTGCTGGGTGTGCAGTGCTTATTACCAGCAATTGAATGCTGGGTTTCCTACCAGAAGCATGCATTTTCAGACTCCACGGCAGTGTTTTCTGAGTGAGGAGAATTGCTTCCCAGTTAGATTTTCACTGTGTTTTATTTGCCGTGTTGTTAAGTTTGTCAGTGTCTCCAGACTTAACTGTGGCAAAGATAAAAGCCCTGATACTAATGGCTCTGTGGCTGGCAGCTGCTCATTTTCCCTATTATTTGAGATTATTCCTTTTGAATCTCACTGTTATCTCCATTATTGACACACACTGTAATTTTCAAAATTGTCCACTATTAGGTCTCTGACTCTGGTTTTTCCCCTCGTGTCTACGAACAGCAGCCTCCTTACATTCAGTTAAGTTTTGTTTTAACCCCTTCAACAATCGCACGCTTTCAAGCAGCAGCAAAAGGCTAGCAGAAAAACACTGCTCTCCCCCTCCTTTTTGAAGATGCAACTTAATTCGATTTCGCTATGGTAGAGCTCGTGAATTTCTGATGCATCAGGATTACGAATATTTATCTTCTCATGTCCAGAAGTTACTAATACTGTATTTTCAGAAATTAAAGCAGTGTCTTAAAGCTGCACTCCCTTTCTTGTACCGAAATATTTCATAAACGCTGGGGTGTTTCCACGAAGGAGGCGTTTGATTTTGTCCCGAATGTTAACTGTAATGTGTGAGTGACTTCTCCTCCTGCTTTGACTTGTGTTTTTTATCTAGAGAGATTGCAGTGACATTTATATAAGGGGCTTTGTTTGATTTATAAAAGATTAAAGTTAATTTATAGTTATTCTCTGTCATTAATCCTCATGTTGGAAAATTGTTTGTGTTTTCTGTTTAATGGGTATGTGTTTCAGTTTCCCTCTGCCTCGATGAGTCATAGCTTGCATCTCGACAAGAAGCCAGCATTCTGCCTCTCATGCTGCAAGGCGTAACTAAAGCAATACTTCTTAGCCTTTTAGCACGCCTACCAAAAAACTGACTCCTAAGCAAAGCCCCATCATTTCCCGAAAGAAAACACGATAAAGTGAGTGACTAAAATAATCACTCTGATAGAGCAATGCTTTCCCAAACAAGTATAATTCAGGTTTAAGTTACATTGCATGCGTACGGCTGTTACACACAGCAGAATTACCCAGTGCTGCGAGCGTTTCAGGCACCAGCCGGTTTTGGAAGGATGTGGTCGGCGCGGTGAGCAGCGCCGAGAGGCTTTCCTGCTCCTCTCTGAAGTGGCAGTGCTTGGTAGACCAACGTGGTGGCGGGGTCTGACAGACACGGTGCATCTCCGGGTGGAACAAGAGTCGTGTTTATGAAGCTATTGATCACAGTTGTGTTTTATTTAAGTCTTTTTACATAGCCTGGGTTGACCTGTTTGCTTTTGGTGACGATTGCACTGTAATGCAGCAGGAAGAAGGGAACCAAAGCTGAGTAACTGGATGAGGAATAAATTAGTAGGGTTATTTGTGCTTTCTGTGAGGAAAAAGCCGTTGGGAGAACCATTGAAATCAGCATTTCCTGAAGATCTCACGGATTTTGTCTCTGCAAAAGGTGACTTGTTTAAAACGAAGGACAAAGTCTAAAGGCAACAAAACTGCTCCTCAACCAAGATGAAGTGTTGTGCTTCGTGGAAAAGCACAGAGTGAGGTGCTGTAAGGTTCTTTCTCTCCGGTATCTTTTGAGATGATCAGAAACAAAGTGAAGAACACACACGTAGCAATGATCGGTGCTGTGCTTTTTGAGCCTTTCTGATTCTTCCCAGCATCTCCCTTGTAGCTTCTGTGATTTCCCCCCCCCCCACATTCTTGCTTTAACTTAAGAGAAAAAGTTAAACGCTGAGTATTTCTCCAAGGGGTCTCTTAAGCGGAGCTGACTGTTGTGCTGGGTTGCATATGGGAGGAAGCAGACAAGATAAAGGACAAAACCCTACCCAACGTGCAGGAGAAAACCACCAGCCGGGTCAGCTCGTACTGCCACGTGGGGCTTTCTGCAGCTCCGCAGCACTTACACAGCCCGGTTCCCTTTCTCTAGAACACGGCCTCAAGTGCATCTGTACTAGCAAAATGCTGGAGGGAGGGGAAAGCATTTACCTACAGAACACAGTGAACGGAGTGCATTTAAATAGTTCTGGCACTAAGTAGCGCAGCCGTGTTGTCTGGAAGATGGAAGGAGGGGAAATGAAAGAGTAGTGAGTCCTTGCTCTTCTGAATAACGGTGCCTGGTTGCGCTGTTGTTGTGCGATACGTACTTGCCAGGGCAATGTGATCAGTGTTTGTCTTGAAGCAACTGATCAATGTGATGTTGAGTTCCGTGCTATTTATCCAGGAGAGCCGGAGCAAGGAACTAATCCAGTAAATTTCATTTGTTCTCTGGAGTGGGCTTTGTTTTCCTGTTAACTCTGTGTAGCAGACGTTGACAGTACGTATTATTTTCCCCATTAATAAAACTTGGAACCTGTGATGTTCCCTGCAGCAGTCAAACCACGGCCAGCGCAGCTGAGCATGCATCTTTTTCTGACACATCCAAAGGTCAGAGCACGCCGTGATCCACTTGCTCCTTGGGGGAGCCGCAGCTAAATCCTCCCGTGGCCGGTGTGGAACAAGAGCTGGAAGTAGCTGGCTGTCTTCAGCTCTGCCCCTTGGCTGCTGGATGCATCCACTTTTAGCCGGGACAAACATTTCTCAAAGGAGCTGAAAGATGCTCTGCTAGCTCAGGAGGTCTGGTAACCCACACTGCCATGCCCGTTTCTGCTTCACCTGCGGAGGGGGAAGTCTGTAGCTTGGGGAGCAAGGTTATCAGGGAGATGTTCATCCTGGGGAAGTCCAGGTGTGGTCACCATTGTTTAGTGTCAGTTTGCCTTTTGCTACCTTGCTGTTACTTTTCTGCTTTGCTCCAGGAACTCAGCAGTCCGGTGCTGCAAAAAATCTGATCTCTTGGACCACTGCTCTCGTTCACGCAAAGTGCCCCCGTGCCCAGGAGCAGCGTTTTGATTCCCTCAGTCAGAAGTCTGCAGAGGCTTTGTTTCACGTTGGCTGGGTAGCAGAACGTTTTGAACTCTAAGTAAAGCTGCTGAAAAGAGAGAGTTATTTTCCATGCCAAACTTCAAAGGAAACAAAATGATCTTCATTTTGTTGGGAGACCTTCGGCACTGCTCGCATCGGAATTTCAAGTTTCAGTAGTGGTGTGTGTGTATATCTGTTTTGTTATTCAAAGCGATGCAGCAAGGAGCGAATGCCTACGTGGCTCCCTTTCCGCTCCCAGCTCTCTCCACGTCCCCTGTGAATCCAATAGCAGATGGAGAAGGAAGAGGAAAAGGAACAATGCTGCTATTTTGAATAAACTGTCTCAAAGCAAAATGTCTCAGTAACGCCGCACAATAAAGTCACTGCTATAAGGTAGTTCTCAAAACCCAGTGCTCATCACAGAACCATTCTCAACTAAGATGTGCTCTAGGGATACTTTCTGATGTGTTTTCTTCCCAAAGTAGAGAAAGAAGTGTCAGCATGGGCTGCTTGGCCATGCCTTAAAGGTCTGATGCTGAGAATCCACTCGTCCTTTTGCCTCCTGGAACGGGGACTTTAGGGGAGACGCCGCTTGTAGAAAGCCACACGCTCTACTCCTGTGTCTCCCTGCATGCTGGCTGAGTTCTTGCATTCAGCATCCCGGACTTGAAATTCCCAGAGCAGTGAATAGAGCAGGTATCCAATGGTGCTTTATGTTTTTTTACTGTTTCCAGGGCTCCAGGAGGGAGTCTGGTCACTGCCGTGGATGTGTAATGGAAGCCATCAGATGCACTTAGATGATAACGAATTAGGAGTTTGCATCAGTGCCTGCTTTGGTTCTTGCCTCTCTTCCCAAGCGTGTATCCTCAAATTTCTACCTGAGTGTGTTGCCACAGTTTTCTTTCAGGATGACGTCCTGAAAAATAAAGACTGGGCAAATCCACCATGCAGTCCGTGAGCTTGGGCCAGGGAAGAATCTGGCCCTAGGTGGGAAGTCGTGCGCTCAGCTTTCTTGGCTCAGTTTTCAGTCACGTCAGGGCTTTGTACTTGTATATCTCTCTCCCAGATGCGTCTCTGGAGACTCTGCAGGTTTGGTTTTTGCACTCGTTTTTCCCGGGGTGCTGTTTGTTGGACTGCCAAGAGCCAGGGATTGTGATGCAGTAACTTGTCTTGCTCAAGCGGCTGACGATGCTCATGGGCCTGACAGCATTACGGGCTGACAGCCACTCGGGGAGTCCCTGCCTTAGAGAAGATGAGGTAATAGGGATTTAATTTCTGAGACAGATTACGTGTTAAATGCAAGTTTCAGGACGTTGTACTCTTGGGGCAGAAGCGAGAGCTGCCTGCAGCCGTGTGTGTGCTGAGCTGCGGCTGGCGCACGTGCGGGGGGAACTGCAGCAACACAGCCCCACGGGCTTGGGGTAACCAAAGGAAAACTCGGTGTGGAATGGCAAACAGAGGCAAGGAGCTTCTTTGTGCTCCTTTGTGGATGTGGTGTTACAGCTTTGAGAACCTGTGTGCTTTTGTGGTGCTGCAGGGAGAGGAGGGGAAGAGTCAGTGCCTGCATCACGGGCACGTGCAGCAGGCGTGCACTGACCCGCTCTTTGCTGGGGCTTCCTTGCCACATCCCTCCAGCCAGGTGCTTGCTTTTCCTTCACAATTTCCTTCACAAAAGGCTCCCCTTTATCACCTCTGCTTCCTTTACAACTTTCTCCTCCTTCCCTGTGTCCCCAACACCTCTCCCAGGGCCAGGATGTGCAAGCCGATGCTGTCTCACTGCCCTTGTGCCCTCTCCCCTCTGTAAGAGAGGAAGGGCACGAAGTGAAGGTGCCTCTGCGGTTGGCATGGTGGCGGGGCATCAGGCAGCACCTTCCAGCCCCCTGCTGTGGGAACAGAGGTAGGCAGAGCAAATGTGCACCAGGCTTTCATCGCCCCGTGTCTGGGCACTGAAAGCGAAGGGCTTCTCCTGGCAGTTGCTGTGGTTGTTGCCCGGCTGCAGGCTGGTGCCGAGCAGTTTGCGTAGCTGTGGGCAAACAGCAGGCAGGTTTCCTCCCAGGCAGTGCGTCTGACAGCCAGAAAACAACAAAATGGGCAGCGTGCAACCAAGGGCCAGGAATTCTCCCGTGAAACCACTGCATAATGCAGACAGGGCCACAGCAGGGTGTAGCGATGGGGAGACCCGGGGGAATCATTTACCCGACTCCCTTTCTGTGCACCCCAAGAGTTTGATGTTGTGTAGAAATGCGGATCTGGTCTCTGCAGCATTCTTTGTGTTTTCTTTTTGGTAAACCCTTGATGTGCCTTTGCAGAACAGGAGTGTCTCTGCTGTTAAAGGTGGCACCTGAGGCTGTCCGATGCAGACTGACCCTCCTAAAGGTTTTGGATTCCTCTGTGTCCGGAGAAGTCCCTGCATCCCAGAGCGATGGCATGAGTCAGGTCTTCTGCCCAATGGTCCATTAAGAAAATTAACGGCTGTCTTTTGAGGGCATCTTTTTTGTGTACATTGCTGCCTGAACATCGCTTCCATCAGCTGCGGGGTAAGGTTTTCTGTCCCTCTTGCCTGTTAATTATTTACCTTTGAGAATGAGTTCAGAAACCAGCGTGACTGACTTAGGGGAAAATGCAAAGCTTCTGCAAAGGACAGGGATGCAAAATGCAAAGCTTCTGCAGAAGGAAAGGGGATGCAGCGGTTGGAAAGCCGTCTTGTAACTGCCTTTAGGAGGGATTCTGCCCAGGAGGGGCTGAGGGCAAGAGGGAGACGTGACAGAAGTTGATACAAGAAAGCTCACACACTGAAACCTCCCCTGGAAAGAGGACACGAGCTTGAAATGCAGCGTTACGTCCACAGAAACGGGTGGGTGAATGCTATCAGGCAGCTCGTGCGTGGTCCTCGCTGATAATGCTGCGAGTGGTACGGGTGTGGTTTATCACGGGGTAGTAAACAGCTGCACACAGCCTAGTCGTGTTACACGGCTCCGAGCTGAGAGCTTGCCCTGCTAGGGTGGAATATCTGAACGCGTCTAATCACGCCGCAGCTCGGCTTTTAATGACTCTCAGATGAGTACTTGCTCCCTCGCTTGGGTACACGTTGCTCCCCCGCTTGTCCCTGCAGCGCTGTGGCCGTGCCAAGGGCTCCTGCACTCGGCACCGTGCTGCTCGGGACGCCGCGTGACATGACCAGGAAGGGAGGACACTTGATAGGTGCCGCTCTCCGTGTGAATAAGCGGCTGTATTTGTTTGTGGAGGGAAGGCAGATGTCTTTTTACAAGGGTAAAGGCACTCCCACCTGCTGTGACCTCGAGGAGGTTCTGGGTGGCAAGTCCCGCACCTCCTGCCCGGAGGGACTTCCCAGTGCTGCCTGCAGACACAACCTGCTGAACCCTGGGGTGATTCACCGCAACTTCACCAGGCGCACACGGCTCACACCCTCCGTGGGCAGGGATCCTTAGAGGGGAAGGGCTCTTCTGCCCCTTCTGGGAACTCGGGGAAATTCTTCAAATGAGTTACTCTGCAAGGGGAGCGGAGTGTCCAGGTTATTACAGAGCTTAGAGATTAAAAAGAGGTTGCTTTGTATCTTCCACATCCTTCCTTCCCACCTCTTGGCCTTGTTCCCTGGGGCAGGTCGGGTTGTGCGTTGCCCAAAGTTTGCCCAGCTGTGTGGGAATCTTCCACCCAGCTCAGAAAGCCCCGTTCGTTACCCTTCAGCAGGGTCAGGGTGCCAAACGTGGGGCGAGTGCTCCCGCTCGCACGGATGCACGCAGTTACGTGCGGGGACACACAAAGAGCTTGCAGTTAAAATCTCCGTGCCCACCTCTTTCAAAGCCCAGGACGGAGCCCCAGCTGTGTGTACAGCTCGGGTCTTTGCTTTGATCCGTGTTTGTTTCTCACCGACAGGATCCTGGTGCTCCTCGGAGCTGGCTGCTTTTTTGCATGCTTGCAGCCGCTAAACTGCATGGGGAGCAGCTAGCGGGGTGCTGGGGGTGTTTGCTCCTGCCTCCAAATAAAAACTGCTCTAAGAAAGGAAGAGCGAGAGCAGGGGCAACCGAAGCTGTGTGCTGTCTGCATCCTTCAGGCCTGCTGCCTCCTCCTGTCTCCCCCATGGCTCGGGATGCCCCGCAGAGGATCAGCTCCTTGCTGCGGCTTCTCCCACCAGCCTCCTGCTACGTGCCAGCGTCACCTTTCTCTTCAACTGCTTCTTCCTTAGCCAAACCCGGCCTGGAAAATTACAAGTCACGGTGCTGCCACGTTATCTGCAGCCCCTCCTGGTGTTTGCTTTGCTCTTGTCCTTTCTCACCATTGTGCAGGGCAGGGGTTTGTCTCCTGCTGATGGTGGGAGCTGCCTTGCACGTTTCCCCTGATCCTCTTACCATGCCTGTCTGCTCACACACACTGCATCCCTGCCCTTCCCAGCTGCACGCAGCAGCAAAAGCTGCCACAGCTGGGTAAATCTTTTGCTCTGTCACTGGGATTGTAGCTTGGAGAGGTAAAATCCCCTCTCGCTTTCCAGAGCCTCTGCAGCTGATTTGGCACCTGCGCCTAGAAGAAGGCAGGAAGGCTCTTCGGGTTCGCGTGGTGTTTCCTGAAGTTGGCAAAGATGGAGCTGTGAGGCCTGCATCGTTCATTTGGTGTGTCCCTCTGCCCCAAAGCAGGATAAGCTCCATCTCCACTTAGCTGACAGGTGCCTGTCTAACTGGAGTCAAAAACCCTTGCCAGAAGGGCTGCCAGGGAAGGCAGTACAGCCCGGTGCGCTGACCGGCTGTTGGTGCCACCGGGAAGTTTTTCCCTAACTTCTAACTGGGAAGAAAACTATTTCAACGTTGTTCTAGGAACAAAAAAGCCATCCAGGGCTGAGCACCTCTGTGTGTTTGAAGGGGAGAGCCCTGGATGCTGCGTGTAGTACTCAGCTTTCACAGCAAGACTGAGTGTTAGATGCTACCAGAGGAATTCTGGCTGAGATAACGGAATATAGAGGGGAAAAAAATCCTCTTCCTTTTTCTGACCATTATATGCCACTTCACCTACCCAGAAAAGCAACGTTGATGCCAAAAGAAGTGGGAAACCGGCCGGGAACACGCTGTCCCTGGTGGATATCCCACATTACGTGACCCCGTCAGGAAGTGCGCAGGCACAGTTCTGCGGGGCGTGACCTCTTCTCAACTTTTCTTGGCTTGGAAAAGCAGCTTACGGGCTCGGTGCTCGCTGGAAGAAGCACATATGGGGATGCATTTCCATCCCTTCAGCGAACGGGGGAAGAGAAGGGAAATCTCGTTTCGGCTGTGATATACTTCAGGAAAACATGCTGAAGCCCTGCGGAGTCGGGAGCATCTCGGAGTTTCTTTTGAGTTTCGTTTTTCGTTGTCTTTTTTTCCCCCCTTGGTGACCTCAGAGAAAAGCACACGTGGTAGGGAAGGAGCAGGGCAGGAAGGGGGTTGTGCTGCGGGATGAGCACGCTGTGAGGCTTAGCTCCGTGTGGTGGATGCTGTGCTCCGGTGCTCCGCGGGATTTACCTGAGGTCTTGCAAGCCGTGTGCAGCAGCTCTCCTGCTGGGTGCTCACACGTCTTGCCCGCTGCCCATCCCTCAGGGCCGTGGGGAGGCTGAAATGTCGGCTCCTTGCCGTGCTGCGGCGCCCTCCCTGAACGTGCACGCGAGTTGGGCAGGCTTCTGCCAACATCTGTCGCTTCACCGGGGATTTTTGAAACTAGCAGGGTCCCAGGATGAACAATGTGTAGGAAATACCTGGCTGTGAAGCAGTCATTTATCCTTCTGCCATTCCCCAGGCCCTGTGAGGGATACAAGCACTACAAAATAACAGGGCAGGAGGCGTCTGATTGCAATTACAGCGAGCTTACCGCAGGTATTTCTGTAAGCTCACTTTTTGGTTTGTTTTTACATATTGGCCTGATAGTTGAACAAACGGAAACCAGTTTCCACCAAACTGGAGGACTGGGAGTTTTAGCCCCTCTTTTATCTTTTCTTTCCTAAAAAAAACGTGAACCTTTCTGCGTTTGGTTTGTTCCCAGGTGGGACCCCAACCCTGTTCCTGCTGGAGAATACAGACCGAGTGAGTGTAAGGCAGCTAATCCTCGCACAAATGTTAGTTTACTCAACTGCAGCTGTTCTTGGTTTGGGGGAATTAGAATTACATCCATCTGTGGCCCTGCTGGCCGAAGCTGGGGTCATATTGATCTTCTCTAGGTGATCAAGAGTTCACGAGGAACAACGTCCTGAGTTTTGTCATGGGGCTGAAAAAGCATTTGATCTACTTTAATTTCTTCTGGGTGCAGGTGTGCCTAAAGAAATGGATTCTAAGCGGCCAGCTTTATGCTTTCTTCTGTTTGAGTTTTGAGCAGTCTTGTATCTCTTTGCCTTCACACATGCCCAGAGAAGAGGAAGAAAACGCAAGGAAGATGTTGAAGGTAGTTAAAGGGCAAGGTACAGGCACGGGTTCGGTTTTGCTTTTTCTCCTGCAGTTTACAAAGTTTTAACTCTCTAGGTGATCAGCCCTGCTCCTGTTCGGCAGAACTGTGCTGGCATACCACCAGGCTATGTCAGCGAGCTGTACCAGCCGAGCAGGAGCAAGATGAGCTCTCCGGTACCGCTCCTCAGCACCTTTCCTGGTGCATCAGCACGTGTGAGGCCAGGACATGACTCACCTGCTGTCGTAATGCCAGGAACTGGGCTTCTCCCTTCAGGTTCTCCTGCTGAATAACACGTGTAGTTAAATTAAAAGTGTTTGGCACTTAATGCTAGCTAACTCCTAGACCTTCAAAATACGTTACTGCTGTTGTATGTGCACTAAAATATATACCCAGCAGGAAAAATAGTGCCGGGAGGAGCTCTTAGGTTCTCTTTCCTTGTTGCAGTGCCTTTTTCCAACCGCACATCTAATAATGACCTTGGCTGGTGATTCCTTTTTCCAGGGAAGTCTGAGGTTAAATTGAAAATAATTTTACAAGGTTAAATTACATGCACTGCTTCCTCTGTTCCAGATGCGTGCCCTCTGTACCTGTGAGGTACAGGAGATATTTGATGACGCCTTAAATATTTCTGACAGTGCAGAGTGGCGTTAGATGAAAAGCACATGCTTGCCTTCGGGTACAGAAGACTTGATGTAAACAAATATTCCACACGGTTCTCCTCTTAGACTATTTTTTTCGTTAGGAATTAGGATTCTCTTCCATGAGGTGAGGAAACTGGAATACAGTACCAGGAAAGAAATGCATGGGCTGGAAAAACTCTGTCCTGTCTTGTGAACAAGAAAAATACTTCCTAGTAGCAATAGCTTAATAGTGTAATTTAGGGAATTACATTAATGACAAAAGCGACTACTGGTACCACATCAGGATGTGTTCTTAGTGTTGGCTTCTTCTCTGCTCGTTGTTTTGCAGACAGGGAATATGATTTCCCAAATAGCAGACTGGTAGCATCCTTTATTCTTTAACTGGTGACAAACGGAGATCTGACAAACGAGGTGCAGCTTTCAGCCGGCCAGCGGTGTTACTGGTCAAAACCTGACTGCATTCAGCACCTAAATCCAGGGTCTTTTCTGTATTATGAAGAAACAGAGGCTCCGTTTTGAGATCCCGTCCGTGCCTTTGCTGCTGTGACACCCCGTGCACCTCCGGAGCTTTTCTGCTGGAGCCAGGAGAGCGGCCCAGGGGCAGGAAAGGCGCCGTTCTCCATCCACCTGGCAGGAGGCTGCCCCATGTCTCACGTTCTTTCCGTCTCAGGTGGCATTTGAGGATCTCTGCAGGTCCCTGCTAGTTTATCTGTTTGTTGATATCACACTTGCTTTCTCCTCAAGAAGCCGGGAAGATCCGAACTGGGGAGCTCCTCGTGGTGGGCCGCAGCTCCGGAGGCAGGCAGAGGTTCTGGGCTGAGCATCGCCGCTTGTCAGCATCTGAAATTCCTCATCACTTCTCTTTGAACGCGTGGTGCTTAGCCAGGAAACCCGACCAGGAGCATCCAGAATAGCTGGCGAGTTTGGAAAACCTCAGCTATCTTTGCTGGTGACCTAATTCTAGCCGTAAAGCTGAAAATCCGTGGGTCGCAGCAAAGCAGGTTAGTGCTGCTCTGAACGGCACAGCCGCGCTGCGGGCACGGAGCAGGGCGCTGGGAGCAGCATCACCAGGCTCGGAGGCTGGGAGCACGCTGTGTGGCCCCGGCAGGGTGATTATAATGGTGTTAGGGAGAGCAGGGCACAGGGCACCGCCGGCTATTTAAAGAGCAGGTTGCTATTTTTAACTGCGTTCTAACAGAGGTGGAGTTTTTATTAGGCTGGACAAATCGGGGCTTTCTAATGAGCCGGACTGGGCTGCACGTTGGTGTTCGAGGCTTGCTTTGCATGGTGCCAGGTAGCTGGGTGCGGGATTGTGACCGTGCCTCATCGCCAGGGCAGTGGGGCTGCGATACCCGCGGTGCTGGGAGTGAGCATCAGCAGAAAGTTGGTGCCAAACGATGTGGAGCAGGAGGTACCGAGGTGTGACCGCTGGCAGCAACCGGGCAGTGCTTTAGGTCAGGAAGAGAACGTGATGTAAAACATTCACATATTGTGGCTGTAGGGTTTAGGGTCCTGTTATAAGCACGACTGAGCCTTAAAGGGGTTTAGCTGGTAACGTCGTGTGTTGTGCTACAGGAGAGCGAAGTTCAGTTCATTAGATTCCCCAGGGATTAAAATACTTGGTGGCTAATGGCCAAGATCAATAATAATAGATCCTCAATGTATGATTTTAGGGGGAGATTAACTTTGATAAGTAGTAATAGACTCTGCTCCGGAGCATCTGTTGCTTTTTGACATCTCTTAGCTGTCTAAATTTCCTTGCCTTCAAAGAAAGGCAGAAAGCTGTGGAGGAGCTGGAAGGGGAGAAGAGAAACTGTTGAACGGGCCCTAGGTCTGGAGGAAAATGAAGAGGCAAGAGAAGATGCCAGGCATTGATTCACTCGGTTCCTCTGCTGGGCAGACGGCCACCTACGCTGCCCTCATCACCTTCTCATTGTGAAGTGCAGGCTCTTATATCTGATCTCTTACTACTGACTTGAAGCAGTCTGTCTCACTGGGGCCTCTGAAGATCAAAGGTGTCAGGAAAGGATGAGCAGTTATGCTAGTGAACGGCTGAGAGTTCGTTCTGGAGGAGGCACCTTCCAAAATGATACTTTCTCAGCATTTTTTTTACTGTATCAGTACCCAAATTTATTTATTTACTTGCCCTTCCTTTAAGCATCCTAGTTTTGGGAGGCATGGGATTACAGATGGTCTCTCTTTTTTATTGTTTTATTCATTTAAATCAAGATTCTGTGTTTCAGTCCTCCAGTTCAAAGAGAAAAGCTTCAAGATATGCAACAAATGGGACTCAGAGGCCCAGCAGTTACTGTGTGCATAAAAAAAAAGCTCCAAATACATCACTTCAGCTTCAGCATCGTAATGTTGCGTTAATCTGATTACTTGGGACCTGCCCGGTGCAGGATTTCTGAGCGCAGCTGTGGAGTCCTGTTGGACCTCAGCGCCTTCGGCACTTGTGGTTTTGTTCCAAAGAGTTTCCAGTGCTGCAGGCTGTCAGAAAGGGGGACAGAAGCAAAAACCCGTGGAGACAGAAGGACAAAGGCCGGTGGTTGCAGAGCTGAGCAAGCGGTTCGGCGTTTGCAGTGTTGCACCAGGCCAGAGTGAAAAGGAAGGTAAAATCAGTGAGATGAAAGTGCCCTCTGAGATGAGAGTAGGGCCCCGAGACTTGGAGAAGTGTCCTTCTCACAGCTGTGCCCGTGGTGGTGTGGCCTTGACTCCTGGAAGAAGCGGCTGCCTCCTGTCCGCGTGGCTCCAGGTGTTTGCACCTTGGCTCAAGGTGTGTGCAGGGCCAACTTATGTTCCAATTTATAATGCGTTACTGAGTTTGTTTTTGTTGTCATTCCTAAAATTTCATTTCTTTGTTTCTTTTAAAAGATAGAAAGGCATTAAAAAAAATCTAAAGGCCTTTTTTTTCCTCCAATTACTTTTTCACAGTGCATTTTATTAGCATTGCAGTACCAGTTCCCCTGTGTGCCAGGGAGCCATGGGGAGAAATGGACTGGAGACAAAGAGGCGAATGCACAAGGAGCTCGTTCAACGTGGAGCAAACACAGACAAATAAATAATCACAAGAAGAGGCCTGGTTGAAAATCGGACAGAATGGCTTGCTCTGAATGAAGTCTCAGCTCAGCGGAGGACATAACTTGTAGCTGCGTGTTTCTGGACCGGGTTTCCTTCTAAACCTTGTCCCGTCCCCACTGTCAGGAGGCAGCGGGGCGAGTGTGTGCGTGTTTATTGCCGGCTGGCCGGGCGCCACGGCAGCTCCATTGTTCGTGGCTCGAGGGCTCGCAGCAATTACATAACGCTCTGCAGCAAAGAAAATACAGCCTCTGTCCCCGGCACTTGACCGGCTTTCAGTTTCTGATTCAGGTACTCGGCAAAATCTGCTTTCCTTTCGCTGGAGACGGGTGTGCAGTGAAGCGGGTGTCAGGTCCTTCAGCGGAGAGGGTTGGGTTTGGCAGAAGGTTGGATCTGAGCGAGGAAAAAACATCATCATGTGCTGGCTGCTCAAGATAAATGAGCCTCTGACCTGCGAGTTGCTTATAGAAGGAAACCATTTTCCCCCATTTTCCCTGCCCTGTGGTTTTTGCATGTGTTTCTCATTACTTTTATCTCAAAATCGTTCTGGGCCGATGAATTATTGATGTGGGGTCACTCGTGTTTCTCCAGGAATTGCTTTCTTTAACCAGCCATCCCTCCTGAATTTTTTACGCAATCTATTAGCCCTGAAATCCAAACAAAGTTGGTGGTGTCTGATTTCAGGCTTGAATTAGACTCAACTCTGGAAAGGTGAAGAGGGAGGAGAGAGAGGAGGGCAGAGAAGGAGAATGGTGATGATGCTCTTTTCTGTGTTAGGATCTTCCTTGTGCTGGTGCTTTTGGTGCTGCTTTTTCGTTTTGTTTTGTTAAATTCTCCTGGAGAACAAACATCTGATGTGGTTTCGGTGGGACTAAGTGTATTCCTAACGATCTGTTGTTGAACTCAGGCCCTGTAGACCTGCAGGCATGGTACAAAAGCACCTGGGAAATGCTTTCCTTTCCCCTCCGATGCTCTCTTCTTTCAACACGCAGGAATTAGAATTCAGCATTTGAGATGCCGCTGGCGGCTCCTTGGTTATTTCCTGCTGGCTGGGAGGCTCGGTCTGAAGATGGGAGGTTGGTGCGCGCCTGCGCCGGTGTTCTGCAGATGTTCCAGCCTTGATACAGCAAAGTCTGTCAGCAGCGTCGGACTCCAGGAGAGAGCTGAATCCGGCAAACCTGCTGCTTCAGAGCTGAGCACGCACGTGTTTCCTTGCTGACTTCTAGGCAGAGAAACTTTTTTGTTTCAGTTTCCATCGCTTCTGCCCGTGGTGGAAGAAAAAATCCCTCACCGTAGCAGCAAAGCAGCCGCAGTCTCACCAGGGATGTTTACAAAAGCTGGTGGTTTTGTGCCAAGCTTGCTGTGGTGCCCGGTGGGGGAGAGGTTGAGCCCTACCCCAGCCCCTCAGGAACGTCCCCAGAAGAGTGGGGTGAGGAATGGGGAATTTTTTTTTGCACCCGGCCCCGTTCCTGCACTGCAGTTCCGCTGCAGGCAGAAAGGAGCCCAGCTCCTGCAGCGGGATTTGGCTGCGGGCTGTGCAGTGAGGCAGCTGAGGCTAGGAGCAAAAAGCACGCAGAAATAAAGGTTTCCTCCCAGCGCTTTATATAATCGGAGCGGATGATGTCATTGGGAGAGGAGAGGAGAGCAGGCTGTGAAGTTGCAGCCCTCTGCAGCCAGGCAGAGCCAAGTGCAGGGGGAGGCGCGCGGAGCGACACCCGGGCTGCTCTGCTGGGGGCACGGGGCAGAGCCCGGGGGCTCGGAGGAGAGCTGGGGGTGGTGCAAGCAGGTAACCCGAATGCTGTCAGAGGATCTCACCCAGGCACCAGGTGATATAGGGGAGAGCCTCTTCCTGTCAGGTACTCCACTGTTCCCTCTGCGTGAGCCTGGTGCTTCAGCACATGCAGCACCTAGCTCTGCTCAGCGCACAGCTGGGGGAGCCTGGTTTTACCAAAGCTGCCGAGGCAGTAGGAAGGGCTCTGGCTTCTCCCGTCTCCCCTGCAGCTAGCGTACAGAGGCTTCAGCCTCTCCTGAAACTGCAGTTCTCCTCCTGTCCTCCTCTGCCTTCCCCGGGACCAGGGCAGCGAGAGGCAGCAGCGCTTCGCGCCCAGCCTGAGTCGCTCCTCTGTTACACAACAATACGGGCATTTAGGCTTGTTTTCCCAGATATTGGCAGATGCGTCAAATATTGGCATAATCCAGTGGTTTACAGGGGAAGCCATCGGGCTCTGTCTGGAGCCTGCACAATGCTGGCATTTTCCTTGAGCCCGAGAGCCTGCAGCGCTGCTGAAGGCACGTTGCAACTGAAGCCAGGTAAACAAGGGGAAAGACGTTCCTGTCAGGGCTTGACCTCGGGATTATGGCTGCTCAGGTACAGCTACGGGACTTGATAAGGGAGATTAATAGCTTTGTAGTTGCGCTCTCTCTCTCCAAACCAGATGCAAATGGGAAAACAGGGACTGTGTGCGATGGGGAGGTAATTCCTGCCGGCTTGTCCAGTCCTTCTGAAGACAAGCCCTCCAGATCTTTTGTCCCCTCTCTGCCCTTGTTTACAGAGCACCGTGACGTCCTTTGATCCACCGTGGTCCTGGGCAGGAGCCAAACTAATGTGTGGCCGTGCTGCTAGTACCTGGTGCCGTCCTTGCAACCCGTGTCTGGGCGATCCGGTGCGTGCTCGTTCCTGCCCAGGGCTGACCTCTGGTCCCCAGGACCTGGTTCCTGGTGCAGGGCCGTCCTCTGTTCCTGGTAAAAACCCCAGAGCTCAGGCTGTAATGTGCTGTGCGTTTCTCTCTGCAGTCTGGAGTTGCTGTGATAATTCGGCACAGGTCAGGCATTGATTCCCCAATTTTCTGTTGCGTGCACAGCGCGTTTGTTACCAGCAGGTCAGGGCCAAGTCCCAGGCCCTACCTGCGGCAGATGCCGCGTACCCAGCCCTCTCTGAGAGCCCTGCTCTCAGCCCCCATCTGCTCACATCCCCAGCTCCGCTCCAGCTGCGTTCCCAGCCTGGGCTGATGCTGCAGGTGAGGTGTTTGGCTGCTGTGCAGGGACACGCTGCTCTCTGCGGCAGCCTGATGGCAGCTCTGACTTGGTGGCTTGGAGCTTCCAGGTAGCTAAAACCCAAACCTGCGTCAGCCATATGGGTTTAATGTCAACACAGTTTGCCCTAGAGCAGTCTGAGGAGGAACAGAAGAGAGCGATGCGATTTTCTTCTGCAGTTGTTTGTCTGATTCTTCTGATTTTGGTTCTTCCCCCCCTTCCCCAGTTGTTAATATTTAATGAAAAGCACATGTTCGTCAAGGCCCTGGCTGGTCATACGCAGCCCCGTGGCTGTTCTCAAGACAGAATGATGGACCCTTTGTAAAGAGATTTATAATAGAAATACTGAGGGGCTCCCGGCCACAACACCGCCAGCGAGCGCTCCTCGGTGCTGACAGTTCATCAGCAGAACCCCTGACCCTTCCACCCTTAATCATCCGTGCTTGTCACTGACATAATTGCCTGATTACAGACTCCTCTCCCCCACCCCTTTCAAACCGGGAGCAATGGTGAATTTGAAAAACAAATGGAAATGAACTGTCCGTGCTCTTTATTTTTCTTCCCCCCGCATTGAGACGGATCGGGCTAAGATGCAGTTTCTTTGTGTCTGCGCGGGGCTTGGGATAGGCTTTCAGGACTCTTTTGCACCGGTGTTGCTTTCATGTGAATGGTGAAGCTGATGTCATTGTGTTATTGATTGGGATGACAAGTTTGGACATAAATCATTAATGTCTGGGAAAGAGAGAGGGAGGAGAAAAAAGGCAGCCCACGAGATAGTTTTCCATAAATCTGCTGTTTGTCTCTGCATCCGTGATGCAGAGCAGCATCGCCAGGAGCAGTTCTCCTGTGCAGCCGGAGGACGACGCGCCTTGCCACTGCTCCTGAACCATTTTCCCCACGTTTCGTATTCTGCAGAAGATGGCTCAGGCCATCAGCAGTGCTGTCGTGCTTGAAATTGTCTTTGGAGATGTGATCCAAGGTCAGCAGAGCGCCCAGGGAAGGGTTTGGGCTCTCGTGTTCCTGCAGGCCTTGTGCCCGCAGCACTGTTTGAGACCTGGCTCCAAGGAAGGAATAAGGGTGCCACGCTTGGGAACTGCAGTCCCTCTAACCCTATTAATTGCCAGCAGGGATTGCTTGGGCGTTTTGGGCTGTTTTGCTATTTCCTTCTTCAAATTTTGTGCAAAGAAATGTTAGAGATGTTGGTTGCTTGGATCATAGCACGGGTCCCTGAACTGGCCATGCACAAGCGTGCCGTGGGTAGCAGTCATCGCGAAGTGCCTTCACAAACGTTCTCAGCACAGCGGCAAGCAGCTGAGAGATGAAACCCACAGGATAATTGTACCGTTTGTGCCTCGTCTCTGCACAAAGTTCATCCGTTGAATCAGATTATCAGCTCAAACGGCAAGAAAACAAACAGCGAGTGCCAGAGGTTAGCAATAGTGCGAGTATTGGTGGGCAGCTGCTGTTTGCCATGTAAATAGGTCGGTGGCAGCCCGTCCTGGCACCTGGGGGGAATCTCGTGATGTGTAGAGAGAGGAGGAAGCACGAAAAGTGGCTCCTAGAAGGGAGGCAGAGAAAGAAATGGCTTTCCCTTCCCGAAAGCACGGCTCTGATCTCCTCTTCTCCCCTCACAGCCGAGCTCACCTCCGCCTGTGTCTCGAACGCTTGAAAGTTCTGATACCGCTCGGACCAGACTGCACCAGGCACACGACGCTTGGGCTGCTCAACAAAGCCAAAGCACATATCAAGGTAAGAGCTGCTTCTCCAAGCTGCTTTCTGGCGGGGCTGATTTGGAAGTGCAATCCAATAGCTCGCTCTTGCTGCCTAGAGGTTAACTCTGTGTCGAAGGAGACCGAGGCCTTCGTTTAATCAAATAAGCACAGAATATCCCGAGTTGGAAAGAACCCCCAAGGATCATGGAGTCCAGCTCCTGGATCCACACCAGACCACCCAAAAATCAAACCTTATGCCGTAAAATCACCGAATAGTTTGGGTTGGAAGGGACCTTAAAGATCATCTAAATCCACCTCCCTGCCATGGGCAGGGACATCTTCCACCAGCCCAGGCTGCCCAAAGCCCCATCCAGCCCGGCCTTGAGCACCTCCAGCGATGGGGCAGCCACAGCTTCTGGGGGCAACCTGTTCCAGTGCCTCACCACCCTCTGAGTGAAGAATTTCTTCCTAACATCTAATCTAAATCTACCTTTTTTTTAGTTTAAAACCATTCCCCCTTGTCCTGTCATGACACCCCCTGACAAAGAGTCCCTCCAGCTTTCCTGTCAGGCCCCCTTAGGCACTGGAAAACTGCACTGAGGTCTCCCTGGAGCCCTCTCCAGGTTGAAGAGCCCCAGCTCTCTCTGCCTGTCCTCATAGGAGAGAAGCTCCAGCCCCTTGACCATCTTCATGGTCATCCTCTGGACTCGTTCTAATACTTCTAATACTTGTTCTAATTCTTAACTACTAGTAGTACATGTAGATACGTTAATCTACAGATATATCTGCTATTTACATTTTATGTGCGTGTATATATATAAAGCAACAAGCAAGCTTTGTCTTCTCAGTTAATCATTTATCATTGCTCCAAGCCACATTGTTAGGAGAGTCCATAATGAGCTCTGTTAACTGTGGGAATGATTGATTTGGAAAGCAGCATTATTCTGTATCGTGATCAGCTGCTGACAGCAACAACTCTTAGCAGAAAAACATACCTACTGTAGAGTGACCCCATTTTGATGGGAAACACACCTTTTCTTCTGATGTGCCAGTGAGTTTCCATTGCCAAAATATTGGTGCAAATCCCAGGGGGGAAGCCAGGGCTGGCTCGCTGAAGTTCCACGTGGGAACCAGCCAGCCCAGCACTCCTCTAGTTTCACTCCTGGCAGAGCGAAGCACAAAGAGAAAACGCAGCATTGTCGGTATCTGGAGAAGGCTGAAAGCCTTTGTCACAGCCCAGGATAGTGGGAGGGAGGATGGGAAGGAGAAAAAGTCCTGCTGAAGGGACAGGGTTAGCCTGAGATGACTCCTCCTTATGCAATGTGCTTGTCGCAGGAAACAAAGAACAGTGCCCTGGTAGATTTCCCAGCTGTGATCAAAGAAATCTGTAGTAGGTTATGTAAATCACTTACTAAATAGAAAACTGTTTCTGAGAAATCCTGCTAAACCATGCAGCAAGGAGCACAGAGCTCCCAGGGCACGTTTTTCTGTTAGGGTGGATTGTAACGCGGGGTTGGTTTGGTTAAGGGAATCGAGGCCACTTTGTGGACAGATGCGGTAACGCAGGGGGCTGAGCTCATGCAGAATGACCCACAAAGTGCTACGGCTCCTATAGTTTCCTCTGGAGAGGCTCTTTAAAGCCTTTTGATACCAATGCGTGTGTGATTTATCAGAGCTTGGCAACAGGAAGAGTTATGAGGAGACAGCATGGCTCCTGGAAGCAGGAAAGCAGCTTGTTTCAGTGCTCTTTTGCAGCTTAAATGCTTCTGGGACCTGGGAACATCTAAGTAAAACTGAAGCAGGTGGCTGGACAGTGGAGGTGGGAGGGAAGGAGAAAAGAATGAAATTACTGAGCCTTGTTTGATCATGTCAGAAACTTGAAGAGACCGAGAGGAGAAGCCAACACCAGCTTGAGAACCTGGAACGAGAACAAAGATTCCTAAAGAGAAGACTGGAACAACTACAGGGGTCTCAGGAGATAGAGCGAATACGAATGGACAGCATTGGATCTACCATTTCCTCTGATCGCTCAGACTCGGAGCGAGGTGGGTGTCACTGAGCTGGCCGGGAATCCCCGGGACTCTGAGAAGAGGGGGCAGGAGGCTTTTCTTGTCTCTCGGCTACCCCCTTCTCTCGGACTTCTGGTATTTAGGATACAGGTTTTGCTCACACGTGTACATGCATAAATATGCATACACATATATATGAAAAGTTTTGGCTTTTGCTTGAGTTACAGTTAAGTTTGGAAGAAGCGTTGCCATTGTCATCTCAGGATGATTTCTGTGGCATTTAGTGCTCTGTTTTTCTGAAGAGCTCTCTAAAATTTGAAAGCATTAGTTACACAAAGTAATTTGCAGTGATCACAAGACGGTAGGTAAATACCTGACGCTAAAGATGTGATTCATTGTCCCTTTTTTGTATCTCTCAGCAACACAAAGGGAATATCTAAGATATTACTGGGGCTGGGTTAGTTCTTAGGGTTACTGGGTTAGTTCTTAGGTCCACTCAGTGTCTCTGAAAGTAACTCAGACCCTCATCTTGATGCATTATAATGCCCATTATAATGAGTGGTCGCACCTTTGGCAAGGTAATATCAATTGAATAGCATGTTACAGTCAGGGGTAGCTTTAGGGGTGACTTCCTGCTCTGTTTTCTGTCTTGTCCTCTGTTTTATGTGTTTTTTTTGTTGTTTGTTTCCAACACGGGGGTAATACCATTCCAAAGAACAGAAGTTCAGTGCATGAGATGGCCCACCTGTGCTGATAGTGTGTTTTGCATTCTGGAGGAGTCAAGCCCCTGTGCCAATCCCTGCGAAAAGCTCTAGGCTGGTAGCCGGTCTTTTCCCAAACCATATCCATAGCCCATGCCACCCCAAGGGAGAACACCGAGAGTCTTCCTGCCAGGCTCCTGCTGCAGCCCTGACCGGCACAGTCCTGGCAGCTGGCTTGAAGGAAGCGGTTGGGTTTGTGGTGCTAACCTGTGTGTATTTCTCTCGTTTCCCTTTTTAGAAGAGATTGAAGTGGACGTTGAAAGCACAGAGTTCTCCCATGGAGAAGTGGACAATATCAGCACAACCAGCATCAGTGACATTGATGATCACAGCAGCTTGCAGAGTATTGGGAGTGACGAGGGTTACTCCAGCGCCAGTGTCAAGCTCTCCTTTGCTTCCTAGAACCAAGTGAGATGACAGTGCAGGGCGAAAGATTTCACTGGGGTGATCAAACTGGGTCCTAGATGCCAGTATCCTCTTTCAGAAATGACACATTGACAGCTAGTCCTGAAGAGACCTGTAAATAAAACCTTTGGGGTAAGGGAAGAAACCCATGTGTTCATTTGGTCACGTTACCAATCCCAATTCCTGCTGGCCAAAAGTTAGACCAAACCCTAGTCCCATCGAAGTCCGTGATATCCATTTGTTTCTCTGGGACCTGGATCTAGACCTTAGCGATGAAACACTTTGCTTTGAATTTCTTTGTTTGAAAGAGGATACTAGAGACTCATCCCTCTCTTCCTGTCACGAGATCCGAGAAATGTCAGAATTTCTTACACTGCATTCAGGTTGAACAACCTAGTTTAGGCCCTTCTGAAGAGCTTTTGTGGTCCTGAAAGGACCATGTCCTACAGTTTATCACAATCCAATGCTGTCGTAATGTAATAGGAAATCCGTGAGGGCATAAGTAGCCTAGAAACAACAACAGTAGTGATTAAGGTCTCATTCTGTGCCCAGAGAGAGGGGCGGCGAAGAGAGATGTACAGGAGAGAATACCATTCAGCTCAGCTTTCTGTTGGACATCATTTAAAAAGCAAGTACCTCTGACGCGTGGCTAAAGCGAGGGGTACGCGCTTGTAATCTACCAGCACATCATGGGCTGTGGCGTGCTGTGACAGCGACAGCAGATCTCCCGGTAGATGCGTGCCCACGTGCAGGCACACAGCCAGCTGAGGACAGAAAGAAACCAGCACACACGAGAGGTGATATGCCAGAAAGTCATGCCCAGATACTGAGCCACTATGACCTTTTTATTTGAAGAGATTTTTTGATAAACATTTGTAAATGTGTTGGGAGGGAAAACACCCTAAGTCTGATGCGTCTTTTTAGAGCTTGTCCATATTAAACCTTAGATGTCTTTTATATGAATTTACGCCATGCGAAGATCTCTGTTTTGATGAAGCACTTGACCCAATGAAATGCAAAATGCTTTTTGCCGTGCACACGATGGATGAAGGCTGTGCTAGCTGGAGAAGGCCAAGTTCGGTGAGGGTTCCTTTGGTTTTCTTTTTAGAATCATTCCCTCTGCTGACTTTTGAAGTTCCAGTCCAGTAGTTAACCTAGTTAAGCTCAGCACGTCTCTCACGTTAATGTAATGTTTTGACTGCACGTCCTGTTCCCAAGGGCCTTGCCATCTTACCTGTGCAGGTGCTGTTAAGAGCTATTCTAGCAAATGTTTTCTAATTTTCTCAGAGATGAGCATTCTAACCGGCACTTTGAGGGCTTTGCTGTTTTTTATTTTTGTCTTTTTAATGGCCAGGATTATTTCGTTTTTTCCAAGTTTTAAAAACCTTGATAGAGTCCTCACCTATGGCATTGTTTGAAACTTTGTATATCCTTAAGTAATTTAACTACCCCTCATTACTAAGAAAAGAAGAGGAAAAAAAAATGCTTTATAAAATTCATAACTTATTGCTGATTTGAATGGGTTGTTAATTTCAGTCCTTTAGACTTTATTTTATTGTTTTAGGTAGGGTTGGGCAAAAAGAAGTAAATAAAGTAAATAAAAAATAAAGACAACCATATTTAGCAGTGCAGTGGAATTGTGTTTAAATGTTAGCATATGGTCCCCATTAAAGTAGCACTTTAACGCCATTAAACATTTCTGTATCTGAAATGAGTTGTGTTCTTCCATCTTGGTCATTCGTATCACTTCAGCTGACCCTTTGTTCTTCTTGTGCCCTTTGAGCCTGTGAAGAGAAGATCCCCAGTGGTTCTGCTGTCGAGTCATGCGTTACGGTGAATCGCCTCTTTAAATATCCTGGTGTGTCCCCCACTCTTCTCCAAAGCGTGTTGTCCCCTCTAAGAGGCACAGCATCCATGCTTGAGTAGAGAAATAATCTTTCTGTGGCTGTAATGAACTATTTCTGGTTTTGTGTGGTTTTCTTTTTTTTTTTTCTCTTTTTTATTAATTTGTTTATTAAGTCTGGGTCAGGTTGCTGTTCCACGTGTTTTCACTCGTGTGTATGTAACACAGCACATCTGTTCTCCTTCCTTCGGGGAGGTGACCTGGCAGAACAGGAGCCTGTCGCAGGCTGAATTGAGCTCTTGGTTAATTAATAGGGCCCGAGGGTTTGGGGATAAGAACATCCTGCTTGGATTTATGTTTGGGGTCCGCATTATCTGCAGATGACAGGAGTTGGGGACAGTCTTCTGAGTGCTGAAGAGAGGAAAACTTCAGCTCTAACAAGGCCTGACTTATTTATTTGTTATTGCTCTACCTGAAAGTGTCTGTATAATAATAACTGCTAAAAACGAGAGCTTGGTTGCTTTGGTGCTGGAGGGTTCGCTTTGGCGGGTCTTAGCAGATTTCAGCTAGTGTTTGGGTAGTTCTTACTCGATGAAAACATTTCTCTGGCTTTTTGAGGTTGTTTTGTGCTGCATTGCTGCACTGTAGGCTTTCTGGCCTTTTGTATGTGCTTGCACCCCACACGGTCTGTAATGCTCATCGTGTTCATGTGTTGCTCTGGGCTGTTACACCCAACATTCGAGGTGATGGATGGGCTCAGAGAAGTCGCTATCAATTACTTCTAGATGATAGTACAGGCCAATCAGTATGGTTATGCCGGATATTAGCTGGATGATCATAATGGTTCCTTCTGCTCAAAAGTGTATGAATCTCCTGAATTTTCCCCATTGTGGCAAGCCAAAATAGCCAGTGTCCCCGATCTGCTTTAAGATCACGTCAGCTTTCAAAGTGTCCTCAGCTTTCTAGTAGCAGCTCTGAAATCTTGTAAAGGAGTAAGTAAATTCCCAAAGGTGCAGATCCAAACCTCAGGGGGCAGGTCTGTCATCCTTTGGAAGCCCTCACATTGCTTAAGTCCGAAAGAACCCATAGAGCAAGTCAAATTTATAGGTTTTCCTCAGACAGGTGCTCGCAGCAGCTTTCTGTCCCTCTCTTCTTTCTTGGGTGCTGTTCTGGGAAAGGAGCAGGTTTCATACTGGTGGTGGAAGTCATCTTCGTGGTTACCCAGAAGTCACCTGAACGTGTTGTATAAAATTCCACAACACAGAATTCAGGACAGTATTGTTCAAACTCACTTTTTAAAAAGGAAAAAAACAAAAACAAAACAAAAACAAACAAAAAACTGATTTTTTCATTCACCTGAAAAATAAAAACAGTGAAAGCATATTGCTGTTTGGCTTTCCAACTCTGGTATTTTTTTAGTGTGAGGGATTCATGCTGCCTCTGAGGCCCCATTTCACTCCTGTGTGGGCAGAGAGTAAGGTGAAATACTTCCCTCCCAGCCTCTTGTGGCCCTCGGTGTCTGTCCAGCTGATTAACTGTGGCTCCATCCAGAATAATGTGTATTGTTACCACACGGTACTGTGGGCATGGCATCACGTTTCCTTTTCATCTTTGCAAAATTGAGCGAGATTCTTTCTATGGTTTTCTTCATGCATGCTGTTGTTTTTGTGGTCTGTTTTTGTGTTTGTGTTACAACAGAAGCCCTAAATCCCTGTTTAATTTTACTAGAATATGCTGCCTTTCCCTATAAAAGAGTCAGATGTGCTTCCTCCAGGCAGCTTGCCCACGCAGCACACACATGCACACACACACACACACACACACACACACACACACCCACCCCCCCTCCTTCGTAAGCTCATTCTGGCAAGTCCTTCCCCTGCAAATTACAACTCTGATGGGTTCTTTTGCTACAGACAAACCCATTAAAAAGACCATCCAGCATTTCCCTCCTTGTGACACCAGCGTATTACAGTATGTCATCTCGTGTCTGCACACAAGGTGGAGATGGCTATCGGGCTGCATTTGTCACCGTTATCCCGGGGCAAGTTGTCACTTGAAGGTCATTTCGCTGTCCCTTCCATTAGACGCATGTCACTGACGGAAGGTGGTCGCAAATCTGTCTGTCTCGAGAAATCTGCAGGTCAATGGAAATGGGGTTAACTGCACATATGGATCATTTTCCAGGTTTTGTCGTCGTGTTTTCATTTGGTTTGGTTCCTAATGTCTGGTACTGGACTGCGAGCTCTGGCTTCTCTGCTCTTTGTTTGCTTCTACATGCTGCTCCCTGTTTGCAGGCTGTGTTGTTGTGTTGCTCTGTTGAAATTGATGAAATATTTGGATATTTGGCTTCAGTGGAGGTGGGATCCATCTTGTGCACTAAGTGGAGAATCTTATTTTCCCCATGACTGTAAGCTTTTGTTGTTACATCTTTCTGGCACCAGCTCTATGTCATTTGGAAAAAGAAATTTAGGTAACTCCCTGGAAGATGGTGATAAAAAATACGACTTTATTCTGAGGTGGGTAATAATAAAGGGGAAAAGAAGTCCATAAATACCAGAATAAAGTCTGATTTTTTTCCTGGGGCTTTGTCTTGTGGGCAGATTCTCTGGTGAGTGATAAATTGTGTGCTCTGACAGAGTGACCGAAACTCCTCCACATCTGAGATAAATTCCCTGAATTGTCCTGTGGACCCTGGGGGAAGAGGAGTGCATCTCTCTTCCTCTCTGTTCACCAGCCTGTGCAAAATACCTCAGAAACGAATACTGTTGAAAATACTGATGTGCTGTCAGCTCTGCTTGAAATTGGCCAACAGAGCTGAGTGATGGTTGGAAGGACGGACGTAAGGCAGGACAGTGGCTGACCGCACGCACACTGTTTTCCTTTGGAGGTACGTGTTCCAGAAAGGCCTGCAGATGGTATGTACGTACTGCTCATTGCCCCGACAAGAGGGCTGGTCTGTGTGTTAGGCAGAAGGAGGAATACAGAGGCTGTGGGTATCGGTGCTGTGGCTGTACCACACGGTTTATAGGGCTCCTTTCTCTGGTGGTGCTGTGGTCCACCACAGCTGAGGAGTTACCTGAAAGGAAGGACGCTCCTTTTGGGGTCCTCTGAAAAGGGCCAAGGATGAGGAATTACTGGGCAGCCCCTGGGAAGGGTGGCTGTCCCTGTGAGGTGTGTGCTGCTGTGGGTAATATTTTAAATTCTTTTAATGCTACGCTACCGCATCGGTAAAAGCCGGCCCCTTTGGTAGTAGCACACGCGTGAGGCCCAGAGCCAGGGCTGCCCTGGGAAGGGGCAGCGACTGTCCTGTGATCTGCATCGGGCGGGTGGGCACAGCCTGGGCCTTGCAGAGCCTTGTGTGTGCCTCCTTTGTGCTGTGGGTTTGTGTGCCTGTGGTGGGAAGGGAAGGGAAGGAGTGGGGCAGCCGGCAGCTGAGCTCAGCAGGAGGCCATTTTGTAAATGCCGGCCCACTGCGGAGGGGGCTTGCGTGAACTTCGCCTGTTGGCATCCTCCACTAAGTAATTAGGCTGAATACAAATCCAAATCCATGCTTCTGTTTAAAGGGGCTCCACGCCAACTCCATGGGACCATGTTAGATAGCAGAACATTTCTTCACAGGGCCTGGTGCTCCCCAGCATCCTGCTGCCCGGGGCGAGCTGCTTCATGCGGCCTTTAACGAGTCGCTCACCATCTTGGTTCTGTGTCCTCACCCGTAAAATGAGGATTACAGTCTGCTGTGCTGCAGCCGTGCAGCGAGGCTGCACTGTAATACGGCATTTACTCCGAGGAAACAAGCAGTGCCCAGGATTTATGTCCGTTCTCAGCTGGGTGAGGGGAGGCAGCTGCCTCAGTGCCTTTCTGGGGAGTGTCGATGATCCCAGCCAGCGTTTGTGAGGCCGTGAAGTGTGTTCACGTGCTGGAGGTGTGTTAGCTGAGTAAAGGGATCCAGCAGAGAGGAATGATGAGTAAATGGCAATAATGCTAATCCCACCTCCAGGCGAGCTCCTAGTTTGTTTGTTTGTTTGTTTTTTGCAATAGTGTTCTCTGGGATGTCTCACTGTATGGATCTGATTGATGGGCATGGGTCTGGAGGACACTGGCATTTCCTATTTCCTTCTAGCTAGCAATAACTCTTGTGTGCCTCCTCCACAAGGTGGTAATTACAGGGATGGCTCGAGAGAAGACAAGTTTAGTATTCATCTGCTATTTCTCCCTGTGATTCCTACTGAAAGAGATGTTAGTGAGCCAGAAAGTCACTCCATGCGTGTGCTGTCAGCTGGGGGCCAAATTCACCCCTTCAGTGTCCCATTGGGTTTATGAACGTTGCAGCAGGGCTGCGTTTCAGAAAGGATTAGTTTTGATTGGGAGGGACGTTCCAGCAAAGCGGGATAAACCATCAGAGTAATTTAATGATTCTATGGTGTTATTAAGTGTGGTTGCCTGTCAGAACATACAGACTTAGTGCATTCCTTGACTTGGGCTAACTGCTAACTAGCTAGTTCTTGGTGTGGCTAAGGTTAGGAAGGTCTATCCATTTAACCCCTTTTCAAAAATATTTGTCTCAAAATAATGAGTTGTTTTGGATTTCCTCCTGGAAGGCTTGGTGGGGAAATGCAAAAGCTTTCTGCTCTTCTGCAGCAGTGGACAGCTATACAAAACAGTACTTGTTGCCTTAGGGAATACCTGTGCTCTGCGGGAACTAGTGTCACCTTTCAATCTAGGTGACTTTCCACTTCCAGGCACTCTCCCTTTCCATCAGCATTCATCATGGGAAAGCTTTGCATTTCTTTATGGACTGAGGAATCATAGAGCAAGGTGAGTGCAGCTTAGAATAATTCCGTCACAAGGGGAAGTTGTCCTTTTGTGTAGCTGTGCCTCCACTGAAATGTCAGAACTTCTAGAGTCAAGATGAAGTTGCTTAATCAGGTCATGTGTTAATAGGTAGCTAGCTTGAGTAGAGGGCATGGATGTTTACCAGAGCTGTGATGCAAACTGCCCTCCTTTTTATGATGTGATTTAAATGAGGCATTTTAGCAGTGGGATAAAGCTTGCACCAACACTGCAACGCAAGCAGCACCACCAGCTGAGGTAGTGATGCTTCTGTTGGGCCTGACCCCAGAGCATTTTCAGTCACCCCGTGCTCAGTGTAACTGAGACACGCCAACGGTGGCTGGTCCACAAAGTACTGCCAGTGTGCCAGCTCAGGCTAGTAGAGAAAAGTCGAGGGGAACTATATAAGTTTACCATATCTTTTTTGCCTTCCAAACATCTGCAGCATTGAATTGCAGTTGCTGAAGACCTTTGTATTTCCAAATCTGTTGGAGGCCAGACAGCTTCAGAAATCAGTGAAACAACAGCCTCAGTGGATTTCCGTGACCATGAGCCTTGCATTGGTCAGTATAATTCCTCTCTTATCTCTTTATACTTAAGTCTCAAGTTACCAATTAAAAATCAGTAATCTCTTTAAAAAACATAACTGTGATAGCAACATCCACAGCATTTAAAATTGCTACTCTTAAGACTGTCAGTGATGTAGAATCTCAGATTTGTGCTGTTCTGACTTCCCCAGTAGATTACAATGTGTGCAATCTCAAGATTGTGCTAGATAAACTGTAGCAATTTGCTTTTAAGAGGAGACATGCATCCTATAGTGCTTTTCTTGGCCATTAAAGGTACAAATCTGTATTCTGACAAAAATATTTTTCCAGAAGGTCTCTATCTTAGCATTTTTGCATTTTATTTTCATGCTTAACACTACCTGTTCTTCCTTTTGGTATTTTTGAAGTACTGCCTCCTTTACGGTAGGAGTTGCTAGCACTGGGGTAGATACTTAATCTGTTGAGGCCCACAAGTCAAAAAAAACCACTTCAGCTGTTGTAAAGTAAGGAAATTCTGTTGCTGTTGTTCTGGCAATTACCACTAATGCTTAAAATAATTAATTCAAGCTACATTATTGAGGCTAGGCAGTTAGTGGTGCTGTGCTACAGAATGAGGGAACAGCCATTTAATCAAGCACCACGAGGAATGGCTGCAGCCAAGATGTCAGTGTTAGGTTATGGTTTGGTTTTATTTAAACAAGTGATCTTAAAGCTATTCTCTCTTCTGTAGAGTGGACCACCCCAGCCCACAGTGGTTGTTGTGTGTCACAAGCTATCTCAGGTGAGGCTCTTAGGGGAAGAAAGAAAAAGGTATATATAGCAACGCTTTCTTTAGGCAGCATTTCTTCATGGTGCCCAACAGAATTACAGCTAAGTTTACAGGGAACCAAGGTTGTAAGAGGTCACTGGTGCTTTTTTCTGCATCAGGCCAGAACAACTATATTTGAGTTCTGTGAATTTGTATAGGGAAAGGATCAGCAAAATCCAAGCCCATAAGCCCAAGTTCAGCTGGGGCTGGGCTGTCACAATAAATGGAGGGCTGTTGCGTTCTGGTGACTTGCTGTAACCTCAGGTTCATTTCAGAACTAGTGAACAGTTCTGTGATAGACTATTTGTTATACTTACTGCAAGCCAAAGTACGTTATCGTATGGTCTAAGTCTTTCCCTAAAACTGATTTTTGGTTTTTTTTTTCAAAAAGAAAACTGATCAGGTAGAGTTAGGGGAGGGCTCACAGCTTTCTGAGAAACCCACTTCTGTCAATTTTAGTGCTTTTTTGTTGTAACCTGACAAAGATGTTCCTTTTTGTCTAGAGGAAGTGATACAGAATCTGTATCAAAGCTATCTATTAAAGATAACAGGTGGCTTTCCTCAAGTAGCTGTCAGCATTGCAGAACTATCACAACTGTCATTGCAGAGACATATCTATGGGGTGCAGGCTGCAGTACAAACTCCCTCCCTAAAAAGCAGCAGGGTCTTCCCTCAAATTATTTTACTATAAATTAAAATCTTATAGTCAAAAGAAAATTCACCCCCCCACACACTAGCAGTGAAGATGAGAATTGAACGTGTACTGACAGTGACATACTCCTAATCCACTTTTGAGTATCATATTCAGCATACCCCCTTTTTTCCATCTGTTCTTTGTAACATCAGCAGCTTCTATACTTGCCAAAATGGAGACGCCAGACTTTTTGTGGCTTTACCATCCTGCTCTTCGCTGTGCCCACGTCACACTTATGTACGTTCACTTTGTCAAATATATCCAGCAGATTTTAAACACTTTATTTAATAAAAGTTAAACATACAAAACTGAAATTAACACACTTTGTATTCATAAAAATCACTTTCTCCCATTATAGGGAAAACTTTTTTCTATGTATGGATTCTAAACTACCAGTTGTAGAGTTTAGCTTGAGTTGTGACTCAGGTAACTGATGGACAGTTCCACCAATCAGTGCATCAACAATCGCTGACGTGACCTGATCTAGGTAACAA
Source organism: Nettapus auritus (assembly GCA_011076525.1). NCBI lineage: Eukaryota > Metazoa > Chordata > Aves > Anseriformes > Anatidae > Nettapus > Nettapus auritus. The sequence continues at coordinate 26,380,689 of CM021770.1, forward strand.
ATTACAAAATGAGCTACATTAACATAATATACAGGGAAATAATGGTCAGGGTTAATGGACAAGACACACCCTTTAATTATTTAATGGGGAAACAGCTGATGTACTCTTGTCCATTAACTCAGCCCTAGATTTTACAAAAATAATATCTACATTGTATACAGGGCTACCCATTAACTTCTTCAACCACATTACGGATTCAGAGATGGCACCACTACCGTAAGTGAGAGACAAATAACAGAGGAAAGCAAATCACATAAGATACAAAAAAAAAGCAAGAGCTTTTACACGTGGTTTCCTGAATAAAACTGAAGGGGCTCAGCAGCACTGTAATACAGCTGAAGTTACAATGAACACTAGGGCCAGTCAGTTATTTACGGACAGAAACTTGAGACTAACCTTCACTCACTCAGAACTACGAGGGATCTAGGCACTCATACCTGCTATGCTTCAGTTCTACTCTTCTAGATGGAGGCAGCCCAGACACAAGGTGTTGCTGTATGTTCAAGGTCTGTGACCATCGAACCTTTTAGTTTCTAAGAACTACAAGAGGGGAGGTGATGAATCATTTCCAAAGCACAACCATCGAGAGTTCTCTCAACTCTAATCCCTGGGGCACGCTTTAGGAACAGTTCCATTCTTGAAACTGCAGTTTAAACACCTTTTCCTATGGTTTCTGGTTACGTTTCAGTAACTTCCTGTTACAATTCGGTGAGTATTAAAAAAAAAAAGATTTCCTCTACTTAACTTCTAGTACAGGAAATTTAGGCTGGAATTAAAGTCAGATTTATTGTTTCTAGCACATGAATAGTACTTAGTAATAAAGATCGTATCGGCCCTGTTCTGCCCTCATTCACAGCTGTACAAATCGATCTTCAGTGGATTTGTAAGGGAGTAATTCAGAACCTCCTTAGCAATTCCACGTGACTTAAAAGCGACGATGGAGCCTAGCTCTCTCTACAGCGCTGCAGCAGCTCTGTAATGCTGGGCTTGTCGCTGAGCCCAGCGGACAGCACTGTGACTACAGAAATGAGGGAGGCTGTGACGGTGCCATTTTTATACCACCACTTTTCTTAAGGACAGGAAAAAAAAAAAAGAAAACTTTACCACCAGTATGAATGGAAGATTCTGGAGATCAAGCTTCCAGAAAACTACTGCTTTCCGCATAACAGGTTGCAGCAGTTCATGAAAGCGTTTACCTGCAGAATGTATTTTAATGCAGCTACAAAAAGTTCTATGACTGGGGGAAATCAAATCAATAGTTGGAAATTTAAGGCTTGTATCAGCTGAAGCCAAAGTGATGGTGACAAAATGGACTACTTTCTATGTGCCAACAAATAATTTACTTTTAGAAAAATATAATGGTAAAAAGATAAGTGTAAAGCCCTGCAGAGATGAAGTTCCACCTTTTTCCCCTGTTACTGAGGCATCAAATGCCTGACGTTATATTTAGAGGTATCTTGATACTGTGTCATAGGTTTGTCTGCAATTCCACATGTTCCAACTCCAACCTTGCCGGTTACGCTCTCTGGAGAAGCAAAAATACTCCTCTTTACCTGCAAACGAAACAGAAAACACCATTTCTGAATGTCTGAATTGCTTCTAAAAATGAGTAAATGTTACCATTTGAAGCCTTTCAAAGTCCTCAACTTCTTACTGTAGAGGCAAGCATGCTTTCAAAGGCTAGCCCAGCCGTGACACATCGTAAGCAGATGAGACCACAGAGCTGGGAGCTTCCTGGTTGGTGTGTACTGGATGGCCTGGGTCAGGCCAACAACAAACACAAGTCACCTTCCTCATGAGATAATCTCTGTTTCACAGGGGAAATCAGGGATAATCTCTGCTCACAGGGGAGACTGAAGTTTTAGCATGATGTCCGGCTGCTCTTGGTCCAGCAGTGATAAAAATTAAGTAAAGCTTTAAGATGCTCACTTTTTTTGCAGCGTGCTTACTAGCCTATGGCAGTTATTTAGTGCTGTGCCAGCTACATCACAAACACAAGAGGAAGTTGGGCTTGTTGGTTTAGACAGGCCTCAGAAGCTTAACTCCAACAAATGTTACCTTGCAACTGAGAGCAGTTAACCAGTTCTCCAAGGTAAGTGCAAAACCAGGCCTTGAAAGTATATAAAATAGGGAACTGCACACTTTGAAATGCCAAAGGTGAAGAGGTTACCTTTAAAAAAATACCGTCACCTCTCTGCCCAGTTATGCACAGAATTTTGTGTCTGAATGCGAATAGTAACAGGTTAAAGTGCGAACAAACCTGGCCTTTTTTGTTTTTAGAATATGCTCTGTTGTTGAACTGTTGCCACTTGACTTTCTGGTCCTCTCGTTCCTGTTCAAGTTCTTTAATTCTCTGAGCTTTTTTCAAAGCTTTTTTCTTTTTATACTCGCGTTGCTGGGCTATCATCTCTTTTCTGGAAAAAAGAGAAAAAAATACATTTTATGTTTGTGCCTTTTTCTTGATATTTATAGAGTATCCTGTAAGAAACTACAACCTCTGTAGGAAGGGCACATAAGAGTTTTTCCATAAGTAAATGACATAAAACAAACCATGTACATATTTGCTACTTCATGGGGGGAGGGAGGAAATAAAAGTAATATATATATATATATATATTTAACCAATCTTTCCATGCTTAAGCATTGCATTACTCCTTTGTATATTTAGGCAACATTTATATTTCTAATTAAAGCTCATCTCCCCAGTGACGGGGTCAACGCAGCTATCCCAACACAGGGATAGGGGCAGGTGCACACGTCCTTTGTGCTAGTAAGTACACTCAGTTGTGTGCCACGTTACACATCTGAGAGCAGCCTGTTGTGGAGCTGGGCTGAAAACTGCAAGCTCTCTGCTGGCAGCCAGTAAGTACCACCTTCTTTTAGTCTACCACTTCAATACTTGGTATCTTGCAATAAATAGCATGATCTGAGCATGCCACAGTCTATCAGGTTATCTTACCAGGATATATAACACATACAACACCAGCCACAATCATCTGCCAAACATTACATGCCACTGATTTATGATCCTTCACCACAAATAAGTGAAGATATCAAAGAGAAATTCTATTTCATCAGCCAATCTTCATAGCTGTGAGCATGAAAAATAAAAAGAATTAGCTTTCAGGCCTGTGCCTTTATATTACTTACTTGGACATGGGTTTGTTGCCGCTGTCCTCTTTTGCTTTTCTTCCCTCTTCCACAGGCTTGAGGTTGAACAGCGGTGTAACTTCAGCATTGCCATATCCAGCAAAAGTGACTGCAGCTGTTCCATTCTCCTCATCTATTTCTTCAATCTCAGCTTCATAACACCTGTAAAGATATCATGGCTGTAAGCATGTGAGTAAAGGTTTAATACTCAGCCCTTCAACACCTACACTGTCAGCCAGCTAATGGCATTAAGTATAAAACCTGCAGCTATCAGCCTTCCTTCTCAGGGACAATACCCAAGTCAAACCAAGGGATCGTGTTCTTAAGGTCAGAAGGACACAAGTACAAGGACCGGGCTCTGTCCTATTTGACCTTTGGCAGCGAGAAGCAATGGTCTCACAGCAAGCAAGAGTAATGATTAATGCGTGGGCAATCTAATCAGAGATTCTGATTTTGTTTCTAGTGCAGGCAGGTCACGGGACTGGAAATAGCCCCAGCAAGATCCAGCACACAAAGAACACGGCTTTCAGGGAGTTCACTGGGAAGTTTCAGGAGCTGTCAGCTCTTGCACCGTACAGGGAAACCCAAAGTGCATGAAGTAGGAGGACAGTCGTACAAATGATGTCCAATACTGGCACGCAGAGCTGCCAAAACACCTGCCACTTCAGTGGACACTCCAACACGTTCTCCTTCAAACTCTCATCCTCTAACCCAGTACCAGAGCAAGAAGAACGCCCCAGTGGTGACCTAACGCACACAGTATAACATTATCTTCTTAAAATTCTTACGCAGAGGCATTTTAGTTATTAAAAATCTGTGACAGAAAAACTGTAAATCATTAGGTTTGTTTTCTACCTGATATAGTAACAGTTATGCCAAAATTTCTGTGTGGTTACTACAAATGTTAATAGAACCACATTGCTAATTTTAGAATGTTTATTTCAAAAATTAAGAAGTCAGAATGAACTATGTAATTCCCAGAACTTCAAAGGCTAACACAGTGGAGACTAAATTCCAAAGGTCAATTAATTGTATAGCTACATCGCACAGCCAGTTATTTCATAGCCAAAACATATTTCCAGTTAAAAACGAATCTCCCATTATTGACACAAACTGAGATACAACAAGCATTTTTCTTGATAGCGATAAATGATGATAATATTAATATAATACTTTATATAACTTTTATGAAACGCTGCCCTAAGATCAGTTTGCGGAAGTCTGCCATTTATCACCTTAACAAAGGGTAAGTTACCAAAGGTGCTCTGCTTTTACAAGGTTAGTGGCAAACAGGGCAATCCTAGAAAATGACCCCACAACTCTACTGACCTTTAACAAGGGGAGTGTGATGACAGCTAATAGCCTGTTTCTTTTCTAATTTCTTTTTGCTTTTTAGTCGCCCTGGGGGCAGTACAAGCTGAACAAAAGTCTCTTACCATTGAACTATTTCACGTAACGGTTAGAGAAGTTTTCTACACTTACTGTCCATCTTCACTCCATATTGCCATACATCTGTCCCCAACCTTCCACGAGTGGCTGGGCAGAGCAGAAGCAGAACTGTCAGAACTTGCAAGAGTTTCTGAAGGTTGTGTCGAAAGGAGATCTTTGGTTAATTCTATGACTTCCTAAAGAAGAAAAAATAACACAGAGTAATTTCTCAAAACTCTTACCGTGAATTTTTTACCCCAAGCTTACAGGTCTGTTTTTCTGAAGTTACTGTGATGAATTCATAGCTGATGTAGTGGACCAAGGGGGTGTGCTTTTTTCTTTTTTTAAATAATTTAACTAAACTCACTTGTTGTCGATATAGATAAAAAGATCCATGGTCCTCCCTGTAAAGCTCCCCATGCCTTCCACAAATTTTCAGAAAAGTTGCCCATTCTATTTTTACAGGATTTCCTTCTAGGGGAATGGTTTATCCATAGGCACAAAGACACAGCTAGACAGCCTCAAGGCAAAGTAAAGTTAAGACAGATCAGTGGTGTGGCTCTCTGTACAGGTGGCTGCACGTGATATTGCCCAAAAAGCACACGAGCCCGTAATCAGCAGGACAGTGCTCTGAGAAAGACAAGAAGTCAAGTCTGTAATGCTTCTCTTCTCTGTCTAGCCAGCTGTTACTTCCATCTCTTCCGTGCTGGGACTAGCTGACTGCTTTATATAGAGTAATCTATAAACACACAACTGCTGCAAGTACAATGCAACATCTCTAAGTCTGAATAACCTGAAAAGTGTTTCCTCAAAAACCTGCATTGTCTGAACTGACGTACTCAGTGCCAGTGCCTTCCAAGACTGCCACTCAGAAAAGCCCTCGCTTTTCCAGAAAGCATTCAGGTGCATCCTTAGGAAATTGATCTCCGTAAGTAACTTGAAGTTTTCACTTCTCTCCAAATTCGTGACCTCAAGATTTCAGGTCAGACCTTCCCTTGCTAATCCAGCGAGGCAAAAACAAGACAAAAAGGCTCTTAAGTACTTAATTAATGTCTCCATTTCCTTTAAATATTATTCATTCACAGACAGGAGCACACAACCCTCCTCAACTTCCTGCCCATATTCTTATTCTCCAACATCACTACCACTGATTTTGACTAGAATTAAAAATCAAAGACTTAGGAGCCAGCACCTAAAGGAACATTGGAACTTTTTGTATGCCACCAGGCAACTGCAGTTCACAAAAAAAACCCTTCAGGTCTTAGGAGTGTTTCAGTATGAGCCACTGTCACCCTCCTAATTAGCAGGAAATATTTAAAGGAGTTACAGACAAACAACATTCAGCTGAGGCTCTGCAAAGCCTGAATGTTCCTCACAGCTTCACATCCCGCTGCAGCTGTGGGCTTAAAAAGACTAGCTCGGGTAATAAACAAGAAAACCAAAAAGCCTTCATTCGATATCCACAAATGCAGTGCTAAGTACACAAGATAGAAATTGCATTGCAACTCACGAGGTAGCTCTAACACAGACCCTACAGGAAGAGTTTATTCAAAGAAAGTTTCTCAAGAGCAGAGCCTACGGCAGCAGCTTATCAAGTTGAACAACTGAGCTGAACAACAGGGCTTGCTGCCACGGCCCCGTGACACAAAGTGTGACCTGCAGAGAACGCCAGTCTGAGTTTGTCAGGATTTCTCCTCACCACCTGCTCTCTACAACCCAGACAGAGCTTCACACTCTAGCATGCAACACCCGTGAATATCGTCCCTAACTGCAGAAGGTGACAGCTGCCATCAGTTCCTCTGCGTGCAAAGGGTCAGTTTGGTCCTTGGCTGCATGGACAGCTTCCTAAGAAGTGCTTCAGTGAAACAAAAGGCAAAAAGCTAAGTTTCTTGTAATACTTAATTTAATTCTGTTACTCAGGGATAAGCCGAGTATACGAAATGCAGTAGTGCATCCCTATTTATGATGTAAAAAGATGTTTCAATTACATGGTAACATTCAGGTTGAACAAAAAAGCTACTTAGGGCACTAAGGCATTCAACCCATTTCTACAAGTGTTTGGTTGATATATTAAGTCTGCAAAACATTATCAATGTCATTGTCAAAGCGGAACATGTGGATAGCAAACCGTCTGGGGACAAAAGTGTAAATATCTTCCCCATTCTGTGCAGAAAGCTTTTATAAAAAAACTTTGCAAGTTGTCCTTTCACATCAGTGATCTCTGCACATCAAAGCCGAGGTCGTGTTGGTATCGGAAATCCCATCCCATAAGGGTTTTGCTGTGCAGTTTAAAAATATAAAAATATACACATGCTTTTAACGGCGTACAACGAAGGACATTAAGATGATCTATAAAGTGCCCCGCGGGCACAAAGCCTTCACTATTTAAAAGGAATTCTAAAGATCACCGATTTGAGGCACTACTTGTGTTCTGATGGAGCTCTGTTCTGCTGTTACTTCCAACCAGAATAGCAGTTACTGAATTTCACACTGCAGTTGTATATATTTTAAAACTTGAGAGCTAAAGCAACGCACAACAGAAATGAGGCAGCATCTTGCACTCTTGTGAGGTTTCAGCAGTACTGCTGCTCTCTCGTATGCCAATGTGTCTTTAGATACACAAGGATTTAAAAACCACTTATCAGGTTAATATTAGGCTGGTGGTCCTCCTGTCACGGAACAGCAGCCTAAGGACCAGAAATGTTTTTGACCTCTTTGGAACGTGGTATGGCCAAACGTTTAAAGAACTGCAGGTGGCAAATGAAGGGCATTTTTCTCCTTTCATAAGCAAGGGATTAACCTTAACACAACGGATGCTTAGGTGTATAAGGAATTCTGAAGTACTCTAAAATTTGCATCATTGCAAAAGCAGGTAATGAATAAACAGATTCTGGATCGATGATTTGACAACTCAAATCTAATGGGAAAGGTGTAACGTTAACCCCATCCATTGGGATTCAGCATAGTAAAAGTGACAAGAAGTAATGGTAGCCTTTAACCAACGTATAATTTCACTTGAATAGTTTTCTGCCTCTCAGGTTTAAGTTTTTCCGTTTCTCTGACTTCCTGTTATTATATAGCACCCCCACAAAAAGGTGAGCAGTTAAATCTAACCTTTCTGAGAAATGCTTTAAAGAAAAAAAAAAAAAAAGATAGAGACAACACTGGCATATCTTTCACTGTTCCCTAGCTGAGGTTTTCAGCAAAAAAAAAGTTTGGTACGTAAAATCGTGTGTATTTTTGAACAAGGTACAGGACAGAGTGGAAGTAGGTCAAACTTTGTTGGTGCTTTGCCCCCACCCAACCCTAAAACAATTATATGGAGTTATGGGAAAATGAGACAATAAAGCTATAGGGAATGTATTTTAGCCGTGACGCCACCACCCGGGGCAGCCAGCGCAGCCGCCCGGTGCCGCCGCCCTCACCTGCAAGTCCTTCTTCAGCTTGAGCAGGTCCTCGTTCTCCGCATTCCCCGACAGTGCGGCCTCCACCTGCTGCAGCTGCGCCTTGTAGCTGGCCAGCTGCTTGGCCAGGTCCTCCGACATCTGCGGGGCACACGCGCGGCACCACAGAGGAACACACGTTAGCGGCCGGGCCCGGCTGGGCCCCACCAGGGGCCGCTCCCAGCCCCAACACCCCCGGGCCCAGCACCCCGCGGCCCGGCCCCGGGGCCGCCCCGAGAGGCCCAGGCCTAGACCCAAGTGCGGCCGCCTCCCGCCCCGCCTCTCCCGCCTCACCTCGCCGTGCCGGGGGGGCCGAGGCCGCCGCCGCCGCCTCCGCGTCCGAGCGCCGGGCCGGAACCGGAACCGGAACTGGAACCGGAGGAAGAACGGAGCTCGCGGGAGCTCCCCCGCCAATCACGTGCAGCCGTTGCGCGTCGCTGATTGGTGGAGCGCGACCAGAGGCCTGGGTCACCTGGGGGGAGGGTGAGCGGTGCCGCGCGAGGGAAGGAACGGGGAGGGGAGGGGAGGCGCATGCGCGGGGTGGGGGCCGCCATTTCGGGGCAGCCATCGCTGCTGGGTGTGGGGCTGTGTGCCTTGTTCTGCGTTCTCGCGTTTCTCCCCATTAAACACAAGTTTCTTACGACTTTTTTGTATTGAGTGGTTATTTGCGTGAAACTCGGTGCCAGACAATTCGAGGGGTAGCTCTTAGGGTTTGGGGCACAAGTCCCGTGAGGAGCAGGTGAGGGCACTGGGGGTTTTAGGTCTGGGGAAGAGGAGGCTCAGGGCAGAGCTCATTGCTCTCTGCAACTGTCTGAAAGGAAGCTGTGGGGAGCTGGGGGTTGGCCTCTTCTCACAGGTAACTAGTGATAGGACCAGAGGGAATGGCTTCAAGCTGTGCCAAGGGATGTTCAGGTTGGAAATTAGAAGACATTTCTCCTCAGAAAGAGTGGTTGGGTAGGGTGGTGGAGTCACCGTCCCTGAGGGTGTTTGAGGAAAGGTCGGATGTGGCGCTTGGGGACATGACCAGGATGATCCTGAAGGTCTTTTCCAGCTGCAATGACTCTGTGATTCTATGTTTAGTCCTACACCAAGAAAGGAAAGGGGAAAGGAAAAATTAGCGGACCACTCAAGCCCAGGGCAGGAATTAAAAAAGCATTCCTGGCAGAAATTTGATGGGTGATGTGACTTGAAGCCTGTGAGCCACTCAAATTAAGCAGGCACCCCAAGTGTTTCTTAATATTGCTAGGATCAGTGTCTCCAGCAAACATCCTGTCCCACACAGCAAGCAGCGTGCAGTGCTTCACAGGAAGATGACTTGGACTCCATTTGGGTTTGTTTATATACAAAGGGAAATACATCTACTGTACTCTACAGTGCCAAATTTATGTCTTCAGAGGATATCCTCATGGAGGATAAACCAGACTTCTGGCTTATCTTGGCATAAGGTTTGATAATTGAAATACCGAAGTTATTGGACGCTGTTCACAGCATTGATGGGACCGTGTTTATGAGCAGCAACAAAGATACTAACTAGCATCTTTTTTGGTATTTTTGTTAACCTGGAAGTAGATATAAAAGCATTTTCTGATATGACTTTGTGAGCAAGTCAGTAATTGTTGAAAACAAACCTGCAAAATTGTTCATACAAAGCAATCTTAATGACTGTGAGCACTCCTGTGAGTTACAATGCATGTTACTGCACTTAACACTAGCTTTTCCTTTCGGAACAGGAAGTCCTGTCCCTATCTGTGGAAATGAAGTGACAGAGAAGGACTGGGGAGGCATGTGGGTGTCCAGATCTCTCCAAATGCAATGGTGTAGCAAAAGAAGAAAATGTTAGTGCTCACCTGAGCAAGAGTAAGGAGATATTTTACTTCTATAGGTTTTGTTGAGAATTAATACTGCAATAATATATATGGTTTTAGAGTCTGGAGTTCTATGCAACCTACAGATTTCTAAAAGGGTCCATCAAATTACTGAGTGGCTAGAGAAAATGCCTTTCCCTCAATGAAAGGCTGAAATACCCAGTCTGTGTATCTGTTAATAGAAGATATGGAATGACTTGATTACAACATGTAAATACTCTGAAGGGAAAACAATATGAAGTATTTGAAATGTAAAAGCATAGAGAGAGGCCCAGTTGACTGAAAGGTAACAGTCCACTGAAGAATTTTAGAAAATTCAATAAAGATGAATAACTTCTTTCGAACTAACTACAAAGGCAAGGGAGAGGTGATTTTTTTCTCATGGTTTCTTCAGTTCAGGGTAAGGCCTTTTTAGAAGGCATTTCATCACATGGTATCATTCAAGCACATGCTACTACATATAGAAAAACACTCTTGAAACCACTTATCTTTAACTCCTATAAATTGGAAATTCTTGTTAATTGTATCCTTAAAAATGGATTTGTCTCCACCCAGAAATACAGATTTATTTATTTATTTATTTTATGCTTGGCAAGATCTTTTATAGTACATTGAGGAGAAACACAGTCTAAGCCAGACCTCTTGCTACTTAAAACGATGCTATCCAGTTGTTAAGATTTTGTTGTTTCTGTATATGTGAGGAGATCAAAACAAGCTCAGGTATGGTTCTGCCATATCTGGATGTTTCTACGTGCAGCCAGTACTTTCATCTTACACGTGGGCAGTGGAGTAGCTACCAGGAGGACTTTCTTCTTCATAATCCCTTTTTATGAACTGCGTATACATTGTCATTTGGTATTACAGGGTATTCATAGAATTGAGCAATATTCATTTACAGAGTACAGTTGTACCACAGTTATATTGTTATTACAAAGTAATTGATGCTATTATAGGAATTTGTGCATTGCATCTTATCATCTATGATGCATAGAATTTCCACGCAGTTTATTGCCAAAATAAGACAAGTGAATTTAAGACCATCCTTCAACACAAATGCCATCGAATTTGCTTCCCTAGCTTCGTAAGAAGAAGAAAAGGCTCCTGGATTATTCTTTCTCCAGGCTGCCCTCAGTGGTGAGCCTCTGGGCTCTCCCGAAGCTGTCCGAGGGACGTTGCAGTGCTCTGGGGACAGCTGGCCCTGCTTTGGGCTCCTAGCGGGGAGCCCGGCTCCAAGGCCAGCCTGCAGGCTCGCCTGCCTCGTCCAGCAGGTGGTGGTGCTGCTGCACGAACACCTGCATCGTCGGCACAATTATCCAGGCAGGAAGGAAACATTTCTTTTGTAGGACCGAAGTTATGCCTCTTTTCCACGGTCTGCTGCATTATTTTTACAGTTAGAGCGATCAGCAACATATATCTGAAGTTAATTTTGAAGCTATCTGGGACTACCCAGTCTTTTGAATCGTGTATATTGTAGAAATGCACCAAGATCAGAACCATCAGCACGCCTTGATGTTAAACCCTGATGCATTTATCTGTGGGATGAGCCGAGTTCTCAGCAGCAAGTAACACAGCCGACAATTGTACCCAAAGCTAATGCCCTCGTTTTTCGGCTTCATCTGTGTGGACAGATTGTTTTGTTCAGCACAGCGACCCAGTCACTAGCAAAAATTTGGCTTTTGCAAACAAAGCAGTCTGTGCTAGTCACTGAAGCTGAACTGCAGTCAAAATCTAGGCCAAAATGGAGACACCAGACTTTTTTTTGCTTTTCTGGTGGGCTGCCAGCCTGGCAGTCCTTGCCCTGTTAGTAGGGCAGTGTGTCAGGCCTCAAAGACATCGGTACGTTCATTTGGATCAAACTGTCAAGGAAATATCTATCGATACTTCTGTTAAGAGAGTTGTTTTACTGAAGATATATCTTTTTATTTTAGTTGACCTGTGCCTCGAAGCAATTTTTTATTTTTATTTTTTTAACAGTTTGTTATCAGAGCTATCAAGTTTGTCCATAGATACAATTATGTGGTATTTGCTATAATGAGGCATTGTTCTTGTTGCTTTGTTTCTTTGGGCTGATTTTTTTTTCACCGGCTGTTTGGTTCTGGCAGGACTTTTGAAATCTTCAGCAGCTTCATCTTACAAAATCAGGTTCTATAAAAGTTGCTGGTTGGCCAGGCATGTGCTTAAAATAAGCAGGTACTTCTGTCACTGAGAGGTTCTAGTGCCTCTTTCTTCTAAAGCACGGGCTTGAAACTTCATAGTGAAGGTCTTTTTGCTTTAAGGATGTATTTTGTGCTGTTCTACTCTCCTGAAATTTGGCCTAATTATTAGTTTTGGAAATACCTGTTCTCACAGGAGTTTGTCTGTGAAGTTAAATAAGTGAGCATGTTCCTGAACACAGACTCCCTACAGCCCCAGTAGCCCATGACGGGGGTTGTGGTGCTATGCAGAGAAATTGAGAGCTTGAACACGTTCTGTGCCCTGAATGATTACAGTCATTATGCTCCATCAGTGAGAAAGGCACAGTGACTCAATCTGAGGAGGAGAAGTGAATCAGAATTGGATGAGGATTAGGAGCCAGGGTGGGACATCAAGGAGATAAGAGGAAAAGGTCAGAGCTGGGATGAAGGGACAGAAAGCCTGCAGCCATTAGGACATCATCTGCTTCAGCAGAGTTGGAGGTTCCGGGATTTCCATTCTCCTGCTGCTGACAACTTTGTGAAACCCGACAAAACGCTGCCTTACGTAGGAAATGACAGCCTGCCAGTACGATCGCTCACTTCAGTGGTGCAAGCAGCAGGACCTTCAGCAGGCCTGCACAACATGCAATCTGTCAGGTGGTTTCCCAGCCTGACGTGAGTCTCCAGGCTGGAGGAATCCACCAAGTGCAGATGCCACTGCTTTCTGCGAGGCGTTCTGCCCTCTGTATCAGTGAGTGTGGCAGCACAGGCTGTCTGGGGACTTGGCAAGGCAGCCAGAGGTGCTGGTTCCTCTCCTCAGGGTGCTGGGGAGCCTGCTGCTGAGGCTCCCTGTGTCCAGACTAGAGCTGCATGGCAGTAAAGATGAGATGAGGGGAGTTGGAAAGCAGGGAGCGAGGGCCTGGGAGGCCTGGCAGAGCCTGAAGCAGCGAGCAGGGAGTGTGGGAGGCTTGGGAGGCAGGAGCTCAGGGTTGGTGTGGGAATGGCGGGGGTACAGCATGGGTTTGTGCGGGAGGGACCTGGGAGGTACGGAACAAGGAGCTCTGCTAGGGTGAGCTGTGGGACTGGTGTGGGGGAGAGGAGGCAGGCATCTGCTAGTGAGAGCAGCTGGAAGGAAGGGTAGCAGTGCCTAGGGGCGAGGGAAAGTTGCTGCCTGTCCCTCTGCCCTGAGTTCCTCTGCTGTGGCCCTGAAGGGAACTGCCTGCACCTTTGTCTGCAGTCTTCAGTTACAGCATCAAGTGCTTTCATCCCCTTCCTCTTAACCTCTGTTCCGTTCAGAACACAGGATTTACAGTAATCAAGGATGAGTAGTTAAAACAAACTTTAAAAAAAAAAAAAAAAAAAAAATGTATAATATGGGGGGTTGTTTTTGCAGGTCCTGCATCTCTTTTCCCTGAATTCTAAAGGAAAGTAAGCTGAAAGAAGGGAAAGTGAGCTCTGCAAGGGGGCAGCTGGGTGCTGCTGTAAAGATCTGGATTTAGTTACCCCTGTAGGAGTGTCTACACAGCATGAATGAGCAAGCAGCAATGTGTGGCAAGTAGAAAGCTCAGAGTGTAAACTTAGAGCTTTTTACAATTTATAAACAAATTGCACCATGGGTCTTGGCACTGAAAACTGACCGAAGCAGCTCTGATTCAGCCAGAGGTAATTTTGGTGCCACTGGGGCATGGCAAGCTTGCTCTTAGGAACTGTGTCATACGTTCCTAGGGTCTGAAAAATCCTAGTGTCTTGACCCGCAACAGCTCCCACTCCCGATCAGTGTTGGGTAAGCCACGTGGGTGGTTGTTTTGGGGTGGTCAAAAATAGAAACAAGCAATTTGAGGCAGGATAATTTATTTATAATGAGAGTAGTGTTTATTTTCTGCCTCTTCTGAAGTTAATGAGATCAGAACTTTAATTAGTCCCTCAGACACCATTGGTTCTTGGTATCTCTGCTGCTCTGCCCTCCTGTAGAATAGGGGCTAATAAGGCTGCCTTGTGTTATGGAAATTTGTATTTAAAAATGCTGAGACACAGTACCCATGAGTATCAAGGGAAAGCCAGTAAGGAATTGAAAAATTCTCTTTTTAAGACAGAAATTGAGGGGTCCTTGGCAAAGACTTAATTTGAACAGAAAAGGTGGCAGTGTTTTAAGTTATTCTGGTGAGTTCTGCTGATATTGCAGCAGTTTGTGAACGTCTAGTATCGAAACAGAATTAGGGACTGTTGAAGTCTACTTTGCCATGCCATATTTTACTTCTATCCTGTGAACCTAGTAGTTGCCCACAGTTAACGTTTCTAGCAACAGACTGTGGTAAGGTTATTTACTGTTTACTCTGTACATGAACCCTGGGAAACACGCGCTGTGCTATAGTAGCTGCAGAATTCACTTGCAGCCATGTGCCTTCTCCACCAACATAAACAACATGCACAGCCTGCATAGAATCCAAAATATGCACATCCTGCTTCCAAAGTCTCCCATCCTTCATTTTCCTGCCAGACTTTGAGACACATTCTCATGAAGTGAGAGAATTTCTGGAGCGTGCATATAGCGGTGAGATATGGCAGCCACCCATCCTGCTGCGTGAATGAACTTGTGAAATGTTCCCTTCTACATCATGTTAGTCACAACTTGAGCAGCGAGACTACTTTCATGTGGTTTAGCATCCTGTTCTTGGTAATCAGTGTTGTCTCATGTCTTACACCTGACACATTGCTTAGGGAAACTGAAAGCCCTACAGATGTTTCCTCTGAAAATGAAACTGAAATTTCTCTTGCCGTAATCGCCTTGCACGTCATTGCAGCTGTCTCCAGATGAAGTCAGTTTGGATCCTTGGCAAGCAAATGGCACTATTTATAAGCTAATAATAAAATGAGGATATATCAGATGGGCACTTAGACCTCTTATCAATGTTGCTATTTGTAAGTCACTTGAAGGAGAAGAGGATGTGGTTGCTACTGGTTGATACTTCTCTAAATGACAAATTTCATATAAAACTGCTCTGATATCCATCTTAATATGATGGAGAAACCAAGATGACTTATTACCAGGAGTATATGAAGATGTAGGAGATCTGGAAGCCTAACTAACGGATTCTTGTTTTCACAAAGGTATCAACGCCATGTCTGGGCTCTAGGGTAATTGCTATTCACTGTGTATTGACTAAAAACCTATGGGAGCTTTTTGTTTGCTTGCTTTAAAAAAAAAAATCAAGGTTTTAGCAATTTTATTTTACTTAAGTGCTATCAACATCCTTTTGTTACAAAGCCTCAGGGCCGTCAGAGGATTTGCAGCTTGGCTCAGTACTTTATTGCCTCAGGGGTAGGTAACGGGTTCTGATCAGCTCCCCTGACATACGGATGTTTGGCGTCCACTTGGTCAAGCGTACCGGCATGAGTTGCTGAGAGGGTAAAATGTGCTGCTGGGTGGCATTGGACCCAGTGATGTTACCAGGGGAGGGAGCTTAAAATGAAAAGCAACCAATGTCAGTGGGAACAAGATGAAGATAATTACTGTCAGTGGACATTATAATGGCATTATCCATGTGATAACATTTCATGTTATGTTCTTGGGATTTCTTCCAAGGGAAATCATTTCTGGATTGACACAGGAGATGATTTTATTCAACAGTGGGCAAAGTGCTGTCTCAGTTCCAAACATATTGCCACTGGAGAAAACCGAAGTTTATTACTGCAAAGTTCCCTGCATCTCTGCTACCGCCTTAGCCTGCCGTGCTAGTAGAGTTACTCTCTTGGAAATATAATTTTTAATGACTTCTGGTTTGATACTATTGCTGTATCTTTTAAATTAAGCAACTTGGTATAAAATCACACTTACTATTCCGATGCAGCCTGCTTTTCTCAGAGTTTTGGGGTTTGCACCAGGTCAGAAATGACCTTTGACAGGACGGGTGCTGGCAAGAGCATGTGTAGGCTGACACCTGCGCCTGTGTTTGGCGGGGTGATCTGGTGTGTAGTTTTTAATTGCATCATGGGAAGACACAATGACTTACAGCCTAAGTAAGGATGGAGAGCTAATCAGCTAAAGTGCAGCTGAGAGCTGACTGAGCCTCCTGGATTTTAAGGCTTGATGTGTTTTTATGGTTGTTTGTGTTCTTTTTTAAACACATCAGCCTCAGAATCTCCTTGGGATTTGCCATTCAAACAAATAAGCATGAAAAGCTAACTATGGATCCCAACTGCCTGCGAGCAGTGCTGCTGCACAGATTTTACCTAGAGCCCCAAAGCAGTTTTGCATCTAACTTTTTTTTCTCTTTCTGTCCTTCCTCCCCCACCTAATGAAACTATTCAGCTTGGAAATGTCGGAAGGCCACATACCTGAAGCAGCAGTGGGCTTGTTTAAACATCATTTTCTGGTATTAGTTTTATAGATCCAGATATGACTAATAAGGAAATTTCTTCATTTGGTGTCAGCGGATGACCAATCTGTACCAGGATGAGGAACAAAGCCGGTATGAGGAGGTCGTGTCGCCCAGGGAGCAACCCAATCCCTGGAGTGAGTCATGACAGTGATGTCTTAAGCCACAGGGAGAAAACATGGTAGCAGAACTTAAATGTAACTTTTTTTTCTTCTGACTCTTTTCAGAGAGATTGCCAAGCAGACTTATTTCACTGACACTTGTGTTAGTATTTCTAGATTTAGGACATTCACTTGGGCTCACCATTTCCCTTTTATTGACATAAAATGAAGACAGCAACTACCTGGTAAATCAGAATAGTGAGCTTAGGAAATACTCATTTGCATATATTTAGATGAATATTCATAGTAAATTTCTCTTTTAGTCACTTTTGGGATTCAAATACACATTACAGCAGCAGAGAAGGTAGAGGCTTTTGTGATGTTATTTTTTTTTTTATTTTTTCCTAGAATTTGTGTTTCCTTTGGAGCTAGAGAAGAGGCACAACACAACACAATTATCATAACCAAATCATTGCACATCCCAAAATCATATTGACTACAGTAAATGCACCCTCTGCTCGGATATACATGCATGGACCAGGTCTGCATCACACATTTCTTTGCAGTAGAGTTGCTTAGTGCCCAGAGCGTGGCTGTTTGCTCAGCACACTCCCCCAGGACAACTGCAGAAAATGCGAGGGCAGAATATTCGCAGCTGACAAATGCTTTTAGTGGCATCTTCAATTAAGTCAGTAGATCTTTCCTAATTCCATTTCCTGCTGCACTAAAAACTACCCGCCAGTAGATGATGGTGCGTTTCAAACCATGAAGCCATCTTATAAAATTTAATCTGGCTAATACGTAAAACCAGTAACAAAATCAGGGTTCAGTAAAATATAGGCATGGTTTCAGACTGATGTAAAACAAGAGTGAATTAGGCTGCGATACAATTTTAAGGCTAACCTTGAGGGAGCTGTTGTCAGGAGCTGTGGTTCAGAGTGGTTGAAATACTAGATCAGCTATACTAATCCTTTTTGTTCGTAGTGGTTTGTTAGTGAAACCTCTTGGGAAATAATCTTTCAAGATTTCTTTGGCGCTTCTGAACAGATCTGAACAGGGAAACACTATTGGTTTTGAACTTTACAATCACTTGATAAGTCTCTGTGGACTATTCCTATCATCAGCTGTATTAATACTATGAGTGATTTTAGTATAGAGTGTTCAATAGGTATTGATTCACTTCTCTTTTGGAGCTGGTCAAGCTTTCAGATAGTGCATTTCCATCTGCATGGCATTATAACACTCTGTGTGTCTAACAAGACCAGTTAAGAATCTTCTAAAGCAATTTGTTGGTAGGGGAAAGGAGGAAAATTTTGTAATAAGTACATGGCAATATCCTTAACACAGAAACAGGAAGAGAGGAAGGAGAATATGAAATAATAGACGGAAGGAAATTAGGGGTGGTTTAGCCTACAGATGAGAGTTAACAATTTGGGTTCTACTGCAGGAAGAAATGTAAAATTGAATCAATGTATAGCCCATACCCCATGGAGGAACTAAACTGAGTGAAATGCATGTTATCTTCACAAGAAAGAGAATAGTCTGTGGTGCTGTTTGTGTTCAGTGGGCTGTTTGTATTTGTCCTTCAAGCTGTGAGCAGTGTAAGCCAACGCAGAGCAGCGAAGTGCCATCGTGCCATCATTTTTAGACTAAACTATCTTTGGCTAACCATGTTGTGTTTTTGTGTGAAAATTTGTTATCAGATTGCAAGTTTATTGGGGGACTGTCCCTGTAATAACATGTTCTTTAAGTGCAGTTTTAAATATTTTTTACTATGTGTTTTCTCTTTTCCTGTTTTGCCATGAAAATAGGCTTCCATTTGAGATAACTTCAAGAGTGTCTGTAGTTCACTTGGTGGGAGACGAGTGTCCGAGATGTCCGTGGGGCAGTGACCTGAGTGCTCATTGAGAGAGCAGCATACAGGTAGCATAAGGATGTGGGCCCCAGTGGAAGGGCATCTGTGTCTGAATAGTGCCACATTCAAGGTGTTTGTAAAAGATAACTAAGATATGCTCCCTGGCGTTCATGTGGTGAGCCGGTGTAGGTAGTTACTGGCATCTCTTGTGGGAGAGCCAGGTTTTGCCAGGTCAGATCTTCCAGGCAAAAGAGTTTTAGGGATTACACGGAGAGGGGGACTGAAAACATGAAGGCCTGAGCCATTGATATGGGTTTCGTTTTGCTAGGGATTTGCTGTTCAGCCCTAGGAAAAGTTTCTTCCATCTTGTCCTTATTCCACATTTGCAGAGAGGGAACATCCCAGGGCAGAGGGGAGCACATGTACTGCAGTACCTTCGGACTCATCATCTGGAGTACAGAGTGAAAGGAGGGTGCTTGGTGGCTTATCTAAGTCATTTAGTTTACCCATCACTGCCTAAAATAGCCTCAAGTCAGCGTGACGCATGCTCTGCTCTGCTGGGGCCCACATAGCATATGTTGCTGTGCGAGATGCGAGCCCTCTCTTCTTCTCCCTGCGTCCGGCAACTGTCGCCTTCCTTCTCGCCTGCTGTCGCAGCCTGACCCAGCCTCGTTGTTCCGCGTGGTTCAGCCTCCTTGTGCCCTGGGCAGGTACAAAGCCAGAAGGTCCTGAAGCACACAACTTCAGAGATTTGCCACTTACAGAAAAAAAAAAAAAAAAAAAAAAAAAAAAAAAAAAAGTAAATCAGGTAAATACGCCAATGGAAATACAACCTTGGGACACTTCTGCAATGTGACTAATCCTGTGCACGCTGTGACTCAGCTGGTGAAGCCTATTATCAGAAGAGGTCCCAGAGCTCCCAGTTATAGACCAATAAATAAAAACAACTTGTTTTCCGTAACAAACGGAGTCGTTGAATCTAATTTTGTCTCCTGTTCCTTACCCCTTCAAAAAATAAACTGCCCAAATGTTTTTAGCTGTGCAAGAGAGGGAACATCATTTATAGTAAACATACCCTTTGCCTTAAATTCATGTGTTTTCCTCCTGATTCTTCATGTTTCCCACTTCAAAATCTTAAAAGTCTGAAACCTGATTAACTCCCGATTATTTTGTAAAAACATGCTTTTGGCCTGCTTTGCGGCTTGTGAGCTGTATGATGACAAAACCACTTGTAATTCATCAAGTTGGAATCATCAGAAAGTTGTGTATATTGGCTGAGGTTAGTCAGAAGGGACTGCAAGGCACACGGTCTTTCTTGATGGACTTGGTAACAGACCTTAAAATAAATAAGTGCATTATCCAAAGATTGGTTACCCTATATTAAAAAATAAAATGCAAAATCCTAGTCTGGATTCAAGCTTGAAATCTGACTTAGTTTAAAACATGAACCAAAGGCATGTAAATCCTATCACAAATGTCCACAAAGATTTTGGGTTTGTTACAATTTTCCATATTTTATTATTTCAGGTATGTAATTGGTCTTCGAAAGTAACATTAATTTATTTATTTTTATTTTTATTTTTAATAAAAAAGTTAATCTAAAAATTTCAACAAAACTCATGGTTTGCAAGGTGGCTTTTTCTTGGCTTTTTGCCTGAGTTAACCCCTGAAATCACATGGGCAAATTTCCCTCCTCGCTCCATTTGGCCCAGGTGGTGGTATTCACTCCAAATTAGAATTTAAGGCTGCATCTTGTACTTTGTGGTTATAAACTGTCCCTGTCCCAAAACCCGTGTATCCAATACATAGTAACCTCATGTAGATTTCCTACAGGGAGTATTTCTGTAGGTACAAGGGTCCTAATCTCATTGAGGATGCTTTTGTATACTCTTAAACCACTTAAGAGGTGGGATTTTCACCTGTCATGCCAACTGATATGGTCAAACTGTTTTTGTATATTACTTTACATCTTGTTTGTGTCCAGTACCTTTTCTTCATATTTGCATTCATGACAAGCTTTTCTTCTTTAAATACAACTGAAGTATTCATAGAACCATTAAGGTTGGAAAAGACCTCCAAGATCACCTGGTCCAACCATCCCCCTACTACCAATGTCACCCTATACTCAGAAATGGAGCATGTCCAGCATCATAGCCTGCCTGTTGTGTTCTCTGTGCTGTCGATGTGGCTTTGAGGAGTCTTTTTGAGAGAGCTTTTAACCTAAATAGAGGCCAAATATCTTGATTTTTCACTGCTCTAAATCAGGAGTAGACAAACACCAGCTTAGTCCAAGGGTTGTGTTTAGCCTTTGAGGGCTGCTTTAAAAACAGTATTTCACGTGTTCTGTATTTTATTTGGTTCTTTATTTATGGGTAGTGCGAATGGATAGAAATAACTTCTTTATACCTGCTGATAAGTTTGTTTGCTGTGAAAATGTTATTACTTGAAGGTTTCTCAGCATAGTTGGAGGTGCTGAGTTAAGCTTTCAGGTGGTGTGAATAGGAGGGTTGGGTTAGCTGATCCTGGAAAAAGAGTGCCCCAGGTTGTCTGCTGATTATTAAAAATATTTTTCCTTAGGTCATCAGGATGGTTCCAGTTGATATATTTACTAGGTAAAATGTACCAAGGAGGCCTTTTGCTAAAGATGAAACAGGCAGGCAAATCCCAGCCTGCTTTGTAGAGGACAGGAATGTGTGTAAAAACTGTGTGGTGTTCAACAGACCGCATTTGTGGCGGCTATAATTCAGGGCCCAAAGCACCGGCAGAGTGAGTTACACCAAGGCTGTTCCTACGTAATACACGGGGACCATACACCAAGGCTGTTCCTATGTAACACATGGAGACCATACACCAAGGCTGTTCCTATGTAACACATGGGGACCATACATTTGTCTGGGTTTCCTTACAACGGTGGGCCTGAAATGGGCCCAGCCCTGCCGAGCAGAACTGCCCAGGTTGTGCTGAGCTGGTGCAGGCCTGTTCCTGGCGTAGGTCTGTGTACTTGGCAGAATTAGAAATACACTAGAAAATACATTTTAAATAAACTGAAATATCTCGCTGCATAAAGTTGACATATATTCAGTCAATTTAGCATGTTTCAAAGCCAACAAAATGTAATTGCATGTTCTTTCTTCTTTTTGAGGTGTTCCTGCCAAGAGGGGTTCCAGCTGGATCAGTTTTACAAGACAGGACTTGGACACCTCAGTGTCCTGTCGTGAGCCTGCCCATCATGCAAGCCTTGCTTGTTCTCTTCTGCCTCCACCCGTCAGTATCAGTGGCTGTATTCACTGCTTCCAAGTTTTCAGCTGTGGTTTGTTACAAGGCAGGTAAGCTGAGATGTTTGGCTCAAAGAGGAATGAATTCCTTCAGATAACGAAGAGATTAGGAGACACCTGTAAACTGACTCTTTTATTAGCTCAAGAGGAAGAAAATACCTCTAGAACATCATGTTGTTCTTGCTGTTTGCTCTTTGAATAGTGTGTCATGTGAGAATTGCATCTGCCAAATACCAAACAGGCATTCAACTTTTTGTGTCGTCATTCTCTGTGGAATAAATGGAAGGGCTTTGAATGGAGGCACACAAGGCATCCTTCCTACAGCAGCCTGTCACTTTGTAAAGCAGCTGTGAATTTAATGGGAGTACAAATGAAAAGCAGCTGATAATTAGGCTGCTGGGTGGTTTAGCATTATTGTTGTTAATTTTTAAATATCAATTAGGTAATCGAGAGAGTGCTATTGAGAAGCATATATTTTTGTTTTTTAATATTCTAAGCAGGGTTCCAGCTGGGTGACATGATGAATTACAGCTCCTGGTAGGAATCTGATATCAGGAGGGACTCAAGGGTTCTACCAAGCTGAAAGGAAGGGGACTGTGATGGTCAGGATGGTATAGTGAAGCATGATAGTTGTTCGTATTAAAGGGGCTGTGAAACTGAGAAAAGCCTTTTTGTTGTTGTTAATCTTACATAGCGTTAGAATAACATCTCTGCTAGCTGGCAGGTTTAAATGTCTAGATACATATTTCTGCCATCTACATATCATATTGTGATTTAAGCTATCTTAGATTTAGGGAAAAAAATCAGTCCTTTTTAAGAAGTCTCATGCTAACTTAGCAAAAAGAGTTTCAGAAGTGAGTAGTGACTTCAGGCAAGTGCAAAGGGGAACCTGCAGAAGAACCAAACCTGCAGAAGAACTTTGTGCTTAGAAGAGCTTTTTGCCCTGAGAAGACCTGGGGGTTCTGTCATTGCTGTGCTTTTGAAACAGCTCTCTTTGATCTCCACCTCTGTTTGTTGTGTTATTATTTTTGAGCTCTTATCAAAGTGTGTGAGTGTATGAAAGAATGGGTAAGGCATACAGGTATTCCTCAGCTGTTGCAGGCATACTAAATACAACATTTATCAGTGATTTGGGCTTAAGGACTGTAATGCATCTTGAAAGAAGGCATAATGGAGTCTATTCTTCCAGTGTGAGGGTAATTATTCAACTACCATACCTCTCCTGTAAAATCTAGAGGAGAGGAGACCTCGTGGTATAAATCAGACCATATATATCTGATATATACCTATTCAGATATACCTGTATCTGAATTGAAGCCCTGACTAAGAGAGAGGGTTGAAAATGACTTAATTGACAACAAGATAGCAATTCTTTACATTCTGATTGATTTACATTAGTATGTGACTTTCCTGAAATTCAGGTTTGAATTTCATTTGATTTGATTTACTTGGATTGAGTCACATAACTTGCACATCTATATGTTAGAAGTCAAAGTGAATGCTCATAAAAACATAAGCTCTTTCAGCCACCTTTTTGTAGTCAGGGATTTCAGGACTCCTGCAAACACCATGCTGAATTTTATCTTTGCTCTCTCAAAATCCAGTTAATCCCTGAATGATTATTACTCATCTGTGACTGATATATATCTCTTACATTGGGCATGAGAGAAGCTGTGAAACTTGATTCTATGATGATACAAACTTGTGCTTGGTGGTAGACTGTTGCATGGTGGTAGTTTTTCTCAGTCTGTTCCATCTCTCTGGGCAGCCTCTGCTGTCCTCCTCTGCCTGCTCACTGGAGAGCAGAACAACATCCCAGCTAATGCTTTGCTTCCCATAACCTCTCTCCAAATCTGGTAACCTTTTCTACAGTGTTCACAATTGGATGTTAACAATGAATTGGAAGGGAAAATAGTTGTGTATTACAGCTGAACATTGTGCCAGGTCAGCAAGTCTGTGAGCGGCTGCCTGCATGTCTTTCCTGTGCCAAAACACCAGGTTTTCTTCTAGTGTGTGAAACATAGAGGTGGCTAAGTGCCTCTACCGCTGTGCCTCCTTGATTAGGGGAGAGAGACAGCAGTTTGCTGGAGCAAAATTGAAATTGGCTGAGGTAACGGGAGCCTTAATGGTAAGAGCCTCCTGCCTTTCACACTGTGCTTAGGAGGAGCAAGTCTTCATTATCTTTGGTGCTTGTTTTGCTGTTTGGGATGCAATAGTAGCATCTGAAGTGCTAGATCAGGGACTCTGCTTTTTACAGTTTTGCCTGAGATGAAGGTATGTAAAAATGGAGATTAGTTCTTCAAGATTTGCCCTGCATCAGCTGTGAATACAGCCCACGCTTCCAGGTGTGTCACTAATAATAAATCTGGCTCGGCATGTGGATGTGGCACTGAGTGACAGCTCTGAGTGACCAAACACTGTCCAGATGGTGAGCTCTTGTGGAGCTTTGCTGTCTTGTTCCTCTCAGACCTAGTTATTAGGTTATGTTGTGTCCTCACACGATCAGGAGTGAGAGCAAGGGCTGTCTGACAGCAAGGTGAGGGGCAGGAGGAGGAGAGGCTCCACAAATGGAGTGAGAACAGACTAATTTTTACCATTGCTCTCAAATATCTGCCAGTGGTTGTCGTGCAAAGCAGGACCCTGGTGTAGCTGATCTTGGTCTGTTGTGACTGAGCAGAGGTGCTGACACGAAGAGGTACATCACATCATGAGTTGGAGAAAGGGAGAGAGTAGTGAGGTGGCAGAGTGCTAAAGATGGGCAAAATGTAGATTGTGGTGAAAAGTGGGAAGAAAGAAGAGCTGGGAGGGATGTTAGTCAAATAATACAGAGCTTAGGAGAAGAAAGGAGAGACAGTAGGGACACAGAAGTGACAAATCTACCTAAAGCTGGTTCTGTCAGTGGCCTGTTATGTCCGGGCAACGCAGCAGCACATCCACTTGAAGCTGAATGCTGCCTCAGTCATTGTTTTCATAATCTTCTTTCTACTGTAATACTGCAAATTATGCAAATGTGCCAGGTGTGGGCTGGGTGCAGGGCACGATCCAGAACACCTTATGAGCATGCAAGGCTAGTGGGCAGCTGCGCCCAAACCCCAGCTCTTCAATGTAGCTACTGGCGTGAAATCCAGTCCAGTCTTCAACCTGCCAGTCCGCTCTGCTTCTCCAATGGGTCTTCAGGCCAATCACTCCAGACAGGACCCTATTTTCCTTTGTTCCTCTTCCAGGCCTGATGCTGGCCAGCTCAGTGTGGTGAGGAAGTGTGCGAGTGCTGATGTGAGGATGGGGATGCAGGAGGATAAAAGCTTAGCTCCTCACCAAAAATTCTCTTTGTCAAGTCATGGCAACTTGCTCAACTAGTTGTACAGGGGGATCGTGCTCTGCTGAAGTGGTTTCCTTTCCCTCAGTGGTTAATTATCATCCATAAGAGCATAACAAAAGCCTAACACCTCAGATGCTACTTCTGGTAGCATGACAATATGCTGCTCCTGTTGTGGTAACTGGCATGATATGTAGGGGTGGTGCTAGCTCACTAAAATTAGAAAGAACTGAAGGCTCACCCTAAAGTACAAACATTGCTATTATGTGACTTGCTTGTTTTTGTCATTTAGCTAACAGTTGTCCCATCGGAACAGGGATAATGCATAGCAGATGAAGAGCAGTGATTTTATTGAACTCTCCACGCAGGTGACTCATGTGTTGTTCTATTTGCTTTTTTGTCGATTTAATTTATTGCAAAAGACCAGCTGCTATCCTGAAAGGCATGCCATGGAAAGAAATGTGAAAGCACAAGGTCACAAAAATCTTTTTGGATTGTTTCAAAATGCTCACTCACAGGTATTCCTGCTGGCTTGGTTCGAAGAGTTGACTTTTCCTCTACCTCCACACTGGTTTGCTCTCATGTATAAGGAGACGCATTCAGCCTCTCCATTTTTCTGTTCCTCCATTTTCAGTGAGTAAGTCCAGTGTTTCTTTGGTTAATTAAAGTTTACTGCAGGAGGAGCAGGAGTGGGCTGAGAGCACTGATGAAGAGATGACTAACAAAGCAATCGGCATGTGATGAGAGTGTGGGCTGCCAGGCACAGATTAGCCCTCCCTGGACTCTCCTCTTATCTTAACTCCATGTTTTGAAATAATTCTGTGTTAATAACGTATAGAATTTCTATCCCATCTAGCTTATCGCATTACAGCAAGCTAGACAAAATGACTCAATTTCAAAAGGCTCTGATTCAGCTCAGGCTGCAGCCACTCACTTGAAATGTGAAGTTAGGTGACTGATTCCTCTTTTGTTTCTTCCAGATTCTCACCCTGTGGGAAGTCTAAGGGGGAGAGAGTTGGTCAGAGTGGAAAATTAAGGTGACATTATAAAGCTTCGTGAGATGCATCAGTGACAGTCACGTCTCAAAGCTCCATGTGAACTGGCAGCCTCTGAAGGGTGGGGAGTACATGGAGGTCTGACTGGCAGATAAATCATGAAGAGAAAAATAAAACTTTTCCCAGAGGGAGAGATGCCACACACACTTACACAAAAAGTTGTTTGTTTGTTCCCTGCAGTACTTTTTTTTTTTTTTTTTTTTTTTTCCCTACAAAAACTGTTTGTTTTTCCACTTATTTATTTATTTTTAAAGCAAGAAATATTGTTTGGATTACTAACTCTGTCCTTTTGCATCAGGTATGTAAGATGTGCTTTAAATATGCCATGTTAGCACTTCCTCTAGCTACTCATTTCCTTTTCCCCGTATGTAATTCTAACAGCTCATGAATCTAATACTGAGGCATTAGCCTAACTGCTGTGCAGTTAACAAAATAGTGACTTGGGGAAGTACTGATACATAGAGAGATGTTCACTCTCCCCTAAATTCCCACATCTGCTGTTATGGCCATTGTAAGGAAACCATTTGGAAACAAGAAGAGAGGGTATACAAGCTGTAGGTAATTGAGGGCATGGCAGGGAAGGCAAGGAAGAAATCCGATGGAGAGATGATGTCTTTGGCATGCAAATTCTGCAGATGCTTCTTTAGAGATGACTGCCATAAAATGCAGTGCTGAGGTACTCAGCCCATCGGAGAGTGGAAACAGCATCGTCTGAATCGCTTGACCAGCTGCTGTTAAGCAGCACGCTTGAAATTTGAACATTGGAAGTTAGGAAGGAAAGAGAACAAAATACAGAACTGGTGATTATGAAAAGTAATTTAAATCGGTGAATAAATTACTCGTGGGCTATTTGTGGAATCTTATTCTAAGAGGAAAAAAAGGCAGGGGAGAGAAAACACTCATTTTTTGGAGAGTTCAATAAAGGTTTAGTTTTTCTCTGAGCACAGCTCACTCTGCCCAGCACTGCTGGGTCTCAGGAGCTTTCTTCAGAAGGTGCGAAGTTGTCATCTCCAGCTGCTGTGGATGTGCAGGAGCCATGAGGAGACTCTCAGTGCATTGCTGTCCTGCTTGACAGTAGTAGTCTAACTTGAATAACTCCTATCAATAAATGGATAGCCCTTCGGAATAACCCTTTTGTAATTGCTGCTTAAGACAGCTGTGACAATCTGCATTGCTTTGTTGAGCACTTTGTTGAATGGATGTATCCCAAAGCAGTCTTAAGGAATTGGTAATTTTGTCTTCTTGCAGAGGAACATTGGCTTACTCCTTGGATTTTAAAAATTTTAAAGGTGTTTTTTCGTCATCCACTTAAGGCTGTCAAACGAATATTAGCTTTAGAAGAACGTACAAGTTAAAATAGTATCTTAATCAGGTTTCTTGGCAAAGCACTTAATGCTCTCATTAAAGCAAAAGGAAAAAAAAACAACGGTTGTATTCTTTGTAATGAGAAGTGAAGAAGAGATTAGATGCTTCATGCTGTAATGACTTGCACATTAGCTAAATAGTATGTACAATTTGCTAAATCAGTTGTTGCCTCTCCAGATATTCTTATATACAGAAAAACAAAGGAAGCCTCATAAATACAAGGTCTGCAAAAGTCATCGCTGAGATAGAAATGATCCTATAGGTGCCCCAGGAAGCGATCAACAATTTTCCTGTGTCATGTTCAATTCAGCATGAAGCCCTTGGAGTTGGTGTAGAGGCAACGTGAGCATCCTTCTCCTGTTTCACTTCTTATTTATCTAAATGTGGGACTTAAGAGAAATTACTCAATAAACTAGGCATTAAGCACTGTGATTTTCGTCTTTATCTTGAGAGAAGTTGGAGCTTGAATGCGTATAATAAACTATGGTGAGAGGGTGTTTTTTGACTCGCTCCAAACCCATAGCTCTTGACCAGGTGTGGAGAGGGAGTAGCCTTAGGATTTAGAGATAATTTAAGGGAAAAGAGATTGCTGTGGGGTGTTGTTTTTATGAATTCAGTGCTGAAAACTCTGTAAATGCTTGTGAAATCAGCTAGACTTCATTAAGTGTTTTTTTTTTGTTTTTTTTTTTTTTGTCCTAAGCTAATTTCAAGACCATCAGTGGTGCTTTCATTCTGATCTGGAAGCCAGATGAGTGCTCAAAAAAGAAAAAATATGGTGAGGGAGGAGATACCATCTAGCAGAGAGTTTAAATTTCAGCTTTAAGTATTTTGGAAACCAGCTTAAAAAAAAAAAAAAAAAAAAAGAGAGAGAGAGAAAGAGAAAGAAAAAAAGACTTGTTAAAGCAGATCGTTTGGCAGGGGTTTTGCTTTTTATGGCAATGCTGCTGAAGTCATCTTAACCAGCTTCCATGCCACGTTCCCCGTGCTGCTAGCACAGCAAAAAAAAACTTTTTTTTTTTTTTTTTTTGCCTCTGGATCAGTTATCTGGTCTGGCTGCCAGCGTGGGTGTCCAAACAGCCGTGCCAGTTCCCTGATGGGAGTGATGTGGAATACGGACTGCTATGAAGAAAATTCCTGGGAACCATGTTCGCAGTAAGTTCGAGTCAGTAACTCACTGCTGTAACAGTGCTGGGTCTGGGTCTGGCCTTCCTGCTGAGTGACTAATTGGCCTCTTTAATGAGGAGGAGAACAGTTCCTGGCATGGGGTTATTGGCTGGCAGCTTGAGAGGCAGGTGGCTTGAGCTCCTTCTTTTGTATGGACTCAGAGCACCAAGCCACCAAGTGAAGGTGGTGTTGGAGGCACAGACCTGCAAATAAAATGGCTCTCCTTTGTGTCTGGAAGATTTCCATGGTCTCTGGAAGTTGTAATATGACTGGGGCCTTAGCAGGTAGCCGAATTCAGCCTTGTTTGTAAGTCTCCCAAGTTAATGCTCGGTTATGTTGTTGTGATATTTCACAGTTCTTCGGTTCTGGCTCTTAAATGAATTCTGCTTTGCTTAATGGAAATGAACATGAAACCACTTATTTGTCTGTGCAGCTGTCTTCAAGGTGACAATTGTGGTTGTCATTTTTAATGTTGGTGTTCGTGCAGCTTTGAAACCTGATGGTCTCTATGTGGTACATTACACTGTAGTAAAACCCCGTTGAGAGAAAACTGGAAGGATTACCAATGAAACTGCTTGTGAAGACGAACTAGAAGAGCTGAAGGTTGTTTTCAAGCTTCCCCTTTACTTGTCCTGAGTGGGGAGGGCGAGGGGGGAGGACCTGCTCTCTGCAGATGGCAGAGTGATTCACCAGTTAATGGGATCTCAGCGCCTGCAAGGAGGATGTCATTAGCTGTGCTGGAGCTCTGGGGGATCTGCACATTTGGTCCCAAGCATGGCGTGCTTCTGTGCGCACGTTCAGCCTGCTGCTCACCGAGTGCCTCTATTACTCCTCTGCAAGCACGTCAAACGTGGCTTTAGATAAGCCCTGATTTATGGGCAAGGGAGTTTTTTAATGGTGAAATGCTCTCATCTGCTGGGATGATGCTACTTTTTGCTTATTAATAGTGGCTTAAGAGACAAACTGGTTAATCAGTGGTGAGCTATGCAGTTGGGTCACGTTTGTTTGTTCAAATCCTATTTCTGTAAAATACCCAGTAATGTGAGACATCATTGTGTCAACTTCTGTGGCCAGAACTTCTTGAAACAAGTTACAAAATGCTGTATTTGTTAGGGCTTTCAATATTCATTAGCCTTTACAGCTAATGAACTTTCAGACTTTATATGTTCCAGGAATATGTTGTGTGCTGGGGAATATTTTTAAATCTTTCCCAGTAAAAATAATGTGGAAGTACTGGGCATCATAGGACTTCAGTGGCTTTTCCCATGGCCACTGCTCATGGGATAGGCTTCTACTGTACCCATGGGAAGCTGTATGGGAAACGAGTTTTGAGCTTTGAATGAACCAGGGTTTCATAGAAGGTAACGTTTGTTTTCAGGTTCCAGGTTGTTTATTGTAGAAGATAGATTCTGTGTTACAACACTGAGACTACAGTTTTAAAGCTGCTGATACTATTAAGAGGAGGAATATGTTAACAAAACAACAACAAAAAAGAAGAAGAATAAAGGAAGACTCGCTGTTCCTGTTGTCAGTAGGGAAAGGCTTCAGTTCTTCAGCTGGAGAACTTGGTAAGTCTGCGTCAGTCAGCCGAGTGACTCAGTGTTGTGATGCTAATGTAGGTCTGACTGGGTTGGGAGCCTAAATATATATAACAGAGAAAAACTCGGCACAGTTTGGTTTGAGAGAAGTGAGTAATCTTTGTTTCTTAATGCACAGCCAAATTTAAAAGCTCTTCTCTCTCTCCATTGTATTTCTCTCCTGTTTCCCTGCTCTTGCATATTCGTTCTGACATGCTAACTCAGAAAAAAACTGTTCTTCTCTTTTTAGTAGTAAAGGATTGTGTTTCTTTCTGAAAACCTTAGGATTTATCTGCACAATATCCCATAATAATTTAATGCATGGCCTTGCTTATTTTAGAGAAATGGTAAAATGGTACCTCCTTCAGTTTAACCTCTTTTACCTGGAAGGCAAATATTTGAAGTTGTTAAATCACAACATTAATTCATTTATTCTGGATTAAGTTTGAACACCAAATTGTTCTAGGATCCCTATTGTCTAAGTCTCATCTATCTTAATCTGAATAAACTTGCAGTGGTAAGTAGGCCCTTCCTTTCTTCTGCATTGTTTTAAATGATAAGAGCAAGGCTGTAACTAATTACGCTCATTTGTGAAATCACCCAGAGCTACGATTTGCTTCCTCTGGCCAGCTCCCCTACCTGCCTGGTGTATGTGTTATACCAGGGAAAGTCAGTCTGATTCATAATGGGGGAGAAAATAAAGTGTGGAAATAATAACAGGTGTCAAACAATACCAATTTGTAAGATGTGACTGTCACGTCTCAAAGGTTTTTATAGCTGCTGTTTGACTCCCAGCTGTCTGCTGCTAGTGATAATGTATTTGGAGACCACGTTACGCATCCCATAGGGGAAGTTTGCTGCCAAGGTCTCCTTGTCGTGAACTCTGAGATTTGGATGTGCCTCTGCAGTTTGCTCTTATACAGTTGTGTGGTGGGCAATGTTATTCTGGAAAGGGACATGCTTTTTTTGAGATATATTCTTTGCTATATTCTTTTTATAAGATATATTCTGTACTAAAATCTTCCCTGCTCTGTTGCAGCCTGTCATACCACAGCACACTGTCAGCAGCAGCCCAAGAACATCCCTGCTCGGTGCCATGGTCACCCAAGGAGCCAGCTGGCTAGCGCAGATAAGGCTAAAAAGAGATTTCTCTAATGCTATCATTCAGCAATCTGGGGTAAATACTTCTTTAACTCTGTTCTGAAGAATTTGTACTCCAGAGTTCCAGGGAGGGAAACCTTTGGGTTAAACTAAAAAAGGCTAGCACATTATCTGTCAGGAAGCACCCCTGTGCCATCTGGGCAATGAGGCAGACAGTGATAACGTGACATAGTTCTCCTCATGTGCTTAGTGGGGTATACCTTATCAGCGAATAAAGTAGAAGTATTTCACTTGTATTTATTTCCTGGATTGTACTAACATGATTACAGAAGTAAATTACCAGCAAAAAGGTTTACTTTGTGCAACACTGCTATTTAATGTTTTATTAACAACAAAGCTTTTTGCAACCACCACCACATTCTTGCAACACTAGAGAGATAAAACACCACTTTACACACAACCTACTGGACTCAAGCAGGGACTAACAGATTTGGGGTACCTGGAAATGGAAATTCAGGCTCCAGGTCTTGGCTGTCCTTGGGAACAAGCTGCCTGTGCCCGCAGTATGCCTGGAATGCACCGGGAATGGTCTCGGCTTGACAGCACAGGCTCTCCCTTGACTCACTTTATCACCTGACAAGAAGTGAAAGGGACCAGAAATACAAACGCTAGCTTAGCAAAATAGGAAGGAGTTAGGACATGCCTAGACAGGCTGTCAGCCCGGGATATCAGCTTGGAGGCCCTGGCCAGAGGTGTCAGAAACGTCGGCTGGAAGTCAGGCATCAGTTCTTTTCCTGTCCTGCTTTCGGCTGAAATACCCGGTCACCAGTCTGGCACCTTTCAAGACCTGCTGTGCAAAGCTGGGCACCAGCTGCCCAGACCTCGTTTCTGCAGCAAGGGCATCATCTGGTTTCTTTGTTCCTGGCATTCTCCTTTCTAAATCTTGTAACTTGTTGGGGGGGGGGGGGGGTGGGGGGGAAAGCTGTGTTTTGCTGCAGTGCAGTGTAATATACATGTTGTTGTATGCAGTACCAAAAAAAAAAATCAACTCACTCAGCTCACCCAACATTGGAATGTGAGCAATTCTCTCCTCTTACCCAGCAGCAGCCACCTCAGGAGCTGGTTATGTGTAATGCACCAGTCATAAAGCAGTGGGAGGATGTTAAAGATCAAGGAATGGAGTGGAAGGGGGGGAGGGGGGGGGGCTGGGAGGTAGCCTTGGAAATGAGTAGTCTTCTCCCACTCGGCAAGCCAGTTCCATTATCTGAATTAGTACAAAAATACCCACCCACCCCAAGGAATGCACTAAGTCACTCCCTCCATGGCAGCTCTCTCTGATTGGGAGTAATTGCGTGCTTTTGACAGAGCCCCGAGTGGATCTGCATGGAGCGCTTGAGTAGGAGGTGAAAAATCAGCAGCTAATGTGATGGCTTCTGTTTTTGTTTTATTTATTCTGAAACTGTTTTCCAAGCCCAAACAGCAGCCTGCCAGGGAAGGTGTCTCTGCTTGGGATTCATTATAGCCGTTATCAGCAGCAACACGCTTCTGGCTAATTGCACCGGGGCTGTGAGTGACAGCCTTTGATTGGGCAGCACTGCATCTCCCCCCTGGGGAAGGGGATACTTTCCAGGTCACAAATTAAGTCATCGCTAGATAATAATTTCATGGTGTATTACGGCAGCACGTGCTTGAACTAAAGGCTGCCACTGGTTAACTCTCTCAAGCTTTTTCACACATCTGCTGGAAATATGAGACAGGGCTCAAGTCTTGCCTCTGAGGACCTGCCAGTTCAGAGCAGTGTGAGGGTCTGTGGCTGTGACTTCAAGCACGCCTCTAACAAGAGCTGGTGAAGAGTTCAGCAACTCGAGGCAATGATGTCCAAGCTGTCATTACTGGGAGACCTTCACTCCACCTGACAGACGAGGCAGATCTATGGGTGAGAGCTTCACAACAAGGTGTTTCAAAGAGCAACTCTAGACAGCTTACAGGCTTTGGGTACAATATCAAGAAACTTAGGAGCTCCTGCAAAAAGTGGCTGCTGTCAGTAATAATTAAAACTTCTCTATTTGCCATACAGTCTGCAGGATGACATTTCTCACAAGTATGGCTGCTACACCACCTTTGACACTGAGCATCGAAGATCAACAAGCTCATTTGTTACCAGCTTTTGGTCTGCTGGTCTTAGCTGAGGCCAGAGCTTTGGATGTGACTTGAGGATTGTGCCATCCCTGTAGTTTTTGTGTCTGCTGTTTGAGATGAGTCACTTAAGGAATGTGCTCAGCATTTTGCTGTCTGATGGGCTTCAGCTAACATCTGCATCTCACTCCCTCTGCTCGCCCTGGCATTTTCCACAGGTCTCATTTTGAACTTCCACTAATGTGCAGCAACGCTGCAGATAGCCTGCCATCGCTATTAGCCTGTGCTCGCTCTGAAAGTCTTTCTTGGCTCTGCAGAATGCCTGGGCCGCTCACAACATTTAACATGAGAGCGTTTTTATGAGTCTGGGTTGAAATGCACCAGTTATTGTACAGATCTGAAATTTTTACTTCAATTTGCCTAGAGGACGGAAATTTAAGGCTACTTAAATAACTGCATGTGATACGTTTTTAAAGAAATTTGAAAATACAGTTTGTTAGAGACAACAACTTTAAAATTCCTGCCTAAAATCAGTCTCTTCTATGTAAGACTCTCAGCAGTTGTCCGTGCTGTAATGGCCAGAGCGGCAGTGATAGGATTGTTGCTGGATTCCTCAAACAAAAGTGAGAGCCGGATTTGCGCAATGCTGAGCAGCATCAGCAATCCCCTGTGAAACACATTTCCCTGAACTGCTGCGGGGAAATGCCTCCACTTTGTTTCTTAGGAACTGGTGGGTCTCTCCAATAGAGGGGAGGCCTCGGGACACCCTGAGGTCAGCTGGGTGTCTTTAGCAGCTCAATCACTCCTTACCTTTCTTTTCTGCATATCTCATTTGTCAGAGGCAGACCAGCTGTTCTGGGAGTCAAAGCTTTCTTCCTGGAGGGTATATGAGCTAGGAGGTGCAAGAGGAAGGAAGGTAGGGGAAACAACTGGCCTCTTCATTGCCTTTCTTTATTTCTGCTTTCAATGGAGCTATAAATGTCACTTCCCTCCTAATGTATCTGGAGATTGAGGCACTCCTGCTACTAAAAAGATTCATGTGGCTCTAGCAGCAAGTCTTTTTTGTGCTGTACTCCATCTCTTTTCTTGAAGAAAGCATCTAAGGACAGAGTAGTTAGGAGGGCACATCCTTTCCCTACCACAAAACCTGGTGAGAAGGCCTCCTTTCTTGTTGTTTATTTTGGTTTAAAGATCATGTAAAATCCCTTAGTGGCCTTTATCGAGCCTGTAATAGGCAGGGGTCTGCCTGGTGCAAAACCTGTATGTTCTTTCTTTCTCCCTTCCCCAGCTATGTCTCCCTAGCTGGCTGTCTTAGGATGGAAAATGAACGAATTAATGAATGAACGGATGTATTCTTTCTTGTCTTCCCTGGAAGGTTTCTCACGTTGACATACTTTGTGTAGGAGGAAAAATGGCTTTGTGTTTGCCCTTGGACTGCTTCGTAAGTAAACCAGGGAATTCAGCTCCTGGAGACGTCAGCTGAGTTTGGTTCTTTTCACTTCCCCAGAATTCACTTAGCTTTCTTAGCAGAAGTATTTATTATGCTGTAATTAGATCTTTCTTATGTGGCTTGAAATGCTCCCTTGATCAGAGCTGTGAATACAAGGGTTTGAGCAGGCTGAGGCAAATGGCACTACATATGCTTAGAAAAGCATTTTCAAAATCTACGAAACACTTTGTGAAACTCTGACTTTGCTTCCCATGCACACCTACCTCTGATGCATGATGTGGTATCCTGCTAACGAGCTGTGAGGTGGACTGGAGCAGAGCTCTCTCTTTAAAGGTGTGCTACAGAAATAGAGTAATTTCTTGGTTCTGTCTGTCAGGTGCTGGCTCATCTTAAGGACTTAACTACCTCAATTTGTTTGTTGTAGGGGAATCGATAATTTCTTTTTGACTTCAGTTTGACAGGCAGGAGAGTTTACCACCAGTTCACATACTTCTGTAGACACAGTATAAGTAGGCATGAGATAGGGAACTGAAATGCTCATAGGCAATACTGGTAAATATACAGCTGAGCAACATGAGCTTTGCAGCTTCTTGCTTCCCATGGCTGTTATGGACGCTGTTGTCTACAGACAATCTGCCAGGCCAATGCCTCTACTTGATGCTGCCTTCATTCCTGAGTAACTTTTAAAGTTGAGTCCTACATGAAGACCAAATGGGAGCTCTGGGACAAACTGTATAAAACAATGCCATCCATGTTGTATCCCACTGTGCAGATTGACCCTGTCTTTGCAACACCATGTCTGACTATGAGGAGGTTTTGAGATCAGCTGGATATACAGCTTTGTAAAACTAACTGGACTTCTTTGATCACAGTGATTGAGTAATACTTGCTATATCCTATTAATCTACATTTCATCAGTGCCTTATATTCCTCCTCATGATGAAGAGAGAGAATTTTGCTAATGACAGTAAAAAAATAATGACAGTCCTGTTAACAGGACTTGGACTAAAGCCCATTTTTAAGAAGTTCAAGCTGTTTTAGCCAGCTTCTTCCCTTTCCTAGTTGCCTACCAAAGACAGCAGAGGTGGTCTCACATTGTTATCCTCACATAGAGAGGAAGATGCCATCTAACTGAATGTGACATTCTTCATTAATGAAGACAGGAAATTGGCCCCTTTGAAATGGTTTTATTTATTTATTTATTTTAATTCATCAGGTCAGGGTTTTGCAGAGAGCTGGGTTTCGGAGAGGATAACCATATCAACTGAATAAAGCTAGCATTTCTAGTGTTCCTCCAAACATGAGATTGACATTACAGTCAATAGTGACCTAGTAGAGCTAAACACAAAACTGAAATTGTGAATTTAACTTGTGTTTAAATTAAAATAACTTAAATCATTTTTCACCTGGTACTCAAGTTGTCTTAGGCCAGAAAATCAGATATTTTACAGGAGAACTGAATAAAGAGATGTAACCAAGCATTTAGTGAAATTCAAGGAGAAATTGGGTTCCAGAATTATTTTAATATTTTCAAGATTTATTGTGTGCACCTGTGATTTCTGATGGAAAAAAAAAGTTCTTTGTGTTGATAATGTTTGGTTTAGTTTATTTTAAAATTGAAAATAAAATAATGGATATACTGAGAACATGGGAGAAAATAGAGGAACAGAGCTCAACTTACTTTGTCGGTGTAGAGGTGTCGGGGTACCACCCTGCACTGCCACTTCAGGTGTTCATTGTGGAAATTAGCTGGTCACTCAGAAGTTCAGTCTGCTCTGGGGGTGATAGGAATGCTTCCTACCTCAGCAGTGCTTGTGACAATAATTAAAGTTTACGAGATGACAGAATCGGGTTAGTGTTGCACAAATGCTCTGACAAACAGAAATAACTGCACAGGGATGGTGTAGAGTTTTCGGCAGCAGTTTTTGTCTCTTCCCCATTACTCTAACTTCAGCACAAGCAGAGGTGGAAATTTTTAACCAGCAGAGAGTTGGAACTGGGAAACAAGTAGGCAGTCTAGTAGGATATCAACCATGTCAACTACAGTGGTATCATCAAGGTCAGTAGTTTTTTGTGTGCTTTTAGAAGTCATGGTTTCTGCTTTTTTGTTGTGACCTTCAGCGCAATTTAAATATAAGTCTATGATTCTTGTCTTCCCTTTTTCCTCACTTGTACAAGAAAAGCCTGAAAACGTTAAATCCAATTGAGCTTTTCCCTTCAGTGAATATCTATTGCAGAGATCTGCTTCTGTGTTGGCCACTAGTCTCTAAGTTTCCCTGCCAGCGCCCCCTGTAATGAATAAGATGTTGCTCCAGTGAGCCTTTGCTTCTACTTTGTAGTGGAATAATTACCTTTGTATCCACGCTTATTTCTAAATCTTTACCAACACCATGTTTTCTGTAAATCAACATGGCCGGAGACCTGTGCCAAAGGTTCTCATGTCACTGACCCTGCAGCAGAAGGCTGCGCAACCCATGTCACCAGGCTCTAATAAATGAAATGCAGACCAAAGGCTGGAACCAGTAGTAGCAAATGGATCAGTGGAATTTGAACCTGTATCAGGAGCCACACAACACTACCCAGAAGATGAATTTATTCTGTTGCCTGTGGAATGGGTAAGGAATGGATGTAAATGCCAAGGGAAATGAGTACTGCAATCACTGCTGGAGGGATGCTCCAAGGCAGGTTTTACAGCAAGATCATTGCTAGCAGGCTCCCTTGTATAGTATGACCTACACCAGCAAGAGATGTGTATCACTCGGCATAGCTTTTTAAATTATTATTATTATTTTATTTTATTTTATTTTTATCTATAACAAAGATTCCTGCAGTATTCCTTCTTTAACATCTTTGCAGTGTTTCTGATCCTCTTGCTGTCATCTTTCTTGTGTTTTAACTGCATATCAAAAATAGCCATGTTAGGAGTAAAATTGTCACGAAAGCCTCACTGAAATTACTGTAATTTGTTACTGTAAACAGATGATCTGTGTGTCTTCAATTACATTTCAGGCAAGCAGCCTCTGAAAATGCAAATATGCAGTTTGGTGCGGCATGGGCTACAAGGAGGGGGAAGAGATGCGTAGGAGGGCCTCTTACTACTGCCTGATTTCATGCTGCTGACGGTAATTAGCAGAGAAAAGTACAGTTTATTAAAATGCAGGTTGTAGCAAAAAGCATCAGCTAGGGACAGTGGCTGGCTGAAGAGAGTTTTACAAAAGGCAGGATCTATCCCTGCCTATCTTCAGGTTCAGATGTAGCACAGGAAGTTGCTGGATGCTGTTGAGTGTTGGTTTTTATGTTACAGTAGTAATGAGAGACCCTATCCAGGATGAGGACTGAAGGTGTTGAGCAGAACAAGAGCATACCTAACAGTATTCATGTTCTAAAGAGCTTGCAGTCTTAATGCAGTCTTAAAAATATGGTTCGTGGACCCAGATGCCAGTTTGGGCCTCCTGAAGCTGGTCTTCCTAGATTTCTCTTCGGCTCCTCAGTGCAGTTCAGGGGATGCTTCTTGGGATTCTCATGTCCTTATTGCATGCTGGGTCTGAGAAGTAAGCTGCCCTTTTCCTTTGACAGTGATTCCCATGGCTGGAGACTTGTGCCCTCACTCTGACTTCTGCTCTGACTCAGCAGCCCCATTCAGGCATTAGTGGGGCTGACCTGAAAGGCCATGGTGGTTCTCCTCACCTTAGATCAGGTCTTCAGGCTCTGACACCAAGCATTCTGCTCAGGTCAGCAGGGTAGCCGCATGCATATGTGGTCATTGTCTGGAGTGAGAAAAGCCCTAAACTTTTTAAAGTAAATTTGCCACGATTTCAGCAGAAGAATAAAACATTACAAGAGAAAAGCTTTACAAATAGGGGTTTCTAAAGCTAAGCGTACAAAACCAGAAATTCATTTTGACTCCTGCATTTCTGACACCACAGGTTCCTTCTGTTTTCCATATATTTAATTTCTGACAGCCTCTACGCTTTCATCCAAGTAACTTTCCAAGTTTTTGTTCCAGATTATTTTCTGCTAACAATCTTCTAAGAAGATAGAAGGTGGGAGCTGTTGCCCGGGAGTGCTTACAATATCAGTAAATGTAAGGACTATCTTTAGACCATTCCACCCTTTCCTCCAGTAGTTTAGTAAATCCCTTAAACAGGGAAGCACTCCAGTAATAATGGGATGAACAGATGGAGAAACAGTGTCTATAATATCCACAGTAGCATAGTATTTCTTCCCTCTTCCTCTTGTCTGGAATCTACTGTATCTGGTAGATGCTGTTAATGACAGGATGCTAAAGTCAATGAATTTCAGGTTTAATTCAAAATACAGCACTTTCCCTGTGCATTTCTTTTGTTGTTTTTTGCTGCTTCTTTGCTTTGTGGGTTTATTTCACCCATCATACATCAAAAGAAAAGAACATACAATTCCAGGCAGGTTCAGTAATGAAAATACGTCAATATCAAATCCAAACAATATTGTAAAGCTCAAACTGAGGCTTCTCCATATGGTATGTTGATATTGCCAGCCAAAAACACAACATGCAACTTCCAGAGCTGAGTTCGGTGAACTTTAAAATCTGTACAAAAATAACTGGCAACAGCTTTCCTCAACGCAAAATCCTTTCTACTCTCTCCCAGAAAGAGCTGTTCCCCTGCCGTTTTTCAGCACCTCCTCCTCCCCGTCTGCTTGTTCCTTCCTCCCTCTGTTCTGCTTTTTCCCACGTTTGTGTGAATATCCTCCATCCTCAGCTCTTGTTCTTCTGACAGTGAGAGGATTCATCAGAGCTGTCTGTCCATCTCGCTTTCCAGAGACATTACATCACCTGCTGCTGAGCAGAGCTGATTCCCTGCAGTTTTCCCTCTGCCAGTCAAGGTCTGTCTCGGATCCGTCCAGCTGTCTGGGTGTATCAGTCAGTATTCCTGACCTGACTCCAAAGGTTGATGGTTCCCTTGCTCTCAGGTTTCCAAAACAGCAGGCAGCTCTTCAGACCTGGAGCAGCGTGGAAAGGCGTGGCTGAAACCTTGCTTCAGCTCAAGCTGAGGAGAGAGGAGGCTGCGTGGTGGTGCTGACCACCTGACCATGAGCTGTGTGGGACAGGAGGTCAGAAACTCTACCTATCATGGACCTGCCCTCATGTGGGTCTGCAGCCATCGCTTGTGGACTACTTGTTGCCAATTTCCTCTCTGATGTTGTCCCTAGCTCTGCAATGCTCCCACCACTAGCACACTGGAAGAGCCAGGTGATGTTTGTCCATAATAACTTATCTCCCCAGAGCTGTAGGTCAGTGAGAAGTGGTGATGCCTTAGACTTGATTTGTAGGTCACCAAGATTTTACTTGATTTTTTTTTTTTTTTTTAATCGTTAATTCCTTCCATTATTATATCCACTGATGTGATATCCAGACCTGTGAAGGTGCTCTCTGTCAGAAGGGTTAGTGTGAGCAATGTACCTCCTTACCAAGTTATGATCAGAGCATGAAGAATTTGTTGCAGTGAAGTGGGAAATGGGGAGCAGAGTGCTGAGACAGACACAGTGCTAACAGTTGCATGAGTTGCTGCTGATGACAGTGAGATGAGGCCCTAAGGAGACTGCAGAAACAGTAGGTGACAACATAAAATGTGTTTCTATTGTTATTTCCTGGGCCAGATATCTGTCCTTAGGTTGCTGCTGTTACTGATTTGTGTGTCCATAAAATAATGCCTTTTTATCACATCTTAATCTCTCACTACTTGCTTCAGGTCTGTAAAGTACCACCTATTATCCACTAATCTAATGTAAAGAAACAGCTTGTTTAGTGTACTGCTGTTCCTTAAGGCAGAACCTTAAGTCTGTTTTCTGGTAACAGCCATCAAAAAGAGATATTCAATGTGATTTCTGCCAAGAAATATGGTACTATCAAGGCCAATGGGTAGATTTTAGTCAATTGTCTCAGTGTAGGTAGCTATTTATTTTGTCCATTACCAAGGTCTGTGGCTTTAGAGCTCTCAGCTAGGAAGAACTGTGATTGTTGAAGCAAGGTGTGAGTCAGAAAGGACTCGCACACTGTGTCAGCACATCTGGCAGCCACTGTTAGGAAGCAGAATGAGCTGAGCAGCCCAACAGAGTGGGGTCAGGCACCCCTAACACCTTCAGCTCTGAGAGAGCAGGGGTCAAGGGCCAGAAATGGTGCGGGCCATAAACTTATGCCTGGTCTATGCATGGTGTCTGTGCCAATACAGCTATATCTGTATACATGTGGGCATACTTGCATGGTGTAATCCTTCTGATAGCAAATGCAGTTATATGGGAATAGGGGTCCTCAGATCAATAAAACTTGGAAATATAAGCTGTTGTCGTTTAAAAAACATTTTAAAAACACTTTAATAGACAAGTTTTTCCCCTTTGGCCACTAAATAAATCCACACAGATACAAAAACATAGAACAGCACTGAGTGGGATTGTAGCAATTAACAAATGGTGATGAAGAAAGTCCGGTAAAAGAAAGGGTGATATTTTGTGGGAACAGAGTTCTCCTCTGGTTTTGGTAGGGGTTCTGATGAAAGATGTGTCATCGCAGAGTTACCCAGTTGCCACGAGATCAGTACGGTGACCCTTTGTTTAATGTCATTTCTCTTTCCAACCGTATCTGTCTATCTGTGTGGAAGGGAAAACACATCATAATGCTGTAAGGCATTAATTAGAAATAACAGAACAGATAGTAGTGGATGTCACATATGCGAGTCACTGTTGAGGAAATTAATGTTATGAACACCAGCAGATTTTCTGAGCTGCTGGTGGCAAATATATATAGATTTATGCTGTGGGGAAAGTCTGAAATAACGTGTGAGAAAGTAGGTTAGCATGGAACCTCAAAAGGGATGTAAAATCCAGGGTAAATCAGGAAGTTAAGGGTACACATGGAAACTTCAGGCAAACTAAAATACAAGAAGTAGAAAGATCTTGTTAGGTAGCCTTGACTTAGAAAGAAAATCATTTCAAAAAGAGATAAAATGAGAAGGTATATGCTATTGGTGCCGAATGTGATATTTTGTGTCCCCATAGATATTGTAGGCCCTGTTTATGTTAAAGCAAAAAAGTAGCAATGTTACACTTGTTAACGATTTCTAATTTTATAGAAATCTCTTAAGAATATATAAGAGAAAACAAAACCTATCACTGATTTAAACTATCATTGATTTTTCTTTATTATTTTCTCTGTGGAAAAATTAATTACTTTTTAAAAGGTGTGTAAGGTTTCTTCACAAAGATACCAAAGTAGTGGAGCTGCTATGAGTAGAAACTTAATTGTAATTTTATTCCTTATTGTCATTAATAATCCCATGGAACATCTTTGTTTTGGATAATCATAGCTAGACTTTGGTGTGAGTTTGTGAATGTTTCTGTAGTTTTGAAGTACATCTTGGTAGTAACACTAAACAAGTTGTATTCTGATTTCTCTCTTTCTTTCTCTTTATTTTCTCTCTCCTTTTCAAAATTTATGAATGAGAATGAGGAAGGCAATTCCATTATGACCCTTAGGTTAAAGGATTAGCAGTTCCTCAGCAAAAGTCCTACTAAGGAAACCAGAGAAATTTAAAACAATAAATCATAGCCTGTGTTCTTTGGTCTTACCACAGGGTATAAAGCATCCAAGAATGAAATGGAGAGCTATGGCACTGGATAACCTGGATCAGGGTAAGTAGTTGAAAGCTGTGGATAGCAGAATCATTTTCCTTCTGATTCCCCTAAATATGGATGACTTTGTGCACATGCAAGGAGAATGTTTTAGGCCCTCATACCTTAATAGCTGCATTCAAAATAGGGAAAGAGGAAGAAATGAGAAGGAAGGGCCCAGCTCTGATTTTGTTCCAGGGAGCAAGCAGTTTCAGGATGAGCACAGAGGGAAGAAAATTAGGATTGTAACTAATACAGGTTAACCCGAGTCATCTGTGGGCATTCTCCACTGAACTGTGAAGGGCCTACCCATCAGTGCAGGAAAGGCCCTGGCTAGGCCCAAGGTCCTCCCTTCCTTTCTCACTCAGATCTGTGGCCCTGCTGGAAACTTTCTAAAATAAAGCCCAACTTTCAGGTTACCGGACTGTGGGATTCACATGATTTGCTTTCAAGGCCCTTTCTAGTTTTGAATAACAAATTTTTCCCCACCCGCCCCCTCTCAGGAAATAAAGGGAGGGAGTGAAAGCAGTTAGTGGTATGACTTCCGTCGCAATGTATTTGATGAAATATTTCTCAAGCTCCTCAATCATGTTACCCTGCTTCATGCTTTATTAAACTCTGCCAGGTTAGTCAGCAGTGTGACAAAAAAGAAACTGAAAAGTTATTAAGCAGAGCTGACATGTTAGAAATGTGAATCCATTGTTGCACACCCACTAACGTCATGGCAGACTCAAAATGTCTCTCCTACAGAGCTTTTACATGGCCTTTTCTTAGAGTTGAACCTCGGGTTATCTCTCTGGGATGTGAGCTGTGCTGGAATATGTTCAGGGACGGTTGGACTCTAAGACTGGCATCCCAAGGGAGCATGTACAAGCACCCAGCCTCAGCACCGTGGAGGCTATTTGTGCCCAGAAAAATTTGGTGGCAGATGTGGGCCAAGGACAGCTAATCCAACATTGCAGGCTGAATTAATTGAATCTACTTGTCACTGTCACCATTTGAAGAAATTCATGT
Organism: Nettapus auritus; assembly: GCA_011076525.1. Lineage (NCBI taxonomy): Eukaryota > Metazoa > Chordata > Aves > Anseriformes > Anatidae > Nettapus > Nettapus auritus. The sequence continues at coordinate 26,424,178 of CM021770.1, forward strand.
TTTCAAATTTACATCATTATTAAGAATGACTGACTGCTGTCTATCCAGAAAGCCTTAGATATTATCTAGGGGGACTGTGTTACTGCTGCAGAGTTTAAAGCAATCTTCTGTAGATCCATTATTCAGAGAATGGGGTTATCTCTGCAAGCAGACAGGGAAACTTAAATAAGACAAAGTGTCTAATGAATTTCTCTTCTTGCAGCCTACAGTCTTGTTGCTCCAGGCACAATGAGATAATTAAAACAAACAAACAAAAAAACCCACAACAGAATTCTTTATTAACGTATGTTTTTTCATAAGATGTACTGAATCTTTTTCTTGTTCGCGTGGACATCTTCTAGAGAAAATACCCTTTTTGTTGGCGTTTGCTGTGATCCTCTCACTGTGTTGACCTCCTCCTAAAAGAATAAGTAATAAGTCAATGCTGAAACAAGCTATGAAATCTAAAACTCTCCTTTTAATCTCAAACGAGTGTCTGTAGGTAAGGTTTATAAACACAGCTGAAGCAGAAGCTATCATTTCAACCTTTTTCATGATAAATGCATCTAGGAAGTCTTTCTCAGTAGTGTGGTTTGTTAAAGACATAGGCATGTAATTATTGTTATGTTGGGTGTCTGTTGTAAATGCAAATCCTCTGTGAATCATTAAGAAAACAATTTGGTCTGTCATATGCAACTTCCACTCAACCATCTAAGAATGTCTATAGGGAATGTATTTCCTGTGCAACGCATCTGCCCCAAGCAGTGTGCCGGGCTCTTCTGGTGCCAAGATGGAAACTGAAAATGTTCCTCTTCTGTCCTAAGCAACAATACATAATCATGGTAAGATAGGAAAGATTTTGTGACAACTAATGTTGACAAAAGGCAGTACAAATACATTTCAGAGGATGAACAACCTGGGCAGAAAACAACATTTGGGTTTGGCTTAGGCAGGCTTCTAAATCTAGGAAGAAAATAATCCAAAAATCATGCTGTGAAAAAGAAATCTAGCAAATGGTAATTGCTAAAGAGAGGTAAACGGTACTGGGAGATTAAGCTGGCAACAGTGCGCAAAAACAGAAAGATAATGTTGAACTGGAGAGGACTTGGAAGAGTAATTGGTCTGGGCCTTGACAGGCAGAAATGGTTGAGTTTAGGTCTCGCTATGACATGGTCACTACCTTCCTTAGCCAGCACCTGAGGCAGTGCAGAGGGTCTTATGTGGGCCAAGGTTAAAGACAGGTCTATGCAAAACATTTCACTGCTTTAATTATCAGCAGTAAACTGAATTTTAGCAGGGACAACCAGCCTGGGGTTGTGGTTCTGTGCCCAGAACCTATTTTATAGGTAGCTCAGGAAAACAAAATAAGCATGAAGAGTTTTTCTTATTCTTGTGAAGCTTATTTATTTAAGAAAAGGATAATAGCAACATATCTTAATGTCATACGTAGCTTTTTTAATAGACTGGGTAGTCATTTCATTTTTGGTTTTCTCAAAAGCTAGGTAGTTAGTTCTCTTTTCTTTCCTTTGTCTTATGGTGTTTTTATTTTTGTTTTTAAGGTGAGGAACACAGGTCTTTGCATTTCCTTCTCCTTTCTAGTGCTTCAGTGACGTTACGGGCCTATGCGTGGGAAGCAGTTTCCAATTTTGTTCCTGCAATCGGCTGTGGCTGCAGTGAATGCCCTCTGGAGATCCAGCTACCTGATGCTCTCTGCATGTTAGGAAGATAATTAACAATTATCATTTGTGACTTTAGTTGTTTCCATATGCAGAAGAACATAGCTGCAACAAAGATCTCTGTGCCCCTTGGAAAAATGAGAGCCTAAAATTGTTAGCAGTTACACTTCTTATTTATATAGTGTATTTGAAGTGAATCTGAAGTCAGGAATGAGGATCTAAAATTAGCTCATTGGGCCAATTAAATTTGTTGGTCCTTTGCAGATTGATTAAAATGTAGTCTCCAGGAGGAGAGAGGAAATTGCATCTCACTAAGGACCAGAAAGAAGTGGCCCTGAAGTTTTTTTGAGACACAATCAAGAACACAGCTTCAGTAAAGGATAATGAATAAAGAGCACTTTGCGCAATTACCACTGCCCCAGCCTCATGCTGGGGATGTTGTGATCACTGCAGTGGTATCCATTTGTTCAGGAAATACTCCTTCCACTGCCGAGCGCCACTCCAGTCACTTTCTGATGTTTGATTTCAGCTGGGTGGATTTCCTGCAGGGCAATGCCCAAGCAGATGTGTAGCATGTGGACCCATTTAATCCCAAACAGATTTTTTTATTATTATTATTATTTTTATTATTATTTACTTTATTATTATTATTTTTTTTTTTTTTTAAAAAAAAAAAAAGCCTCTTCTTGCATGTGTGTGTCTCTCTTTGCTCTCCTGGAAACCTACCTTAACCCAAGTCCTGTAACAACTTAAACAAAGAACCCTTATGCTAGTGCTCACGTACTTGTAGCATGTGTTTTCTTGTTCATCTGAAAAGGCAGATTATAACCCAGGTTGCCTTTGAAGCTAAGCTCTGACCTGCCCACTTTGCAATAAGGATGTAGCTAAAGTCAGGGGAACGGAGCTTAGCTTTGATAATGCTTAATGTTTCCACATGATCCTAATGGTTAACGTTTTTATTTTTTTCCCTCAGGCAGTCCTCTTCTTTCTGAGTATTTTATCCCGGAAGATTTTGAGGACTTCAAATTATTAGGCTTTTGGGATATCTCACAACCCAGCTGGAAACGTGCAGTGGGAGAAGGTCTTAGGCACTTAGCGAACCATCACTACAGCACAAAATGTGGTATCATGTTTCAGATATCATATTCTGCAGCAGGGTCATCCACCTTCTACTGAGGTGCAGTGCGAGTGGTGGTGTTGCAGAAGGCCCTGGTCAGGATGAGGGTTACCAGGTTCCTGTATGGATGTGCTTCTGAGGGCACAGCCAGATCCTTCCTGTCCAAAATACTTCTCTCTTGCTTCTGCCTCATGAGAGCCACTGGCCACAGCATGTTTGCTAGACCCTGTCCTGATTGGAAACCTTCCTGTATGTCAGTATGTCAGCACATTTCAGGACACCAGGAGAAGCTTTCATACCTCATACAACCGATGGCACATCCACTACTCCCAATGAATACCGTCACCTGCACTGGTGTAAAGCTCCTCAGTCCTCCAAGTATTTTACAACAGTACCATACCCAGTCTCACAGGACAGATGTTCTGGCAAACAACTCTAGCAAAAAGGCTGGGAAACAAAGAATGAGATTCCTAGAATTTACTCCAAGGAACATGAAGAAAATTTTTATCTTTTAAAAAATCACATTTTTTCCTTTTCCTCATTCTTTCTTTGATAAATTGTTTTCTATTTACAGCCAGCGCTTTTTAATGCATTCTCCCTCCCCCAGCCTACTGGGTTCCTATTTTCCCCTTCTGACAATGTTGCCATATGGTTCTATTATTCAGAGATTCCTAAACATGTATTACAACGGTCCTGAAAAATAATTAGGTGCTGCTGTGGTGCAAAAGCACATCTGTGATCAATAGCTCCCACTGGAAATTGTGCGATAAAAAGTCCCAAGATACTTTCCTATCTTTCTACTTCTTCCCTGCTCTCCCCCACAGCCTCCCATTTTCTGTCCTTCCCTACACCGAAAAAAAGTAAGTGGTTATAATAAAGGAGAAAAAAAAGTCTGTGTGAACGGTTATTTTCATTTTCTTTCTTAAAAGCAATGCACATTGTGATTTGTGGTTTTTGAGTACAACTAGGGGAAGAGATCTCCAGGGAGAAAAATGTATATATTTAGAATCTGTACATTTATAATAGAACTTAATTCTATGTTGATAACCAATGATTTACACCCTTTAATCCAAAAGTCCTCCTGTGCCCTGTGGGGAATGCAACATATGTCCAGCAAATTGGTAACCATATGCTTCAGTGAACGCACAGTCCCTCAGCCCTTCCCCTTCGCCGTTTCCATTAATGGTTCCCTGCTAAAGCAGTCTGGTCTCACGATTTACTCCGCCTTCGTTGAAGGCTTTGTCAAGGGAAGAGTTATTTTCGGATTCCTTTTAATATTGCGCATTCTGTTTTTGAAAGGCTTCAGGCAGTTGTTTTTGCTGGAGAATTTCACAAGTGAATCAACGACTAAAAGTCTTCCCAGTTCCTGATGGAAGAGGCAAGGACATCTCCCACACAACTTCTTCTCCCAAGTGTGTATTGGGAAAATAAACGAAAACCAGGGCTATCAAAAACAACTTTCACAACCATTTTGCTCCCAAACCCTCTATTTTACCCTACCACGATACCAACTTTTTCTGCTGCTGAAACTGAACAGATACAGTACTGGTAATAAAATGAGCCTTCCTTGTCTCCTTGGTGCATGGTGGAATAGAGGCTGAAGGGGCCCTGGTACACAATTTCCCCACTTTGTGACCACCTTTAAACAGAAAGGCTACAATACATTAGGAGTACTAGCTGGAAGATAAAACTAGTTCATACAAAGAAGGAGTGAGTTAGCCTGCTGCTGCCCTCCTCTAGGAGGAAAGATTATCCCCGATAAGCAACAGCTGGGTAATGTTCGACAAATTGGCTTGACTGATGAACCCTGAACCCTTGTCAGTGTTAATGCCTGCTAAGTTAAGCAGGCCCAGGCTTTATTATGAGGATTTATCCTCTGAGGCCAATGCAATGGGGTCTATTTTTTTCTTACAAATGCAGTGTGGGAGGCACTCTGGGTCTTCCCCAGATATCCCAACAGGTTATTACACGTTTATTTATTTTTTTTAACCCAAACAAGCCAGTGGTTTACTGACAGCAACTGGAGGTAAGTGGCTGTGCTGGTGCTGTGGTTTTGGGGAGGGGGCACACAGGGTATCCTCTGCTAAGAGCACTGCGTGAGCACATCTTTGTTCTGTGTTTGCAGTATTTGGGAGCACAGGGTGGCTCAGCCAGGACTGGTTTTTGTAGGCAGTGCTTCAACAGTGGTAATCCAGACAAGCCCAAGCCCAGGATGGTCTTGATTAATCACTTGACAGCACGGTGGCTAACAGTTCACAAGCCTGTTCCACATTTAGACACTTGTTGCCTCCCACTGCATATCCTCAGCCCCTCCCAGGCTCAGACTTGTAAAACCAGAATGCTGTCAGTACCAGGCAGTTCTGACAAAGGCTTCTTTGGGGGCTCCAGGTTTACCAGCCTGCTCTTCCTCTCAGCATCCAGGTGCAGCCTGGTCATTGTGTAGGTTTTCTCAGAGGAAGGCAAATATATATATATATATATATATATATATATATATATTTCAGGCACTACTGTGGCAGTGGAGTTGGCCAGTTGCCCCTTGAGGGCCCGGGTATAAAGTAGGACTGTAGCTGGTTGCTGGGTTGAGAGAAGCACAGAGAAAGGTGTGCTGTAGGGACTGCCTGGCTTCCTGGGTTTGGGAACTGGAAGCCCTTTCCTGCCCATAGGGCCTTTCTCAGCAAGGCAGCCTCCCCTTTGGCTCCACCTGTGCTGCTGTGAAGGGAAGGTTGCACAGGGAGCCAGATCAGTGCCACCAGCTGGTGATGATTGGAGAACCTGGAGTGATGGGCACTAGCCACTAGGGTCCAGGGCCTGGAAGCCCTGAGGGGACACTGCCAGGCAGTTAATGCCCTGGACATGATCTTTGCTTTCATGCGTTTCCATGTGCTAAAGCATCATTTCCCAGTTAAAATCTCAAGGTGATTTAGGAAGTGAGGTGTGGGAGCAAATCACCCTCTCTTCTGACTTCCCTGCTTATTTCATCTTTTACCCACTTGCTAATGGGCATTTCTTTAAGCAGTAGAGAAAACTCTTCCCAAAAAGGAAAAACACACCTTAAATATTTGCTGATATGTATTTGAAAACCATCTGGAGTGAATGGAGTAATTGGTGTCAGATGTGAACTCTCCTGGGATGTCAGTGAAGGGGTGGGAAATGCCGGTGCTCTGGTTTTTACGGCCTGACTGTGGGATCCCAGTGCTTCTGAGGTAAAAGAACAAAGATCAGCCTTTTCTTTGAGCTCCAGCATCTGCTGGAAGGGGCCTTAGAGATATAGTTCCCATGAGGAAGAGAATATTTGTCCTGTCATGATGTCAAATTCTCTTCCCCTCCTATTCCCAGTTTGGTGTGGGGTTTGTATATCTCCATCCCCAGGGTACTTGCTTGGTTTCAGTTGCCTAAAGGGCAGACTGGCAGACAAGAAATCAAGTTTATTTTATTTATTATTATTATTATTATTATTTATTCTTTCCTCTGCCAGATATTTTCATGACCTTGGGCAAATGTTTTTCTTTGCAAGACTTTTGTACAATGCTGGCGGTCATTACCTATTTCAGAGCACTATGGGGATGTTTGTTTTGTTCAGATTTTTAAGTTTCCTACCTGAGCTGAACTTGTGTGGACTTGTTAGGGGAATGTGAGGCTGAAACTTCAGCTTGGTTCTGAGATTCTACTGGGGAGCTGTTCAAACTGAGCAGTCTTCCCAGCAGATAGTGAAAATGTAAAATATCTATGTTTATTCTGGAGGAGTAACACAATTTTATATATATATATATTCATTCTGCAGAAATGTGTACACTTCAATGGAAAAGCTATTTTTGTTAGAGAAAAAGATCAAAAAGAAAATATCCCTGGAAAGAGCTGTGCTGTGTTCATTGAATATTGCTGTGTGTCTTTGCTTCTCATCTGCTAGCTGGAAAGGAGCACCAAACAAAAGCTTTTTTGTCATGAAAATCACCCACCAACCTCTGCCAACTGTCAGTCAGAGAAACAATAAGTTTGAGAGCCAGATGTGCCACCCACCAAAAATGTGCATGTGAGCTTGGGTTAAAGGATGGAGAACAAAATTTGCTCTCATAATAGTCCAGCACAACAGTGCAAAAACAGCTCTGCCAGCACAGCTCCTCACTCCCATCAAGAGAGTTGATGGGACCATCTGGCTTTCTCTGGGTTCAAGTTTTCACGGGCACAGTTCCCATCAATACCACAAAACGGAAATCATTTGTTCCGAGACCTGATTGCAACACGAGTTGTAATTGAGTCCTTGACTGTTACAGTCGAGATTGGGCCATAGGCTAATTCCGGGTGAACCAAGAATATAGATGGGAACAAATCAGAGAAAGGAGTGTCATAGGTTGAAACTAAATTCAGCTACAGCTCATAAATGAAAAATTGAAATCGCAAATCCCCAGGCAGGCACAAAGGGGCTTACGAGGCTGTTCTTGTTCGCATGATGCAATCTCAAGGTTCAGTGCCACCAGAAGGAATGGCTTTTCACCACATCCTTTCTCTTTCCCGATGCCAGCTGCTTTTTTGGGGACTGAAGGGTCCCCGATGACACTGCACCCTACGCACACGTCAGCATACCAGCCTCAGACACAGGAGGTGAAACGACGGGATGTGTGCTGGGTTGTGTCAAATGTGCAGCTGAATGGACCTGCTCAAGAAAGCAGCTGGTTGCTTAGGGTATATCCTGGAATAATCTAAATTGGTACTGATACTGCAGCTATTGGAAAGAGATTTCAAGCTATTCAAATCAGTCATCTGCTCAGCAAGCCCAAAATTATACTACCATATGCTTAGTTTGCCTGAATGGGCCAGTGAAGGGAGTAACCACCTTTAGACACAGCGACAGAGCTATCGCACCAGAACAGGTTTAACAGAGAACATCAACAGGGGCAGCTCAGGTAGGTTTTCTGCATTTACTGGAACAGTGGTAATTTTAAAGTAGGAAAATATTTCACAACAGAAGAACCTCCATTTTCCCTCTAGGTAAATATGTAAGCTATAAATAATACTGTAGGTATTATGAAATGCTGGGGTATTTTTTGTCTCTGGTGGCTGGATTCCTGCTATCCAGCAATTTCCAAATACTTTGTCTGGCATGTCAAATCGCAGACATCCCCACAAGGTGCTCACCTGGCCACGCCTGGCTTATTGTTATAGATGGGGGCAAATCAGAGGTGGGGACATTGTGTAACTACACTGACTAGGAATGTGTGCTTCTTCTGGTTTGTTTTTAACCAGGAGGGCTGTAATATTGTAAAGCTTCCTGCAACTTTGCTGCTCCTTTGTGTAACACGATGCTTATTGCTGGCCAACTGTGCAAACTTTGCCTCTGTGCTGAGTTCAGAAGGACTCCCTTGACTGTACAGGGGGACAGTTAACCCAAAGTATTATCTCCCTGTGTAGAGGCTCACTGGGTACTCTTTAGGATCCTTAGCCATCAAAGCATTCAGTCATACTTTTACCATACATAGCCAGGGAAGAATCACTGATAAAATCACGTTCTCAAGGACTGCCTTCAGAAGCCGTGTATGTGGGCTGCAGCTCTAACTGCTATATCTTTGTCTTTCTTTCCACTACTCATAGATATCAGATGTATCCAAATATTCTCCTGCTTTCCAAAAACATTGACCAAAACAGTTCTGTGAGGCTGAGCTGGCTATTGTCCAGAAATATTATATAAGAGCTGTACGGTTCTGACAAAAACAGCAGAGCTTCTCTCTCAAGTCCCTAACAAGCTACAGAGCTATACTTCCTCCCTCTCTCCCTCTGCAACTCCTCTCTGTCTCTAAAGAAATTTCTCAATTTTCCCTGATGACAGAGCAATAATATACTACTCTTTACAAAGCCAAAAAACTGCTCATGTTCGACTATAGCACAAAAAGCTGCAAGCCAGGCTTTCAAAAGATAATAATGCTTTAGTGCAGCTACATAGAAGACAAAAATTGTTTGAGGGAAGCAAGATGCCAGAATTAGAAATTCAATGCCGGAAAACAGCATGCATTTCCTGCCACTGTGATGTTATTATATTGAAAAAGCTGCTGCCAGGCCAACTCTTCTCTATCTTTCTTTGGTAAATAGAGAGAATCTACCCAAATGTCAGCTTTTCTCTGCATCTGTTCACTGATCTTCTTAGTAACTTTCAAATAATTGGCCCTAAAAGAATTGCTCTGGTGTAGCATACTTGTTTACAAGTGCCCTCCTGGATAAACCTCTACCTGATTCATGGCTCTACCTGATTCATCGTGTGACATCAAATCCCTTGTTAATTTGCCATGTTGCTACCTCAAGTGATGAGCTGGGGGGCTGGTAACTAAATAACTGACCAGGAGAGATTTCATGTCTCTTTTGGTGTTGCAGACCGGATGGACTCGAAACTTCATGGCAAAATCAGGGCTAGAGCTCTTCTTCTCCTCCAGTGGCATGGACTTGCATCGCTCACAGCAGCAACACATTAGTGTCCCTATTATCCTTGCTTATAACACAGAGGTGATCTGTGGCTGTTCAGAGTGGAAATGTGCTTTTAGGGAGTATTTTGTATTACTTATCCTTGCACTGAGCTCAATACCTTCTGGCATATATATATATATATATATTTAGAACACATTGTTCAGAAATACATCCTTAGAAAATCCAGAGCTACGTAGTCCAGCCCTACCATTTGTTGCTGTGGTTAATGCAGGCACAGGTGATGGAGGGGTGTCAGAGAAAGACCAGCAATTCAGCTCCCACCTTCTTTCCCAGCTCAAGCAACTGCATCAGAGTCCATATAGTGTCTGTGAGGGGGCAGAAGGTTTGTTGTCAATGTTTAGATCTGAAGAACTGGAGGTGCTGGGTCCTGTCAGTAGTTTCCTCACCAAGTTCTGTCCTGGAGATAGGCCTGAACTGAAGCCCTGTGCCTTTTGCTTTCCCAGCATTAGGGAAAGCACAGATTTCAAATTGCACTAAAATAATTTCAAAATAAAAAACATTCACTAATCAAAAGGCCAAATTCTCAAATGTGCAGTGGGTTATAACCCAAGTAAGTAGTGTCACGCTGTTGCAGTCCTGTGACTCTTCTGGACGGGGTGAGCTGGATGACGGGTAAAAGTTGAACGGTCACCTTGTCTCTCTGGAGGGAGGTCTGGCAAATGCAGTCTCGTCCACATCCCGCAGTTAGGAAACTGTGACCTTAGGGACAAGCAAAGCCGGCCATGTCCAGTCACTCTCCCATGACTTGGCAGTGCCTACTGATGTGTGAAATGAGCAAGTGGCCTCTGCAGAGGTCCTTGGGAGCAGCATTTCCACACGGCAAGAAACCATCTGTGCCCCTTGTACTGACTGGCATCTGTGCTAACAGTCTGAAAGGAAATGCCTGAATGGCTCCTGCCTAAGCCTGCTCTCTGCTAGGACAGACCACACAGTCAGGGCTGATTTTTTTGCTGAAAGGATGCTCCTTGTTCTGCTGGTGCTACACTGCTGGACAGTGAAGCCTATAGGTAGAGGGCATCAGGCTCAAGGCTCTGAAGTGAGTTCTTGAAGTATTTCTTTAGGGTTTCAAAAGACAGAAAAAAAAGCAGCTGTTTTGTTTGCCTTGCAGCTTGCCCTTCTAACGAGGATGGACTGTTCATTTGGAAAGCAAACGTATGTCTTGGTTTGACATATCGCTTTAGCATAAAATTTTTCTGCATCCAGTTTCCGGTGACCAGTGAGGCAAACTGGAGCATCTTGAGGCTGATATTTCTTTTCAGAAGAACAGAACACTCATGAGATAAACTGACGCCACTCAGATGAGTGGAATATGGTACCACTCCCACATTCTCCAAAATGAGGCATTCACAGATTGGAATCTCAGAAACCCATTTCTGAGATGTTTGGTGCTTCACATGAGATGAGCCTTACACAGAACTGCCTGCACTGACATCCATTATAGTGTTTGCTGCGAAGGAAAGACCTAACATCACTAAGCTTCTTCCACAAAAATTAGTGGCCTTTACTTAGATATATACTTTACTCACTAACACATATATAAATAAAATCCCAAAAGATTTTTTGTCTCAGTCACTTGTTTAAAAATTAAGCCGCTGGCTTGGATTTATTTATTTATTTATTTATTATGTATCTTTTTGTATCATGTCAAAGCTGGGAACCCTTAGTACACACAAAGCAGGTTGGTTTGCAAGTGAAATATCTATCTTTATTTTTTGATGTGACAGATGCAGAGTGAACTTTCAGTAAAAAGGTCAGCATTTAGACCTGTAACTTTACAGCTGGTACTTTATGTTGCTACTACAGTTCAGTTTCTTGTTTCTATGTCATCTCCTAATGTTTCCCCTGAAAGCTCACCTGTGAGGCAAGTGTACTCAGTGGGGACACTGAGTATATACTCTAGCCAGCAGTTATGAATTAAATGATTTCTCTGTAGTGCTAGGAGTATGGATTAATGCTTTAGATCCTCACTGTTGCCTAAAGAAGCTGTCCTGTCCTCCCCTGAGCATCTGGCCACATTGTCCTGCACTTGAGCTGGAGAAGATTAGCTTGCTGCCAGTCTGAATGGAGACTTTTTCTTTTCAGGGTTGGTTTTCAACTGGATGATCAGGCCAGTCTGGCACTGCACCAAACCCTGTGATGAGCAGTACCCACACAAGAGAGCTGATGGCAATGTATGGCAGGAAGGAAGCAGACTCAGATTGGTTTAAACTGATCATTAAACCCTTTAATGAAAGCTGCTAGACTTTGTTAGCACTGATTCGTCTTCCATGCATGTCATAGCCTTCCTATCTTCAAGTGCTGGTTGGGTTTCCTGCTTGGACTTGTTTACGAGGTCTCCTCTCTCACTAAGGTGTAGGTGTGATGCAGCTCAAGTCACATTATGGAGCTGAATGGAGACTCCAGTTTTCAGCTGAATGGATCTATCTGGGGATTTACACTGCACCCTCACCCTAAGGTTTCACTTCTTGCTTCTGGTTCAGAGGAACTACAAAGCCTGAAACGAAAGTTAGTTGAAACCCTGATAGGTCACTCATTCTTTATTCTTTCGGTAGAAAAGGCATCTGAAAGTCAAGCAGCGGTGAAATGACCGGCCAGTTTGGTTCAGAAAGCCTTTCACAAACTTACTAAGCCAAGGTGCTGTCCTACATCGGGGCAAAGCTGGCAGCATGACCTTAGACATTGGGTTTGGTGGCAAGAGGTCTGTGCACTTTTAGGGATAACTTCTTCCTGCGCTGGATGTCGTGCTCCAGGTGCTGCGGTGAGTTTCTGCGGCAGGTGGCTAGATGGCGCTGGAACATGCTTGTGTCCTCACATGGAATGGGACTGGTCTAGGATCAAGTCAAGGGATTGTTTTAAAGGCGAAATAAGAAAAGAAAAAAGAAGGGTTGCTTTTCTGTGCAGACATGACTTCATGAGCCTCCCATGCAGAGCTGGAGGGATCTCTGCCATTTGCTGCATCCTGCAAACTGCGAGCTAGGCTTCTGTAGAGTTGGTGATAATGAAAAGTTGTCTGTTGAGCTGAAGTGGGGTCTGTAAGCATGACTGTACAGGATGTCCCGTACAGGGTCACCTGGTGGGGAACGGCTCTGCTTCTTCTCTCCTCTGTGCACAGAGTTTCAACAGCAATGACCAGTATGTCTTCAGCGAGACTGCCATTTTCTTTGAAGAGCCGGGGGGGCATGATAAAGAGGAATTACTAGATCTGCTATGCTCTTGACATCCAGGGTGTCTTATAAGCAAGGCCTGAGTTCTGTGATGATCATGGCCTGATACCTGTGATAGGAATTTTTTCTATTTTGTTTGCTTTTGTAAGAGCACTTTAAGCTTTTCTCACCAACTGGAGCTATCCAAAGCTGTAATAATTGTGCAGAAAAGTCTGTCTGAGGGTATCAAATGATTTTAAAATACGTGAATATTTTGTGTGACCTTTGGTCATCTGATGAAAGTCCCAATGTCATCTGGCAGTATAGCACCAGCACAGGTTATATCTACAGTGGTCCCAGCCACTCAGTGAGTCCCCGTGTAGTTTGGAGTGCTCCAGCTGTTCTCCATCAGACAGCATCACTTACAGCAACGTGATGTCTTTGGGATGTTATGGAGCCCTGCAAAATGTGAGAGGGCCTCTAAAACTGTGTCCTTGCAAAGCACCTCAGTTTCTTTGCTTGTGCCAGTCATCCCTTCTAGAGGCTCTTTCCTGACATAAGGTAGGACCCCAGGTGCAAACGTGTTGGATGTACGGCACTGTAAGACGAAGGGAATTTGTTTCCTCCCTGACAGCTGGCCAATGTCTGTAGCTTGCTGTCACCATCTAGTGACTTGGTTCTCTTCTGAAAGGTTTCCACTGGTAAATTCACAAAACTGTGTTCACAGGGACTATGACCAGACAAAATTTTATTGATTTATGACGAAGTTTTATTTTGTAGGCCTCTGTCACTCGCTGTGTCCTGCCACAGTCCGTTTTCCAGCAGCTTTGTGCACTGCAGAGCCCCTCCAAGCACTGGCAGAAAGCTCCCTCTGCCAGAGGCCCTCTCCTATCCCTGCCTAACATCTCTGAGTTCCTCTGGGCAGACACAGCTTTGAGACCAGATTATACAGAAGTTTGAAGAAGTTCGTATCATGGGCAGCTGCCTTCCTCCGTTTGAAAGCCAGCTGAGGGAGGAAGGGAAGGCCTCGGTGAAGACATCAGTGAGCAGAACTCGGTTCTGATCTCCAACCAGGCTGTGACACCTCTGCTTTGTTTCAACAGTCCCCTGCTACAAACAAGTAGTGGAAAGTCTCCAGGACCAGAGACAGCATTTCTTTCCTTGCTATTAATACTTGGTAGTGGATTTGGTGCAACACACCTGGGACTTAAAGGCCTGCGAGAATTCATTGTTCACAACCTAATGCTGAGCTCCTTCTTTGTGGCACCTGCCTCTCTTAGGAGCTGTGCGTCCTCAAGGGCTGAGTAAGTCAGACAGGAGAATAACTACTTGGTTATGACTAGAAATAACATGAAAAGCTTAGCAAAGGGAAATGGCATTCCTTGTGGGAAGATCTATGAGGCAGCATTGCAAAGGAAGTGGTTGAAACCCATCTCTTGTGTCACTGCAGGCTGGGCTGAGCAAAGCGCTGAGGCAGGAAACAGTTGTGGGCTACTCACAGATGACCTTCAGGATTACAGCGCCTAAATCCAGGGGCTGAGATCTTCCTTTTCAGAGGAAAACTGGGTGGAAAATCCTACAGCCAAGCAGCCCAATGAAATCCCTGCCTTTTCAGAGGCCTGAGCAAGATTGTCAAGCAGGGACATTCTTCAGAGTGTGCGTAAGGCTTAAGTCTATCGCTAGGTGACCCTTTTGGACCCGTCAGCAGGAATTTCTGCTGCCTCTGCCTCAGTTCAGCCTACTCTCAGGCTGCAGGGCTAGGGTTGATCATTAACCTCTTCCGGCCCTCTCTCCTGCAGGAGGCTGGGAGCTTGGGCTGTGTGGAGTACTGAATTCTCTGTCTCTGAGGGAAAGGCACTGCCCAGACCGACCATGCCTGCATCTCTCCCACCCCCAGTTATCCCACAACTTTGTTCCCACGTTAGCACTGTGGAGAGGAAACAGTGAGCTGGACCAAAGGCATTGCTGTTACTTAGTCACTTTGGCTACCAACCTCCTCCTTCCAAACTTTTGTGGAAAGGTAGATTTTTCTCTATATTTCAGCTTTTTTGTTCTGGCCTGGCAGATAGAGAAGCACACGGGCTGTGGAACCTGCCTTTTGGGTGTGTGTGCTCAGAGGCTGCTGCTAAATTCGGTGCACGCAACGAACCAGACAAACTTTTTTTCCTAAGGGTTTGTCTGCACAGGGAAGTTTACCACTATAATTATACCTTATGTTACACCAGTATTTCTACCCTATATGAATGTTCTTATTTTGAAATAAGTGTGTCCAAACAGAGCTATACCAGTGTCTTTAGCAGTATAATTATGCTAGCAAATTCTCAGTGGAGATCAGCCTTTAGACGCCAATGTCATGTCAGCAGGTCAAAACCATTATCTTCTGATTGCTAGCAATTCTGTGTTGACTTGTGCTGTTACTTATTTTCACAATCTCATTTTTTTAAAAACTTTCAGAGTCATCTTTAATTATTTCAGGACCTGACATCCACTTTCCCTTCCTCTCCCTCCCACGTGAAATACCCAGCTTTCTTTCACAGTCTGAATTTGATGGCAATGATGAGTGCAGTTTGATAACCTGGCAGTTCTGAAAAGCGAGTGCAGAATTTCATTACACACAAGCCCCTTCAGAAAAGGCTTGTATAACACATGGCTCTCCCCACAAGCCCAGCGGCAGTGCACTTAGCAATTTAGGCTCAGCATTATTGTCAATATCTTTTGCAGATGGCAACAGCTTGTTCCACGTGAGAGAGATGGGAAATTTCCTAGCATACTGCCCTTATGTACAAGTTTAATTGAGACACCTTTAGAGGGACTCTGTCATTAATTAAGAATCACAGTTCCCTTCAGGATATTGATGCAGGCTGTGCTTGCAATGTGTGCAAAACCACGACTCTTGGAAATATGTTTGGCACAGCAAACAAGAGACACGTGGCATCCTGAAATCCTCCACCTGAGGAAAAATCAATGTTGCTTTCCTTGCGGTGCTTACGAACATCAGCACCCAGCAGACAGGAAATCTTATGAAAGGAAAGAGCAGTAATTTAACAGATCATTATCTGTATTCCGTTATGGACATAAGGCCCGTTTCGTTGGGCAGCATAGACATGAATTAGAGTGGCCCCAGTCAAGGGTATGCCTGCGTAGTCACGTTCCCTTGCCAAGGCATAAGTGATAGCGAGATGGTCCTTGCTAATGCATCTAAATGGCTTGAGGAGCCCAGCAGCTCCCTGGCTAGGCTGAGCTGCCATATGACTGTCTGCATCTGACCACGTAGCCGCTTCCTGTGATAAGGGACAGCGTGTGCTGGCATCTGCGTGCCTACACAGGCTGTGGTGACTGCAGCCAGAAAAGACAAGCAAAGGATCTTTTCTGAGAGGCGAAGGTTTGCGCATTGTCTTGCAGTTGTCTCATTTCCCACTCATCCCCCTCAGCAAATGTGGACACCTGGGCTGGGGCTGGTTCCCAGATTCATGCCCATGCAACCGTTATCGTCCTGGGTGTAGTTTTAGTGAGATAAGAAGCGGTTCGTAGCAAATACGCAGGGTCAGTTGTCTAGTGCCAAAAATCTTGTGAAACAGAGACCTGAAAAAAGGTTCAGGTACAAAACCTTGTCTGATTTTTTTTTTTTTTTTTTTTTTTTTTTTTTTTTTTTTTTTTTTTTT
>CM021770.1:26440328-26466317 GCA_011076525.1 Nettapus auritus
TTTTTTTTTTTTTTTTTTTTTTTTTTTTTTTTTTTTTTCTCCAGCTACTTTCCCTGTCTCCCAAGAAAACTTTGTTGCTTCTCTCCAAAATCTGACTTCCCAAAGGGCAGAGGAAGAGCTCCACGCCTCTGAATGCCATCCACCATGGCCTACCTTTTTAAAGGAGGTAGTAGGAAACACTGAGCAGAATGATTTATCCCGCTCTGTTGCCCACATAGCCTAAAGGAGCTGTTGGGCCTCATAACCCTGTGACCGCTCGGAGGTCTGTGCTGGTGTCCTTGAGCTCTCCTGCTCAGGAGAGGTGCTTACTGCTTCAGCTGTGGCTGGGTGATTGAGAGGTTGTGCTGCAAACACCAAAATGCCCGAGTTTTAGTGGGCACAGCCTTAGATATAAAATAATTGCAGAATAATTTAAAGACATAGCTGACATTTCAGAGGGAGAGCAGCATCTCTTGCGTGCTGTGGTAGGGTCTTTTCCATTGGCAAATGTCTGGGCTATCCAGAAGCAGAAGTTGAGTTATTGGGTGGACTTTAAGGCAAGTCAAAGACTCTCTGGGCTCCAGGAGCAGACTGCAGCTGGGCAGCTGAAGCCTGAAGCTTTGGGATCTAGGTAACTTGCTGGAGACCAAAGCTTGACTTTGGCACCTTCAATCCTTTCATTAGGGTAAAATTAATATGATAGTCTACCTTCAGGTCTTTGCACTGGGTGGTGCAAAAGTCTTTGCAGTTCTTTCTGGTGACAGTGACAGGACCCGAGGGAACAGCATGGAGCTGGGGCAGGGGAGGGTCAGGCTGGGTGCTAGGAAAAGGTTCTGCACCCAGAGGGTGGTCGGACACTGGGAGAGGCTCCCCAGGTCAGTGGTCATGGCACCGAGACTGATGGAGGTCAAGAAGCGTTTGGACAATGCTCTCAGACACAGGGTCTGACTTTGAGGGGGGCTTTCTGTGAAGCCAGGAGTTGGACTCAATGATCCTTGTGGGTCCCTCCCAACTTGGGCTGTTCTATGATTCCATGGAAGAATACGTGCACATATAATCAGATGAGCTAAATTTGCCACTTTGGTCCCAGTTTGAACTGCTATTTAATATCACACATACTCAGACCTATAGGTCTGGTTTGTTCTTCTCTGATGATTATTGAATAAAAATCAGATTTTAGCCAAAGGCTGTACTGGAGATCCCAGAACTCTTGGACTTGGCCTGGCTATATCTCTGATAATGTAGAGATGGCTCAAAATGAAAGGCAAGAACAGTTGTGAGGAGAGCCCACCACCTCAGCAGTAGAAATGACAATAAACAATGGTTATTTCTTCCCTGTTACAGGTTTTGCAGGATGTCCTAATTACCTTGACATTATTAGTGCGGAAGTTGTGCTCTATCCACCCACTAAGTACAGGAAACATGCCCAGTCTGTAATTCTATCCTTCACCTCACATGCCTCTGATGGGATGGAGTCTGAAAGGAAACTGAATAGCCTGGAAAGGTTAACCAGACTGAGAGAAATTAACCCTTTCATTTTCACTCACTGCCCATTATTTTTTTTGAAAGTAGAGTTGGTGGGTGGGGAGTGGGGTGGTGCAATGGGGAGAGATTGTTTGCTTCTAGACCCAGAGAAGTCTTGGAGTATTAAATCTGCTCTTTTCAAGCTACCACGAGGGATGCTGTTATGCAGCCTATATACTTCATATGTACTCAGAAAGCATACAGAAATGTATTTATCAGTTTGTTATGGATTGTTTAAATTATTTAAATCAGTTTATTTGTTACAGATTATTTATTATCATGTCAGTCAGACTGAAATGAACGTTGGAAGCTCGTGTCAAATTTTACAAAAGCTGGGTTCAAGACATTGCAGAAATCAAAGATTTTACAATCTAATACATGACATGTAACACATTAAAGAGAAAGGTCCAGAAGAGGGGACCAAGGTCATATAATTTTACGTTTGTGTGTTATTTCCTAAATAAACCAATTTGCAAGAAATATTCACAATCAAAACCACCCTGGCCTTGCCACCGTGGATGGATTGTTTCCTCCCTGTGCCCTGGTTTCAGTGGGTGTCCAGAGAGCAGCAGCTCATGGAGCAGGGATGCTCTGCCAAGGGGGCAGGAACAAACCAAATCAGCATTCAGTGTGCCAAGGTGCTTAGAGGTATTTGCAGTGAAAGGGCATGGAGTCTGGTGAGAGAGCAGAAAAATGAATATGATGGGGCACAGATGGATTGTGAAGGGCTGTATAGGTCTGGATGGCATGTTTGAATTTTGGAAAGGGAAGCAATTGGAAGATGCTTATTAAGGCAAGGGAGGCCACAGACACCTTGACAAGCAAGGAAGCTGGAATTTAAACACACAGGCCGAGTCGACTTGTGTGCATTTCAAATACTGCTCTAATTTGTTTCTATAGGGCAACAGGGATTAAATGGAGGTAATCCCTTTACAATGGGTTAATCCATACAGGTGAGTCAGTTAGCATCAGGATTGAGTAAGTGTAGAAATAATTGATGAAGTGTGTCAGAATAAAGGGATGGGAAGAAATACTGGAGAGTGAAGCAAAACATACTCATAGAAATGTTTATTCCCTACTATAGCCATTCAGTAAGAGACTGAGCACAAATAACGTTGCACTGCCTTATTTGCACACCAAGTATGTGCACACAATCCCCTGCACAAGAAAAGAAAAAAAAAAAAAAAAAAAAAAAAAAAGATTGGTTGTGTCTATATTAATAGGGTGAAAGAGAGCTTTGCCTTTCACTGTTTGCCTGTCCTATATTTTCTGTGAAGAAAGAGGCTGGTTTATAAATTTGGTGCATTTAACTATGCCAGGTCTTTTTACGATTGATCACGGTGTTCTGAGGCTTTCTGTCTCTGAGGGGTCTGCAGGGGCAGGGATGCTTTTTGTGCTGAGTTCTGAGGCTTGCCATAGGAGGGACCTGCTATGTAGGAGGCTTGACTTTTGTGCGTGTTTGCTCTCTGTGTTTCCCATTCAGACATAAAAATCATTCTGCTTGAAATTACCCATCTGGTCTTTGTGACTGAGGACAAAGCCATAAAAAATCAGGATAGATTCTCCTCCCCTGCCTATTCAGTACCATGTACTTCAAAATTATAGTCAGCACTGAGGGCGGACTTCTACTTGCATTTGAACACTTCCCTGAAATATTTGCTGCAGCAGAGTAGTAAGTGAGGGAGGGGGAGAATGTAAATTCCCCAAAGCAGTATGAATCCTGAGAACTTCAGGCCTGAAAATGTTGTAATAGAGTTATTTGTGGGTTAGAGCTTTTCTCAGGAGCAATTTCACAAAGCCGGGAATTAGGTTTACATGAAATGCTCACTTTGAAACCACGACTTGTATGGTTTGTGGTGTTATGCTTTGTGGGTGGCTTCTTTGGTTGTTTGTTTCATAAGGAAAAAGCCAAAACAAAAAGGAAAAAGAGCAGATTTTTCTCTTCATCCCACTTGAAAAACTCATGTTGAAAAATTCAGAATGCAATTAAAAAAAAAAAAAAAAAAAAAAAAAAAAAGTTTCTGAGCTTCCCGAATGCCCTCTGTTATGTTTCTGTATCTCTGCTGATAAAGCAAGTAAGGATGCTTAGCGCAGGGGAGGAAGAAGGGGCCAGCCCGGTTGTATCCCTTTTCTTTTCTTTAACTCGACTCCAACTTTTCAAAATCTCAGCCTTCACTATTGTGTTTCAAGAAACTTGCAGACTAAGCACCTCTGGATGATTCAGCTGACAAATTTCTTTCTGTTTTCAGAACTTGTTACTAAGAAAAGCCAAAATGCAGTTTTCTGGTTGCAAACCTTTTTCAAGGACAACCGCCTCTTACTCATTTCGTAACCCTGTGTTTGCATTTGAGATCAATTGCTCCTGTCACCGGGTGACCAGGCAGAACTGGACTAGCAGGCTCCTTTCTGCCAGTGCCTTTTACTAATCTGACAGAAAAGAGCTGCTGCGCTGCAAGCGTGTCCTGGAGAAGCACAGGTCACAGTTGTTTTCCTGCTCCTCCCTTACAGCAAAATGGGAATTGTAGGAACAAGTGCCAAGGAAGCCGTGTGAGGAAGTGACAGGGACTTTGCGTGGTGGCTTTCTGATGGCATGGTGTGAGTGCCCTGGGATCGTTCTCTAATTGACACCTCTGGGCTACCTCAGGGTGACGTGGTGCAGGAACTGAGCAGGAAAGAGGAATGCAGGAGGTTTTGAAGGCTGATAGTGCTTCCATGAAGCCTGGAGAGCAGGTCTAATAGGTTTCAACCAGAGACTGGGGAAATAATATTTTATAGACAGACAAACAACCCAGAAAGACTAATTAGTGAAACTGAACAAGGACACGGTGCGTGGAAGTGTAGCTCACATTATGTTTTGTTAAAGACTAGCCTAATCTTCTTTTCAAAGTGTGTTTGTATTCTCTGCTCTGCTCTCTGTTGTAGGGTGTATTTGAGATGCCAGATCTGAGCGTGATCTAGTTAGCTGGGACACAGCACACGTTGAATGAAATTCCCCACTTCCCTCCCATGAGTGTCACCGTGACATTTGCAGCTTCGGAGCAAATTGTTACTTTGAGTTTCCTCTTTACTTCTCTGGAACCCAACAAGGGAAGGGAACCTCTTTATGCTGGGAAAAATAAAGAAAAATTAATTAACGTTCCAGTAAAGTCAACAAGTGTCAAATCGCTCCAAACTGTTATTAGTCACCTCAGGACCAGATCAGCCGGTGGCCGTTTTGGGAATGCACAAGGGATTTTTTCCAACCCACTCTCCCCCGCAGCGGTTGAGTTGCTTGGGGCCCGCCTATGGCTGTGCACAGTGGCGCTGACTACTTAAAACCCAACACATAAACAACAACTGCGAGATTTTTCACTAATTCCTAACCAAAACCAGATCCTTTCGTCCCTCTTTGTAGCTGCCAAATGCTTGAAAAGGTTGAAAAAAAAAACCAAACCAAGCCTTGACACGTGGTGGTTTATTTACTAGCAATTTACTTCCCAGGAGAAAGCAGCTGTGGGTATGCAGAGAGGCCATGCTGCTTCTCCTCAGGGAGAGGATTCCCCACTGCTGGAGCTTCCCTCTCTGACTGCAAAGTGCTCCCTTACATCATGGCCTTACCCTGTGGCCCTCGGAAGAACCAGATTCTGCAAAAGGTGGGGAATACTGTTAAATCAGCCCTTGTGTAAAGCCTTGGACAGCCTGCCCATTTCTGCCCTTTGCCTGTGTGTGGACGGCTGATGTTGGAGCTAATTGCATGCTCTTCATCTCCTCATAGCAATCAGTCCCTGCCTCCTCCCCCGTCAGCTTTCCCTTTGTCGTCATTGCTTTCTCCACACGCTGTCCATCCTATTCCCAGCCTTCCATTCATCGATGTTGTGCTATTATTGGGTGGCCCAGAAATGTAGGCATGTTAAAGGATGGTTGCCATAAGAGCTGCAGGGTACATTTCCCTTTATTACTGACCTCCTTTCCCTCTGTGCTGTGAAAACATACTGAAATATCACCTTCCCATTCTTCGGAGCTTTCAGTCTGCTGTTTTGGCAGGGCAGAAAGATCATTTTTCACCCTGCTTTTGACTGGTCCCTTTTCTCTCCTTTAGGAGAGACCGTGCTGGTTTAACAATGAGAGTGGTGAAAGCAGAAGTGGATTCTCACATCTGGTCCATGGTGTCTGGAGCGAATCAGACCCAGAGCAGACTGAGCTAGCTTCTGAGGAAACTGGCCTCTAAGCAGAAAACCAGAAATAATTGTGTTTGTGCTTGCACGGCATGTTGCAGTGACTGCCCTAAAGGTGGTCTAATCCCACAGGGCTCTGGATTGTGGAGGAGAATGGGGAAGCCTTGATGAAATCATCACTGAGGTAGAGGCATTTTCAATAGCAGCACTATTCATTTTTTTATAAACAGGTACACATAAAAACAGAACTGGTTTCCTTACTGGTGGTATAGAGAACAGCTGGGATCGGAGTAATTATTTTTAACTTAAACACATGGGCACTTGTGTCTGAGTGCAGTTCCACTACCGCTTCTGTTTTACTCACAACTGAATTTTGCTCTCGACCGATCCTACAACTTGGGGTGGCAGTGCTGGGGTTATTGTTTAGATAGGCTAATTGTTAAAATCTCCCCTTCCAGCCTTATCTGTCTGTGAGGGTTACTCCCATGCATGAGAATGGACACTGGAAGCAGGGCTGGAGGCTGAGGCTTGCCGGCACAGGTATCACCAGCATCGTTTTGAACTCTTCTTTCGTTGTGCTTTTCTGGTCCTGTTCTGTTTCAAGCTGCACCTATGTAACAATTATTTGCACTCGGTGCTTTTCGGAATGAGGGGTGTTTCACAGAACTGGTCATACCTCTTCTGTCAGCTCTGCACTAACAGAAAATTGCTTTTCAATATAACTGAAGAGTCCATGGATGTAACTACAGAAAGAGCCCTGACAAAACATCACATACGTTCTCAAAACGTTTCTTATCAAGGTGTAAATTTTTCTTTATCATTGCTGTTAACTCCTGCCATAACCACGTGGGCACACACGCACCTAAGTGCCACTTGCTGTTGGCCTTCCTGTAGGCCAACAAGCTTCAGAGCCACCCAAATTTACATCACTTTTCTCAGGTATGTGCATTGCACTTATCTCATCATCTCTCCCACATCTCTCCCCTCATCCCTCCAGGGATGTGTGGCTTCTGCAGGCCTCCTGCTCTCATCCTGCTGGGGCTCGGGCTGGGCATTGAGGACATGCTCTTCCTGCGGGAGCCTCTGAGTCCTGCCCACCAGGATGGGAGAGCTCTCACTTGATCCCCGGCTGGAGGAACAGTCTTAGCAAGCCTGCTGAATGTGCAGCTGGAAGAGGTTAAAAATTAACCCTGCAGTGATGTGGGTGGGTAATTGACTTTCTGTTGTTTTCCTAAGTGGTGCTGGTGTCACTCAAAGCAACCTGAAGTGGGGCAAGGTGGGAGGAGGTGGGTGGAATGGGGTGGGGATGGACAGGAACTGGAAATGTTTGTGCTTTATGAGATAAAGCAAAGAAAAAAGCCTTTGAAGACTGTTTTTTTGTTAAGGGGGGATGCTCAGTGTATACTTCTCTCTCTAGCTCTGCTGAGAGGGATTTATATATGTCTTTGTCCATTATGCTGCAGATACTTCATTTTGAGTCCCCCAAATGTCAAACCTTTCCTTCTCCACTCATTTGCTGATCTTCCTCAGAGGACACCGACATGTAGGGATAACTCCTTCGAACATCCCTGCCGTTCAGGGATCAGGTGACTCTTTACTTCAAAGATGCTTAACTAAGTGAGGTACTATTAAAACTGTCAGAGATTTAATGCAAAAATCAGTTCCCCACCAGACTTCATTGTCACTGAACAATTAACCTGGTCCATCCTCAAGCACAGACTTGCCCATGTTTTTGTGACCCTGTTGATGCAGTGTTTCTGGCCATGGAGCCACATTTTTCTTGTGCTCATAGGCTGTAGAATTCTATTTGGTTCCCACAGGGAAACTAGGAGAGGTGCACTGGAGAACCAACAAAACTCGTGATTTTTTTGTTATTTAATTTTCTTGCCTGCGATCACAGTGCAAAACAGGTGGGCTCCAGTCCTACCTGCCCTCAGCAGCCAACTAGGTAAGCTGACCTGGCCTGGGAGCATACCTTGGCCAGGTCAGACATTTCTCCTGTGTGTATAACAAGAGCCACTGAGTTTGGTTTGAGTCAGAATATTCGTTAACTGTGCAGTGGAGAAATATTCCCAGAACAGCTCCTGTGGATGTTTTCGTGAGCCTTCAGTTGTAGAAAAACAGGGCAATCAGACCTGCATTTCAAGTGTTAAAGTTGGAGTGGAAAGGTATTGCTTTTTTTTTTTTTTTTTTTTTTTTTTTTTTAATTCATCAGGAAGAAGTCACCTTTGAAGGTCACGTTCTAAGAATTCCTTGGCTGTTCTGGCCATGCGGTATGTGAGAAACAATACTGTTTTCTGTGAAAACAGTTCTGAAGAAAGAGAACACCTTGTATTTTTTTATTATTATTTTTATTTTTCTGTGAAAACAAGTCCCTATGCTGGAAGGTCTGATTATGCTGGACCAAACACAAAATATACTACAGCAGTATTAATTTTCTACACTGTTTATGTAGTCACACATTACACCTGCTATTTCCCCTAGGAATCTAACAACAGTAGTGTTTTCCATCCCAAACTGGATATGATGCTGAAATACTACACAGAAAAGGAATTTACGAGGAACAGGCCTGAGCTGCGTTAAACCAATGATTTAACATGACTTAAAAAGAAAAAAGCCACCCAGGAAAGACAGATGATGAAATTTGCCACCATT
Source organism: Nettapus auritus (assembly GCA_011076525.1). Taxonomy (NCBI): domain Eukaryota; kingdom Metazoa; phylum Chordata; class Aves; order Anseriformes; family Anatidae; genus Nettapus; species Nettapus auritus. The sequence continues at coordinate 26,448,641 of CM021770.1, forward strand.
CAATTAAAAAGTCATCCTTTCCTGTTGTTCTGTGACCACTGGGCTTTCCAAGCTCACCAGTCTCTGCTGGGATGAGTGACTCATGAACCTGATAGGAAAATGCACCTGTTTTTAGTGAGAGGTTAAAGCAGCTCTCCAGTTTCCAGAGTAAACAAAGGATTTATTTCTGTCCTTAACAGTTACCCTGAGAAGTCCAGGAACACAGGAAGGTTGGCAGGAGCAATTAGGTTTGAGCCAAGTCTGCTGAAGTCAGTAGAAGGTTTTTGGAGTCTGTGGTAAGATGCTTATAGGTGTGCAAGGGATTTAGCCCATACCTTTTACTAGAGGGAAAGTGGGAAAGAAAAGTTGGTGCAGTGACTGAGCTGGCTTCTGGGGACTTCCAAGTGCTGGGAGCTGTCTGTGGCTTATGGCCCTGATATCACAGAATCACATCCTCATTTGTGCACTTGGCCAAAGGGCAGCCGTTGGTCACAGAGGTGTGGTGGATATGGAGGCATTTGAGACTACAGTAATGGCTACCTTGGAAGTGTCTAAAATGTTTGGAAATAAGAGTGTTGGATGTATTGGTGTCATGGAAGCTGAGAAGTTCAATAAGCTGGGAGTCATTTATTAATCCCAATGTGAAAAAATGGATGGTTTTGATCTCGACTGTGGAGTGCTGAAAAGTGCAAACACATCAGCTTATTTCAGGTCAGCATTCAAGATGGTGTAAAAGCAAGATGGGTTTTAGCTTTTATTTAACTGGATTTAATTACATGCCTGAGCTTCAAAGTGCCTAAAGCCTAATGGTAGGTGACCTAAGGTCTGATTTAAAAAACAACAACAGTCTAAACCTTAAGCTTGTTTGTTAGACCATATGGCATGAGTGGATCATGTGATATTTCAGGTAGGATGTAAGGAATAAAGTACCCAGTGCATCCAAAGCACTTGCCAAGATTTCCATCTTCACTAAGAAGAATCTGGACACTGACCTTGCTTGACCTCCATTTGTGGCTCAGGAGCTTGGCTGGGACAGATAGGAGGGAGTTTTTCCAACCACATCTCCCTGAGAAGTCTCTAATGCCCTTACACTATGCTGATGCTTTTAGAAGAAGAAGAAGGTTTGAATTTTCAATCAAGTAGAAGACTTGTATGACTAGGAAATACCAAATAACCAAATTTAGGGAAAAGATGCAATCTTCAAGGGCTCATTATTGTCATTAAATTTTGTTTTAATTACTGTTAGCATGTCAGATAGATATTGTGAAAGTTATATATCTGTATTTCTGGCTGTGCTTGGTTTCAGAGAACCCTATTCTTGGGTCTGGATAGTTTAGAGTCTCCCTTTCTGCTTTGTACAGCATGACATGGTTCCAGATAAAGTTTTGGAGAGCAACCATTAAAAAATAGAAATGGTCATAAAAAAAGTGCTTGTGGAACTTAAATCTGATGGTACATGGTTAAATGTAATTGCTTGTGGGAGATGGTTATGGGAACACTGAAGGTTTTTAAATTACTTAATTATTGAATAAGCAGAACTGTTGAGAAAGGAGGATACAACTCCAGTATGCCCCTACGTTAATGACTGCAGCATGGCTCTGTCCATTGCAGGAAGTCTGTGCCATATTGATTCACAGCCTGATCTAGCTCAGATGAAAAAGGTTGATGTAACAAATCACCAGCTGGAATGTTTTGAATTTCCAGTGCCTGTCTGGTGATTGGCATCCACACTGAGCAGCCACCCCAGGTGCTCCCACTTTGAAGATGATCAGCTCCAGACCCTCTCTTTCATCTTGGTCACATATCCAATTGAAAGGACCTTGACGTAACAGTGTCTGTTTCACATTTAAAAGAGAACTGCTTAAAAGCTGTTTAAATAATTTGTATGTGCATCTAAGAATGTCAAGGCTTTGGCCATATCAGTTAATTCTTGAAGCAACCCCGTGAGATGGTCATTATCTTAATTTATATAGGGGTTCAGTGAGGCACAAAGAGTAAATGTTTTGCTTTGTGTCAGTTTTGTATCAGGTAAAGAATACCAGCCCTTACCAACCTCCATGAATCATCCCAGTGGGCTGACGAACATTCAGCTGCTTTGTCTCTGAACCATACAACTCATAAATGTCTTATTCTCATCCTCAACACGTTGCACCTCGTGCCTGCTGAGTGCTGCCAGGCACAGTGTGGTGAGGAAACCTGACGGGTTGCGCTGGTTCTGTGGTCATCGAGGGGAGAGCAGCTCTGCACCCAAGTATGTTTATGGCATAGTCCTGGAGTTCCTCCAGCACATGTCCATTTTCTGGCAAAGAGGAGACCCAGAAGCACATTTATTTCTGTCCAAGGTCTCAGGCCCAATCACAGCTCCTTCAGAACCTGATTTTGTTGCTGCATGTTGAGCTGAGCTTCTAGCTGCTGGCTTTTCCCTCCACAACCTCTGGTCCTAGAAGTCCCTCATCATACTTCTCCCTGGGAAAGCCAGTGGCTGGTAACACCGTGGTGGGGACTCTGGCTGGGGAACCTGGCTGTGCCACCTGGGACCCCAGGGTGTGAGCTGCATCCCCTGTGCCCTCAGTGGCTCCTTGGGGCTGCCAGAGCCAACCCATTGTGGGATCAGGCAAAGACCAGCGCCAACACAAAGAAGATGGCAGGGGACCCTGACTAAGGAGAGGGAAATCACATTTTTATTTGATGCCTCAGCCTGCTCTAGCTAAAGGAGTAGCGAAGCTATACCTTAAAACCATTCCTCCTTAAAGAGTAATCCAGTGTGAAAGTTCCTCCACAAACACCAACAGGAGGAATTCATTTTGATTTTCTGCTACAGCCTTATCTTACTCATTTTACGTATGGATCATCCATGCATGCTGCCATCTCTCCAGCAGGCCTATTGCTTTTGCTGTGCTTGAAAAATTCTCATCATTCAGTTTTATGCCCTTAGCAAGTTGTTTTTCATTTGCTTGTACTTTATTACAGTTTCATTTCCACTTTGTCAGACTGCATGTTCTTTTCCATCTTCCTTAACCCCCCATTCTTCTTTTTACATCTCAGCAGTGTTACACGCTTTAATCACATTAGCTTACTTTTTCTTTTCCTTTGCATATTTTTATTTGATGCCGGGCCTGCTATACAGCAAATTTAAACAACGTTATATCATCTTCAGGTGCTTTACTGTTTTTAGCCTCTCACTACAATGAATTTCCTCATTTTATGTGGTTCCCCTTCTTAAAGGTAAACATTGTGTTTGACATATTTTTGACAAGAAGAGGTGATTCTTCCTTAGCTACGTCTTACAACAGATTCTGCCTGCCAGATGGGATGAACTCAAGTATAATTTATCCTCTTCCTGCAGATTCTCTAATTGCTCAAAAATTAGACATTTAAGTTGCCTGAAAATGAGTTGCTCTGTCATACCTGGTGAATCACACACAGATACAGCAGGACAAAGGGGCTTGCTTAAGGGGCTTCATTTATAGAGACTTGTCTTCTCTGTTTTTCACTTCAGCTCCGTTGCACTGTCCTACCTTTTTTTTTTTTTTTTATTAACACAGAGATGTAAAAGCTTCAACCACACAGTGTTCTTCCATATTTCTTCCTTCCCGCAGTCTTTAGTATAAACACTCCTGCAACTCTAACTCCATAGCTCCTAGCTCCTTTCTATCTTGTTTACATAAATCTCTTTTTTTTTTTTTTCTGCGTAGGCTCCATTTTTCCAACCAGCTTTCCCCTTTTCTAATGAGCACTGTGACGTCTGTAGCAATATCCCTGCAAGCTTCAAACGTTTGTTTTGCATACATAGAACTATTTAATATCACTTGCCATTCAACTCCAGGCCTTGAAGTGCTCTCCCTCCCCTGCCCACTTGTGCTCTTCCCTTTGCCACAGTTAACAGCACAATCTGTCATGCTGGAAAGCTACACCCCACTGATATTAGGAAATGCTCCCTGCTGCCCTGTAAATCTCTGGTGCCACCAGTAGGAGCCGAGGAGGAGGCATCCCAAGCAGATGGTCTCCCAGGCAAGTGAAATGAAAGCCTGTAGGTCACACGCGCTGCTGGCCACAGCCACGTTCACTCGTGATGAAGTCGTGCCCACTCAAAGCCGGCTGGGAAAGTCACCATTTGCTGTTCTGGTGGGAATTTCGGCTGCTTGGAGATTTCAGACACACGCTGCAGTCTGACAGTTCCTCTGCCTGTCCCCCCTTTCTTTCCCATCCCTGCCTGGTGTGGGTGTGGATACTCACCGCCCTGTGAACAGCAAAGAACAGGGCACCACATTGCCTCGCTGCGTTGTTAAACTGCACCTCTCACACTCAGACTGCGAGATGGGGCTTTCCGTATACAGAAGCTTTGTATTTTATAGTGTTTTCATTTTCACTTAAATAGCTTCTTATCGTAATGCATAGGAACTCATCAGAACCAGGGTACGTGCACCTCCTGTCCCAGCGAACAAGATGAGCACGGGCTCCAGGAAGGGGATGTGACACACGTAGCGTGTGCTTGCCGCGGTGCTGGGCTCCCTCTGATCCATCACCGCAGCTCTGTGCGTCAGACGTCACTCCAGAGCAGCACGGCTCTTTCCCAGGAGATAAGTGATGGGTTTTTGCCTACACAACAGCTCTCCTGAGCTTTCCCATGCTGGAAGGGAGGGAGGGAGAGAGGGAGGGAGGGAGGAGATCCAGCTTCCTCCCTGTCCGAGCGCCAGCCCCGTGGGCCTGCTGTGGCACTGCTGGGAACATCCGAGGGCATTATGCAATTGTGCAGAGGCGTTTTTTTCATGCAGCCTGGCGAGGCAGCCTCTGATAATGGCTCTGCCTTTGTTTGTATCACACAATCGGGCTCATGATCTTCCCTCCAGTACAGGCAGCCCACGGTGTTATGTCCTGTACTTCTGCGATGACAGGCACAGGGCTGCACACAGGACAGGGAGCCCGCAGCGCTTTAATCGGTGAATCACCTACTAGCTGGTTAGGCACAAATCATTAATGGTCTAAAAGGCCTGGAATAAGTAAGATTGCCTCCATTTCTGTGGAAGCGCAGATCGTGTCTTTTTTTCAGGAGGCTTGGGAAACCCTTTTTAAGTTTAAAAACAAACTTACCAACTTTGACTTCTGAGTAATGACACTGATTTCATTTTCCAAAGGTCACAGGGGAATTTTCTTCTGCCGTCTCTAAAGGGCATGACAAATGTTCCTCTAACAAAGTAACGAATTGTTCAACACAATGCACTTAGCAATTACCTTGCCATAAAGGTATTTACAGCAGGTATGGTAAGATAAACCAGTTTGTTTCCTATTGTTTTTCAAAGGAGAAAAAAGAAAAAAGAAAAAAGAAAAAAGAAAAAGGTCTGTAACCATTTTGTGGTGAGTTTGAGGGATAAATATAATTTGATGTCTTCATTGAATGCTTTTGTGTGTCTTAAAAGATATTTATAGCCTATCCCTTTTAAAGATCAGCAAACATTCATTTCTGTATTCTGTGTACCTATTTAAACTTTATCCAAAACTTGACCTTAAGGTATTCTAACGTTGCAAGGCTGATTAAAGTTGTCCATAATACATTAATTCAGCACCTTTTGTGAATATTCATTCACGTGTGGTCTTTATTTACAGGATCCTGAGCTAATTTGCCCAGTGTCATTCTGCCTTCTGCATGATTCTCTTTCACATTTTGGGCATGGATTAGCTTCGAGTATGGTGAGCAAAGGAGTCCACTGTGCAAGAAATTAGAAGCAAAGACTCTGCAGCACGTTACTAAATGCAGATTCAGCACAAAGATTACCAACATAAACCGAGATTAGTTTGGCAAGAGGAAAACCACCCCTGGACCAGCAGCAGCAAAGTGTTCGCTGGTCTGCAAGTTACAAGTGCAGTGTCACTGCAAACCCGGTTAGACAACTGTTCGCCTGGCTCCCTGACCTCTTCTACTTGGCAGGCTTTCCTTCGCCTTTTTGACTAAGAGACCAATGTGGGAGTGAACAGTGGAAACTAAACTGCCCCTCCAGCCCTTGAAATGCACCCAGTACATCCTGGTGCAGGTGCGCTAGCCAGGCAAGGTGAAGGAGAGGTTTCATCGGTCCAGCATGCAGGTAAATACAGGCCAGGACAATCAGGCCAGTGTTTTTCACCAGCATGAAATAAAAATGAGGAGAACAGGGAGACATGGCCTCCTTCGATGTAAAGGCTGTCTGTGGCTATGCAACAGGGAAGTGAGAGTACCTACTTTTGCTGTAGAAGAGGAGGCAGTATAAGAGCTCTCTGGTTGAGTATCCCAGGAGAACACCTATTTTCTGGGGGCTTGGATTTAGTCTCAGGCCAGAGAGAGCATGTCCACACAGGACCTCCAGCTTCTGTCTGAAAGTCTGGGTGAAGTGCTCCTGGCATGCCTGTGCAGGCAAATCCTCCCTCCCTGAAATTTCTTTGGCTTCACAGGCTTCTAGTAAGAGGGGAGATCTTGTAGGTAAAGCATCAAGAAGTAAATACAAAGGAGAGAGGGTCCATGGCTCTGCCACCAAGTTCTTGTGCAACCTTGTGCAAATCATTTCTCATATCTGTGCCTACATTTCCAATCTGTAATATAAAAATAGCAGTACTTCTTCTCAGCTATGCACTGTAGTCCTAAAATATCTTTCATGGAAAACCTACCAGTTACCAGGTTAATAGACAGCCTCACCCCATAGGGCACTTTTTTCTCCTACCTCTGTTGCCTCACGTTGTGCACGGGCTTTGCAATGACTGTCACGTGGGGTAAACCGTGCTATCTTTGTGTAAAGTACATTTGTGTCCAGCCTCAAAGCGTTATTTCATTCCTTGAGGTGGGTGCTGTTGTCAGGCAAATTAAATGTCCCAGTCCCCTGGTAATTATTCATTAGGTAAGATTTAAGGAGGGCAGAGGAGGCGGCAACTACAAGTGGATCCCACAGGGGAGGTCTGTGAACCAAGCTTATGTCAGCTTTAGGGCAGGGATGGGTGAGTAACTAGAGTAAAACTAACAAAATAAAATGGTAAGATCAGTAACTGTTTGCCCCAAATTTAACCCAACACACTTTATTTTCATCACAGGACCAAACTTACCTTTCAAATCAGAGGGCTACAAGACTTGGGGCAGGTTTGCATGCCCCTGCAGAACAAACCACAGATCTGGACTGAGCTAAAGCATTATTTGGGACTCAAGTCCAGCTGCCACCTGTGACTTTGCTCTACCCGTACTTCCCCAAGGTCTGGAAAAAGTTCTTAGATTTTTCTGTTTACTACAGGCTTGATCTTCCCTGTATGGTACAAGGATTACTCCTTTTCTGTTCAGAAGACTTCTTTGCAAATTTCCTGGCCGAGTAAGGAAGGCAGCCTTGATCATGCCAGTTTTGACAGGAGAGCATCTGGAAGTCCAGGTTGGTGCAGGCACAAGCTAAGGAATGCCAAGCAAATAGCCAGAGAATGTTGTACCAAAGAAATCAAGCAAGTGGAAAGATACGACCTGGCTGGCAGTTAGTGGGAGACTGATGAGGCACATGCATCCGAGAGAAAGCTCTGTTCCTCCTTGTTGATATAAGAACTTGACACTGGCAGGATAAGCTGGATTTGAAGCTTAAAGTGAATCTGATAAACTGGAGTCATGGAAAAGAGCTGCTTGGGAGTTGTGGGGAGCAAACCTTTTCCTGTAGGCTCCAGCAGCAGGGGTGCAAGGAAAGGGAAGGGCACTGGTGACACTGCAGTTCTAAGGGCTCTGGGAATTGTGCTGGTTTTGCTTTTCCTCGCTTCCACCATCTTCTGTTCTCTCTGTCTCTGTTGTTCACCCACATAATTACATAAGATATCACCAGCTAAAACTGCATCTGCCTCCTTAATAGATGGCTCATTATCAAGGGAGGGAAACAGAAAGGGCAAAAGCTTTTGTGTGCCAACAGCCCTGCTGTAATGCACTGTGTTACAGGAGAAGGAAAGGGCGTAACCCGTTTGTCCTAATTTATAGCCAGATGTGCTAAAAGAGTCAAGGTGTAATGAAGGTCAGTATGGCTGGGAATGGGGTGGAGGCAGTGCAAGGTTACTGTCTTGACATAAAAGCAATTTATTCTCCAAAGAAGTCTCTCTCTCATTTGATAGAACAGAATAAGACAGTTCTGGTATTTAAAAGTACTCCCACGGCTTTGATCTCTTCCTCCTTTCTGGAAATGTAAGCTTACAAAGAGGGTCTGGCCCTGTCTGGGATGATGTACTGGGCCATGTGGTGCCGGCCTTGCAAGGCGGCATAGACAAGACTGATGTTCTCCATTCTATACCATTCTGGAAAATTCCCCTAATATTCTGGTTGCTGCAGCAATGCCAACACGCTGCTGCAATGCCCGGGTACCCTGCCTGTGAGATCACTCCTCCTCATGACAATTTCTGTCTGCTATTGGCCACACACAGGATATCTAGCTACAAATGAAAATTAAAAAGCAAATGAGAGAGAACAATGTCTCCTACCACAAATCCACCTCCAGGGACCATGCGATGTGAACGTACACAACCAGGCTTGCTTGAAAGCCAGCCTTTAGCCCTGCCTATCCTTTAATGTCAGGTATGTGCCACTCCAATCAGCACATGGTAGCAACCAACTATAGGTAAGTTTTTCTTTCTTAATGTTTAAAATAAGCAGTTGTTTTGAACTCAGGACAGAGCTGTATTAGTGCCAGATATCTGGCCTGGTTTCAGCAGAGCTGGTGGCAGATGCGTACTGATGAAACCATGTGGTAGTGGGTTTCATGACACCGCCTATGCTGTGGGCTTCCCCAGCCATAAAAATCCATCAAGTTTTGCAGCTGTAGTTTCGTTTCATCTCACTGTCTGCGTAACCTCCTTCTTACTAGATTTTCTTTATTTCCTCTATGCTTCCCGCGTAGAAAGTCTAAGCTTCCAAGTTGCACTTTGAGAAAGTTTCAAAATGAACTTCTCCATTATGTGTGATGACCCTGGGTTTTGGTAATAAAATGTGCCGGGGCGGGGGGAGAGGGAAAGAGAAGGCTTCTCAGCAGGGGGTGAGTGCTGATGATGGTAATGAAGTCACAGAGTAATATTCTGCTCTGCTGACTTGTGCCTCCTTTAATTACTTTCTGAATCCCAAGAAGCCGAGCCATGCTTCGCCTGTTCATTGTTTCCCCAGGGTTTGCTCTCCCCAACAAATAGGTGCTCTCCCTGCAGTCTCTGGAGGCTCTTTGTTGCTGCTCTGGTACATCAGATGTGTTTGCTCTGCGTGCTGATGTTTGTTTTCTGCACTGCTTGTATTTTCCAATTCCTTGGAGCTGCAAGGATGCTGCTGAATTGTCAGAATCACCATAAGATGCTGACTTGAGGTTACTGTCAATGGCCTCATTACGTTAACAAGGGATATTTTAAGGAATACAAAAGATGTGGCATTTACTTTCTCGGGAGAGGGAGGGGGGAGAGAGAGAATGAATGTGTGTGAATGAATGGACTTCCCCTGCAGTTTTTTCTTACGTCCCCCACAGCTCAGTTAGAAGTGACCGACCAGCTCTCGCCCCACTGTTTGCTAGCAGGAGCAACGCTGGCATCTGATTTGTGTGCTTGGCTCACCCGTGCATGCAAGGCAATGCAGCCTTTCCTCCTGAGGAGCTCCTCATCTCCATCCTGGGGCGTCTGAGCACCCAAAATGGGCACAGCCTTCACAGACGCAGCAATGAGACACCAGCTTCGCATCATCTTAAAGCAGAGGTACGCCAAGGCTGCTCTAGTGTTCTTCCCTCCTTGAAGCCAACAACAGCATTGGTGAGGCTGGAAAGTGGGGCAGTTTGTGAAACTGGGCTGGCAAAGAAGTAATGTTATGAGAAAATAATAATAATAATAATAATTTTCTATATGCTTGTTTTATGAGGAGAGAGAGCAATGACAACAGGAGTGACATGTGGCCAGGGCTAAGGAGAAGATGGAACCCTGGTCTTCTCTGCTCAGATGGGGCTCTCTCCCTCGAGGGAGAATATCAAAGGGGAGGATACAGCCTGCAAACTTTCTATCTTAAATAAAAAGGAGACCTTTGCACAACCCACACCTCTGAATCAAAGGGAGCAACTCCATTGCCTTCCTCCCCGTTGTCAGGCTGTTGGGAAGTAGTTGGCACAGCACTTACCAAAGGAAATGTGGTCCTTTCCTTGAGCTTGTCTACTCAGTGTTATTATGTAAACAGAGATCAATAAGGTGCCACAAATCCTATCCTATTGCCAGCATTCAGCAGCAAATGAAGTACCCTTAAGTTTAGCGCATTATCATTTCATGCATTTTACAATTAAACTCTTAGATAAGATTAATTACTTCCAAGGTGAGTGTTAACAATTGTCTTCTTATAATAGAGTTTGGAACCAGTCCAGCATGGCTTTACATCACTAAAAGAAATGACAGACAATTTCACAATTGGATAGAAAAGCTTTATTTAACAGGCCTCATGTTTCTTCTCTTAAATTTTCCTTAAGACAAAAATAACTCCCTAGAAAAGAGCATATTCAGCACTGATGGTGAACTTGATGAAGAACTATCTACAGCTGGGGTTTTTATTTCTTTTCTGTTGCTTCAAATATAAATATTTTAGGCACCCTGTTGGTCTTCTGAAACCCTGTTTTCTGACAGAAAACAGTGTAAACGCTGGATGGAGGGCCCAGATTCCAGTGCCTATTTCTGACAGCTCTTTTCTGGACACTCAGCTTTTGGAGGCACTGCAAAGCAAAAGGGAGCATGTTGCAGAGAACAAGGTACAGAGCTGGGCAGGATTTCTCTGAAGGAAGTGCCGCTGCCTGAGAAAGGGCCTATGCCTGCTGCTCAGGCAAAGCACTGACGTTAGCACAAGAAGTGAGCAGGCTCTCTGCTCTGCTACCACCCACACACCTCAAGCGTAGTTTGACCAGAACAGCTGCTTGGTTCTGTGGTTTTGCCTGGCCTTACAATGTAAGGAACTGGAAGCATTACCTTTAGAGGCTAATTTCCCCCACATGGGACAATCACCCGTTTTCTTTCTTGAGGCAGTGTGCAGGGAAGTTGATTACTACTCATTGTGACATTGCTCACTGCGATGGGGGATGGAGCCCAAGCAATAAAAAGCCCACGGCTACCCCCTCTAAAAGCAACAACAAAAAGCCAAAATTTCAAGATGGGTGGTTTTTGATGGGTGGCGTGTTTCTGAATTCTGAGTCTTCCTGCTGCCTACCTACATTTTTCAGTCTTGTGAACTAGAAGCCTATGCTTTTACTCTTGCTATTAGCTCATGAGGGTCTTAAATATTGCTCTGACTCCCAGGAAGGTAAGTTTTCTGGAAAACACCTTATTATCACAAGATACAAGCGTGATACAAGATCTGTGGCAGAAGCCTTGTTTGAGTTGCTGGATTGTAATGCAAAAAAACCACAGGAGTTAGGTGGGAAGTGTGCAACTCCCTCGCAATCCTTTCCCATTTGGTGACGAGCTCTCATTTGCTCCCTAGTTACAAGATCACGAAGCAGTTGTCTTCTCGTTTCTGAAATATCAGCAAACCCTCCTCCACAAAACTGAAAATGTTTTGAATCATAAAATGAAGGGTGAGATTTTTCAGGCTTGGCTGAAAACGACTAGACCCCACTACGATGAAAAGGGATGGGATCTCCGCATTGTCAGGGTAACCCTGCTTGGGATAGCATAGCTGAGACCTTTCAGCCTGTTGTGTGCCAAGAAGTGACAGCGGCAGAGGACCTCTGCTGTGAATGCTGGCCATGCAGCCGGATTTGTTTCAGAGAGCTCCTGAACTGGTCTTCTGTAGGCGTCTGACTGCATCTTGTTCAGATGCAAGCCAGTCACCTGAGTTAACATCTCTGCTTGAGAAGCAGCTGCAAGATTGATCTATAACAGGACATAAAAGGCATTGGCAGCATTTTTTTTACTGCAGATTTGATTACACACAGAGTACTCACATCGCACCGGCTTCCCGTTCCAGGAGGTGTTTATCTCCTGGGTGAGGACTGGCACAGTGCTGTACCATGAAGTCTGGTATAGCTGAGTAAGTGGTTTAGTGTAATCCTCCTAAGAAAGATTGCTGTCCTGAAGGGATTCTTGGGAAGGTTCTCTGCTTGTACCAGGCTTTTAGGTGGTTTTCAGTCAGGTTCCTGAGTGGCTTTTTGGAGTTTGTGCAGCTTTTCTGTGATGCAGTTCCCTTCCAAGAGTTCCTCTCCTCTCTGAGTTGTGGTTGGGTCAGCAAGGCCTGTCACAGAGCTGGAAAATAGTTGGTATCGCTGTATGAAATAAAAGCCATTGTGTCATCAGATGATCAAGCTACGTTTATGGCAAGTAGGCCACTGCACCATCCGGATACCTGAGCAAACAAGAGCTCCTCAGAGTCACAGTGTTTGAATCCTACATCCTCTCCTCTTATGTTGTTATTGGCCACACAGTTAAATTCCGGGTAATGTAAGAAATATGGTCCTAGTTCACAGATCTCAAGTGCAGGAAAGACCTTTGCGTTAAAATTACTAAGTGCAGTTTTCCAGTAGGAAAAGAAAGAAAGCACTCTCTGCCTTAGAGTGATATTGCTCAACTAAGGTCATACATGATAACAAAAATAGAAGGTTGTACACAACAACAAAGTAGAACCGATGGTAGCTGCAACACAAGCCTTGATGGTGGGGGAGATTTTAAGCAGTCCAGATATAAAGCATATCCTTGGGGCCCTGGCAAGGATGCAAACTTCTCTCCCACACAGCCTCCGTCACTCTTGAAAAGCCAAGTTCTAGAATTTTAAAAGGCAAAAATATTACAGCAACAGCAACAACAAACATGCAAATCAGATGCTAAATGACTACTAATGATTTTATCAATGTGTTGTGTAAACAGGAGGAAAAGGACAGAGAAAGAAGCACTCAACATTCTTCAGGTTGATTTTTTAATTATTCAACAATTGTCAATGAGACTAAAGCAAGCTAACATTGGGGTTTTGCACGGATGTTTCCATTTTATAACAGAAAAAGCATTGTGGTGGTTGGGGGAGGTGGGCATGTGGACTCTTGCAGTACAAAAGAAGCCAACATAAGAATCAAGTTTCAAGACCCTGCGGGAAGTTAGGGTTTTTGTCTAGACAGCTAATTACAGCTTTTCATGCAGGACCCAAACACCCAGGAGCACCTACAGCAGACTGCAGCATGCACTGGTGGGCATCCCAGAGTGGTACCCATGGGGTGGTCGCATGCCCAGCCCATCCCACTAATGGTGCTCCAACACGGGTACCCAGCACGTACTCTGCTAGGGTGAGCAGAGATGTGGCAACCATGTGAATATATTGCAGGTGCTGCATGCTTTCAGCTCTCCAACTCAGATATAATCCAGACAGAAGATCAGACAACTGGGAGACATAATTGCTCTGGCCACCCAGCTGGGCCACACATTATTTGTAGGCGATGGAGCTGCCACAGGGAAATCAGGGCAGTTGGTGCTTCCCCTGTGCAAAATGGCCAGGGCACAAATCCCAGCTCTGTGTGTGCAAAACTCCTCTTGCTGATGGAGCAAGCTGTAAAAAGCACCGAGCCTTGTCAGTTATTGCACTGACGTGTCATGAACTTTATCCTTTACATTTCTAAAAACCTCTGTATTTTACTGCTGCACTGAGAACTGTGAAAAATGCAGGTCCCTTTCGTCACAGCATTGCAAGTCTCTCTGTGGATCATCCTGTCCAATTTTTCAACTCTGCTCCCAAGCACTAGGATTTTCAAGCCTTTTCCCCATTGACTTCTCACTGTGGCAGTTTTAAAAATAAAAAAGCTACGCGTTTTTCAGAGTGACTTGCTTCCTACCTTTGTTTCTTTGTTTCTGAGCTGTGGTCTTCACAACTGGTCGATGGAGCCTAATTAAATTATTTAGCTGACAGACTCATTGGCTTTGTGCAGAGATATGCTGACCCCATGGAAAATTTGAAGGTTGGCAAAGGTCACTAGAGAATCACTGACTTACTAGGCATGCCACATGCAGCACCTAAATGCACATATTTGAGCACAAATTTAAGTATTTTTTTATTATTATTATTTTTAGAAATCATGTTGTGTTGCTATATTGTCTGTGCTTTTTCTAGGTCTGGCTATTTTCCTTCTGTTGTTAAGAGCAAAGCACATCTCATTTGCTGCAGAAAACAAAAGCTCATGCTGCATCTAGGCCGCTGTTCGACCCTGTTTCCTTCAGAGATGAAGCTGGTTCAAGAGGGTCCCCTGGCCCTGAGCCCTGCTCCCCTTCCTGCCCTTCTGCTGCTGCGTGCTGTGGTGGCCTCTGCTGTGACCACCGTCAGTGAAATCACTGGAAGGATTTTTGGGAGGTTACAAAGGTTGGTTTAACCCAGGTAAACAGCTTCCCAGAAAAAAACAAAACAAAACAAAACAAAACAAAACAACAACAACAAAAAAAAAAACAACCACCTAACAAGTTAAAATGGATCGTTATCTGCTAGATTAGTGAGCTGAAGGGAGTCTTACAAGCCCCAAAGCCAACGCAAAGAAGAAAATGGGAATTTAATCCTGGAGTCAGGGATGAGCAAGACTAGGGGGAGGAAGAGACTTTCCCACTGTCGGCTGCAGCAGGCTGTGGGATCAGCCCCACCATGATGTGTTGTTTCACTTTCTGTGTGCCGTTGGGTTGAAAATAGCCCTGCTAAAAAACAAACAAACAAACAAAAAAAAAAAGGTTGTGGCTTGGGTTTGACTGGATTTTGTGTGCGCAAACCCTGAGCAGCTTCAGAGCCTGGCCCCACCTTTCACTGGCCCTAGCAGAGGAAGCGATTAGGGGATGGCGGAAGCAGCGGGGGGAAAAACTGGCAAGGGAGATGCTGCCAGGGTGAGCAAGGGGGATTCCTCGAACCCTGTGTTGGAAAGTCGTGACATCAGCCATGCTGTGCAGCCTGGCTCTCAGTTTCTGTTCCTGCCGTGGCAAGCGAGGGGGATTCCTTGAACCCCGTGTTGGTAAGACGTGACGTCAGCCATGCTGTGCAGCCTGGCTCTCACTATCTGTTCGTGCCGTGATGATATGCCAACTAATGTACCCTGATCTCACCAAAGCCATGGGACCTGAGGCGTGTGGTGTACTCTCTGCACTCATTGTGCTCCTGGTACTGTGGGCTGCTGTGCTCGGGAGGCTCTGCACATCCAATGGGCTCCCCTGACGTAGCCGTGACAAAAGCAGCGGAGGCACTGAGGCGAGCAGGGCCACCAAACGTGGCAGGCAGCTTCCTCTGAAAGTGGAGGCCATCGCCTCCTCTGCCCCTGACAAGTGTGGTGGCCCTCGCTCGCATGGAGGGGCCTGGCCTTTGGCATTGATGGCAGGTCCTCCCTCGGCCCCCCAGGCTGAGACTTTCTGGAGACTGTGCTTTAGCCAAGCTCAAGCTATGAGGCTTGAGAGGAAACACTAGTGAATATCAAAGCTCATACCTTACAGGAGGTCAGAGTAAGTGACCTTAAGTCCACTGGCCTTCCCTCTAACATGGGAGCAATCTCAGCTTTCATTTCACTGCTGGTTGCTGTAGTGAGCAGGCCCCAAAATGTTTCTGTCACAGCCATTGTGGTAATCCATGATGTGTAATGTGGTTTATTTTGATTTTAACCACCGATTTGTGATTCCTGATAGTGCTACCAGTCCCTGGTCCTTTATGCATCACCACAGAACCTGAAGAGTGGATAACCTGTCATGGTTAGCTTTGCCTCATGCCTGTGAGATGTGGAGTCCTCGCTCCCCTGTTTGATGCTTAGGAAACGAAGGCACAGACAGATCTTTTCAGGAGTAAGTTGTGTGTTAGCTGGAGGCATGGAGCTAGATCCCTGCTTGACCACAGACCCACTTTGACACATCACTTACATGTCTTTGCTGGTTTTTTTGTTTGTTTTAAATATGGTCTATGGTCTTTTAAATAAGTCCCTACATATGGTTTAAAGTACCAGCCTGTCACTGGAGCTAATCTAAGGATATAGGATCCCATATAGTTTTTTAGTGGTACATGGGCAATTTGGACAAAGTATCAGATTTTTTTTTTTTTTTTTGTATGTTCTTAACATAAAAATCAAAGCAACAAAAAGCAACACAAAGAACCCATTGAGGCCAGAAACAAAGCCTGCTGAGGAGATTTGTGGTCCAAGCAGGAAAGAGGACTCAGGTGTACTGAGCTCTTAGCATATAACCTTTCATCCCCTGCCCTCAAGCTGTCAGAGAGCATGTTTGGTAGGGCACCTCTTTGCTACTCAGATGCAGCGCAAACCGTTCTTCTTCTCTCCTCCTAACTGTAAACTTCTAGGAGGTCCTTATATGCTTGGCAGGAAAGTCATGTCACTTTGAGTACATAGACAAAATACCAGAACCAGGACTGAGCATGTGGGGCTGAAAAGAGAAATCCTATCTGTGCAGTGGAGCCTGAGCTCGATGTTGGTTCTGGTTTCTTCCCACCAGCTGGTCTGAGTAATTACATAACCTGGCAAGCCAAGTCCTGCTTTGTGTAATATGTAAATTTGTTTACAACCATCTTTTAAGGCAAAGAAGATATGCACTGCGTGTCCTCCTTTAACTGTACTTCTTTTAAGAGTGCAATCAGCTAACTATTAATTAGCTAGCTGGCATAACAGTCTTAAAGGAGGCTGTGCCTGTTTTTTTTCTCCCCAGACCATGTGTCCTGCCCCGAGACCTGCCTAGCCCTGGTGTCAGGAGGTGATGGGGCAGATGCCCTCTGCTGCGCCTGACCTTTCCCAAGGCATGAGTCACTGCCAAAGTGCTCCTGGGGCATCTGACATTTGCCACAGAAGGTGTCTGGTGAGTGCCTCGGAGCATCTCCTGTTCCTGGTGGTGCCTGTGCTGTTTTTCCCATGATGATTGGGAAATGCGTGTGGCATAGCTTCCATACAGGGGACCAGCTTGTGCATTGCTGTGGGTACTTATCACTGTCGACAGGGAAAGCTGACATGCTATCCCTGCTCTCTTCTGGGATGACATGAGGTTTCAGTGTAAGGCAAAGGAATGAGGTCAGCCACAGGCACTGTCAGCTCTGCTTCCTCACAAGCAGACATCATAAGTTATGAAGACAAAACCCCAGGGAAGCAAGGACTCCACCAGAGAGAGGGAACAGGTGGAGGAAACATGAAATATATCCCAGCAAATCCATTATGGACAAGTATTAGCACTTCATCTGCAACGCATGACATCGTATCACTGTTCCAGCTGCTGAATCTTTGAACCGTCTTGTGAAACTTGTTCAAAACCCCAGAGGAGGATTTAGGGCCTGAAGATCTCCAACCTGTTTCAGCAGGGGGTTGTGGGCAGTTCACAATTATTGGCAGGACGAGGCTGATGATCTAATGCCTGTGCTAGCAGGAAGGAGGCAGGCTGAGGCTGTCGTTCAGGACTCTTTTTAGGAAGTATTAGTAAAGAAGAGCCTGTTTGTCTTTTTCCCTGTAAAATACAAAGCAAGGATGCAAATCAACGTATACGCACACCTGTGGGTGACTGACTTAATGGGTTGTTGTTGCCTTATCCACGGCACCTGCTTGTGTAGCTGTGACACCCAGATGTATGTGCCTTGGGGATTTCACTTGCTGCAAAGACACATCTTGTGCTGTGTGGCATCCTTGAAAATCCCTGTGCTAGGCAGAGCAAATGCGAAAGTAATGAGGAGACGGGGCTGAAACGAAGAGGCTGGTGGGAAGGGAAGGGAAGGGAAGGGAAGGGAAGGGAAGGGAAGGGAAGG
>CM021770.1:26466327-26564121 GCA_011076525.1 Nettapus auritus
GGGAAGGGAAGGGAAGGGAAGGGAAGGGAAGGGAAGGGAAGGGAAGGGAAGGGAAGGGAAAAGGTTTTGAATGCCATTCAGGATAAGATGGCTGGATAGAGATAGCATGGGAGTATTTTAGAGGAGGAAGAGCAGGGCTGGTGGGAGACCAGTGATGCTGTGAGAGGAAACCAATGCCATTTGTGAGCTTAGGGAAGGAAGTATAATGAGTGTAAGGGTCTCGACCCCATTGCTTTCTCCCTGTGGAAGAGAATTCCCCTTCCTTACTGGTATAACATCCTCCTTCCTGCTCAGTCCCTGGACTTTAGGAAGTGCCTCTGCAATGGAGTGGTCTTGCCAGGGAGATTTATTGAGGGTCTCATCTGATACATGAAAAACAAGACCGTGGTGTGTCCTAAAGGTAAGCAGCTGCCGGCCGCCTTGGGGTTGGATGTGTCCGGTGACCTCAGACACTTAATGGTGAAATGAAATGGGAGCTTACAGATCTGCTGCAGCAAGAAGAAGCATGGGTGTCCTGTTCTGGGAGGGAAGGGCCCAGGTAAGTCCACGAGTACTGAACACAGATTTTTAGCAGTGTGGTGCGATGCTCTGTGCTGCCTGTTGAGTCCCAACACCACAGAGGCTTGACAGAGTCTAGTGCCACAAGAACACAAGCATGGGAACTAAGTCAGATCCTTCATGCTAGTGCAAGCAGAAGCCTGGTTCTTCTGGGCCTAGATGGTCCAGATGGTGATCCAGCCCTGCAGAGCAGCAGAGAGAGCAGCTAAGTCAATCGCAGCTTCAACAAGCATGCTCTGCCTCCGCATAGCAATATTGAAAGAAAACATTTAATTTAAGAAAATTTCCACCATCTAAATAAAAGCTGCTCTGGGCTAGTTTAATTTGTGTTGTAGCTGTGTGTTTATTTATCATGTGACTTGATGCTACAGCACACACTACGCAAGGGTATTGCCACAGCAACAGCAGTAGCACATGCCACATTTTCTGCCTTTTGAAATGCAAAGCCTTGTCTCGCAGAAGCTCCAACATGCCCTGGCTGATAGAACTGCATCCTTTTGCATGACAGTTTAAAAATAACATGTGCACAAAGAGTGGGCTCAGCAACAAGACATGCTTTGCTCTGGTTCTGCAACTTCCTGAGAGCACAGCTGGATATTTCTAGGCCATGTCAGGGACATCCCACCCAGGAAAAGGATCTATGGAAGGGGTAGCAGAGATGGGGCTGATCACAGGAGGTGGATGGAGAAATGACTAACAGCAGACAGCTTTTGTAGGAGGCAGCTCCAGTATCAATTTGTTATTACACATATGATTGCTGCAGGTTTCTGTGTCATTGTTCTGGTGCTGAGTGATTGTATCTTCACTCACTAAAAAGAAGATGGCAAGAAGTTATGCTGATTTGAAACCTGACTCAATGTTTTTAAAGTCAGAAGAAATAGAAGATGGTTGCCTGCATCTGGATCGCCTATTGCCTGGCTCACAACAGGGCTCTTTTCTTCTGGGGGATGCTTGGGGTGTCTGTGATTCCAGACATTGGTGGCTTCATCCCCCTCCTTCATTTGTTATTGTAGAAAATTGGTAGGTCTTTTCAGAGTTTGACCTTCATGAGCTTCTGTATCAGAGACCTCCTTTGTAGACATCACAGACAAACATTCTCAATATTCAGTGGGATATCTGGTTACACAGACCATGCTGTGCCCAGCCTTACCAAAAACTGGTTTGAGCAGCACCGATCTATAGCGTATTCCCTCCTGCTCTGTGGACCTGGTGCTAGGCAAGGCCAGCCACAGTCACTCCTTGGCTTTCTTGGGACGTCTCTTCCAGAGTTTACCAGATCTGAGCACAGAAGGATGAGAAGCATTTCTCCTGCCCAGCTGCTCACTCTCTTCTATATTTAAATCCAATTCTTTTGTAAGAGGGCCAATAGGAGGCTGGTCGGTGCCATCCTGGCTTGTAACACAACCTAAGGAGCCAATGTCGTCTTGGGCCCGAGCCACTCCTGAAGCCATCCCCTCCCTCACGGCTGAGATATGCCAGGTGGCTCTTGGCTTGGTGAAGGTTTTGGTGTGTCACCTGTTGGCTTAGAGCAGAACTGGCAAAAGCACAGAATGCTCAAAGCAGCTTCTGTCTGAAGAGACATAAGCAAAGTCTGACCAGCTGGGAAGGGGCGCCGGGACCTGTCACACCAGAGGGGTGTGTGACACAGCTCTGTCACTTCTGGGTGGCACAAGAATGGCAACGAGGGAGCAGTTGTTATATTAAGGAGAATCAGATGAAAATATCAGGTAGCATTTTTCAGACCAAACGATAGAAGATGCTTTTTTCCACACAACTTGTCTTGTGCACAGTGCCGAATGAAAAATCCACCGAGAGCTATTAAATACAGAGGTACTATCTTTGGGTCAGGAAGTATCTGGTATTTCTGGGGAAGTGTCACTACAGGCTTTCCTGGGCTTTATATCTTCCTTAGGCATCTGTTAGTGGCCGCTGTCAGAGACAGGATGCCTGGCTGTGGCCCTTGGTACATTTCTAAGTAAGGCCGGACAGGTTGGCTGCCCTTGGAACAGCCTGTCCCTAACACAGGTACAGCACCCTGCTTCAGAAATCTCCGTCTTCCCTCCAGCTCATTTGCAGAAGGTTTCCATGCAGAATTTTGCCCAGTGGTGGTGAGGAAGCCCCAGCCCTTACAGAAATCTGCACGCCTTTGGAACGGGATGGTTGTTTCTGGGGACTGTTTCTGTGTGACCTGGTCCTGGTCCAGCCAGCCTGGCCCATAATGTGTGAATGGAGCTTTGTTGTGCTAACGGGACATTTTCCATATGTTAACACAGTCCTGGTATCCTCAGACAACATTAAAAAAAAAAAAAAAAAAAAAAAAAAAAAAGGCCCTGTCCAGGACAGCATCTGGCAATTTTCTAGATCTTCTAGCAAAACTTGTAGGTTGCTCAAAGTAGCAACTTAACACTTGCATCATCAGAGCTATATGTCAGCAACACAGTTTTGATTTCAAAATGAGACTGGTGAAGGAATTCAGAGAACTCCAAGTGGGTCAGGTTAGCTGTCCTCCAACTTTTCTGGCCTTACACTTGCCTTACACTATGGAAAAGAGTACAGGAACGGGAGCAGATGCCTAAGAAAGCAATGTGCTGGGTTTTGATGGCGTTGTGTATCTAATGTGTCCAAGATGTGCAGTGTGGTTCTCAGCTGCTGGTGTCCTGTTTTGGTTCTCCAGAAGTGCTGCCAGGTCAAGCTCCAGCCTTTCACCAGAACCTTTCAGAGCCTGCACAAAAAAAAATAAAAATAACCAAACACTTTGGGAATGTCTGGGGTGAAGTCTCATTCTGTGTGGGAAATAACATTTCTACTCTATCATATAGGTACCAGAGGTGAGTCAGCTTTGCAGAAGCCATAAAAATGTGACCAGTATTTTTTTTTCTTATTACAGAGGAATTCTTTTCACCAGGGAGCAAAATCAGTGCCCTTGTTTTAAAGAACTGAGAATCATTCTGCTGATATTTTGGTTTGACTTCCAGGCTCTCAGAGCTGCTGCTCAGGACTCTTGCTTTACTCCACGATTACTTTATTTCTGGAGTAGCAATAGGATGACGACTAATTTCATATGTAATCTAGAAATGATTTCCCTTTTGCAAGAATACAAATTGCAAACAGGAAAGAACTCAAATGCTTGGGAAATGTATGCCCCTTAGTATATATCCAAACTCTCCTGGGCCATCATGGTGCTGGATTGGAAGGGGACAGTTGGGTGCACACAAACACTAACTGAGCACCACTAACACATCCCACAGCTTAGTCATTTCCCCTGGCCTTCTCTGGATGCTGTTCTTCACAGGGTCTTGTGCTGTGCATGGCATCTTCTGACACACTTAACTGGCAGCAAAGCCACATCCCAAGTCATTTATATCTGATTTCTTGGCAAGGTGGAAAAGGTAAACTTTGCTTCTTTACAGTGATGAGGTTTTTTTTTTTTTCCACTTTTTTTTTTTTTTTTTTATTTGACAAGGGGAAAATAAGCTTTACAGAATCAGTGGAGAACCTGCTTTAAGTGTCAACGCATCTACAAACTGAACACCTGAGCACTCTCTTCTCCCCAGCTTCTGCAAGGGACTGGGAAGTGAGCAGAGTTAAGGGAAATGAGCAGGGTTAAGGGAAGTGAGCAGAGTGAAGGTGAGCCTGGTCCATCACAGAAGGTCCATAGCCCAGCTGCGCAGCTATGGAGGGCAGAGAGCAGCAGGACTCCTTCCCCTTCCTCCCATAAGTCAAACACTTTCTGAATGTGCTACTGCAACAGGAAGCAGGGCTTTGTCTTTGCAAATGCCATCATGCTAAATGATCCCTCCTGAGTGCTCCGGCATGGAAACACAGGGGTGGCTGGAGCCGCAGCCATGCGCAGCCTGGTGAGACCTTGGCAAACTCCCTGTGATTATTTACAGAGGAAACGAGAGGCTCCTTCAGGCCTCTCTGCAGAAGATGAAGTCAGTTAAAGCCGTTTGATATATGCCTGGTGCTGTGTTTAATGCTGCTTTGAGAGAGCCCTTCTCTGCCATGAAAATGGAAAGGAATATTTGCTCTCAGCTTGGCAGGGCAGTGCCTGTGTGGCGTCACCTTCTTCCAACACCGAGCGTGCCGGTACAGGACCAGAGTTCACATTCTCTCCTTTCTAAAGAGAGGATACAAATGCAGTCTTAAAGGCGGATGGATGATGCAAGTGACAAAAAAATACCTTGTACCTTATTTCTTGCACACATGCGGAGCAAAAAAGGGGATCCCTTTGGAAGAGGAAGGGGAACTCCTTGCCAGCAGCTGCCCAGCTCTGTTCGGCCACCCACTGCTCACAGGGACCTGTGGTGCTGAAGGGCACCAGTCTGGTTTCAGTGTCCTGGTTTTCTTCGCTCTCCCGGCAGTTCCACCCCACGCCCCACCCGGCAGCGGCGTTAATTACGGGTTGGGGATTGCGTTGGGCTGCAGGACTTACAGATGGGAGCGGTGTGGGTCACTCTGCCAGGGCAGGTGAGCCACGGTCAGTGGGACGCCATGACACACCACCCTGAGCTGGGGCTGGCCCGTGCTGCGGGCATGGGGCAACACAGGGATCATTGGGCAAAGCAGGGCACAGCTGGGGTGGCAGGCTGCATGGAGGGGAGATGCCTCGTTCTGTGCATGGGATGCAGCAAGCGGGGGATGCAGTGAGTGATGCTAGCACGGGCAAGGTCCTGGGTTACTGTAAAACAGCTCCTGGGGTGCACTTTTCCAAATAAGCTCAAAGAGCATGATTTTCTTAAAAGCTTCTATCCCCAGTCTCCCTGGGGATAGCTTTGGGTCTGGTTATGGGGGGCCAGGAGGCTGAGGAGAGTCCCGGGACCCCTAGGAGAAGGTGCCCTAACCCCTCAGAGGGTTAGCTAGTAGGAAGTCCTTATCTGTTTCCTGGTGCTGGGCTTGTTTTCTTCTCCTGAATACCGGACCCAGCTCATTGCAGCTGGGTACAGCACTGCCCAGCTGTGTGAACTGCGAGCCCTTTCTGCAGGCTGGCCAGCCCCCAGCCCGTCCCTGGCTGAGGGATCACTGCCAGAGCCAAGTGACTCTGGCTTCACAGCCCAGCCCAGGGCAACCACAAGGCTCTTCTTTTCATTTTGAAAGCTAATGTAAAAATGATGATAAACTAAATCTAGATCTATGCATCAATTATGTGGGATGCCAGACCTTGCACCTGTAGCATAATACATAACAGAGCCAGTTAACTGCCTCGTCTAATGATTGCTCTGAACAGCACACAAATCTCATTACGCAGGGTGAGCTAAAAACCATTTTTCAGTCAAAGCTGATGAGCTTGCAGAGACTTTCTTTGCCCAGCTCTCTCTGACTGCAGGTTTGTCCTCTTCTCCTTGGAATCCTTCCTGTTATTTTTCCACCTTCCTGTCGCAGGATGCAACGTTCATTACAATAATAGATCAAACTTTGAGTGGAAAAACTCTCTACAGTTGTCTTCGAGATTTCCCAGTTTCATTCCTGTTTACTGAGACGCAGCCCTGACCCCTCGGCTCGCCCTGCCAGGTACAGCGTTGTGATAACGCAGCAAAGCCAACCCCAGCGCTCCCGTGTGCGTACCCATAGTTAGCAGGTAGAGTGTTTTCACAGGATGCTTGGATGGGCAAGAGATATGACATGAAGATTTTAGTCTGCAGTTTTCAATTAACGTGTGTCTCAGCCCTAAAATCATTAGGATTTTAAACAGAGGGACATGAGATGATCTTATGTGTCGGGCCTAAGAGTTACCACGTGTCATGTTTCATAAAACACAGGTGGTCAAATGCTGCAACATGGGCCTGGAGGTGTTTGGCCATTGCCGGGGATACCCAAATTGAGGTGGAGGAGGCCCCAAAATGCACAACTCTTCCCTGCCTGCAAAAGGACTTGGGCTGAGGCCTGGTGGTGCTCGAGCATCCCGAGGTGTCAGGAGCTCACACCACGGGCTGAAACACATGGCAGCAGTTCCTGGGCAGTGTTGGGAGGGAACATCACTCTACTGCTTCCTGCATCTCACCACAAGCGAGGTTAAGACATAGTTAGAAGAATATTTCCAGAATCGTAATAAAACCAAACTCTTGCTACCTGGAAGCAGACCAGAAGCTCTCGGTACCCAACTCACACTTAAGACACAGATGCGGGCACCTAGCGATGAGATTCTCCTCACCTAACACTAATCACCCAATCATGATGTGTAAACTACTGGTTTAATTCCTCCTGTAAGTAAGGGAGAGAAGCACCTATAAAAGTCAGCCCACCTTATCCTCTTAGCTGTTATCTTAAGATGGGATGAGTCTGTCTCTGAGGTACCTCTGCTTAGGAGCTTAAATAAATGGAGAACACCAAACTCAAATATCAAGCAGATGAGAGCAGAAGATGAATGCCTTTTGCCTGATGGAGCCTTTCTGTGAGCTTAATCCAAACTTAAAATTTCTATATTCATTTCTTAACCAGGAAAATGCTTTACAAACCCTGACTGGAAAGCCTGCTTTGCCTTTCTTCCCCTAAATGCTTTTGCAGTCTGGTCAGAGATGCTCCCAGCATGTGTTCAGGGTTCTTGGGTGAGATACACAGGAGGAGGTGTTGAGGTAGAAGAGCAGCATCAGTGCAACTTTATTTGGAAAGGATTTTGTTGACAGGATTTCTGTGGGTTTTTTTGCTTGCCTGTTTCCTGTTGCTCTTATGTTATCAGCATGAAAATATTAAATTATTGGACCCATGTAGCCAGTAAGACTAGCCACAGCTATTATATAATGTCTGGTTGCAGCAAACATCTCAACAATTATTTCTTTGATTGCAGTGCAAATGTAACCTGTGTACAATATGTGGGTTACCAGGTAGAGTTATGTCATGACTCAGGATGAGCCAATATCATATTCAAATGTTAATGAAGGGTGGGATTTTCATTAGTTTCTCTGTATTGACCTGTTTCAGTTCCTACTGAAGGCAGCAGCTGAAGAGAGCTCCCCTGCCCTTGCTCTTTTACCTCTTCTCCAGTTGTTAGCTGGCTCCTGCAGCCCAAAGGAGCTGCTCTCCTTGCCAGCCACAGCACCTCTTGACCACATGTAGGAGATGGGTAAAAACATCCTCTCTGGGTAAAGAAGTGGTGAAAAGAGGCAAAACTAAAGGTGAGGATAAATGGTTGATTCTCACTATGGCTGGTTATGGAGCAGGTCCTACATGGACAGGCCTCCACAGCCCAGACCAGTGACAGAAATGTGAGAAGATGCTGTGAGAGCTCTGGAAGAGGTGTGCTAGGACTGGTTACTTCTGGCTCCTTTTGCAGGGGGGATGCTAGCAGTATTGCCAAGGAGAAAGTTCAAGGCAAACAAAGAGGGGCCTTTTTCACACAACATGTGCCTGAGCTGTGGAAACCTGCTCTGGTCCTGGAGGCCACCAGGTACAAACCAGTGAAACAAATTCAAGGAGAAGATCTGCCAAGGGCTGTTAGATGTTGCCCTGTGTAGCCCCACACATTCCCTCAGGTATTCCCTGTGGGCAGTTGTTGGAGGCAGGACACTG
Organism: Nettapus auritus; assembly: GCA_011076525.1. Classification (NCBI taxonomy): domain Eukaryota; kingdom Metazoa; phylum Chordata; class Aves; order Anseriformes; family Anatidae; genus Nettapus; species Nettapus auritus. The sequence goes on from CM021770.1 coordinate 26,474,392, forward strand.
GGCTGGAGGGACCACTGTTCTCATCTTCCATGGTGTTATATAGTTTTAGGCTCCTTCTAGATTGAAAATAAAAGCTTTGACCTCACGTTTCCTTATGGAAAAATAGCTATCTTGGGATCCTGCTTGTACAACTGAAATAACTTCTGTTCTCCACCCCACTGAAAGAGAAGCAAAAGGCTTTTATGTCCTTTTAGGATATTAATGAAAAGGGCTTCCTCTGAAGAGAGGATGTTTGGAGCACTGCTAAAATCTCCGCTCAGGAGAGGCTTGCACAGGGGACAAGAGATCTTACACAGCCTTCCCAAGCTAATTCTTAGCTATTAAAAGCCACTTCATTTTTTTATTTTTTTTTTAGTACCCTTTCACTTATCTATCCCCTGCCTGTGCCTATTTTATGATTTATTTATTTTTACAGCAAACAGCACCCAGCTCACCCAGGAGCAAAATTAAGAAGGTTTAAGACCTTTTAAAAAGGGAGGGGCATTAATTTGTGGTCCCAATTCCACCTTGCATTTGAAAAGGGAAAGCAGTTTCCACAGACCACAGCCCAGCCACATTATAGAGAAGCAGATAGTGCAAGAACCCATCAAAAATAAATAAATAGATAAAAAAAAAAAAGGAGAGGTTAAAAAATAACTTGCTCATTAGCAGATAAATTTTATACTAAGCTGAAAGCAGATTCAGAAACAAAGCCCTGCTCTGACAGCCAGTCCACCCTCTGCAAATATTATGCATCAGGTAACAGAATTATTCTCGTGAATCATTGCCTAGTAAAATAAATAAATAAGCAAAAAGCTCATTGTAGTGATGGAGTGATTGACTGGGTTTTAAGCTGGGCTGCTCAGTTGAGAGAGGGGATGGGAGCCCAGCCACCTGCAGTGCCACACGAGCTAGAGGCTGGCATGAGGGGTGGGCAGTGTGCCAGCTGGGTTGGTCAGGTTTATAGAGTCTGAAGAGGGTTTCAAGAGGTTCTCTGCAACTGAGAAGCAGAATTGGTTTGGATTTTCCTATTTTGAACCCCTCTTGTCTATTTTCTAAGTTAGGATGTAATTAAGGGATTGTTTTTAAGACAGCACACCAAGAAGAACTTAACAACTGAGCCCTGCTATGCCTGATGCTGCAGATGAAGAAAGCTTTCCATCTGCATTTTCAATGCCATACATGCTGATTTCTGTCAGCGAGCAGGTAGCTGCCTGTGTTATCCATGAGGCTGATGTGGTGGTGGTGTCAATAGGAGCTGGCAGGGCCATGCAGGACCACCTCTTGTCCTCCTGCTGTGGTGTGTGGTCTGAGGAGCGCTCAGTTCTCTCTGCTCCCCTATGCAGGACTGGCTCAGTATTTTCGGCTGATGGGAAGCAGCTGGCTGTTAAATGAGCACTGCTGTGCTGTCCAAGTGCCCCGAGGTAGCTCCTGGGTGGGAAGGGTGGCTGCGTGCTCACCATGGGCTGCTGGGGACAGGGGTCACACAGCCGCCGTGCAAGGGCAGAGCTGGATGAGCATGTTCTGCGAGGGGTGGATGCTAAGCAGGGTTTGCTGGAGGGTGAAGTGGAGCTTCGTATTGTGAATGCACTGGGAATCCTGGACTGTGCCGCCCCAGCTTGGGAAGGATGCTGGATGCATCCTACACAGGCATTGCAAACTGCCATTAGCTTTATCACCCACAAATTCTTCACAATGGTATGCAAAGTCAGCTTGGCAGTAGCCCAGAATATTTTCCACGTTCACATTTAACTACTACACCATCTCTTTGGATTCTCCACTGCTACATATAGGATTTCTACAGAGCAACCCAGGTTATAAACACCTTGAGACAGAAATGGTCTTTAGGGTCTGTTTACCCAGTATATGGCTTCCTGCCAGTCTGGCCAAAGGCTGCAGCCCCTTAATACTTCCACATCAGGGAAAGATTAATCATAACAATCCTCAGCCTGGTACATGTCTGGGTGATGAATCCATCCCACACCTCTGCAGGACCAGTGCATGCAGGAGACAAGTCTTGGGGTGTGACTTTACCATGTCCCAGTACCAGAAGTCCACAGACAGTTCTTGTGCTTTTTAAGCATCTTGTACCATGAACTGCTCTCAAGGTGCAGTAAGCTTTACAGCGTGCTTGGGCTTTGCACAAGAAGCATTTTGCAATGCCAAGAGATTTGTGCTCTGAGAAACACTACCCCCCTGCACAGGTAGGGAAAATTAGAATAAAGGAGGGGAGAAGACCGTGTGTCCATAACCAGCTGGAGGGAGAGGACAGGCCTCCCCAGCAGAGGTGGCAGTTAGAGGCTTTGCCCCCATTTCTGGTGTGCAAATAAGGCAGCAGCCTAAAGAGCAGTGGAGTGTGTGATTTATCTGCCAGGACAGAGGCCCACCAAATGGAGCCCAGCCCCGGCAGGGAGCTGGGAGATAAATGCTGGGTGCTGAAGGTGGCCCCCTGCAACTGCTGCCAAGGAACTCGGCCTGGAATGTGCAACCTGCCAATTTGGGCTAATGGAGCTGGTGCAATAGGCTTAGTGTCTGGCTATGATCCTCCCATCTCCTACTTCCTACACCTCCTTCTGGGGTGTGTCTGCACTGAGAGAAGCCGCACTGACCGATGGAAGAACTGAGCTGGCTAAACAGGAAGGTCGGTGGGGAAACCTTGGGTCACCTTGCAGGTCCTTGCAGTGGTTCAGTAATTCCTGGGCCTATTTTTTTGGCCATTTTGGTCTAGTCCATCTACATCTGCTTCTCCCTTCTGGGATCTGGGGGTTCTGCAGCACAGGGAGCAGGCCTGGGAGGAAAGCCAGCAGGCATTGCGTTACGGGACGTGAGCAGGAGCCGCGGCTGAACCAGCGCAGCTGCAGCAGCTCCTGTCCACCCGGTGAGCACCAGCTCCTGCCTCCATGCAAAGGTGTGGGTGTTGCTGAGAAATCAAAGCTCATCCCTGATTTTAGGAGGTGGAGGCTCAGCTGAAGGGAGGGGAAGCTTACAGCCGGCACCTGGCTCTGCCTGCGCTGGGCTGTGAAATGCAGCAGTGCACCAGTATCTGCTCTATGCAAACGCCCCAGTCAGCTACTTCCCCTTGTCCCCCAGCGTGGGGTTTCCATGTACACCGGGGCTCTAGTTCCCTTCTCATGTCAAAGCCTGCAGGGGACATGGTTTGCATGTGTCTCCCATCAAAGCAGCTGCCTTGAGGCTGCCTGCAGGACCGCAGGAGCTGGGCTGGGAGAGCACCTCACACATGGTGGAAAACTGGGCCTGGCCCTGCCAACTGGGTCTCTGGGATCTTGTGGTTAAGTACAGACTCCCAGGACCCCAGAGTAGCACACAAGCCCAGGCACAAGTGGAGGTGGGGTGGTAAGAGGCTTGGACAAGTCTTCAGCACGACTCTGAGCAACTCAGCCTCTTCCGCTTCATGGTCTGGCCGCTGCTTCCCTGAGGAGGATGGAGGAGATAATACCCATGGGTTCAATGGCAGGAAGGCATCCAGGTTTGCATGTGTTGGGTTGTTTGATAAGCAAGTGTTTGTAGCACTTAGGATTGACTTAGGTATGGCAGATCCCAGTAAGAAACTTGTCTCAAATGACTTTTTGGTAAATGACCATCAGAAGTTTGCTGTAATGTGGAGCAATTCCCCATAGAGCAATCACCTTCACAGCACCTTGAATAGCTAGATCCATGCCTTGTGCTTTATGGGGACTCCTGATGAGTGACTGCAGCATGTGTGATACCCCGCAGTCTAGGTACCAGAGGGACTTGGGCTTGCCCTGGGCTGTTCTCATGGACACTGAGGTTTCCAGCCTTACTCCACTGTGGTGATTTTTTTTTTTTTTTTTTTTTTTTTTTTTGCAAGCATAACTTCATGATTACATTTTATTCTGTAGGCTTAGGTGATACTCCATTTTCTTGCTCACTCCAGTGTTATCTGATGTGGCTCCACCACAGTTAACGTTTGCTCCTTGAGACTCCTAACATACACATTGTGTTACTTTATCCCCCAGCCCCTCAACACATCCATCTATGTTGGCACCTCCAGTCTGGTTTAACGTGTTTTATCTGCGAATTCCTGTTTAGCTTGGATTTTGCAACTGACGTTAAGCCCTGCTGCTGGTGATTTCAGGAAGAGCTGTGAGCAGTTGGAATGGGAGGGAACGTGTCCGGGCGCAGTCGGTGCTCAGTGCTTTGAGGGCTCTGCTCTGCGTTAACCTGTCCGTGCTGGGGCTGCGAGCCCCTTCGCTTCCTGAACCTTGTTTTTCTGCAAGACTGCTGGTCATGCTCGCGGATCAATAGGGCCTTTGTAGCCTTCCACCTTCCCCAGGTGCTCCCCTCCATCTGACGCCAGCTAACATGTTTTGAACAAAGCACCGAGGCGCAGCCCACTCGCGCTGGCCGGCGAGGCGCTAGGAATTAGTTGGCAGGTTTTAATCCAGTAAAGCCTAGTTAACGCTGTCCTTGTGCACTAAGCTGATTATGATAAATAAGCATGCTGTGTCTTAGCAGACGCCTGAAATCAGATCAACCAAATGCAGTTAGACTGGCCAGGCGGCTTTTTCATTATTTTTTTCCCCCCCTTCCTTTTAACTCCCACGGCAGTAAGGCCGTGCTGGCTTTGCTGCGAGGTCGGAGCCGGATTCGGTGCTGGCAGCTGGCTGCCGGCCACCACCGGGGTCAGCGAGATGCGAGGAGCTCACGAGGAGCTCCAGGAGCTCATGGGAAACCCCAGCAGCCACCAGCTTGCCCTGCAGTGGCAGAGGCTGTGTGGGCTGGCTGGAGATGTGGAGATGCGTGGCACGGGGAGGCTGCAGTGAGCCCACCATCATTCCTGCTTCCCATCGGCAGCACGCAGCGGGCAGGTGGGGTGCATTGCCTTGACACTTGTTTTGCAATTTTAGGGAAATGTCTGACTTCTAGAGAACGAAATGTCCTGGCTCACTGATGGTCACCCCTTTGGGGATTTGGGCACTGGCTGAGGGATGCTGAGGAAGGGGCTGGCCACCTCTGCAACGCCAGATCCTTGTGGTTGGGTAGGATCAGGTGTGGTGGAACCCCCAAGTCCCACCGGCAGCTCTCTGCTTGGGGTTGTCCTGTCCCCCCCATGCCCTGTGGCTCATCCATGTGACACTATTCCTGCAGACAGCCCAGGCCTGCGGGGAGGGTTCCCAGAGTCAAACAGGGCTCCTGAGTGAGAATTTCAGCATTTCATATCTGAATGCAGTCTCTGTTGAGCAGTGGGGAGAATAAAGCTCCCATTTAGGATATTGCTGCTGCCTAAGAGGCTTTAGGGATTGTTAAAACTCTTGTCTCTCAGGAAGTAGTCTGGCTTCATCTGTTGCCAATTAGAGCCACGGGGCCTGGGCTGGGTGCTTGCAGCTTGCCGGCGACACTGCCCAACCTGGGGACACACGTGGGGGTCACGTAAGAGCAGAGAAAGGGGTGAAGCTCCCACCACGAGGAGAAGTGGAGGAGGTTGGGATGGGGAGGAAGGACCTGGCATCATCCGGCCTAGTCCTGGCCCGATTTAGGTCTTCTGAAGGGATCTGGGGAGCAGGGGGAAGGCAGTGATGTGGCCCCCATCCAGGGGTCCCTCCCTCATTCACACAAACCCTTGCAAGCAGACAAGTCCTCGCTGACTTCTCTGGCCATGGGGCCACTGCAGCAGCGCTGCACTTTGCATTGGTCTTTGCGCTGTGAAAGCCCCAGGGTTGTTTTCTCTTCCCATCATTTCCATCCCAAAGACCCATCAGACAAGCTTCTTAGCTTTGCTGTGCTCTCCACTTCAGACACCGAGGCTTCCATCTTCTGCTGGCTGACCGCATACTCCCAGCCCAGCAGCCCGGGCTGTGCCCAACTCTCCTCGGTCCGTCTCCATCCAGCAGCCTCCAGGTGAGAGGCTTGGCCCCTGCCAGCCTGCTCCTCACTCTGCCCTTCCTCCCTGGCCCTCACCCACCCAGCCATGCCTCCTCTCAGTGCCAGCTCCCCAGTTCGCCTCCCCTGGGTCCTGTTCTGCAAGCATTGACTCATCTCTGGTTTCGCTCCCCTGATGTTCTCAGTTTTTTATGAAATTGGGACACGCAGGCGGCCAGGCCCTCAGGGAGATGCGCAGGCTGTCCTCACTGGTTTGAAGGCTGTTCTGGAGAGATACCAGTGCAGTGCGGAGGGGCCCAAAGTATCTTGTTTCTAGATATGTCCCTGGAGGACCGGTGGGCAGGGGACGACACCAGTAATGGAGAAGCACACGCTACAGGAAAACCCAGATCGCAGCAAACCATGACTCCTGGTTCAGGAATTACTGACAGGAACGTCAGGCCTACTGGGTTTGGGGATCTTCGGTGCTGTGCTGCTCCAGCTAATTAATTGCTGTAATGAGGGTGAGGCTCTTATCAGATCCAGGAGGGAGTCTGCCGCGGGGGAGAGCAAGGGGAAAAGGCGAAGGTGGATTAACGTGTGGCGAGCGTTTTCTCACGGGAGATGGGAGCAGACCAGGGAGGTGATGCAGGCTGGAGGTCCCTGGTGACAGAGGGGTACACAGCATCTTTCCAGGCCTATGTTGTGGAAATAAATGCAAGGATCCGAGCCCAGGTCTGCACAGCCTGGAGAGCTGCAGGTGTCGGGCACTGCCAGGACTGCTGCTGGTGCTGTGGGTGCACTGCTCCCCTGGGGCTGGGGGCAGAAAGTGTGGGGCTGAGGGGCTGTGTGATGAAATCCTGCACCCTCACCCCACTGTGGGGTTGCATCGCGGCTGAAATCAAACAAATGGGGGGGGGAGCCTGGCTGCTCTGCCTGCTGACCGACCCCTCTTGGATGGCAAGGGGGTGCCCGGACCAGGGGCCCTGCACCAGGCTTTGTGGCCTGGTGATTTGTGCCAGGTGTAGCAGCGAGGAGTGGCTGTGTGTGTGTGTGATGGTGTGGAATAAAAGTGTGGGTGGCCAGGGGTGTTAACGCACTGGCAGTAATTCCCAGCTCCGTGACAATGAACCACTGATAGCATCGCACACGCCGGGCCAGTTCCGGCATTCCTCCTCCCGCCGGAGACCCTGATGAAAGCGGTGGGAATCGCTATCTGAGATCGTGATTGCAGGATCGGGCACATGATGACACCCTGCTTTTCTTATCGTGCCATCTCTGGCTCTCTCTGGCACTTTCCACTACTTGCAAAGTTCCACCCTGTGCCCGTGGGACCCCCATTCCCACCACCAGGGCTGGAGACGTGGGTTCCCCCTAGGGCAGGCCTGGCAGAAGCACCCTGCTGCCTCACCCGGTGCAGTGAGGTGAGGGAGCAGGAGACGGAGGGTCACGGCCACCCCCCAGCACCCAGCCCCACCAGGCAACTTGGCTCTCCCTTCTCCATTTCTCCTCTGCAAACACCTGGGTCTTTGTGTGGGTTCAGCGCGGACGCCGAGCGTTCCCGTACACCTTCCTTTTGCACTTGGTGCTTCAAGAATCGGCTGCTTTGATGACATGTTTCGAGTTTATCCTAAAAATACTCAGCTAGTTTACAACTGGCGCTGCAAGTACGCAGGAGGATGTCCTTGTCAGCTTTTACATAGCTATGCCCACGAAGGAGCTGTGTTCCCAAGGGAGCACAGCATCTCACCCATTAAAGGATGTGCTCCTTCCGCCTACTCATTTCACAGTAATAAAAGGGCAAGTCTAAACTATTAAAAACAGGGGTTATTTGTAGTTACAATGCAGTGAGCTGCCAGTGTGCCTGAACATGGGATGCCCATGTGATCGCTGCGCCTTCGGATCGTGTATGCGGTTTCATGGCCTTTAAGGTATGACTACCCGGTCCAGTTATTCCCAAGCCAAACCCCACAACTTGTACTTGACTACAGCATTTCTTGGCTTGAAGACATCAAGAGAGGGAAGCTCCACCACTTCCTTTGGTAGCTTGTTCCAGTGATTTGGTGTCCTTACTGCTGAAATTGTGAGGCTCATTTCTCCCAGGAACTCGTTTGACTTGTGATTCCCCTCACTGCCTTTTTGTGTTGGCCTCACCCACCGTGCCCAGTGGAAGAGGGACAGCTGAGTGAGAGTATTTCAAGTTTAAATTCTAGTAATCCAACACAACTTTCTACAGGTCTGCAGCTTATTTTCTCCAGGGAAGTGGTGAACAAAACACTAGCTGGTGAGCAATAACCCTTCCGACTTGAAAGGCCTGACCTCAACACTCTCCTCCTCCTCTGCTTCTGATTCTGTAACAAGTTCTCTCCTGCAGTTAATTTAGAGGGAATCCCCTGCTGGAGGAAGGAAACAAAAATAGAAAATTCCTTTTGAGGAATATGCGCTGTGTAGCTAACCATGCTGGGACTGCATTGTTAGGAGAAACCTTGCAGAAATCAGGCCCACAGCATGAGCATTCATCAGTTTTGCAGAAGAAGCCGTCTGGCAGCCTGCTGTACAGATGCAATCCGGTCCTTCTGCGTGAGAGCAATAGAAAGTGCCTCCATGAGAGCTGAATTACAGCTGTTTTTATAAATCCTTTGCAATGCATGTTTCAGCTAAAACAACCTTACATTTAATCACATAGACAGAAGCCTGCTATAACCAAAATGTGGGTCTGACATCAGCTCCGTCTCTGCTTCCACAGCCTGTCTTAAACTCTGTTCTAAATGCATGGAAGAAAAACGTTTAAGGAGCTGAAAGAGATTTCCCGTATCTTGACGTGTTTGTTGTGCGGTGGCAGAAACACAGCTACAAGCTGGAGCTATTAGCAGCTAGCAGCAAGGAAATATCAGCACAACTGTGCGTTAATGGGCTTTGTCTCCCACTGACCTGCGCTTGCTGGAGAGCTAATGGGATGGTGTTTGACACGACAGCAGTGCACCGCCTGGTAATCCCACATGGCAGGGTCAAAACTCACATCAGTCATTCCTCCGGTTCGTCTCACATGGGTGCCTGGATGCGAGGGAGGGAAGCATCTGCAGCAAAGTCCTTAATGAGCATCTCTGGCGTGGCCACCTCCTGGAGGGAGCCCAGCGAGCAGCATCAGCGCCTGCCTCCCCTGCTCACCTCTGCCGGGCAGACAGCGTGATGGACTCTGGGGCTTCTCCGTGTGCCCAACGTGAGCTGATACAGGCTGACAGCTGCAAGGCACAGCCGTAAACGTGTGCTGTAACAGTGCTGTCAGTCATGGCTGGGGTGGGAAAATGCATCCTGCCCGGTACTGAATTTGCAGTGAATAGAAAGTGGATAAGTGGATAAAATTGCCTGCTGTGAAAAACGGGTGCTGAATCCTGGCCTTAATTAAGTGAATTGGGTTTGGTGGTTGCTTGGTGGTGTTGTTTTTTTTTTTTTTTTGGTTGGTTGGCTTTGGTTGGCAGGGGGTGGTTTGCATGTCTGTGTGCTTGTGTGCAGGTACAGCAGCCTGGAGGATGTCAGGATCAGCCTCAGTTTTCATTATCTGGTGAGCCGGAAGGCTGTCCCATTTCTGGCTGGAAGAAGGCATTTCTCACAACAGCTTCAAGACCAGCTCCAGGTCAGATGTGCATCACTGCCTGCCCAAGCTTCTCTCTCTGATTCCTATGCAGTCATCTGCTGCTCCCTGTTCCCACCTTCGTGCAGACACCACCACAATTTTTCCCTTACCATCTTAATTTCAACCCCCTTTTTTTCCCCACTGTTGCACAACAGGGTGGCTTTGAAAGGAGCCTTTAACTTAAGTATTAAAAACCCCAAATGAGCATGTTCGTGTCTGGCTGCGGAGCATCTAGCACGATTCCCTGTTGATGCATCCCACAGGAAACAGAAAGGATGGGAACAGCGAGGCGCCCACGCCATCCCTGTCCACCCTGTCCCGGGGCTCATTGCTGTATGTCACTGCTCTCCCCCCTTCAACCCACAGCGTGGCTGCATCAAACCCCAAGTGTACCAGGCTGGGAGCACGGCTGCCTCAGGCCCCTTCCTGGTTTCCAGCTCTTTTGCAGGGTAAAATCGAGCCTTTGTCCTGCTCTGCATCATGAGGCTGGGCTTCCTGTGGGGAGGGACAATGCCCTGTTGTTCAGGGCCAGCCTGCAGTGAGCTCCCAGCACCAGTCCCTGCAGTCTGGGCTGAGCAGTGCGGAGGTGAGCGCTTGTTTTAGGGAAGAATGCTACCTGCCGCTGCTGGGGGCAGTGATCGCATCCACCCCTGGCAGAAGGGTCCGAAGCTGGTCGGGCTGAGCCCCTGGGAATGACAGTCCGACCTGGGGCAATCAGGAAATTGCACAGTGAAACATCTTCCTCGTGACAAACTCCTTGTAGGTCTGCACTAGGCAGGGGAGGACTTGTACTTCTGCTCGTGGCCCCTCTGAGGAGCTCTGGGCCATCAGGGTGGCTTGGGCAGGCCGGGGCAGCGAGGGAGAGCAGACACTTGGCCTGCCTTTGGGAATGACTGGGGGTATTGCTAACCCATGCAAATAGCTCTCCTGTGGCTTCTCCCCTCTTTGAACACATGGATGGAAAATGCGCAGGCGGTCCCGGCGTGCCGACCTTGTGACAAGGTAGAGTCGCCATATGGTGCCACCATATGGGAAGCACAAGCCCAGCTGTGACTGTCTCACCCTGCTGCTGCTCCTCTCCCTTTGTCTTCCCACCAGAATTAGGGACAGGATGGAGGGAAACCCCAGGAAGCTCTGTCCCTTCCACATCCCTGGCTGCCCTCCCTTGCTTTCTGTGTGGGTTTGTGCTCAGAGGCGGTGCACCACACATGTATTTCTTGGTGAGAAACCGATACGGTCTGCTGGCATTTCTGTCAGAGTGCATGGTGCAACGGAAGGGGCTGCTGCGATCCATGCAGGAGCAGGAAAGGGGGGGTCCTGTCACTGAACTCATGGCTAGGTGCAGCGCCAAGCACAGCCCTAAGCAGGCTAGTGATATCACGTGTTTTATTCCTGGAAAAGCTTTAGGAGCCCTTAGTGGTGTGATGAGCACGCCACGGCGGTGCAGTGACTGGTTTCTCTGGGATTGACCTCCCAGAGGGAAAACTGTTTTGTGTCTCTCTCAGGCTCAGGTGCCCAAGACCTCTCCAAATCAGCCCAAGCAAATAGCTTTTCCCCTTCCTGGTGGGTAAGAAATGTGTCGTAAACAAACAGAAGCTGTCAGGGATCAGCCAGTGCAATATGCGTCTGATGTCCCGATTCCCAAGGCAGCACTACTGAGGTCCGGGCGGCGTTGTGACCATTGTGGCCCTCCCCAAACCACCCTGCTGCTATGGACACGTCTCCTGAGGGTGCCGGGGTGCAGGAAGGGGAACGTGGGTGCCCCTGCCTTGCTCCTGGAGGAGGGGGGCGCTTTGTGCGGCAGGAGTTCCTGCACGGGGCTGCCTGCCACGTCTGCGGAGGAAATCAGCCAGTTGTGTCACTCCGCTGGCTTCTTTCAGCAGTAGGAAACTGTGGCGAGGCCTCGTTCTGTGAGCAGCGTTGTGTTGGGAAGGGTTTCCAACACAAGTTTGATTTAGGAGGAGGCAAAGCGCTGACTGTTCCGCTGTGTGAGGCGACAGCGTTATCACTCGCCGCTCCTTCGGGTCCTGCAGGCCTCACGTCCTGTGGGACACGGTGAGCACAGCAAGGCGGGTCGTCACTCGGTCCTTTAACTCTCCTGGTTTTAACTGATTGGCATACTCGTTATTATTTACTTCCACGTTTACTTCAGCTTAAATGTAGTTACGTATAGTCATGTATACAGGCCTCCCTATTTTCTTCAAGGTTTCCTTGTGTGTTTTTTTTTTGTTTTGTTTTGTTTTTTTCCCAGCTCTGGGGACTCCATATTCTACAGGGTTAGTGTATGAACCCTCTTTCTTATTTTGCCCATAAAGCGCCAGCAGCGCTGGGGCAGAGCACATCCTTACCGCACAGAGCACTTCCGCAAGAGGAACGAAATCTGTAACGAGCTGACAGCAATGGGGATGTTTTATTTCATAAAGATGCTCAGGAGGGCCATGCCATCAGAACGATACAATGTGGAAGCCACATCCTGCCGGCTTGGCTAATCTGTAAAAGAGCTTTCAGTGTTTTCCCTTGGAGTAACAGCTTTAAATTTTAATAAGCTGTAGTGTACTTTCACCGGATGTCATAAGCTGATACAAAGTTTAAATGAGGTTAAGCAAGTGGGAGCCTAGGAGAAATGAACACGAGATGTAAATTATTTCCTCTCTTTTACAAGTTCACTTCACTGGGACTATTTTTGAAAAAAAAAAAAAAAGTGTTTTTCTTTCCTTCTCTGGATGATTCGACATCAGCGGAGGGAGACAACACTCAAAGTAGTCACAGAGCAGCTTCAGCAGGATGGACGCTTAATAGAAATGACACAGGATATTAATCAGGTTATTAAGTCACGTTACCTTTGTCATTTAGCAGATTTTGGGAGAGCTACCAAGTCACACACTGCTTCACACAAGCCTGTAAAACAAGGATTTGTAGGAAGACTCCTCGAAAGGTCACCCGGCCCTACCCCGGGGCAGGATCAGCGCTGTGTAAGTCTTTCCGGGCAGGCGGTTGTTCAGCCTATTCTTGGAGCCCTGGGAGGTGGAGAAGCACAGCCAGAGCTGCCACTGCCGTGTCCTCACCTCCCAGAAACATCCCTTGGCCCCGAGCTTCGGCTTAACCTGCACTTGTGGTGCCCCTGGTGCAGGAGGAGGTCCTTCCCCTTCAAGGTTATCGGTGGCTGCTGTCACTTCACTCTTCTCTAAACAGCCAGCCAAGGCCTAGGTCTACTTTATGTTTGTTTTCTCTTTGCAATGGTGGTGTAGGAAGCTTCCCAGCCTGGGACACCCAACACCGTGCTTGTGCTGGAGTGGTGATGGGCACCCTGCCCGCACCGTGCTGGGACCCTGAGGACAGCAGGGGCTGAGTGAGCCCTGAGGGTTGAGGGTTGTTTGTTTTTTTTTCTGCTACTGGCAATACTACAGAAAACTGAGGTGTAATGGTTTTTACTGGATATGATGATTTTGTTTGCTGGTTTCTAAGTAGCCCACTGAAATGGCTCCATAATATTCCAGGCTAATAGCATGAGCTGCTCCATTTTGAGCCTGAAAAGTCATTCCTGTACCCAGGAGCTGTACTCCTCGGTGGAGTGGGCATAGTAACACGCGCCGTGTGCTGGATTATATTTACGTGATTATACCCTCTAGGCAACAACCTGGTGCTTAAGAAATGAGTCAGTCAGAAAGACCAAGGCAGAGAGAATCAGATTTAGTGATGATGAGATTAGCTTCCAAAAGATCTGGACCGAAACAACCAGCATTTCTCCAAGATATGCTCTTCCAAATAGCCAATTACACTGCGCAGGTAGGAATATTGTGTGGCTCCCTGCAGTCTGAGCAAGCAGTGGCCACACACAGGGACTGGGATCTGCAGGGGCTGAGCTGGGACAGGTTGGCAGAACCAGCAGGAGAGGTGGGGGAGAGCCCAGGCGGGATGCTGATGGGTGTCCGGGGGGCCTGGTGGCATGGAAGAGGAGCAGGTTCCTGGGAAACACCTCCAGGGAAAGGGAAGAGATGGGACAAGGAGGAGAAATGCGTGCAGGGAAACAGCAGCAGGAAGAGGAAAGAACAAATGAGAACTGGCGAGTTGATAAAAGAACAAAAGGGCTTTGTCTCACATTAAAGGCAGATAACTACAGAAATAATTTTCCCATGTAAGCAATTACTGCGGCTACCCCGGGGATGGCATGTGGTGGCAGATAGGAAGGTCTTTATGCTCATAACTGGTTCCTGTGAGTGCTCCATCGGTGTGGCTCTGATGCCGTGTCAGGCAAGTGGAGAAATTCAGGCTTGCCGTGCAAATAGCTGGAAAACCAGCTTTAAAATCGTCTGTCCATCGGTGAGCAGGAGAAACCAATCAGGCAGTGGAACAGAAGAGCAGTGGCTCCTAAAGGGAGGCATGAGGCTCACTATATTCCGCTTGCACCCCTGGCAGGGGCTGCTGAGAGCAGCTTGCAGCTGTGGGGCAGTCACGTAGGCACGAGTCAGGTGGAAAGCAGACATAAGCCCCATATTTACTTCCAGCCTGATTTTCAGAAGTGCTGAGTGCAGACAACCCCCATCGAGCCGATGCACTGTTCAGCTCTGGTCTGCATTACAGCAGCACAGCTGGGAAGATAAGCCAGGTCTGAGAGATGCTCGGGGCACAGTAAACCAAAATCCAATTGGGTCTTCCTAATTGCATAGTTTGTGGTGTCTTCCTAATTGTATAGTTTTTATCTAATTATTTGGGAACAGTCACAATTACGGATCTGCTACAGACTGTAGATTTAAAGTAAAATACACACTAACTCATGTTTATTGAAAGTGCCCAAGCAGTTATTAATTTTTTACAGGTTTTCTGGGGAAAAAGGTGTTCCAGTTCTACAGCAGATCACATCGTAAAGTGAGCGGGATGTTTGCCATGTGTCTGTGTCTGACAGCACATTTCACCTTCCAGAATCAGATTTTTACCATGGGTTATTCTGTTGAGACTGGGAGAAATTTAACCAGGATGGATCAGTTCTTTTGTTGGAATTTGCCAAAGGTGAGCACATCATGACCCGGATGGGACCTCAGCTTTGCAAACTCCTGTTGGCACTGCTTAGCTGTCCTTAGCCCTGGATACGACTTAACCTGTCCTCCAGCTCCCATCTACCAGCACAGACTTATCTCGCTGCTTGTGCTGCGAGTGTTTTGACATCAGCCACTCCAAATTAGAAACTGATGTTATGGAAAACTTAGTAACATTAAAGAAACGCCAACCCATCCTCTCTGCTGCCTTATACTGAGCTTTGTTCACCCAAGCAATTTCTTACACTTCACAACCACCCAGAGGATGCAGGTGCAGGATTATGCCCTGGCAGGGATGCGATGCAGCTCTTGCCTCAAACCAGGACGCTGTGATATTTAGGGTACTCTCTGTACCACCACCTAGCATCCCAGGGACTTGGCCAATCCCGTCTCTTTCACTTGCAAAGAAATAGTGTTTATTTATTTATTTATATGCCCCCTTTTTAAAGCTCATATTGAATTTTGGTCCCTCCAGAAAGCAGCATTTTGGTCTTTAGCAGTGCCCACTGGCTGCCAGCCCATTGATGAGTGATTTCAGCTGGGGCAGGGGCCGGCAGCTTCCAGCAGGAGCCCAGGCACGGTGAGAAAGCCCCTCAAACTGGCAGGAACAATGAACCCGGAGCGGAGAGGGGAAGAATGAACTAGGTTAGGGGAAATACAGCCTGAAAGAAAAGGAAAGGACCAGCTGATCTGAAAGCCCCGATAAAAGCCCGAGACAAAGGACGAGAGAGCCTGGGAGAGTATCAAAGGGAAGCGGGAGGAGGAGTAGAAAGACCCGAGTGGAGACATGGAGCGCTGCCTGAGGGTGAGGGTTTTCCTACCCAAAGCAGAGGTGCTGAAAGCCGCTCAGCCTCTTCCATTTATAAGAACCCAGCCCCTTTCTGCCCTCTTGCTGGGAGCCCCTGACAACCTAAGGAACAGTTCCAGCAGGGAAACATATCCGTGCCCATCTGCAGCCCCGGCAGCGTCGGGCCCGATGGCTCATCCTTCCCGAGAACACCGAGTCACGGAGCTGGTGGGCAGAGAAGTCAGGGACTCGGCGCCCGGCACCCTGCAGCGGGAGGAAGCGTTGGTACTGCTGCTGCTAGCGTGGTTATTTTCTTCTAATAAAAAGGTGGGCATGACTCACTCCATTAAGAAACAAAAGCAAAGCTGTAATCTATTGAAAGGCAGTTGTTTGGATGCTCCGAGCGAGGTGTGTAAAAGGAGGAAGGTCAGCTGCGGGTCACATCCCATGATAAGCACACCCCCTGTCACCACTGCAGGCCAAGCAGCAAGCCTTCCCTGGGGAGTTTATTCTCTGGGCTGGTAAAATTCACCCCCCCCCAGCTTCAGCCTGCCGTTTCAGCCCCAGGGAGTGTGGGGGGAAAAAAAGCTCTCCTTCCCACCCCTCCCCGTGCGCTTGTGTTTCCTGAGAGGAAATGATGCTCTCGTGTGACCGCGCTGGCCCCCTCCTTCCTCCAGGGAGGGAGGAAGCGCAGGTTGTGTGCCGGGGGCTCCTTCTTGTGTGAGTGGGAGCAAACCTCCCCCATCGGGTGCCAGATCCCCCACCTGTACTGAAAAAGCTCCGGGGGGATTTGGCCTGCCCGTGGTGCAATGTGAAGGTGAGGGGTTTGGCACGGTGGTGGCAACGTTTCTCCTGGTGGGGAGCACGCTGATAAGTGGGGACGTCCAGCAACCAGATCCATCCGGAGGTGATGCCCAGCTGTCCCCACGGTGGGTGCAGAAGAAGGGTCAGAGCTGGGCCGCTGTGAGGCCAGGTGAAGCCAACACCCACGCCGGGCCGCCCTGCGAACATCTGCACCTACCCACAAGCCGTGCTATTTTCATTCCGTCTCATACCCGACTGACTCAGAGCAGAGCGGGGGGGTCAGGTTAGGAGGAGCGAGCCGGGGGCTGCACGGGGCTTGAAAGAGGAAGAAGAGGAGGTGCTTCGAAACTGGGTGCTGCTATTCTTTTGAGCAGCTCGGACGTTTTCCTTGCACGGTCCCTCCTGCTTCAGCTGCAGGCTATTTGAGGCAGGGCTGGCACTTCCTGCCTGCTATTGAGGTGCACATACTTGCAGGGCACCATCAGAATAAATAACACCCTGCTCTTAGACAGCTCCGCTGGAATCTTTCCTGGCTGTCATGAGCTTGGCTGGAGCTCATCCTTTTGCCCAACTTCTTCCAGGGATTGCCACCTCTCCTTTTGGCCACTTTGAAAACTTAACTACACGGAAAGGCCAAGATCCAAATTTCCCAATTCCCATGGATCTCCGTGGGGTGACTTCTGGCCACAGCCCGAGGTCTGTTGTGTTGTGAATTTGTGGGTCCCCTGACGCACGGTCCTGCAGCCTCTACATCCGCTGCGAGGCATGAGCCGTAACAACCCCAAACACTTCTCCTCTTGCAGGTGGCCCTGTGTTCCTGTTCAGCTCTTCCATGGCATTTACTCCCATTTACAGCCCCCATTGAGCTGTGACCCCCTTTGCTGCCAGGCTGTAAAACTGCAAGGCTCCAGCACCCCGGGGACGAGCACTGGACATCCCGTGCTCCTCAGCCAGCCGCCAGCCTGGCGTTGGCAGTGCCCTACAGCCAGGCAGGCATCGGTGGGGCAGGGGGAGAATAAAGGGAACCGAAACCCCTTTTGGCAGCCTGGGAAACCTGCCCTAGCACTGCCCTTCTTTATTTTTCTATTTCCTCCCCCCCCCCTTTTTTTTTTTGTTTTTTCCCCCTTTTTTTTTTTTTTCTCTTTTTTTTTTTTTTTTTTTTTTTATTTTTTCCCCTTTCCCTTTTTCCTTTCCCCCCCCTTTTCCCCTTTTTCCCTTCTTTCTCTTTTTACCCTTTTCCCCTTTTTCATTGTTTCCTTTTTTCCCTTTTTATTTTTTTCCCTTTTTCCCTTTTTCTTTTTTTTTTTTTACCTTTTTCCCTTTTATTGTTTTCCCCTTTTCCTTTTTTTTCATTTTTTTTTCCTTTTTTCTTTTTTTTCCCTCCTTTTTCCCTTTTTTTCCCCTTTTTCCTTTTTTAAAAAAAAAATATTTTTTTTCTTTTTATTTATTTATTTATTTATTTATTCTTCCACCCTCCTCCTCCTCCTCCTCGCCCCCCGGCTCTCAGCACGGGGGCGATCAGGCCGTTCCCGATGACTGGAGGATTTTTGCGGCGTTTTTCAGCTTCCTCTGCCCCCCCCCTGACTAACGCCGCCCGCAGCCCCCGCCCCCCGCCGCGCCGGGCCGGGAGGGAGGGGAAACCCCGCCGGGGGGGCGTGGCGCGGGGCGGGAGATGCCCATATAAGGAAAGCGGGCGCGTCACTCCCCTTATATGGGCAGTGCCGTCAGTGCCCGGCCTCCCATTCATATAAATTCCCGGCGGCGGCGGCCGGGATTCCCTGCGCGGGCTCTGCGCGGCGCCCCCATCCCCTGTCCGTCCGTCTGTCTGTCCGTCCGTCCGTCCATGCGGAGCGGCCCCTCCGGCTGTTAGGCTCCCGGGCGCTATGAAAGTCACGTCCCTGGACTGCCGGCAGCTGCGGAAGCTCCTGCGGAAGGAGCCCTCCCGCTGCCTCGTGCTGGACTGCCGCCCCTACCTGTCCTTCTCGGCCTCCTGCCTCCGCGGCTCGCTCAACGTCAACCTCAACTCGGTGGTGATCCGCAGGGCCCGCGGCGGGGCCGTGCCCCTCCGCTTCGTGGTGCCCGACGAGGCGGCCCGAGCCCGGTTGCTGCGGGGTGAAGACGAGGGGGCAGCGCCGGGGGCGTCCCGCCTGGCGGCCGTGGTGGTGCTGGACCAGGGCACGGGGCACTGGCAGAAGCTGAAGAAGGACAGCACGGCGCAGATCGTCCTCAACGCCTTGCTTTCCAGCCTCCCCGAGGCCGGGACCAGGGTCTGCTTCTTGAAAGGTGAGAGGCCTGGGGGGGGCGGTGAGGATCCGGCCCCGGAGCCCTCCGGGGCAGCGGAGACCCCCAGGGGCTCCCTTCCCCTCTCCAACGCCCGCTGCCCGGGCTGTTAAACTGCTTACTGAAGGAGGGCAGGGGGGGTAACGCCGGGATTTCATCGCTTTTCCACCCACTGGCAATAAATCCCGGATGGGCTCTGCCGGCTGAGCCGCGCTGCCTTTCCGCTCTACCTCCCCCTCGCCTTTGAGACTGGGAAGAGCCGGGGAGGAGGACGGAAAGTTTTTGGGGGGGGACGACGAGAGGGCGAGGGGCTGCGTGGGGAACGGCGTCAGCCGGGGCCGCTGCCCCCACCGAAACTCCGGGGCTCTGTGGGGCCGGCGGTACCGCCCCCCACGTGCGTGATAGCCCTCTGATTGCGGTTTTTGTTTTCCTTTCGGGTAAACCGGGGCTAATAAAGCAATAATAATAAAGCAGAGTGGCCTGCCCTTTCTCCTGCCCGTCCCCCCCCCCGCTCCATGTGGCTCGGCAGCGCCTTTGTCCTTTTGCCCTCCCGGCTCCAAGCCCTCTCCCCCCCGCCCCGTTCCCTCTGGCGGTGGTGCCGGCCGGGGGGGACTTCCCTGGGAGCCCCCGGCAGCAGCAGGGGGCATGGCTGGAGGAGAAATTGGGGCCATTTCGGGTTTCTTAAACTCTGTCCGCGTGTCCTCACCGGCCAGGATTAACAGGCTTTTATTAAGCCTTTTATTAAAGTAGGGTTTTTTGTGTCCCCCCCCAACTTGTGCTTCCTATAACGAGCAGTGCCCAGAGGACATCCCTGCTAGGGTAGAGGCATCTCCAGCACGGGTATTGCCTGGTTCCAAGGGGAAGGAAGACACTCAGGGCACTTTGCCATGACCCTGGTTATGCCCCAGCACTGCCAGCCTGCTGCAGTCACCCCAAAAGCACCAATCCTGCTGCCCCGGGGCAGGGATGCCTGCACTGTGTGGGGCCAGGCAACTCCTTAGGGACCCCATTAAAAAAGGGATGAACAAACATCTCCAGGGTCACGCTAGGAAGTCTGCGGCAAACCAGGGGCTGAATTAATCTCTGCTGACTCTCAGCCTGTTCGTGTAGCCACAAGATCATCCTCCCCTCCTCACGCACTAGCCCCACGCTTTGAAGTGGTGGCTGTGGCTGTGGGCAGTTTATCTGGGGCGGAGTTGTGTGTGGGCTCTGCTTTGCATCTTCTGTGTATTGCAAAGCCTCTTTCTTGAAAGTCTGTCGACTTGGGGCTGAAAGCGTTTCCCCTTAGTGAAGGAGGAGGAGGTTTCCCCCTTTTCACCCTGCTGTGAAGTCCTCTGGGTAACAGGCTCAGGCCCGTGAAGCCCACGGCTCCGTTTCAGATCCGGTGTGACTCAGTGGGCAGCTCTGCTGATTCACTGGGGCCACGGACCCCCAGGAAGCTGGTGGGGCACGGGGAAGATTTCTGTGACACTGGGGAAATAAGTCACCATGCAGCACCGGGCAGTGCTCACAACAGGGACCTTCGGGCTCCGAAGCACTGGCTTTGCTGCCTCCTTTGTGTCTGTGTCTTAGCTGCGCTAATAATGGGCTGTAAAACCACTGGGGGAAAGCTCCTCGAGGTTCCCCGTTATATTCCTGTTTTCCTCTGTGGGGAAGCCGGGAGGTGTTGGCTATTTGAGGGCTGAGGTGGTCTCACCTCCGAAGCAGTGATGGGATGAGTGAGGCCCCACCAAGCATTCTGGGGTCTGGCCCCAGGCAGGGCAGCAAGCGCAGGGCAATTGGATGCTGAGCTGGGTGCTGGCCCCTGCCCTCCCTCGCTTTCTGGCTTGTAGGGGCTGTGTGTGTCATCTCATCTGTGGAGGTGCAGTTTTGTTCTGGCTGAGCTCAGCCCCGGCAGGGTGAGGATGATTGCGTGGTGGTGGGTGAAGAGCTTGCAGAAAGATAAAATAACGTATAGTCCCCTGGTGCTGACAGGGATTCTATTATTTATTGATTAAAAATGAAGCACAGCGCAGCTCTCCGCGATGAGCAATCTCGTATTTGCAGAAATGACCTCAGGGAAGCTAGGTTGAGTGGGGAGGGGGAAGCGAGGAGATTGCTGCAGGATGGGATGAGAAGATGACTCACTGTAAGAATGGCCTGCAAATATCCTGATCCCCAAGGCTTGTAATTAACCATTCACCAACTGCATGCATGAGCTGCCCCAGAGACACGAGACATGTGGCTGTTTGAACACACATGCTGATTTGGCTCAGGCGGGCTTGTGTTCATTCAGGAATAAAAACAACAACATGGGGAGTAAAGGAGGATCGTGACTATTTCCACGATCCGTACATATTTTTCCTATGCGATGGCAGTGGCTGGGGGCAGGGAGAAGGAGAGGTCAGCTGTGTAAAACAAGAGGATTTAAAAGCACACCCTAAGAAAGGCACTTTGGGATCAGGGCAGGCTGGGGAGCTGCTCGTGTTTGGCTTTTCCACCCCCGGTTGTTAGGGATATCACTTTATCAGCCCCCCTCTCCACGGCCACATTGCTGCTGACCCGCTGCCTCGTGCTGGCTGGATTTGGCTGGGGCTGGGGGAGTGGGAGGAAAGGTGCGGGTATTGCTGAGTGCCAACCGACTGCCAAGTCTCCCTCCTGGCCCCCGTCACAGAAAGCAGACTTTCGTTACATTCAGTGGGCTTTGGATCATGCCGTGCTCTTGCAACACAAGGACCCCACGGCACGACTGAGTGGGCGACAGCCGCACGTCATGGCTTTCAGCACACATCTGCTCAGGCATTGCAAACATCTGAGACACCGGCGGTGTGGGGCTGAAATGTCAGGGGGAGCTGCCCTGGGACCACACGGGGTGGCCGTGGGCCGGGGGTGCTGGGATCTGCAGCACTTCCCCTGTTGTGAAACCGCTCCTCGAAATGGGGCACCCATGCTGACACTGCCTGTCGGGGCGAAACAGTCGCGGGTTAATGAACCGGATCGCAGGGTTTGCTCACAGAGCCTTGTTTACTCGAGGGCTGTGCTCTAAAGGATTACTGAGTTTACCTGGTCAGGAGCTTCGCCATTCATTTTTGTCCTGAAAAATCGCAGGTGGCCGACACGCAGCACAACCAACATTTGCAGGCTGTTTCTGCTACCTGGCTTACTCACCTTCATTTTGGAGGTTGTGTGCCCCTGTGCAGCCTGTTCCTAGCCTGGAAGCAGGCAGTGATTTAGCTGACGACAAACTTTGAGTAACAATGTAATAATAGGATTAATTCCTTTTCATTAGCAGTGCACTGAATGTAACGAATGCAGCGTTTAACCATGCGGAATAGCTCATGTGGGGCCATTCAGTTGTCAGATGCTGTCACAGGATTTCATTAAGTTTTACAGCAGTTATTTAACAGATTGGTTTCAGAGGGACTGTCTTCATTAACTCGCTGTCTCGTGCATGGCGGTGATTAATGGCACGACTGCGAGCATCGTGTGCCTGCGTCCATTCAAAAATGCAGATAAAACATTTGTGCTGTCCCAACGCGTGCAGCAAGAACAGCTCTGGAGAGGCTGAATTCTCCCTCTCCCTCTCTGACACTGGCAGTGGTGCTGTATCCATGTGGGGGAGGGAGCTCAGGCCCTGCTGCTCTGGGGTTAATGTTTTCTAGGCTCAACAGATTTACACTCGCTAACAGTTTTAATCTCTATCCATCGGCTTTTAGCAAGTTAATCATTGTCAGTGGTATCGGAGGTTTTCCTTTGGATCCTGATGTCTCTTAAACAAGCTTCCCTGGGGATAGGCTTCTCCTAATCAACCCCGGGCAATGGCAGCGTGGCTCTGTCCCACTTCATTACCAGTGCCCAAGCTTCATTTATCCTCCGCTTTAATTAAACCACTTTTTTTTTTTTTTGGAAGTGCAAACATCCGCAATTCTCTTTTTTCCCCTTCCCTAGGGGGATATGAAACCTTTAACTCGCAATATCCTGAGTGCTGCGTGGATGGAAAGCTCATTTCCCCCGAGAGGAACGACGTGGAGAAAAACCTTGCCAGCCACTGTGAGAAGCAGAGTGCCAACCAGAAGCCTGCCTACGACCAGGTGTGTGCCACCGCGGGGTCACCTTGTGCCACCGGGCTCGGTACTTCTGTTCCCTGGCCCCTCGGGCTTCATAAGGCTTATATGTTCCAAAGGCAGATGTGTACGAGCCTCTGTGGTGCATGGGATTTGGTAGTATTTAGGTTATTACATGAAGTTACCATGTTTTGATCGGAAAAGTAGTTGTAATGGCTAGGGAGGTGGCAGCTCTGGATCTGAAGGTGACACCCCACGTGTCTCACCGATGCTGGCACAGGCTGTCAAGAGGTTGTCACTGTCCACATAAATGTGTGCTGCTGGTCAGCATCGCTTCCACCTGGCTTCACATTTAGGCAACAGCAGGAGGTAAAAATAATAACAACCTGTTCAGCCCCACAGCTGCGTTTAGGGGCAATTTATCCCATGGTCAGGCAGCCCCAGGCACACAAGGGAGCTGCTGGGGCTCTCAGGCAGGCAAAGCAGCACCGGAGGCCCCGGCAGGGTGTTGTGGAGTGGGGCCCCATGGGGTTTTTGTGGGGGGAAGTCCCCGTGCCCCCGCACCCGCCCCCGGGGCCGGGGAAGACGTGTGCTCCGACATGTCACCCTGCGGTCGGGCTGCTTCCGCACCAGGCCCACCACACAGCCAGCCCCCGTGTGCCTTCTGGGGGGGCCCTGGCCTCCCCCCAGCATGTAGGTGGCTCCTGGCTGTCCCCAGTGTGTGGCACCGGCTGGGCTGGGTGGCTCGGGGGGGGGCTGGCAAGGTGATTTCTCGCCCCCAGGAGCTGGCGGCCGCGGTGGCGCATCATGGAAAGTTACCTGCTGACATGGCCCCGCTGACACGTCTGTGTCGGGGTGGCTTTCTGCTGGCGGTGTCGTCACCCAGCCTGCTCTCCTTCTGGGGAAGGAGGAACCGAGATTACATCTCGGGTGGGTGGCCCTGTGTGGTGCCGGTGACGCAGGGGAGGGGGTGTCCCCAGCCCGAGCCCCGTGGGGTGTCCCGCTGGGGGTGTGCTCTTCAATGGGGCTCGGGAGGTGTGAGTAGTGTCTGAGCCCCGTGCTGAGCTCTGGCTGCCTCCTCCGTCTACCTCCCGGCCTCAAACGTGTTTTAGCAAAGCCTCTGTGGGGACAGCCCCACATATGAAAGCACTTCGGGCCGCTCCTGAGGGGCAGCGCTTTGACGAAAGCCGGAAACCTCCTGCGCGAGTGGGCTGGCTCCGGCTTCGTGCCTCGCAGATGTGGACAAGAAAATGAAAACCTCCTTCCTGTGTGGGCTGTGCCATAGCAATGATTCACTGGGCAGCGACACCGGGGTCTAAAACCATTTGGGGGGGAGGGAGCGGGCACCCGCTCAGGCTCCCTTGCCTTTCTCTTTGTGATATCAGGCCTCAAAATACCTGTGGGAAGGCGGTGTCATTCACATGTTTCTGCTCCTTCTCTTCCAGGGTGGCCCAGTGGAAATCTTGCCTTTTCTCTACCTTGGTAGTGCCTACCACGCCTCCAAGTGTGAGTTTCTCGCCAACCTGCACATCACGGCCCTGCTCAACGTCTCCAGGAAAAGCTCCGAGCCCTTCAAGGACCAGTACTGCTACAAGTGGATCCCGGTGGAGGACAGCCACACGGCCGACATCAGCTCGCACTTCCAGGAAGCCATCGACTTCATCGGTAAGTGCCCAACTTATGTTGCTGCATTTCAAGTTCTTAATGTCAAATAAGCAGGCTGCAAAGCAAAGACCATAGTGGCAGGGAAAGCATGCTTTTCCTGCTCTTTTAAAGATGCATTTCAAACAAATTTCTGTATCTTCCTATGTATTCATTTATTTTACAATACACATTCAGAAGGACTCTTTGTGTAAGTTCCCAGTGTAGAAGTTTAAGCTCCCTTCCCAGCATCTCTCCTGGCAGAGGGGCTTCGGCAAGGAAGGGACACTCAGAGCAAGGTTTCGGGGAGGCTGAGGAAGGAAAATGCCCCCTCCTCACTGCCACCAAGCAGACAAGGCAAGTGAGCTGCTTAGCTTTGTTTTCTTTTCAAAGCAAGCTTGGGTGTAACTTCAGCATTACGGGGGAGCAAACAAGTATAGCTGAATAACATTGAAGTGTATTGATTTTTGTGTAGATGAAAAAAGAAAAATACATGTATTTTGGGCCCTGTAAAAGCCAGGTGAATGCATGGTTAGCTTATGACCTTGCTGTGCTGGGACACCTCCCAGAGTCAGCATCTTAGAAATGAGGCATCTCCCCTTATCACAGACCTGTTCCTTTTTTAAAATCATATCACTATCTCACCCTTTAAATACCCCAGTGGGGAACAAAAAAAAAGGCTTTTAGAAAACTCAAGGGCCATCCCTTCCCAGTGCTGCATTGGCATGGGGTAGGTGAGTGGCACAGCAAGGGGGAGGCTGGTCTGTCAGCAGCACAGTGGATTTGTGGGGTGGAGCAGCCTGAGCCTGGGTGGGGATCGTGTTGAAAACAGGGCTGTTGTTCTCCAGGAGTGTGTCAGAGAAACAGAATAAAACCCCAGTCACAGACTTGAGACTCATCACCCATCTGAATTTGAGCTCTTTGACACTGCAGGCAGGAGGGGGGGAAACAAACAATGTCAGGGTGCCCTCCAAGACCTTTCTCTTCCCGGTAAAGGACTTCTCACAATTTTCAGGGAAACCTTAATTCACTTTTCCGTCCCATCCCCAGCACTTTCTGATAGTAGTTGAGTCACTTGGAAGTTTCCCAAAGTTTTTTGAGGGTGGTTTCAGTTTTCACTTTTATGAAACTGTGTGGTGGAGTTGCTGGGAATGACTCAAATCTGTGTCTTCCTTCTTTTGCACACTAGTTAAGAATAACTGGTCTTGGTGGCACTGGTCCCCCAGCAGGCAGTCCACGACAGGGAAATGGTAACTTGCTGGGCTCTGTTTCAGTGCCACGCAGTGAGCACCACACTCAGTGCATTTCTCCATAGATTGGAGCTTGAACATCTTGCTCAAGGCAAGAGACCAGAGGATGTCTATTTTTGAACTGCATTTTAGTGTGGAAAGGGCTTATTTTAAGCACATTCTCTTTAATCTAATAACAATCATTGTGTTGTGTGAGTAACCACAGTGGCTCCCTGTTGTGTAAAATGGGTGCTTTGCATAAGCCTTTTATATCCTGACTTAATTACAGCCTGGTTAAGGGATGCTTGGACTTAGCAGCTGCCTACCAGTCCTTTTGTGCTTTGTGGCTAGGGCCCCAGGGAGCGGGCGCAGCCTCCCCACCCAAGGGTACCTCTGGGCACAGCCGCTTGCTGCTAACTGGCCAAGCAGGGGGACAGGTTGGGGCTTTAAAGAAAAGCCCTGTTTTTCTAGCAAAGCTGACAAGAGGAAGCCAGTGCCGTGTTCCACCATCAGCTTTGGGCACGTGTCACAGCATCCTCTCCAACCCCAACGACAGCTGATGTCTGCAATGACTTTCTTTTTCCCCAGATTATGTCAGACGAACGGGGGGCAAGATCCTGGTGCACTGTGAAGCGGGGATTTCACGCTCTCCTACCATCTGCATGGCGTATCTCATGAAAACCAAGAAGCTCCGCCTGGAGGAGGCCTTTGATTACATCAAGCAGCGCCGGAGCCTGATCTCGCCAAACTTCGGTTTCATGGGACAGTTACTACAATATGAGTCAGAGATCTTGTCTTCCACCCCCAGCCCACCTGTCGCCTCGTGCAAAAGAGAAGCCGCGTCTTTTTTTGCGGAAGAACTGACGTTAGGCAAAAATTTTGAAGGCTCGTGTTTCGCCTTTCCTACCTCAGTGTTGAGTTCTGTGCCCATCCACTCTCCCGTCCACCAGCTGAAACTCAGCCCGATGACAGCATCTTCATCCTGCTGAGAGCCCCACCGCCCCGGGGAGCCCGGAGCTGGTGCAGTCCTCTGATCCTAACTGTGACCCCAACAAGAACATTTCATGAACGTGCAATAGAGAAACCTCACTGACTTAGTCTGAGACAGAGCAGTCATTGTGGGTGATACTTCCCATATGTGTATGCTGACTGAGGCACAGATGCTCTACGTGTGGCAGGTTTTCTGAACTTTTAATGTCCTTTTTAAAAAAAAAATGAAAAAGAAAAAAGTGCTTTTCTAGGTTTTTATCCAGAGTGTGCAGCCACTACTGTATTTCCAGATTCTTGGGAAGCAATGAAGTCCATTTTGTATGTTCCCAGTTCCCACCTCATTCCCTTTTTGTTTTTGAGAAGAACCTTAAATTTTCAAGCAATAAATAGCAGCTATGGGGAAGAAAGCAGAATGAAAAGCCCCACCTCAACATTTGCAGGGGTGGTGAGAGTGAAGAGCATGCTGCTGCTTCCCCAGCTTCCCTCTCCCTCTTAGCATCGTGTTTCAGGGAGCAATGCGCTGGGTGGGCAGGGGCTCCCTGCCTGGCCCCTCTTGCACAACCAGGTGAAAATCCCCTCTCCTGTTCCGGTTTCTGCAGTGCCAGGTATTGACCACAGTGTAACTGGAGACCAAACTGGACCAATGATCCATTCAGGTGTGGCATTTCCCGTACTTCTGCATTTGCCTTTGTACTGGACATGCTTTTAACTGAAGCAAGGAACTTAAACTATCAGGTTACCCTGCTGAGCTATTATATTCCCACCTGTTATTTAAGAACAGCCCTAGAATACTTGAATGTCTCCACAACCCTCCTCCAAGTTACTTCCCATCAGATGACACTGTAACTACTGGATTTTTACACCAAAAAAAAGGAAAAGCTTGGCGTTTCTGGTCCCTCCCAAGTGTTTCTGACGTGTGTTGTGCGTGGTAAAGTGGTCTTGTTCAGTGTTATGTGGCTTGCTTAGTGTGTGTGGTCACCTCCAGCCAGCCTTCCTCTGTGAAAACTGTTTTCTCTTGCATTGAGTTTGTCTGCAGGAAGCTCGGAAGGAGCTGCTCTGTCTGTTGACCTTTTTATTTTATTTTTTATATGTAATACGTATGGGAAATGGCAATAATTTCCAGAAGTTCTCGTGAATGTGAAAGAAAGCCTGCAACTTTTTATGGAGTGTAAAAATAATAATAAAAAAAAAAACTGTGAGGAAAAGCAAGATGTCTGTCATCCTTGGAGTGAGCTGGAGCTGCAGGAGTCCTTGTGCCAGGAGGCCAGCCGAGAAAGAAGCTTGCCCCAAGGTGGCGTGGGGAGGGCAGGCAGTGCTGGGCCCAGTGCTGAAGCGCCCCAAGGTGCAAGCCCAAAGGGGGGGAAGGTGAGGGGGAGGATTTTTTTTGAACAAAGTGACATGACTCATGGTGGCGTCACTTCCCAGCGGCTGGGCAGGCGCTTCTGTTTTGATTCATGCATCTTTTATATAAGCTGTGCCGTCTCGCTGCAGACGAAAGCCTGCAGTCAGCAGGCCCCCGCTTCCTGCCCAGCACCAGTGGTGGGGACACTGTGCCCCGGGTTGGTGACAGACTGGTGTCACCAGCCACCCCCTGGTGTCACCCCAAGTGTAGGGCATGTGGGCAGCCCACAGGGCTCACCCACTGCAGGAGGCGTTCTGTGTGTTTTTATTAATAAAAAGGTGTTTGAATGCCAACATCTCACAAGCCATTTCACACCTCGCCTCAGCTGGAAGCTCTTCAGCTCTCTCTGGCTCGTTGCTGTGGCACATCTAAGAGCTGTGTTTTCAAGTTTTTGGGTTGAGAGCCAAAGCTCTGGGTGGGTTATAAATCGCCTATGCCCTGTGGGGTTAATCCATTTGTAACATCCTCCCCGGAAAGCAAATCTCAGGTGAGAAGCTGTCACCAGAGAGGAGCCTTGGCTTTCCATTCTGTTTCCTTGGGAAACCTGAGCACAGGAGCTAGCAGCTGGGGAGGTGAGAGGGGGTGAGGTGATGTAGGAAGAGCAGATCAATTAATTCTCTTGGAGAGCTGATTGCCCCCCTCAGGGAGCTTGGGAAAGTGCTCTCAGGAAAGGCCAGGGCCAGTTGCAATGCAAAGGTACAATTTGGAGCAGAAAGGCCGCAAGGCCTGGCAAAGGGGGCTGTATCCTGAACGTGGAGGAGACCTGCAACCTGTATGGAAACAGAGCAACCAACTCTAACTAAACCAGCATAAGATGCCTTCTGTGGTGGGACCAGGCTGTTTCTGAGGAGCAGCAAGCCCTCCACAGAGCCAATGATGTTCTGCCCAGGCAGGGCTGATGGGCTTAACTGGGGTCTGCTGCCTGGTGGAGCTGAGCACAGCAGCTGGAGGAGATCAGGGCCAGGTGGAGCAGCCAGGTATTTAGCAGGGAGGGAAGGCAGCTGCTTTGGTTTTGGAGAGGGGCTGTGATCCTGGGTGGTACACAGTGTGTTGGTGGATGTTGTTGGCAGAGGGAGCTGCTTGGCTGTGCTTCAGGGGGGATGGGGAGCCAGAGTACTGCAGGAGCCTGAAGCAGGGCAGTTGTTGTGCATGGGCATAGCTGACAAAGCAGGATGGCTCCTACCTGGGAGGTGAGATGTGTGAATTAACCTGCACAGGCAGGGCAGGAGCCCTGGTGTTTCACGTCCTGGGCACCAGCACCCAACAGTTCCCACCACCCTTAGGGAGAGGAACGGCCCTGGTGGGGTTTTACACGGGGCAAGTTCACCGGGGTGAATAGGATGGGGAGATCCGGGGGCTTTTGTAGCCCGGGTGGGCCTGTGGTTCAGGTAGCTCGCTCCCAGGGTGGGAAGCTCGGATCAGGCAATGGGCACGAGCCCAGGTGTGTGGGAAGGACAAGCTGAAGGACGGGGACTGATGGTGGCAGTGGCTGAACCGGCGGGTTCAGTGTGCCTGTGCCCTCTGCCAGCCAGCTCAGCAGGTGTGGGGATCTCACAGACAAACCTCTGATGGTTTTGATGGAAAATACGGGCCTGAGTAGCTGTAGCAGCAAGGGGGAGGCCAAAGCAGGGTGGTTTTAGACACTGGAAAATGTAGGTGAGGGGTAGGTGCTGCACCCTCAGGCAAAGCTTTGTTTAAAGCTTATATTTTATGACACCTGAATCCAAAGAAGATGAAA
Source organism: Nettapus auritus (assembly GCA_011076525.1). Classification (NCBI taxonomy): domain Eukaryota; kingdom Metazoa; phylum Chordata; class Aves; order Anseriformes; family Anatidae; genus Nettapus; species Nettapus auritus. The sequence goes on from CM021770.1 coordinate 26,503,793, forward strand.
GGAAATGTCACAGACAGGGATTTTGTGGGGTCTGCTGCCCCCAGAAGTGCTGGGCCAGGGCTGTGCTGGGATGTGTGTCTCACTCCACTGCCATTCCTGATGGTTCTGGGCCCCTCAGCACTGTCTGGGGGCTGTCTGAGCTCCTGGAGTGGGTATGCATTGAACAACATTTGTGCCACGCAGCCTTTGGTCCCATGCTTTCAGCCTGGCAAAGAGCAGTCATGTTGCAAGCGTGAGTGCTGTTGCTCAGCCCCTGTCTCTGCATTGTACAGGCTGCCTCTCCTTTCTGCCTCCAAGACAAATCAACCCCCCGAAAAGCTGCCACGAAGAATAAATGTCTTTACATGGCTGCAAATCAGATTGTGAAGAGATCTGGGGCGGGGGTGGGTGGGTGGGCGCTGTCCTTAAGTGTCCCTGAATCTTCTTTTAAGCCAGGCGTTTGCTGGTGGGATTTGCAGCCTGTGCTGCTTACAGAGAACCCTCCAAAAGGCAGGAGCTGCCTTGTGGCGGTGTTTGTGCTTCCAAAGCAGCAAAATGTGGGGCTTGTGGCCATCCTTCACCCCTGGCCATGCAGACTGGGGGTACAGCACCAACTTGTACCTGGGTGTGATGGGTCAGACTCACCTGCCCAGCATGTACCAGGGTGCCCGTGCATCCCTGAGCTCCTTGGGGCCAGCGCTGCTCTGACCCCCGTCCTTTGTGGCGATGAGCTGCTTTTTCAGGAGACAGAGCCTGAATGAACAGGGCATTCCACAAGCGTTGTTGTTTGTATGTTAAAAACAACACTTCCCTTGCTGGGAAGTCAGAGGACCAAATGTGACCGGTAACACGGCAAAAGTAAGGCGGGATGGGTCTGACCCCCCGGCTCCACTTTTCACGGCTTTGTGCTAATTGCAGAGGAGACGCGATGCCAGCTCACTCTCCGGGGAGAAAACGGCAGGAACCAATTTGAAGAGCCACATAAATATGGAAGTAGGATTTTTTTTGGCGTGGGAGGTGTTACCAGCACCACACATTATGGTTCCTCGGCTTTATCACATCATAGGCTTTTACCGAGACATGAGTAAGTTCTCTAAATAAGGAATATGAAAATAGCTTGTGAAATAGGTTGAGTCATCAGAGAAAATCAAATGAAGCTCTGATACCGGGGCCTCGGTTGTGAAGTCCTACTTTGTTTTACAGTCACATTATAAACTACAGAGTCATTTCAATCTGATTATGTCAGCTTCAAAATTCCAAGTACTCTGCCATCCAGGTGATTTTAAGGCTTCCCAAATGGATCCATTTTTTTGCTAGCACTTGTGCTGCATCCCTCCTGCCCATGAGCACTCTCAGGGAATGTAAAGGTTACCAAGAGAAATGGCTTCTGTGGCTAGAGCTGAAATGCTCAGCACTTCTTTTAGCGTTGTGTAGCTATTAAGGAGGATTTATGGCCCCTAGATATCCCTTTCAAGTACTAGCTTCCCCTGTAGAAGTCCCTGGCTGTTATTTGTAGCTCCTGGGAATCCTAGCAGGACCGGTTGTACTGGGAGCTGTACAATAGCACACAAAATCAGAGAGCACTTTGAGTCCAGGAGTGACTGTGGTACATGAAAGGGGAGGAAGAAGCACAGAGACGCAAGGGGACAGCATTGCCATAAGGACACTCGTGTCTGTGCCACGGATTGCTGCATATATCACAACGGGTCCCAGGCTAGGAAAAGCATCTGTAGGAGATGAGTGTGCACAGGATCCATGGGACCCAGTGCATCTGGTGTATGTGAGAAGTGGGGAGCACCTGAGATGTAAATCCAACAGTGGCTGGCAGCCCAGGGCCACAGACAGCTGGTGACACAGGGACCCTGTTGGGACCCTTGGATGGTCAGAAATGATAGCCAAAGTGGTAAAGACCTCAGACATCTTTGGCACAGCCATTTTCCAGACTGGGTTTTGTCGAGTTACTCATGTTAGTAAAGTTACTCACATGAGTAAGCATTCATTAGACCGGGCTTAATTCTCCCGAGTGAACTGATAATGTAGTTGTTCATAGGCACGCTCTCTCTTCTCTCCCTTTATGAATAGGGGTTTATTTCTGGCGCACAGATACTCCATTTCTGAGACTCCTTTGTAAAGCAGACGGCGTTTGATAGTGAGTCATCTCTCGTTATTAAATCGCCCATACATCGCGAGCCGCCTGCAGGCCCTGATCCAGAGCCTACTGACTTCAGCGGGGAGGATGGCTCCCGGACACGAAGTGTGCTGGATCGGGCTCTGGGTGAATCTTTATTTTAAATCTGTATTTTAAGGAACTGTTTGTTCTAATTGGAACTAAAATTGCTGCTGCGTCAAAATGGAATATGAGGTCTCCAGGACTCAAAGTGGAACAACGGGTGTATGCTATCTGCTCTAATGCCTCCAGTCACGTTAAGTCAAGTTAGCCGGAAAATCAATCGACATGAGTGCCAGCGTGACCGGGAGCTGCTATCCGGTCGAGCCCATAGAGGCTTGCCAAGATGAAGCAGATTTCTAACAGGGATGGAGCAGATCTGTGCACCACATCTCCTAGAGATGCTTCCAGCCTGTGGTCTCCCTGGCACTGCCGCTGCTGCCCTGCGTAATTACTGCGGCTAACGGGAGCCCGGGGGCGAGGCGCTGCGGGGCGGGTTGTGGGCTCTGCCCCCAGCTTTGAGGGCAAGCGATGTAGTGTGCTCTGTGCACTTCTTACATTTGTCAGAGGCGTAAAGGAAGTGAGTGAGACCTGAAGTGACCGAGCTGACCAGATGGATCCCTTGAGTATACATAAAAGCACCGTAGCAGCAAAACTGTGTTTTCCCCAGCACAGCTCATTTCTCCTGCAGAGGATATTTCTGCTCTGCTGGTACAAAGCAGAGCTTTGCTGATGTGGCTCTGCTCACGCAAGGAGCATTTTGCTGCTAGAGTGGACCTGAATTTCTCTCTAAGCGTTTCTTGCAGGCTTATCCGTATGCCTCTGCATCCTGCCTCGCACCAGGGATAATGATATTGATCTCATTCTGAGAAAGGCATAAGGCTTTTTTCACATGTTTGCAGTGCGCGTTAGACCCCTGACAAAGGATGTCCTGAGCACAAAATCTTGTTACCGTGATGTATTTATTGTACTCTGCGGTTGTGGGGCCATATGTTCCGTATCACAATAAAGAGTTTGCTTTTGTTTCCCCCCAGGCTATAATGTTGTACATGGTTAAAACCAAAAGGGAGCAGGCAGTGCTGTCAGACCACCTCCACGGGGTACGCCCGCCGCTCTGCCAGGAATCGGACAATGGCAGCCCCAGGTGGGTGGCGAGAAATCTGCGCTGTGCTACCGAGTGCTAAAGCATTGCCATGGCTCAGCTTCCTCAATCCGGCTGCGAAGAGCAGCTGGTCTTCTGGCCGGCAGCTCGACATATGCGGGTGGATATGGTGGAGAGAATTGATCAGGGGCCACCGGTGGGGAGCAGGGAGAAGGGCAGCGTGCTCTCCTGTGTGCTACCAAGTGCCAAAGTGGCTCCTGACAGCTGGGATTACCAGACCCAGCTGCAAGGGGTGATTGCTTTTCTGGACTTGTGTGACATCTGATGGGGAGATGCTCCAGCTGCATGCATGTGGGGAAATCTGGAGGATAGGGAAAGCAGAAGGCTCCGCATAGCTGCCCACTGCCTTGCTCAAAGCTTGTGGCACCCTGGGGAAGGTCATCCGGCCAAGTGGGAATCTCAGGCAGCAGGAGGAGCTGCTGAGCCTTTCCCAGACAGCGTTCTCATCTTACTTGCTTTCTCTTCTTTCCTTCTCTTTAGACCCCTGCGGGAAGGAGCACACAAATGAGCCCTTTCTGTGGCCCCTTTTCGCAGCCCCTGCCACAGAAGTCTCTGCAGACCGAAGCAGTCCAGACGAGGTGCCGTCGGTTTCGGGCAACCTGCTGCCACCAGGAGTTTTATGTCAGCTAAATTTGAGCAGCGCAGCCGAGGGACTCGTACAAGGATGCACTCTGACAGAGCCCTGTGAGGTCGTGGTGTGAGATGCTGCCTGGGAGAGTTGGAAAACAAATTAAAAGATGCCCAGTACGTGGACCAGGCCGTGAAAAGCTGCAGCAGTGAAACCTTCCAGCTCGTGTGTGTGTGATGAAGCGGGAAGTTATCTTTGCTTTCCTTTGCAAAGGACGGGAGGAATGTCACACTTGTAGGAGGCCCCCTGGTGCCAGGTGAGGTTGCTGCAGATCGTGGAGGTCGGTCACAGGCGTGAGGACAGCGGCTCGCCTGCCCTCCTGGGAAGAGTGACATCCCGGCGGGGGATAACATGCACCATGTCTGTTTGGATGTGCACCGCTTTGCTACGTGTGGACAGAGTGGTCAGCCAAAACCGTGCAAAACCTCATGTAATGGGGCTGCAAAACCTAATGTTGTCATGGGGCTGCAAAAGCTGCTTGGGAGGGAGTTGGTGCAGGTCACCATGTCCCCTTCGCCCCACACCTCAACTTCCCAGTACCCTGAACTTCTCCGTGCCTCTGGGCTCATTTCCTGAGGCAGCCTCATCTCTCCCTGCAGCCTCCAAGGCATCCGCTGCCTGCCCCACGTGGCCCCACCACAGCTCTGCACCCTGCCACTCTTCCTGAAGAGCGTTGGCTTTGTAAAAAGGTTGATGGATGAACGAACTTATGGATCAATACTCAATAGTCCACTACAATTATTTACCTTTAAGCATTAAACAGATCATAAAGAGCATGAGAAACACTCTTTGAAAAGAAACTGCCCGACTGCAGTGAGTGGTTTGAAGTGAATAGAAAGAGATGAATGCGTGCTGACCCAGAGCAGAAGGGGTGAATGAGCTGGTCCCGTTCTGTACTCCTGCAGGAGTGAAGACTGGTGACACCCGGATGGTCCTGAGTCACAGGCAGCATTACAGCCACTGCCTGCCCTGTCTGTGTGGGCAGCAAGCAGCGCTCAGGCTGTGCGGTACTGCTCAGCAGAGACCCAGCAGCAGCCCAGAACTGGGTGCCGGTGACACCGCTGGCACTGCTGTCACATCTATAGCCGTGATGCTTTCTGGCCCATCTGTCCACTGCCTTGCCATGACATCAGCACCGGAGGCAAAAAAGGTCTGCGGGACATGGCTCTGCAGCGTCTAACATAATGAGACCCTGGTTCCAGTTTGCCCACAAGATGCTGCTGCAGCAGCAGTGGTGAGAAGTGGCCCTGGGAGTTCTCTGCTGCCTTCCCTGCCACTCGCTGCTGGCTCTGCGTGATGAAGCACAAGTGATGGATGCGCCTACCAGTTCCTCCAGTCACCTAAACTTGGCAATAAAAACCTCTGTAATGAATGAAAGCATTCTATATGCATAGCACTTCACAACTGCAACTGTAATAGAATTTAATCTCCCTCTCCTCCCACCCCCCACATTCCCTTTAGAATATTTTTAAATTAATTTAGCTATTTGAGAAGATAGAAAAAAAAAAAAAAAGTTCTATAGACTTGAAATTCCATCTACATGTTCTATTAAGCCTCATGAAAGAAATACCTGACGTACATTTTATGCTGATGAAGCCTGAATGAATTGAAGCTTGTTCCCACTATTCCCCTTTCTAATGCTAATGTTTAGTTCTGGCATATTTATCAAAAAACACTGCTTATAAAACAGGGCCATAGAGAAAAGCTCTGCAGAACCTATCGATGTGAGGTGAACTCCACGTGTAGCAAGTGCTGATTACATGTTTGCAGGTACTGGATAAAGTGTGCTGCTTTCCTGGCTGCCAGCTTCCAGCACTCCTACAGCAGCAGCAGTTTGGCAGGATAAAGACAACCTGCACTGCCCTTGGGTTGGGTGCTTATTTTCAGCATGGGCTACAAAACCAAAAGAAAAACAAAAAAATAATGCCTCCTCCACCCCATCCCACCCCACCCCACCCCACCACTCTCCTGCCTCAAATGCAAATCTGTACAGAGACAAAATGTATGTGACAGAACCTGTATGCAGGGACCTACAGATGTATTTGAAGTAGTCTGTGAACTAGGCTACCATTTGCTGCTTAACCCTTAATGAATAAAATAATTATTTTTTCAATGGCTCATTATTGGTGGTATCTTTTGATGAAATACCAGTGAGATATGATTTTATTCCTTTAAATAAACATAACCTGGTGTCTGCGCACGTCTTACACACACATAAGTCACCTCCAAACTGCAGAAGCATGTTGCACAGAGGAAATGAACACACGGATAATAAAGATCTGGGCTCTTTGTGTCTACTCTTAACACAGAGGCTGGTGCACTTGTTGCACAGTGCCAAGAGCACACTCTTGGGACACCAGAAGTGGCCCAGGGGGTCACAGGAGGCTAGCTCCTGGGGCTCTGACTGAAGCCAGGGTTTTCAGGAGCTTTTGGTGTCGCCATTCTCAATAACATCAAGGCATCAAGCAAGAGAAAAGGCAAAATCTCCCTTAGCTGGTAGCCACCTGGTGGTTCTGAATCCCCTCTTTAAGGGGAAAGACTAAGTCTGAGCTCTGGGAGTCCAAGATTAAGTGAAAATAAGTTTCTAAACTGCAAAAGGCAGCTCGAAAACATGACTCAAGGCACCCTATACCTCTAAAAGCAGATCTGCCTGGGTGTCTCACTGAGTTGGTTTGCTAGTTACAAGTCCATCTGGAACAAGTGAACCTTTACACAATATTTACATGCAAATATTAACACAAAAATGGCTTGGAGGAATTGTTTTAACCTGGTGTATGGGCAGTGTGAGACAAAATGGGGCCCTGTAGGCCTCCTCCCTGCTGTCCTGCACCTCACTGCTCCTGGGAAAGCTCTGGTGCGCGAAGCAGCCCCAAAATGCATGGCAAGACTCATGAGGGATGGCAAACTCTGTGAAATCCTAATGTGATGGGGGTTTGGGGAATGCGAATGGCGAAAAATCTTTTCCCCCAGGTGCCATTGAACCAAGCTGTTTGGTAGTAAAGGCAGAACAGCCGGACAGGGATTTTCTTTGCAGACCCATCTAGGGGCTTTATGTTTTTAAGCACTCTATTTGTGGAGGAAACAGCGAGCCATTTCTTTAAAGGTGCTGCTGAAATCCATTCCAACAGCCTCCTGATGGGCCTTTCCTGGGGCCATTTAATTAGGTGGTGGTTACGGATGGCTGGGACCGGCAGATTGTCGTGTTCGCTGGGGGAAGCAATCCGTCCGCCTATTGCTCTGGGAGAGGCAGGAACCAGGCCGTCATGCTTAAATCTGATTTTTATTTGTGTGAAGGGGACGAGCACAGGAATTCCGCGGCTCTGAGGGAGCTGAAGCTGCCATGTCTCGGGACAGCCACGCCACCGCTCCCTGGGGGCACGGGGCAGAAAAAAACTGAGTGGAAACAACGGGAAAACGGGCAAAGAGCCCTGCGGGGGGTGCCGAGGTTTGGGTGGGCTGGTGTGTGAGGTGTTTAGATACAGGCTACGGCTGAAGCCCAAGCATTTATGGCCTTGTGCATGCACCTGCTCTTGGCCCCAGGGCTCCCTCAGGCGCCTCCTGCGGGCCCCCCCCGCCGTGCCGCGCTCGGCCGCTCGCTCACACTTGCCTTTGGCGCCCAACACGCCCCCCGAAGGGAGGAACCATTTTTCCCAACTCTCCGGGGGAAACCCTTAAGGCGAGGGGGGCGGTATCGCACTCCTTCTCCGCCACAAAGCACTCAAAAGGCCAAGAAGACATTTATAGCAGATTTAAAAGCCATTCTTTCGGCGTGCCCTGGGCGGCGCCTTCTCTGACCGCCCAGGGGCACGCTACCTTCCCCTCTCTCCCCCTCCCTCGGGTGCCTAGTGGTTCGCGCCGGGCCGGGCAGGGGGAGGCCCCGCCGCCATTTTGTTTGTGTGCGGGGGAGCGGGGCGCGGAGCAAAGAGGGGTGGCCGGGGGTTGAGGGGCGGCGGCGGCGTGGGGAGGCGCCGGGCGCTTGTGCCGGTTCGAGGCGGTGTGGGCAGCCGGGCGGGCGCCTCCCGCACCCTCCGCGGCCATGTACATCAAGCAGGTAAGGCTGCGGCGTTCAAAACGCCCGCCCGGGCCTGGCTCGGGCGTTGCGGGCTCTGCCCCGGCCGCTTCGCTCGGTGCCGGGGGCGGGCTGGGCCCGGGGCCGGCCTCAGGGCTCCCTGGGGACCATGAGACCGGGCAGCAGCGGTGTGCCGGCCCTGCGGGCGGCCTCGGGCCGTGGGCTTGCACCCACACTGGGCTCGGACACGAAAGGCTGTCAGGTATCCTTCAGCTGTTAGCTGTTTATTTTTTTTAAACCTGCTGTGGGTGCACTGAGGAAAATGTGGCCGAATTCCAAGTGCTTCTCTGCCCCTTCCCCTGGGAGGAACAATAGTTACTGCTTGTACTGGGGAGGAGTCCTGGACCCCCAGGCATGGACCACTTTACCTGTGTGCATCAGCCTTGAAGAACCATCTACAGCTAAAGTTCAGATAACAAGAACATCCTTACGTGTACCTTTCCTACTCTGTAGGGTTATGGTTATCGCTAATGTTGCTGTAGGTACCTGCACTCGTATGTATTGCATATTATGGTTGACTTTTTGGGCCACTTTTGCCATAGCCTACCTACATATGTTCATTTCAATGAACATTTCTTTAAATGAACAATTAGTACATGATGCATGCTGCTTTAAAAACTTTGAATAAGAATTCTTTGCCTACCGACTTGAATTGCAAAAAAGTAACCAGTAACAAAGATATATAGAGTTGTAGTAAGAAGTCCAAATTAAGTCAAAGCAGGGGAAAGGAGTTTCATGGGGAGGGGGTATTTAGGTGGCCCATTAGCGATAGTGTCCTAGGAGCCACGGAAGAGATGTATAACGCGTAGAGTGTGAAGCTGTTGAGGGGTGACTTCGGCAATATCTCTTACCTTAGCTTCCCAAAATCATTACTTAGCTTTAAAGCTTAAAATGATTGAGGTCTCAAAGTGAGGCTGTGCAAGGCAGTGAGGACGTTCTGAGACGTCAGGATGTGTAGGGTGGATAAAGTGAGAAGCCATCTAGAAAAAAGCTATGTAGTAGGGGAAAATAGTATTCGGAGCCCACCTGTATTTGAAGTGTTGCCTGAGTGGGAAAAGTTTGTGCCTCTGTAGTAAACCAGAATGAGTGAATGTAGTTGCTTTGGCCTAGACCTGGCGGCCAGACCCGAGTAGGATTTTCGGTGGCTATTCTTGTTGAAAGCCATGGGTAATAAAGCAGAGCTTACTATTGTGAAAACCATCCCTTTGGTAGATGGGTGAGGGGTGGGGTCCCGTGTTAACAGATGCTTTGGGAAGTCTTCAGCTAGTACATCGTCTTCAACTTGGTTTCTATAGTTTGATCCATTAAATTCTGAAATCCTTAGTTGCTTCCAATGCAGCTGCTTTAGATTTAGATCTGAATGCAATGCGTGTACAAAATTTCACTTTGCTTTCTAAACTTCAGCTGTTACACTGTTGAGAAATACCTTGTAACACATCCTGCCGTCTTCCCAATAGGTAATTCCTCCTTTGTATTAGTTACGATGATGAAACATCGGTGGCATTACTTTTAACAAGATCTTGCTTCTCATGTGGAAAAGCTGGGGGAAGGGCACAGAGACTAAGTGTCAGTTCTGGTCCTTCTGTAAAGGTTCTTGCTAAAAGATCAGCAAGTGTCAAAACTTTTCAAGTGTTTGGTGTCTTTCTGATGTCTTACTGAGCAGAGGAAAGCCCACGTATAGTCTTCTAGCACAGCTTTTGATGTTTGGAAAGGGTTGATTAATGCTGAGATGTGCTGGAAGCTGGGTCAGTTTTGCTGCTATGGGGAATCGAAGTAGAGATGCTGACACTGCACTGTGTGTATTTGGGCTGACAAACCTCAAATCATTACTAGAACGGTTGAAATTTAATGTGCTTCTAGATCCCTGTTTGCTGTGGAGCTCCCATCTAAATTGTTTGTGGAGGTTGTATGCGTTTATTTAGGAAGTGAATTACCCAGGACCAAGACTTTTGTTTTACTTTTTTGTCTTTACACACAGTAACAAAAATAAGACCATCTTGCATATGAAATAGGTAGAATCTGATGTGTTTACAGTCTGTAATTCCTTTACTTGAAGAACTTGCAGGTAGAATTCTTATGCTGTATGTGGATAGTGTTGTAAAATTAACTGCAAATCTGGCCCTGTGTTGTGGTTTAACCTGGCCGGCAGCTAAACACCACACAGCCATTCGCTCACCCTCCCCCTCCCTCTCTGGGATGGGGGAGAGAAATGGAAAAGTGAAACGAGAGTTGAGATAGAGACAGTTTATTAAGATAGGAAATAATAATAATAATAATAATAGTGTGTATGAAACAAGTGATGCACAATGCAATTGCTCACCACCCGCTGACCGATGCCCAGTCTATCCTGAGCAGCCGCCCCCCCATCCCGGCTAGCCACCCCTGTCTATTGTTTAGCATGAGGTCAGATGGAATGGAATACTCCTTTGGCCAGTTTGGGTCAGCTGTCCTGGGTCTGTCCTCTTCCGGCTCTTGCTGCACCCCCAGCCTGCCCGCTGGCAGGACAGAGCAGCAGGAGCGAGGAGCTGGAAAGTCCTTGGCTTGGTACAAGCACTGCTCTGCAACAACCAAAACATCAGCATGTTATCAGCACTCTTCTCATCCTAATCCAAAACACAGCACTCCACCAGCTATTAGGAGGAAAATTAACCCTGTCCTAACTGAAACCAGGACACCCTGGTACAACAAGTACTTGCTATGTTGGGGGTTTCTTTCCTGTACACAATGTTTGATCCAAATGCATTTTTTGTGTAGTTTTAGATTGTTACAAAACTGCTCTTAGAACTCTCTCATTTGCTGTGCTTTGACCTAGATAGGTGCGAGCATCTCTTAGGGACAGTTGTTTTTTTTTTTCCCCTACATCATAGAGTAATATTTAGGTGAGGGACAAGTCTTAGGTTGTGAGATGCTGATCTGGAGCTGGAAAGTTAAAGGGGAGGGCAGGGGGAGGGAGAGCAATCAAAAGTATCATAATACTGATGTAAACGTTCTAAAATCTTATAGTTTAAAAAGTGCTTAAGAACAGAGATAAGTCTCTTGTTTCTCTTGTTAGGTAATCATTCAAGGCTTTCGAAGCTACCGGGACCAAACCATTGTGGATCCATTCAGCTCAAAACATAATGTCATTGGTAAGTTCTGATGCCTCTCTTCTAACACTAACTCAAGCTGCATTGCTGTTTCAGATGATGATCAAATTAGTCCATAACGGTTTTTAATATTCTTCCCACCTTTGATTATTTATATTTTCTGTATTGGAAACTTGTTTACATTTTATCTGTAACCTGTCACAAGGAGTGTTCAATTTACTGCAAAGAATTCAAGCATTCAACTTTTGCTGTGACTACAGCACAGGTCTTTAGTAACTGAGTGAATCGTTCATTCAGGCATATGATCTCTGCATTAGGCAGCCTTCCTGTAAAGGCTGTACTTGCTAGGACCAGGAGCAGTGACCTTGTGTGGGATATTTTTTTGGTGTATGTGATAATTTTTAAGTAAGCACACTAGGTACGATAAACTGCTGCAGAGAAAAAACAGTAAAGATAATCTTTCTTCAAGCTTTGGAAGGTCGAATTTCTAGAATGTGGATCTTCAAAAAGCACGACACAAGCTTCAAAATGTTGTTTTTTATATAGTATCTAATCTAAGAGCATGCTGTTCTGCACCATTCTCATGTCTTCCTATTTTTGTACGTGGACGTCTGCTGCTTTCTCATTTTTACTGAATTTAGTGATTGTGCAGCAACTATGAGACTGCTGACCCAATAAAAAAGTTAATTTTGGACATAGAAATGTAGTAGGTAGGCTTTACTCTGGGAACTGATAAACTAGATATGACTTAAATAGCATGTCGTATAAAGTAACGTTACTTCAGTAGGAGCTAAAACTTTATCCAGATATGAGTGTTCTTTAAAAAAAAAGGGGGGGGGGGGGGCTGAAGAATCTAGCTTCACTATTGCTTGACTTAATTAAAAAATAAAAACACCACAAAACATAGCAATTATTTTTGTGGAAGAGGTGAATCTAGAGGGCTTTGGGGGCAGTATGGTAGGTAATGCAGAGATCATGCAGTCAGGAAGGGATGAAAAGCCTAGGATGCTCACTGCTGGAAGGCAAGCTGTTTTGAAGTTGACACATGAGATGTCGATCTTAAAGACAAAACACTGACCCTTGCTAAAGCACTTCAGAATGTTTTTGAAACTTTTACTTTGAAATATAAGTGGTACTTCCAATCTTTTAAAAACAAAACGTTGCTGAATTAGCAAGTGGAGAATATTTAACCCAACCTGAGTGTGCAAGAATGTAATTTTTCTTGTTAATTATAAAAGATTGATGCTGGGAACAGCATCTACTGGTTGATTGCACCAGGAGACCAGTATTAAAAAATAAAAGGATGGGACTACATAGGATTAGATTAACCATTATTCATTGTGATTGAGTGGGGAAAGGATTGCTCAGTCCTGTTTGTAGAGAGTAACAAAGTGATCCATCTACTAAATTTATCTCATTCCCTGGAGATTTTTTGTTTGGCTGTGTTATGTTTGGGTTCTGTTCTTGAATATTTATGTGCAAAATTTACCATATGTTGCCACGTTAATTGATCTCAGTTTTTAGTAATAAACTTTGTGTTTTAATCTTCAGTGGGAAGAAATGGATCTGGAAAAAGCAACTTCTTTTATGGTAAGGATGAACTTTATATAATACCGTTGGGATGGTGGTGATACAAGGGTGTTTGTGTTTTTCTCTATAAATTGGTTTACCATATGTTCTTCCTTAACAAGGAGCGGCATGATAGCGAGTCAGAAGGACATATGGTTCTCTCCCTCGTAGAATAATAGAACAAATTTTGGAATATTTTACTATGTTTAGTTAGAAGGAAGACTAGAAACTTATGTTTAATGCTACCTTACTGAAGGAGATCAGCATTATCTGTAAGGCCATGCATGGTTGTAACACAGGACAGGGGAAGAGAAGAGGGCAAGATAACCTAAGCCTGGAGGATGTGCCTGTAAAGAAAGGTGAGGAACTCATGGTATGTACATCTTTGGATATGTCAATGACTTAGTTTAGCATGCATGGCTAAGATGGAACAACAAGATAAGAAAGAAGGAGGTGGCTGGAGCGAGCGCAAGAACTGGGTTCAAGCAGCACACATAGTGAGGAAGACTACTGACGACCACCAGAGACCCCTAGAAACCAGTGGAAACATGCACATATGTCAGGAACATTTCCATATTTTAAGAAATTATGGGAAATAGTATGAATGTGAGAATTATTTCTCAGAAACCTGATTGATAGTTTTTGATTGATTATAACCCCTGTAGCCTGGACAGTTCAGCACACACAATGGGTGGAGTGATCCCCCAAGCATCCCGCACCACAATTAAAAAATACCTGCTTTCTAAAATTCCAAATTGTCTCAGAGAGTTTCTTGGACTAGCTTTTACGGTATCCGGCAGATAGATCATTATATGACAGTGATGAAAAGAAAGATCTTAATGCAGTTATTAGTTACCTTCAGGTTTATCATCACTATTCAGTTTCTCTTAGGAGTCTTCTAAGATTTTTTTTTTAAATGGCAAAGAAGTATTTATAGGAGGAAACTGATTCTAAGTATCACCCACCTTGAAAACTGGTAGTAATATTTGCAGTTATTGTACACATTCTTACTGGCTAAATTTATGGCAAAGGACAGAATAAATCCTCTGTTTTTTTTTTTTATTACAGCAATTCAGTTTGTCCTCAGTGATGAGTTCAGTCATCTTCGCCCAGAGCAGAGATTGGCTTTGTTGCATGTAAGTGAGGTGTATGATAACAAGACATCAGAATAAATGCATTTCAGTTTTACTATAAAAAAGGTCAATTGCTGGGATGTAAATATTTTAAGCCAGTTGTTTTGGAAGCATTCTTAAACATGCTAGTTTACTTTTTTACGTTGGTAAAGGGGAATTCATTACAAAGTAATACGTTGTGCTTATATGTAGGTAGTTAATGCATGCCTGTGAATGTCTATCCAAGATTTTCAAAACTAAAAATCTATGTACAGAAACTTACATAGATGCTCTTACCTTTCAGATCCATGGAAAGAGAGGGGAATTGTAATTGTCAGGGAGAAGGGAAGATAAATGAGCTCAAAATCCTTCTAAAGAGGGAATTATCTAACCAAAATATCTCCTTTTGTAGGAAGGTACGGGCCCTCGTGTTATTTCAGCTTTTGTGGAGATTATATTTGACAATTCGGACAACAGATTACCGGTAAGTTAAACACTTCAGAAATAGATGATCCTTTCAGATTCCAGTTCTCAGTATTATTAAATAATTAGTATGGAAGCTGCTTTTGGATTAGTTCCTGTAAAAAGTGCAATAAACGTTCTGGATTAGTTAGACCTACTGCAAACAGTTAAGTTTACTTGCCTTTGTTTTTTTAAGATTGATAAAGAGGAAGTCTCACTACGCAGAGTCATTGGAGCCAAGAAGGACCAATATTTCTTAGACAAGAAAATGGTGACGTAGGTACTTCTTTTCCTTAGCTGAATGAGCCCAGCAGTATTTCTATAAAATTACATAGTCATAGTAAACATTGCATCTCTAGTCTGAAACAGTTTCTCATGAGTTCCATGAGCAATACTGATTTAGTTGTATAATACTGAGTACCAGTAGTTTGACATCAGTCCTTTTGTAATAGACAGTAGGCTTCTTTGAATTCACAATTTAATCCGTTCATTAATATCCTGTTAATTTTTCAGGGCTGCCTTTTTTTTTTTAATAAGAGCCACTAGATTTAAGGTTGTTTCTTACCCTTCTCTGTGATACATACCTGTATTTGCCACCTCTGTGCTGTGAGGTGTTTTTCTTCATCTTTTTTTCCAAAGCTATAGGATTTTAGCTGGTTTCCTTTTCCTTCCCAATTTCACTTTAGAATTAGGTATTATCTTACAGTTTTTTGAAGAGAGCATGCATTGCACACAGTGATCGCAGAATGTGGTATATTGTTGTGATACTTCGCTGTCACTTTTGCTGTGTTTTTAATAAATTCACAATAATGTTTCAGGAAAAATGACGTAATGAATCTTCTGGAAAGTGCTGGATTTTCTCGCAGTAACCCATACTATATTGTCAAACAGGGAAAGGTAAGATCCTTTTTCTAAAAGTAAAAGAAATTACCATCAAAAATACTATGTATCCTGCTTGGCAAATGTTAGTTATTGCAGCAGTAAACCAAAACTTAAACCTGTTTTAGTTTGAAACAATTCTTGTACATGGATCATTGCAGGTGTTGGAGTAGTGCATGCTGATTTTAAAACGAAAAAAATGCTTTAATGCAGTTAATGTTGATATTTAGAAATGATGACATTCACCTTTGCAATTGCATGCAAAATAAATTTAATTCATATGACTATATTGGTGTAAGTTCATATGTCTCTGGGCTTCAAGATGAGATGCTGACTGTAGAAAACCTGTTAATAGGCTAAAACCACTGTGAATGGTGGATGAATGGAACCTGAAAGCCTGGAAAGGGCTCACAGTGTGACCTGTGTTATTGGCACCTAGATTAGATGGCTTTCAAGACCCAAGAGTGTAGCAAAGAATATCAGATCTAGAGACAAAGGACGGGAATGACTTCTAATGGCTCACAGCAGTCGAACATGATGGAGACACTGATAACTGCCAGCTCCAAAAGATTACTGAAAAGCCTACTCAAAAAGGGAATGCAGGAGACTTTGAGGAAGACTGGATGACAAAAATGCTGACCCAGAAGTACAGCCTCTCAAATGTTTAGTAACATAAATTCTTCTACTCAGCTGAATGTGTATTTAAAAAAAATAGACTTCAGCTGGAAAATCGCTGTTTGGATTGGCGCATGTGACAGTGCGAGCACAAAGTCAAAATACTAGGGTTAGATTTTAGTGTAATGCTAATTGCAAGCAGTTACCTACTTCTGAAATAATGCAGCTTCTCAAATTGTATTAAAGGAAAATGAGTTCTACCTTAGCTTTGCGTGTTTTGGCTTTAACGAGTGTTCCATGAACTGAATTGTTTTTAACATTTAACAGCCTCTCCAACAGCCTCTTCCCCTCCTCGTTTTTAGTGTGTTTTTATGGGGGTGTTTAAACTAGCTGATTTAGCAGCAGGAATAAAGGCCTGAGCTTTAGCTCTTCTAAATATATTTTTGAGGTGGTAAAACTTTTTTTTGGTTTATATAACACTGGAGCTCCTGAGTTCTCGTAAGAACTGGTAGCATTTGAAAAACAACAAAATGAATTACAAAAGGAATACCAGCAATTCTAAAATTCTAATTCCTTATAAGGAAAGCGGCATGGTAGAGATCTTCCCAAAACCTTGTGCAAGCAGGCACAGCAAAAAAAACAAAGTACAGTCTTTGATCTGTTGTACTAAGCCATATGTCTAGAGCAGGATATTGAAATTATAGATCTTGAATTTTCAGATCAACCAGATGGCCACAGCTCCTGACTCTCAAAGACTGAAGTTACTAAGAGAAGTAGCTGGTACCAGAGTGTACGATGAACGTAAAGAAGAGAGTATTTCACTAATGAAAGAAACAGGTAAAAAATCTTCTAGACGCTGGTTCTCCTTTTCGTGTTCATAATTGCTGAAATAGTCACTGGAGGAGGTTGAAGTGTTTAACTGAACTTCTGTCTTGTGTTTTTTAAAGAGGGTAAGCGAGAGAAGATCAATGAGTTGTTGAAATACATTGAAGAACGACTTCATACTCTTGAAGAGGAGAAAGAAGAGCTGGCTCAGTACCAGAAATGGGATAAAATGAGGAGAGCATTAGAATATACAATTTATAACCAGGAGCTTAATGAAACCCGAGCTAAGCTCGATGAGGTAAAATACGTTGTCTACTGCAAAATATAATGAGCTGTTCTGCTTTTTGCTGATATCTGCTTATGTTCCTCAATAAAATCCTGTCCATGTCCTTTGCTAATTCAGCAAATCATGCTTATCTTTCTGAAACTAGAAGTTTTCTAAAACAGTCTTGCTAATTAAGCTACTTTCCCTGCAGCTTTCTGCGAAGAGAGAGACAAGTGGAGAGAAGTCCAGGCAGCTGAGAGATGCACAGCAAGATGCTAGAGATAAAATGGAGGTAAAAATACTTAAAACGAGGGGTGTCTTTTTCATTTCTGTTAGATTGTTTTATTTTTCTTGTGTATGTAAACATTTTATCTAAGTCTGAATTTAGACAGACTCCAGAGTTAGTTGACTCCAAATGAAAAGAGCTCTTACACTTAGAGCTTTAAGCAACACAGTTAAAAGTTAATTTCTAACCTATGCCTTCATCCTGTCTGGGAATGGGAGAAATTTATTGTATTTCTTAGTGTGTCTTGGTCTACATAATGCTCATGACTTGGATAGATACTGAAATGTGCATATAGTGATTAAAATTCTACGTACTTAAATTTGCATAGGAAATAGAACGGCAAGTTCGTGAGCTGAAGACAAAGATCTCTGCAATGAAAGAAGAGAAAGAACAACTTAGTGCTGAAAGACAGGAGCAGATTAAACAGAGGACTAAACTAGAGCTTAAAGCTAAAGACCTGCAAGATGAATTAGCTGGCAACAGTGAACAAAGGGTACGTAACTATAATGAGTGAATAAAAGGTGGTTGGTGGAAGGTAGTATATTTGCACCTTGAAGACATTTTAGCTCTATGTTCTAAGTTCTGTTTTTCAGCTGTAGCCTTTCATTACTTTGTAAGCTTTGCAGAACAGGTATCTTACATTTTTGGCATGTCTTCTTCCTAATTGTAACTGAATTCACTTACGTGTTGAAACAATGTAGTATCAGATGGTTGTAAGACTGCAAAATTCCATTGCTTAATTTATTCTTCAGAGTTATGCATTTATCTAATGATACCGAGTGTTTGATACTACTTCACTTTAAATATCGCTTTGTTTCTCTTTCAGAAAAGACTGTTAAAAGAGAGGCAAAAGCTTCTTGAGAAAATTGAGGAGAAACAGAAAGAATTAGCAGAAACGGAGCCAAAATTCAACAGTGTAAAGGAAAAAGAAGAGAGAGGAATTGCTAGGTCGGTGATGTTCTACAGTGTGAACTCAAAGCAGTTTAGAAAGAACCAAGATAACTAGCAGAACAGCCATATGTGATCAGAGTTGTACTTAATATTTCAGAAAGGGGTGTCTGTATGTCCTAAGCCTCCTTTACTGTTGGGTGTTAAGGTTGGGGGAACTCAGTATTCAGGGAACTTAATTTTCAGCGTTAACCATTTTGTGGATTTTTATGGACTTGCTGTTCTATGAAGTCTTTTGGGTGGCTTTATCGTTTATAATGTGATCCTTCTCTTTTTGTTACTGATTTGGTGCTTAGTCTTTAGAGCATGGTTTGACAGTTCTGGAAATTTCTTTTGGTAATTCTCAGTGCTTTTTCTTCATATATTCAAGAGTTCTTCATAATACAGCATGTGTTCCCCTTCTCAAAATAGACTTGCACAGGCTACGCAGGAAAGAACAGATCTTTATGCAAAACAAGGTCGGGGAAGCCAGTTCACATCCAAAGAAGAAAGGGATAAGTGGATAAAGAAAGAACTGAAGTCTCTAGATCAAGCCATCAATGACAAGAAGCGGCAGATTGCAGCTATACACAAGGATTTGGAGGATACAGAGGCAAATAAGGAGAAAAATTTGGAACAGTACAGTGTAAGTGTAATTATAATGAATACAGGATTTTCTGATGGGGTATAATCTTTTAAAAATCTGTTTTTGGAAATGGCTGTAGATAAACTCTGAATTCCCCTCAACACTGCCTCAAACTTTGTTGCTTACATTTACTTTTTTTTTTTTTTCCCCACAAAGTGTTTGGCCTGAGTTTTCTGAAAGAGACGTAATCTGCTTTGCTCTTGTTTATGATTAATGTGGCCATTCCATACGGATAACAATTTGCTTTTATAGAGGTGAATGTTGGGTGTTTTCCCTCTTCAAGGAGGACAAGAGAACAGTATCTTTCAACCTCTGCTGCCAGCGCTTTATTTACCTTTGTTTCACAACTGCAGCTGGTTAGCAGTTGGGTCCCTATCAGTGGCTGAAGGTTAAGCCTTCAGTATTATCTGCATAACTCTTAGGTTTTAGTTCCCATGTGTTCAGAATCAGCTCTAACTACACAAACAGCAGTGCACTCCAAAAACATCACTTCTGCTAGGAGCTGCAGGAGTAAAACTTGGGGTAATCTTTCACTTAGGAGAGCATCTGCTGCTAATGCTGTCACCCTGCGTGTGCTGATGGACAACATTTGTTGTCTTTGTGTAATCCATCTACTGAAATCAAGGATCAGTCTCCAAAAAACAAACAAACAAATAAAAAACTAGGAATGTAGTTTAAAAAGAACAGTGTTCTGGTAAAATACCTGATGTAGGCCTCACCCACGTAGCGTAAGTAATGATTCAGAGTTGATTTTTGAAACAAGTAACATTTACCACTGACTGTGAGGTTGATTTATGCTCAAGCTAAAGGAGTTACATAAGGTGTCTTGGGTAAAACTCCATGGGGAACTTGCAAAGTTGGGTTGGAAAAACTTCTGTTACTTGAGAGTAGCTGGTCCTCCTGGATGTAGATAACTATGAAAATGCGATCGGCATGCTACCCCCAGCTGCTTTGAGAATGGCAGGTGTTATAATGAGGAAGGGGCAGAGGTCTGTGCGTTTGCTTCAACAGCATGCTTTTGATGGCAGCTGTGGTAAAGCACAAATACTGCTGGAGAGCAGGCTAAAATTGTGACTAATATCAGTAAGGCACAATACCCAAGACTAGCGTGTATGTTCTTACCAGAAGTTACTTCAGGACATGGCTACACATGGTTGTGTACGATAGTTACTATTTTGATATAGTTTCTTGCAATGACCTAGTGAGCTGTTTCATTGTGTAACACACATATGCACAGTTTGTGCCTCTTTTGCAGTCTGTTTGATCACTTCAACTTGCCGCTGCTCGCTTGCTGCCAAAGATGCTTTTATTCTTAGCGCTTTTATAGTTTGTAACTATTTGTTTAGTGAAAAGCTTAAAATTCAGAAACAATTCTTACAAAGTAGTAATTGTTAGTATTGAATTTATTGGGGTGGGGGTGGAATTTTACCTGGAAAGAGCTGTAGTTTCATAGTGGTCTTTTCTTTGTGTTAGAAACTGGACCAGGATCTTAATGAAGTGAAGGCTCGTGTTGAAGAACTGGACAGAAAGTACTATGAAGTGAAAAATAAAAAGGATGAACTACAGAGCGAAAGAAAGTTAGTAATTAATTGAAATATGTCTGAATCTCACTTAATGTGAAGGACCCCAACTGTGTAGTTGTTAACATGGCATGTAGGTATGTTTTTAAGTATAGCCATGTCTGAACTTCTGCACTTAGCCTTCCCATTCAATTAGCAGTCTTTAGATTAAGAAAAAATAAATAATAGATTTCATTCACCTTTAAAATACTTCTGCTTTATGTATGCAGTTATCTATGGAGAGAGGAGAATGCAGAGCAACAAGCTCTTGCTGCAAAGCGGGAGGACTTAGAAAAGAAACAGCAGCTTCTCAGAGCAGCAACAGGAAAGGTAAGATACGATACCTTGTGATAATACCATGTGGAAGCTTTTCTTTCCCATCCTAATGGAGAAGTCAGAGTAATCTCCTAAAGATAGCTATGATGGTAAGACTGACCAAATAACTAAGATGGATTAATCGTATCTGTAGGCTGAGTTTGTTCAAACGTTTCTAGCTCCAAAAGTATTTTGAAATTAGTTTTGTAAGCTTAAGATAATAGAGGAGAGGTGAGGAGACCAGGTAGAAATGGAATACTTCTCAATACTTATATATAAAATTTTAAAAGGAGGAAACAGACCCTAAGATATGGCATGCTCAGCTATTTAAGTATCTTACTTTAAAGCAGCAACTCCTGATTAGTCAGCAGCAGTTTGTTGAGAAAGGAGGTTACCTCTTTCTAGAAGTTGAAAATAAAATGGATGTGTTTTCTAGCTTTTGTAATTGCAGTACAATAATGAATTATGCTTTAACAGGCCATTTTGAATGGTATAGACAGCATAAACAAGGTTTTGGAGCACTTCCGTCGAAAAGGCATAAACCAGCATGTTCTAAATGGCTATCATGGCATTGTGATGAACAACTTTGAATGTGAACCAGCTTTCTACACTTGTGTTGAAGTTACTGCGGGGAACAGGTAATTACTCTTCAGCGTTACTTATACTGATGCAGCTGCAGTGTTGCAGTCAAATCTGGTGCTCCTTCCTGCTTTTTTTGTTTTGTTTTGTTTTTTTTGCTCTCTAACCTTGAGCTTTGGTCTTCCTCTTGTCAAACGCTGTTATGTAGCATCGTTAAAACTTCAAGAAGGAACTAAGAAGAACTCTGCCTATTTTAAAAACTTGGTCCTAGCTTCTCTTAAACTTGCTCCAGAGTGGAAGGGGGCGTGGGGGGAGCAGGGAGGCAAGGCCCAAGACCCATGCTCCAGATCCTTGCCAGCAGCTGTCCACTGTAGCATTCTACAGTCAGTAATGCTGAAGTTTCACTGAGGACAATAGGAGTTATTTCACTTATGCTAGAAAATTACATGGGCAAGGATAGCTTTGAAGTAGCAGTTGCCAGTTCTGACACCGGAAAAAAGGTGTGTTCAACAAGTCTTTAATAGATTCCAGGAGTGTCCGTTGGCACCGTCTGAAGTTCTGAATTAATTCATCTTTTTTTTTTCGTGTGTAATCAGTCCCTGGTCCAGTTCATTTTAACACTTGCTCAAAAATTTGAAATGCTGCCCTTCAGCTGAAACACCTGTGTATGTGAAAGTTTTTATTTTTTTTAAAGTACTTCATATCTCTGAATCCTGTTGTCACCTGTGGTTTGGAAAAAAGCAGTAATAAACTAATTCAGTTTGCAAAGGAGAGATCCCATTTCAGTCCTCCTGATGCTAGTCTGTGATGTGCAGGGTTATAGATGTAGTCGTCTCTTCTCTTGTTTGTGTACTGAGGGTTGAGACAAACTGTAAACTCATGCGAAGAAAGCTGAATAGCGGGTGAATTGAAGTGATATGGAGGATAGAGGTTTACAGTTGGCCCAAAAAAATGCTGTGTACATGTTGAAACCGTGCACATAGTGAGCTGCTTTTGTAGCAGAATGTAAAAATCTTCAGTGATCTTCTAATAAGACTTATACCATCTGCTTACTTAGTCTTAAGGCACAAAAATGAACTGGAGCATATCGCAGTGAGTGATATGTGACGTTACCTGCATGCTTAATGTTCACGTACAAATGTATTTGTGCTTCTAGCACCATAATGCTTTTGCTTGTTTCTTGGACTTGTTAATTAGGCTGTTTTATCACATTGTGGATTCTGATGAAGTCAGTACAAAAATCTTAATGGAATTTAACAAAATGAACCTTCCTGGAGAAGTTACTTTCCTCCCTTTGAACAAGCTGGATGTTAGAGATACTGCTTATCCTGAGACTAATGTGAGTGTTCATTGTGAGCCTTCCTCTGTTTTTTCCATAAATATGAACCTTGGTTGTTTGAACTGTGTGTGCCTATTGCCCATTATATTCTTTGCTGCTGAATGTGCAGTTAAACACTGCAACTAACATCACTTCCCAATATTGAAAACCATTTGATAGCAAAATGTTTTTTTTTTTTTTTAACCAGGTATTTCTTTTTCAAAGTTGAATTTCCTTTTCTGAGTACATAGGTATTAATAAAAGGAAGAGTTTTCCTATAACCTGACAACTAATTACACAGATTACTCAATTTTAATTATTTAATCTGAAAGCCTATCATGGAAGAAAAACCTGAATAGAAGGATAGTGTCCTGTCACAGTTGTGGACACTTTCTCAAAGTTATTTGAAATGGACTGTGCTTCTATATTAAAAAAAAAAAGTCAGTGACAACTAATTAAAAAGTAACTCAAACATATTTAATTAGTGAATTAATTGTTTAAGTATAGTGACTTGCTGCAATAATCACAGTAGAGTAAGTTATTTAAAAATTGCTACATTCCTTTTTTCCTTGGATAAATACAGGAAAAAGCAAACAAAAGAATAAGATCGCTAGTGTGTTTATTTTGGGAGGGCTTTATTAGTAATAATTAACTGTATTAATGTTTGTGATTTGGTCTCCTTTGGGGGAGGATTTTTTTTTGCTGCCAATAAATGATACATATTAAACTTGTTTCTGTAGTAATTTCATACTCAGAAGAGATTCCCAGCAGACTCATAGTTGACTTAATATGCTCGAGCCTAGCTGTTGAAATTGCAAAATCTTGCACTTGATTTCTATACGGTGTTTTTCTTGAATGCTCAGTCAGCATGTCATCCTTTTACCTATTTCCAAAGCAATCATTCACAATATTGTACTTTGAGTTCAGGGTTTGACAGTCCTCTATATCATGATATGCAGAGCTCCAGAAGTCTTCTTCGTTCTAGAAATCTGATTGTGAAGACAAATGCTCATCTTCAGTGATTTAGAGATACACTTAGCTTTAAAGAACACGGTGTTATAAGGCAGATTGTACTGCATTTTTACTCTTGATGTAGCTTTCATTTCTAGGGCTCTCTTGAAATGTGCTTTAATTAGTTGCAATACGCTTGCCATATTTATATTACTGCACTCTTCTCATTAAAATCACTGTAATTTCAGGATGCCATTCCTATGATCAGTAAACTGAGATACAATCCAAGATTTGACAAAGCTTTCAAACATGTATTTGGGAAGACTCTAATTTGCCGTAGCATGGAAGTATCTACCCAGCTGGCCAGAGCTTTCACCATGGACTGTATTACTCTGGAAGGTAAATGTTGCAATTTTATAAATTATTTATTGGAAAAATGCGAGTATTGAGGTTCATTAAACATGGTCTATTAGTGTTGTTGAAATAACCTTATTTTAAATAATATACCTGACTATACAAGGCTGCACTTGGCAGAGTACTAAAAATACAGAATATCTTCACAAGTCCCTGAATTATCTTAGGATCTAAAAGTTAGTAGCTATGTATTTCCACTCTGAGAATTGCCAAGCAGGTTAGGTTTATAGGCATATTCTTTCAATTTAGCAGGCACGTGTTCCCTGGAATATTTGTGGTGTATTCCACCAACTTGAAATAGCTTTGAGGGTGTGAATGCGTGGCATTAATTACTGTTAAGTGCAAGGTGGACTATTCCACATGCCAGTTGCATGTTATGTTCTCTAAAATTATTTATACCTCTTGGTAATTGCCTGTTCCTGGAGGGAAGACTCCATGGAGTCTTATTGTTTGTCCCCCCTGCCCCATAAGTCAAAGAATTTTAAAGCTGGTAGTTCTAGGCATTTATGTTTTTCCTTATATAAACACTTTCTTGTAAGCTGCATGGTTTCTTTTCTAATTTTAAGCATTAGCCTTTTTTAAAAGACAATAATAATAATCTATTGGTCTTGAGGAATGAAATACTTTCAGTTGAATACAAAAACACACATTTAATTTATAATAAATACTTTATATAAATATTTTTAAGTAACATGATCCCTGACACTGCATGACACTAATCCAGCATTTCTTCAGGTTGGTTGAAATGTTCCAGTTTTTCTGCAAAGTTGTATTATAAAAACTTCTCTAAATATTATGGAGAATACATGATGTGCAATTTATAGTCTCATTCTGTTACGCTGTTCAGGTGATCAAGTCAGCCATCGTGGTGCTTTGACTGGAGGTTATTATGACACAAGAAAGTCTCGGCTAGAATTGCAAAAAGATGTTAGGAAGGCAGAAGAAGAACTTGGTGAACTTGAAGCAAAACTCAATGAAAACTTGCGCAGAAACATTGAAAATATCCTTTTGTTTTTCTTGGGAAAGGTTGTGTGATGACTGCTTTCATTTTGCAGTTGCTGTAGGGGATGAGAAACAGATTGATTTTTGTAAATGTTACGCGTTAGTGGTGGCGTTTGTTATGACTGCTTGTGCAACCCAGTTCTGTGTTAATTGTATGGATTTTAATAACAAAAGTCGAAGTAGAAACAAACAGAAACCCTGCATGTGGAAACTGGTATCACCAGTGAAAATAACAGATTCTAAAATACAGCACATTTTTTTCGTGTCAGAATTGCATTTTTAAAAAACTAATTCTTAGGTTGATGGAAATAGAAATAGTTTTCTATACAACTGCTGTTGGTAACGTTTCCATACCAGGGAAATATAACCAAAACAGGAATTGAAGCATTGAGTGCTTCTAAGCTGTCATCTGTGACTCAGGATTAACTGACCTTAATACAATCAGGACTTTACCTTGCTCGCTTTGAAGGGAATAGGAGCACATGTGGATTTGGTGCAGGAGTGCCTGTAATGCATCTTGTCCAGTATTTTGCTTGTGAGAGGCTGGTCACTGTAGGCTTCAGAACAAGGGAGCTTCGTTAATGTGTCACCATTAATGCTTGGTCTTGGTCTTTCAAGCTTAGAGATGAGGTTAAACACTGATACTTTCTACTCATTTGTTACAGTGACTGCTGTAACCAGGTGTTCTTGTTATCTGTAGTAACCTTCACTGCCTCTTCTGACTTGTGCTATATTTTTAGTACTTGTGTCCTGAATTGCTACGTTACATAACCAGCGTATGCTGGGGATGGTGGTGGAGAGCACTATACTATAATCAAGCTGAGAGTTGTTTGACAGTCCTGGTATTTTAGTCTCTTTGTACGAAAAGTCAAATAACTGTCACCTTTTTCTGGAAGCTCTTTAATGCTGTAGCATCATCTTGAGGTCTAGTATCTAGAATTTGAGGGCAGAAGTGGTTTATGCAATTTTCTTCTGCTTTTGAGGTCATCAAGTCCTTTTTGACCTGTATGACAGTTGGCATAAAAATTGCTCTTTGCCTCAGATGTGAGTAAGGGTTAATTGCATCGTTACATCTGTACTTCTATACTTCGCAAGATCCAAGGTTTTCCTGACAAGTTTAAATGTGTCTATATTCTGAGTGCCGTACTGGAAAGGTAATGTGAAAATCAAGCATTATGGTTTGTTCTTGGTGTTGATAGTGGTCATGAAGTTACTTTTGCTGATAGTTCTTGATTTCTTCTGTGCAATTGAATATTTTGATTTGTTTTGGGAGTTCAGGTGAATATGGCAAAGGGAGTAAAAGCTGAAGTTACTAGTAAAAATGAAATGCCTTTAAGATGGAATTTTCCTTAGCCCACTGTATGGATTAATAATGAAATTGACCAGCTAATGAACCAAATGCAGCAAATTGAGACGCAGCAGAGAAAGTTCAAAGCCTCTCGAGACAGTATTTTGTCAGAAATGAAAATGCTGAAGGAGAAGAGGCAGCAGTCTGAAAAGACATTTATGCCTAAGGTACAGTACGATGATAATGAATGTCATTACTGGTTTTATATTATTGTTTCACTGACGTGATTGATAAATTTGCATTCCTTTCTGGTTAACATCATAATTGAAATATGAAAAGATGATTAGAGATTAGTCAGTAAATATTTACATAAATAGAAAAGTGAAATGCATAAATCTGTGGGCTGCTCTGAGGAATTATTCTGTCTAATACCTGTTCCATAGCAACGCAGCTTACAGAGCTTGGAGGCAAGTTTACACGCTATGGAATCAACTAGAGAATCACTAAAAGCAGAACTGGGGACCGATTTGTTGTCTCAACTCAGTCTTGAAGATCAGAAACGTGTGGATGCTCTTAATGATGAAATTCGACAACTACAGCAAGTAAGAGGATAAATGAAAATGTCTTGTCGTTGATTGTGGTACCTTCCCAATAAAAACTTATTTTGGTCCTTTTGTGTGAAAAGTCACTAGTGCTGAATGTATTGTGATTGAGTAGTGTTCTGCCAGGTGGGGGTTGGTACATCTGGAGTTTTCTCGTCTGCGAAGTATATTTGTGTGTTTTTCTTAAATGCTGGGTGAATTTTACAACCTACAGTTTTGGTTATTTCTACCTGCTAGAAATAGTCCCGCTAGAGTGACAGTCCAAAGATGTGCAATATTCTCATACGCAGGATTCTGTGAAGAAGGGGTTTATTTTAATTTTTAACAAGGGAAAAATGAATTAAGAGTCAGTTGAGACAATGAAAATACTTTTTTTTTTTTCTTCAGGAAAACAGACAGCTTCTGAATGAGAGGATTAAGCTAGAAGGCATTATCACAAGAGTTGAAACCTATCTCAATGAAAATCTGAGAAAACGCTTAGACCAAGTGGAACAAGTAAGGATTTACTTTTCAGTGCATTTTTGCAGTCTATTTTTTGTTTATTACCAGAGCTTTCATGCATTAATGATTTGATAAATATGTATTTATCTTTCTCTGTAATTGGTGGTATTTCTTGCTTTCCTTAATCGAAGCTGAATTAAGTGTTTTACTTAAATCTCAGCATACTATTTGAGGAACATGTGAGATACTGACCAAAAAAATCCTGTCTATATATACTGCATATGTGTAGGCACAGTATATATAGAGCTATCATAATGATGATTTGGTTAAAGATTTAAGTATAAAGTTTTAACTATTTTCTAAAACGGTACTAAAATATTTTAAGCTACATGTAGAATAGTGGAAGATAAGTTGGTTATCTGGCTTACACTTCTGTTCTCCTCCGATACGGAAGCTTAATGGCATTTACTTTGTTCTATAGGAACTGAATGAACTACGAGAAACAGAAGGTGGCACGGTTCTTACAGCCACAACATCAGAACTTGAGGCTATCAACAAACGAGTGAAAGATACACTGGCACGGTCAGATGGTTGGTAACACTACTTTCTCAAAGATCTCCAGTGTTTTGAAAGTTCATACATATTGTAATATGAGAAGTAATGATAAATTTTGAGTATGCTATAGTAGCATAATGTGCAACAGACTTTTTGGAAAGTGATTCAAAAGATAAATGAAGCAAGATTTTGTGCAAATCAAACAAGTGTGAGAGTGTCTGCAATTGCACACTAACCAACAAGTAGGTGTTAGTGATAACAGAATTTTGGCTTCAGGGTGTAGTGCTTACGAGGCAACCTTTGTACAAGTCATGATCCTGTACAGTTACTTTCGAATTTTGCCTTAACAGGCTAAAACTAAGTTACTGTCGTATGGGAAATAGTATCTGTGAGATTTTTCGCTCATTTTTGCTTGTCTTTCTAGACTTTAACAATAACAACCTTTGTTTTTAAGCTGTATGTTTATGGTGGAAGAGGGAATCTTAACTTGTTGTCTTGAAGTTAATTTTCTGTTCATTTCATGATAGATCTTTCTTTAAATTGTTTCTTTTTCATAAATCGTTGGATGGATAATTGTGGATTTTATGCAGGTGTGTAGACTTACCACTTTGTGCTTTTCTCCAATATCTCAGATCTGGATAATTCCATTGACAAAACGGAAGCAGGAATTAAAGAGCTGCAGAAGAGTATGGAGCGCTGGAAGAACATGGAAAAGGAGCATATGGACGCCATTAACCATGACACAAAAGAACTTGAAAAAATGACCAACAGGCAAGGCATGCTCCTCAAGAAGAAAGAAGAATGCATGAAGAAAATCCGAGAACTGGGTTCACTTCCACAGGAGGCTTTTGAAAAGTATCAGACTCTGAGTTTAAAGCAGGTAAGAAATGTGGTTGGTTTCATGCTGTGGAGGGGAGGAAAAAAAGGCAAAAAAGATACTGACCTAAAATATTAGTTTCATCTACATCTTGAATGTCAAATGTGACTAGAATTGCAAATAACTTTGTTACTGTTTTTCCATACACAGTTATTCCGCAAGCTGGAGCAGTGCAATACAGAACTGAAGAAGTACAGTCACGTTAACAAAAAAGCTTTAGACCAGTTTGTAAATTTCTCGGAGCAGAAGGAAAAACTGATAAAAAGACAAGAAGAACTAGACAGGGGCTACAAATCCATCATGGAGCTGATGAATGTGCTTGAGCTTAGGAAATATGAGGCTATTCAGCTGACTTTCAAACAGGTAACAAAATGACAACAGTAGTAAAGACTAGTTCAAATCAAGTAGTGCCCTCAGCTATATGAGAATAAACATAGGCTAAGTGCAGCTGTTACATAGTAATAAAAGACAGCATCCTGTAACTTGTGGGTTTAGTACTGAAAAAAAGAAAAAGCTGGCATTTTAAGTAGCTGCTGATATTGACTATGTTGACATTCTAGCTGCTATTTAAACCTTTTAAATGCTTCCTTTCTGTTGACTGTACTATGTACAGCACTTTCTGGGGAAGGTCTGGTGATGCATTCTCTAGATTTTAGTGAAGTCTTTCCTAATGCTATTAAAGGATCATAAGTGCAAAGTGTGCGAAGGCTTCTCCTACACATCATTTGCTTAACTGACATCTTACATGAAGCTTACTGAAGTAAATCGCTTATCAAACAGCTTTTGCTGTTTTCCATTTGAATTTTACCATTTTGTTGAAGAAAAAAAGAAGATGAAAATGTCGTACTACAAAAGCAGTTGGCTTAGGCCATGTTTTTAGACCAAGTGCTGTGTCCTGTTAACTAGTGCTTAAGTTTGAATGTGAATCTTCCCATTTTTTGAAACGAATACTGTGTGAGAGTCTGTAAAAACCGTTGCTTGCACTTGATTTCATGATATAAAAATGAATGTCTCCTTTAAGGTGTCAAAAAATTTCAGTGAAGTATTCCAGAAGTTAGTCCCTGGCGGCAAGGCCACGTTAGTGATGAAGAAAGGAGATGTGGAAGGCAGTCAGTCCCAGGATGAAGGTGAAGGCAGTACGGAGAGCGAAAGGGGATCTGGATCACAGAGCAGCGTTCCATCTGTAGACCAGTTCACTGGAGTTGGCATAAGGGTAAGGAGAAGTATTTGTATTTCAATACTTGGAGTATCCTTTTAAATTAAAGTGTTCCTACTTTTTTTTTTTTAAGTAATATTTAATTAGTCCTGTTCATTTTCCTGTTGCATTGTTTTCCTCTAGGTATCGTTCACAGGGAAGCAGGGTGAAATGAGAGAAATGCAGCAACTTTCAGGCGGACAGAAATCCCTAGTAGCTCTAGCCCTGATATTTGCTATCCAGAAATGTGATCCAGCTCCATTTTACTTGTTTGATGAAATTGACCAAGCCCTGGATGCTCAGCACAGAAAAGCTGTTTCAGGTAACTGTCTACCTTGTACTCATCTTTCATGTGTTTGAAATAAGTCTGTCTTCTAATACTTGCTATATCAGGTGAGAGCTTCTTTAATCACGAAGGCACACTTTCAAATATCCCAAGACATTAGAATTTAACTTCGTGCTTTCCAAAACTTTTGCGGACTCAGGTTTCAGGTAGAAGCTCTGTATTGGCATTACGGCTTCTAAAGAGTCTCCTTATTATGCTTTAGCACAGTAGATATAGCCCTGGTTTTGAAAAAAAGTAGTTTGAAAAATGAATTTTTACCTCACCACATTAATTTGGAAAAGTGCTTTGTCTGTTTTCTATAATAGAAGTTTAATACCCAGTGATTCTTGCTGACTGGTTGAATTTATCAGAGTTAAGGCTGGAATTAATGATAATACTTAAAAACCTGGCATTGGTCCTTTCTCGACTGTTTTTCATATTAACTAAACGTTCATTTTAAATAAGGAATAGCAAACTTCTGCCTGTTTCATATTAAGACATACCCTACTTTAGTAGAAAGATGACATTAATAAAGAATCTTACGTTCTTTTTTAGATATGATTATGGAACTAGCAGAACACGCTCAGTTTATTACAACAACTTTTAGGCCCGAACTGCTGGAGTCAGCTGACAAGTTCTATGGTGTAAAATTCAGAAACAAGGTAAACAATTTTTAGTTATTGTGTTTACTGAGAATGTTACTAACCCATGCAATTGGAATGGAGTCTGTCTAATAACTGGAAATGCAACACTGAAATATCACAGTCTAGTGTTGGAGCTTTTTCCTTCCAAGTTTAAATATCTGCAATTGTCTCTTCTCTTTAAAAGGAGACTATAAATTAATTGTAAGCTTCTTGCTGAGTCGACTGGAGCTTTTGTAAATAAGGCTGTTTTATTCTGTCGGCAGCTATTTATAATTGTATTTCTTCTTGTTCCACCAGGTTAGTCATATTGATGTGATCACAGCAGAAATGGCCAAAGACTTCGTAGAAGATGACACCACGCATGGTTAAACAAAATTGTATTTACTGCTTGTTTGGAAGATGTGTATAGTGCGATGTTTATGCCACGGAACTGTAAATTAAAAATATGAAGCATTTAGTCCTTGTTTAAAATAGTTTTTGAACATAAGTTTTAACCAAGACCCCAGAAGGCTTAGTTTCAAAGGAGCTAGAGTATCCATTTTGTCCCTGTTGCTGTATTTTATAAGATAATTGTTAATGTTACCTTTATACAGTACCTGTAGTTTACAAAACTTTCTCTTCCCTGAAATCTTTTGTAAAGTGGCTGTTGCTGTTTTAAAGCTTTATAGAAAGTGCTAGCTCTTCCTTCCTAAGTATAACTTTATCATTTATACTGCCTCACCTGTTTTTTAATGGCTTCAATTAAAATGATTGGTTTTATTGCTGTAACTTGTATGCAAGTGTATGATGTATGTCGTCTGTCTTCAGAGAATTCTGCTGAGACAAAGTAAATATTGTTGGTCATATGGGAGCTGTTCATTTCAGAAGTACGAGACAAAACCTTTTTTTCAAGTGATCTGTACTTTTTCCTTTTTCTTAGCACTGCAAGTGCCAGCAGAAGCTCACCCCGATCTTTGTTCAGATTCATAGTGTTCTGGTTATTGAACTAAAAAAGCTCAGTATCAGAAGATATTGAAGTCTGAAAAGACCCCAGAATAATACCAAGACACTGCTCCACCCCATTCTTTCCTCCCTGTAACAGTTCTTCCACATTCTGTCAACATGAAGGACCAGCATAACCTGAGCTAGCCTGTCAGTCACAAATCAAACCAAGAGACTTCTGAGGTTGTTGTGTAACTTGCTGTGCTATTCTGGAAACCTTGAGGCTTTTCTATGAGCCATGTATTTCTTATTTAAAACTACAAAGTACTTGTATTGGAAAAAAAAGTTGCAATAACATAGCTCTATTCACATATAAATAAAATACCTTGAATGGCATATAAATAGTACAGTGAGAAACTGTGAACTTGTAATACTGCACTTACTCTGTAGGGCACTTCAGTGAAACAGAAGACTAAAGCTGTCTGGTAAGTTTTCATCGGCTGCTTGGTGTCCCTGCTGAGAACCAGTTGATGCTGCTTCCTCTACATGAAGTGCAGGAGAGGAGCGTGTGAACTGAATGCAAGTTTCCTGAGCTGGAAAGCATATACTTACACTAGAAAGCAGGGCAAGAGTAGAAAAGTTGGTATGGCTGGGACTGATAAGCCAGTAGGAAATCACTACTGGCAGTAGTGATTTCAGAAGCCAGAAGGTGTAGAGGATTGTACCTGACAGGAGCTAGGGTAAGCTTTGCTCTGGAGTAATTAGCTGCATAGTAGATACTTCACAGTGAAAAAGAGGGTAGGATATAAAACCTGAAACAAACTCCTGAAGCCAAAGTAACTTCTACCCAGCCCTCTTACATTTTTAGCATGTGATTAGGCTTCTACTTGATAAACCTGAAGAATTTGATAATTATCCTCAAAGTAGAGAGCTCTTACTATGTGTTTATATTGATTACAGAACAGAGCATTCTTAAACTTACTTGCAGGTGAAACAAATGAGCTCAAAATCCTGAGGGGTACTTAAAGAGCCAGGTCAAACAGATTTTTAACTAAAGTTAGTGATTGCATGTTACTTTGTCTAGTGCATGCACCTGGATGTTAAATCCCTGTGACCTATGACCACCAGGTACAGGACTTGCCTATGGTGGTAGCAGGCTGCTCTCTCAAGTTGTTAGGCTTGCCAGTGCAACAGCTTGACAGTTGTTTGAATTTTGGAAGATATGCATTTCATAGGTAATGAGTCAAATTGCTGTGCTTATTAAAGAAGTGTCAGCCTAAATCCCTCTGATGAAGAAGTTTATCAAATTATAATCTCATTAAAGGGGAAATATATCAGTAGAGCTGTTCACTGTACACTGTTCACTGTCATAGAGCCTAAATGTAACTGAATGACCTCAGTAGCTTCAGCTATGTTAGAAGTTTACCACAGGGTTGTCTATCAACCAAGTTTGTTATCAAGCACAGTAGGAAAATGGGTAATTGGCAAGCTGGTGAAAACAGTGGATTAAAGCTATGTGAGGTAAGACTAGACAAGCCTTTAGCTGTGGCCTCAATTTGTTACATGCTAAAGGTTTAGAACTACTGCTTGCATGTAATGGGAGATTTGAGATTCACTGAGTTACTAGTAATGCCACTATGTACAGAAGCAGAATAGGAAATGCTGGAGAAAAACACCTCCTTCCACATACCCTACGGTGAGCTTGGGTTGCTAATTGCATATAAAGCTGAAGTTAGAACTGCAATGTCTCAAGCGGACTAATAAGGTAGGCAAAATGTGTACTAGCTCGCTACAATGGAAAAAAACAATGGTATGAGAGAACTGTGAAAAAACAGAGCCTTATCCCTTGCTGTATTTTTAAAGGGAAGTCCTTAAATAAAGGAGGAAGAATTGTCTGATACCTTTCGAGTACACACAACACAAAGGGGGATTTGGGTTTTCCCAGCCTGTTTTGGGCTATAGTTAAGGTCAGGAGTGACAGAAAAATTACTTTACTGTCTTCCTGTAATGGTTTCTGCTTGCTACATAAATTCGGAGATGTTAAATGGAAGTGATATGCTTCCAAGGTACATACACTTGTGTTCTGTTTGTGGTGGCTCATACCTGTTCTGCTTAATGCTGTAATTCATGGTTGTCTTTTCTGTTGGCTAATGCTGTAAATTCTTCCTGGGGTCTGAAAAGTAACATTTGGTGAGCATTATTATATCCATCAGTTTCTTCAAATGGGTCCAGGTTTTCCATCTGAAAAGGAAGAGTTCAGTGAAACTGTATGTCTGCTCTGGACTGTAGGGCATCGCAGAACTTGTAGGATCTCTGGATGCCTTATGGTGCACCTGCACTTTGTACCCAGGGAGCCTGGGCTCAGGTATTTTGGCTGCAGGATCTATGTAGTAGCTCTGGTAGATGCTTCTCAGCAACTCATCGCAGGGCTCTTGGTTGTCTTCTGTGTCAGTATCAGGAGAGCAGCTTGTTCTATGTGCGCTGGGAGAAAATCACTGATGAAAATCCAGAGATATGAATATTGCTTCTTTTTTGCTGGTTACATTAGTCCTTCCAATAAAACAACTGTTGTTTCCTGCATGTCTAACTGGGACTGTGTCCCTTACTACAAACTTGAAAGTCATCTGGGAAATACCAACGTGTAATGTAACTGCTGAATAACTCCAGTATGTGTGTGTTTGGCTGCTCATTTTCTTAATTGCCAATATGTGAAATTTCTTCATCAGCTGAATCTGATCATTTCTGATATCTTAGGAGAGTTCTGATCTCTAGCAAATGTTCAAGTGCTTTGCAAAATTTAATGCTTTTGAGTTTCATATTTTTAGTATCTTAGGTAAAGTTTACAAGATGTAGTTTCTAGCTTTGGGCAGCAGATGGAGTCAAGCTGGACTAAATAACAAAATGAAATTTGCCCTCTTACTGAAGTTGAGAGCAGAATTCAATTTTTTTTAATCAAGTTTTCTGAATTCCAGAGATTATTTTATTGGTCACAAGAACCCTGAACAAGTAGAGAAATACAAAAAGTAGTTTTATATGCACAAGAACGTAGGAAAATTGGAATTAATCACAATTTTAGTTAAAAATATGTAATTTGCCACAATGTTCTTGATAGGTAGAATTATTAATACATTTATCTTAAAAAAAAAAAAAAAAAAAAATCAAACCAACCACCACCAACAAGAAACAAAAAAAAATACCCCTCAGCACTGTACAGGTGAAGTAAATAAGTTCTGAAAAACTGTCATGGAAGTGTAAAAACATGCCATGAGAAATGACTAAAAATTGTTTTTAGAAAACCTCTGGTGGAGTACTCATTCTCTCCTTGCAGCTGAACCTGCGAGCACAGAAGGTGATGATCCCTGAGGCGAGGATGAACAGAGGCGACAATGATTCTGTCAAAATTCTTCTGTCAGACTGGAGGTATGGATGGAGTGAGTAACCCTGACTGCTCAAGTTGGTGACTGCTGAGATCCTCTCAGCTGCTCCCACCTGAGCGTGTTTATTGATTGGCATGCAAGAACACATCTGAAAAAGTTCTTATTGTAGAGCACCAGGTTGTAATAGATAACAGCTTTTCACCTGGGAAAGTACTTTTTTTTTCATTGACTGTTAATGGAGACCTGCTGATTTTACAAGCTGAGATCCTTCAGATACTGTTTCAAAATATTATCCTAGGGAAGGGTAACCTTAGACCCTGGAAAGGACTTATTTCCAGCATCTGCTTTCATTCCTCATTAGACACAATGGATGCTTTTACTATCTCCCTAACTGGCAATAAAAGCATTCCTAGTAGCAAAATCTGGATCTTTTCACATGTGCACTTAAATTTATTTCACTACTGATACTATCTTATTTTTCAAAGAAGCTTATGAAAGAGTGGATTTGGTTTTATGGAAAAGCAAAAGCATATTTTGTTTTAGTACAAGTATGACTGCATTTGGGGATTATTTTAATTGGAAGCATTTTTCACCTCAGGTCTGGCATGATGTCTCTTTTCTCCCTATTACAGTGAGATGAAATGTAGAGAAGCTAGTTTGGCTGAGGTCCTAATTTCCAGTTATTCTTCATAGCTCTTCCTTCACTGTGTTTTTTTTTTTTTTTTTTTTTTTTTTTTTTTTTTTTTTTTTTTTTTTTCTCTTTCCTTTCCCCATTATCTCTTTTTTGCTACATTTTGATTGTAACCACGAGGGGGCATCCCCTGTGGCTATTGTTAACCTCGATTGTCTCAAGTTCAGCTTTATAATTTTATTATCTCCTCTCCCTGCTTATTTTGCCCAGGTATTTCTTGTTAATGGAGCAATAACAGTTAAAGCTAATGTTCAGTAGTCCTTGGGTTCCTCTGTTGCTGCAGTTTGAGCTAAGTGTTAACTATGTTCAAACATGATACGTTTAGCTTGTGACTTTTTATCATCATGCTGAGCTAGCATCGGTTTTCAGTGCTATTGAATCAGCAGCTGCTTCATGTTGCACTTCACTTATAGGAAAACTAAATTATTCTTCAGAAATACCTCAAAATTTGTATTTCTTGAAGCAAAGAATTCAGAGTTTCTTATAGCTATGTCTTGCACTTGGAATAGCTTTCTTTCTCTGGGTAGAAATGTAAAGACGTGAGAAATGACGTGCACATTCTCACATTCTGATGCCTGACAGTTCCCACCAGTCTAGAAATAAGATTTACAGCAGGCAGGATCAGCATTTAGAATTCACTTCTGCCACCATGTCCTCGAGGAGGTATTGGCAAGATGCTTGTCGCATGGCCCGTGATATTACAGCATCTGACTATACCATACTATAGATAAATACACATTCCAGGCAGAGCGTGTGTCTGAGTTGAAGTACTTTTAATTGCAGTTGATACCATTAAAGGTTGTAGGCAGATGCTGCTGGAGCTTGGAGCACAATGAAATTCTGCCTCTATCCAAAAAAACTCAGGCTTTTTTTAAAAAAAACTAAGGACAAAAACACATTCTTGACCTTCATTGTTCAGATCATCCCAACAGAGTCCTCCCAGCTGGATGCAGACCCTCATAGAGCCATAGTATTGTGTAAACTTGGGGTGTGGTGGGGGTTTCTGAGCTTATAAGTGCATGTGTGATTAGTTTTAGAATTTCAGATTCTGGACATTGAGTAGCCAGATCTCTCGAGCACAGCTGTAGGTTGCAACACTGGTTACTTGGGAATAAATTGTGTTCCCATTGCTTGGTGGTTACCTACTGTATTTACAAAACACATAAAAAGAATTGCACAAAGGTCTGTTTCTAGACTAAATCTGTAAAATGGCTCTTGCAAATTTCAGGGTATATAAAAGAAGGGAACCAACACAGTGTTGCTCCTTACTTCAAAAGAGTTGGGGAAGTAAAATAACTGGGGTGGTACTACTGTGAGTCACATGTGGAGCTCCCTCTTGGGGCAGGAACCAGTCTATCTCCATCTACTATACAAGAAATGTAAGAGATCACACCTAGATTAGATGCGCAAGGTGGGTAGCTGGAATAAGCAAGGGAAAATGAGAGTCCTCTCTCCCTCCCTCCTCTTCTTCTCCTTCCTCAGGAGGCTGGGACACTCTGGGTACAGGGTACTTCTGTGAGTAAAACATCCACTGCCAAAAAGGGGGTTGGCAAATGATATTCAGCACAGTTTCTGCTTTGTTGTCTGAGTCCTCCCTGCTTTCGAGTTGCTCAGTGAGGCTGCTTGGGCTGATCTCTGGAATGTGCAGTGAGACAAGGGCAAAGCATGGATGGCAACAGCTGGTGTGATAAAACTGGAGAGGAGGTTCCCAGCACTTCCAGGGTGTTCTTTTTATCTCAACTCCATCAGAGTTCAAGAGACGTGGCTTCTTTGTGGGAAGCCCACGGGGGCTCTGAGGTGGCGGTAGGGTGTATTGTGCTGCTTCTCGTGACATGCCACCAGCTTCTAGTGAGCAACCCAGGATCACTCATCCGAGCAGTCTGATAAGGACACTTTGATTGTCAAGTGTGTTTGCTTATTGAATCTGCTTACTCAGAGCATATCCCTTCTCCTGTCTCATCCTTTCAAGGTCACCTGGCAGCAAAACAAAAAGAGGGCTGCTCAGTAGATTGCAATTTCTGATCAGTGACACAATAAATGAAGTTATCTACACCATGTGCTCCTAAGAAAACTCTGAGTGGAGCCCTTGGGTCTACGTGTGGGTTTATACACTGCCTGACTGTGGAGATCGTATTAATAACTCTTTGTTGTGTAGCACATAGATGTTGGCCTGTGTGGAAAGAGAACTAAAGGGCTGGACAAAGGCCATGAGCAAGCTCTCTGGCACTTGCTTGGTGACATTCAGCAATTCAATGGCTGCTGTTGTCTTCAAATCTGGGCAAGTTGTACTCACAAGACCACTTAAAGCACTCAGCCTGTGCTACTAACTGTGCTACTGTTGCAGCTGTTTCCTTGCTCTCTGTGAACTTCCAGGTGCTAAAAAAATCCAAGGCAGCATCCAGTCTGGTCCTTGTTTCTCTTTGCAAAGAAACCAAATAATATTATCTGGGGAAAAACTCTTTTTGGTCTGTGTGCTGTCCCTTCTGAGCAGCATCACTGGGCATTGCCAGTTCCTGTAAGGTACTCTGCTTGGTGACTACTGAACTTTATTTAGCAAGACACGCAATCTAGCGGCTTCAACTGGGAAACTACTAAGAGTAAAAACAAATAAATAGTGTTGAAAGAAGCTGATTAGCTATAATATCTAGAATCACATCCATGGATAACTAAATTATGCATTGCATAAAGTCGTTGTTTATGTATAAACTGTAATATCCTGTCAGTCCTTCACTTCTACATGCTTTTCGTTCCACCAGGGCTTGGATAATCATTTTATGAACCAATTTCCTGAGAGCTGAACACCCTTTATGCTTTGTATCTTCTCCTGACTTCACCTTTCTGGAGCTGTGCACAGAGGCTGCAGTATTGGTATGTGTATAATGGCTTGGCAGGTCTCCACCGTTGTGGAATTTGCAATCATTGCTATGAGTACAATTTTCTTTTTTTTTTTTTTTTTTTTTAATTTATTTCTGGTGGATGATGAATTAGGCCATCTGTCTCCAATGTCTGCTGACCCTTCCCCCCACTCTCCACTTTTCTGGCATGTTGGCACCATCACTCAGTCAGTCAAGGTCAAGGTCTGGAACCCAGGTCTGTGACCTTCACTGCTCAGTCCATGGTGGCTCAGTCCTCGTTTTCTAGGGTAATTCTCCAGTATGTTATGCACCCAGAGTCTGAGATGCCATGCAAAGAGTAGGGATCCACTTACAGTAACATTAAGAACACAGCAATAAGAACTTCCTTTGGTTAATAGTGGTTAATATTTGAAGAGTACTTTATTTAGGCTTAAAATTAGGGAGTTAGGGTAGTTTCCCAAAGCATAAATGGGACACTTGCCAACGTGCACCACAAATGTCAGAGGACACATTAAATCAAATGAATTAAACACAGGTCTGAAAATGTTCAGTATAGACACATTTAAGATATCACTGAGACAGATGGAAGCTTTGGTGGAACAGAAATAGAAAGTCGAGTAAATTTGTCTTGGCTCATTCATTTTGTCCCCTGCCTGAAACAAAAATCTAGGATAGAGACATAAGTATCAGCAGCCAAATATATATGAAGATTTACCCTTATAAACCGAGGTAGCATTAGCAACTGAGGAACATGATCCAAAGTCTTCTGAGATTAATGGGAATTCCAATTCAGAATTACTGAGTTTATTGGGTTTTGGATTAAGTGCATAGATACAAAAGACTTTATGTAACAGCTTGCAGTGGTAAAGATCTCTGTGAACACTTGGGGAATCTTTGAGAAGGTTTTTGTAAATGTCTACGTCTTTAGCATGAGTGCAAGACTGGCAGACTTATTTACTGCTGTTGGCAGTCATCACAGGGATATAAGTGTGCCATTCCACAGGGAAGGGATTTAGCAGTTTTGCCAGTTGTATTACAAAATGATGAGTCAAGTTTATTAAAAAATAAAGAAAAAATAAGACTACGGAGCTTTGTTTATTTTTAAACAGAAGACCATGGGTTCTTTTTGTTTGCTGCCTCTGTTTTGGCCATGTAAGCCATACTGCAAAGCAGTAATGTACACAGGAAGACTAGGAACTTCTTTTTAATTAAAACCTGGAATTCTCCTGCAGGGATATGACTCCATCATATAGGGTTATAAGACGCTAGGAATGCCATGAGATTTGCATTAACATTTTAGGAAGAGATGATACTGAGCTAGAGGAAGGAATGATGGAATGGGATTTAATGGAGTAGACCAACAATGAGGAAGAAGGGTAAATTTCCACACATGGAAAGCAAAATATAGCATCTGACAACAGAGCAGGTGTAGGATGTCTGGGAACAGGTAATGCTCCCGTGGAAGTAGATCAGGATTACCTCTGACAAGGAAAAATTAGGAGTGGCACTATGTAAGGTTTGTGCACAATATTATCTAGCTTCAAAGGGTCATTAGATTTAGTCTTTCTTTTTCACTTGGCTAATTTCAAGTACGTGTTTTCGCACCTGTTTTCGCTGCAGAATTCTGAGGTTTGTCTTGTAGGTCCAAGCAGTCCTGTCTGAAGGTGAAGCAGCTGAAGAAGTTGATGCTGAAGGATGATAACCACAAACAGAAATATGAGCTCTCAGCCCTTCAGAAGAGGCCATCTTCCTTTAAGGCTCAGAGCCTGCCTAGACTCAGCTGTGGTTGCCTGCTGGCAGGTGTGATTACTGCTCTGGGATGAGACTTTGTCTATGCTGCACTGAAAAGTTGGCCTTAGAGTAGTCAAAGACAAGCAAGTCCTTGTGCCTGCCCACCTTGACACACAAAGCAGCTGCACTGTGAGTTGAGTGCCATTCTACCTCGTGACACATGGCACAAAGTATGCGTTCAGAGTCACTTGTAGCATAGAGTGTGAGTAAATCTGCCATGGGGGAGCCTTGCTACTCTAAACAAAAGAAGCACACACATAGCCTCAGTTTCTTCTGCTGGGATTTAACTTAAAAAAACCCTCAGTCCTCTCCCTGTATGACTTTACAGGGTGGTTCTCAGTAAGGAGTAACCTAGGGAAAAGACAATATTCTTCTTTTCTTGAAGTGTTAATGAGTCTGTGAGATTGGGTGGCTTTTGTTCAGTTCTCAGTGTATACCGCAGCATAAGGGATCTTGGTTTCCACAACTGAGACAGGCTTATGAGTTGACACAAAAATCAAACATTCTCTTCATTGTTGTTATAATAGTCCCTCTGTCTTAATAAGCCCTCAAAGACTGAAGCAGAAAATGGTTTGCTCCTTGCAGGGAATTGAAGTTGGGAACCATAAAATTCAGATTACTTTGAGACTTCTGTCTCTGACTTTACCAACTGGGAGAAAATTAGATGACATCAAAGAATCACTGGAAAGGGGCTTATTTAATTTTGAAATTTATTGGAAATTGTCACATGTGGCTATAATGCTAACAGCTGCCTTCATGTCACTTTACTGCAAAAGAGAGTGGCATTATGCCTGGATAAGGGTATAAATGCTGGAGCTGTAAACTCTGACAGAGATGTAAGTTGAACTTTCTGGGATACACAGTAAGTTAATTCCACTGTCTCTACTACACGTGTTACAGGCTCAGAAGTGTTGGAGCTTGATTTTTGTAGTAGTAATTACACTGTTGCAATTAATTAAATCAATTCTCAATTTAAAATAAATTATCTTACTTAAAACCACTCAGATGAGATATTCACGCAAACAATCCTGTCCTAACAAAGAGACTGGAATTTTTTTATTTTTTTTTCAATAGGACCTTGAAAATATCTATTTCTCTCTTTGAGTTTTCCCTCTGTGAACTTGGGATCTAGGAAAATTACAACCCCATTTTTGAGAACAGAATTGGGAAATTCAATACTTCAAGGAATTCAGGAATGAGAGACCTAAGTGCGAGCTGGGTCAGAGTGTGCTAAAAACATGCCTGTTTCCAAAGTCCTTTGTAATGGTGGGTTCTCTCTACCACAAGAACTGATCCCTCATTTTGCCTCATCTTTCAGTAAGATTGATATATGTAGAGCAGTGATATGAGGCTTCTGTAAGAAATTGAAATATGTTTTATAACCAGTCAGTTTTGAGTTAAATTCTTCAGGATGCTTACCTATCATTTTCCAGTTTAAGTCCACAGAGATGTGAGAACTTTAATCATTTTTACTTAGGAAATCAATTATATACCTTTTGCAGACTTGATCTACAGCGTACTGTTACTGATCTTTGGAAAAATTGTATTGAAATATTTTAACAATTACTTAAAAAAATTAAGAAAGTAGGAGAAATGTGCTTTACGTAGAATCAGGTGTGGACACAAGGTGAAAGACCAGAGACTGACATTGTGGAAGTGTCTGAATGCTAATAACTCATTAATATTCTATGGCACGTTCAACCCTTCTGTAACTTCTATACATTGATTTGGGTCATAGGCATTGGGGAAAGGACCCCTAAGAAGGAAAGTAATTACTGTCAAAAATCAGAAAGCTGCAGGCAAACACACATAAGTTTACTTAAGGCTTGGTTTATCCGTCCTTCGCCACCTGTGATTTGAGTGGCTCACAATGCAGCTACTAGATGCCTTGAAAGATTTTTGGAAAGCAGACAGAGAAACTATGCCTCCAATGAAGCAACAAGATTCAAGACAGTGTATTTCTGAAGGATTATCAGAGGTTCTGGGCATGCAATGAGATACAAGGCTGTAGGCCAAGTGCTTTCAACTCCTACCAGTGCAATAATCCATTCAAAATGTGCTGGTTTACCCATCTAATTGTAGGATTTGCAGAAAAAGGAGAGTAAGAAATCAGAAAGAAAACTGTATAGGTTGTTAAATAACTGGTTGTTAAATGTGCAAAATTGTTTCCAATATTTCATATATACTCTATGACCTAAAAGCTCATCTCTTTTAAAAATAATTTTGAAGCCCGATAAAACTCATGGGGGTTAATAGCTTTCTTTAGTAAGTTTCTAACAGTATCCATGGTCCATAAATCATGTTCATTGATGGGATCCTTGTTGATGTATATCTGAGATGACTTAGGGATTTGGGACTTGGGTGTTCTGTTTGTTTTAAACATTCCACCAAAATCAACATCCCTATTATAACACCAGAAGCTGTGCCCTAATGAAAAATATTATCATAGATGATTTCAAATGGTATTAAGACTAGTCATTTATTGTTGGAGTCCAATTTATAGCAGCAAGGGTCAGAGGAAAAGGTCATTCACCTTCTGTCTAGCCTGTCAAGAAAACTATTTGGGAAAGGTGGGAAGGAAAAATGGGTTGAGGAAAGCCTGAGAGGAAAAATTCCAGCTCGACAGTGTGTTTGTTGTGAATTTGTAGGCCTGCCCATCTCCTGCCTTTGTGCACTGGGTGCTGTTATTATTAGGGTTTCCACTTAAATTCTTCTGGAATATTCAGTGAAGATGCTGAAAAAACAACTTCCCCAAGTGTATTATGCAATCTATTATGTGGAATCAGAGCTGATACAGCCTGTCCAGTGGGAATGGTTTTGTTTTGTGTTATCCTTCCAGCAGGGGTTTATCCATGTGTGCTGGAAATTACAGTATTAAATGCTCCAGCATGGAAATTTTTGGTGAGGATTATCGGACTTATGTTTTCTCGGTGTATTGCAGTCCAGGCCTCCTGTTGGCACAGAGGTTCTCTGGAGCTTCCTTTGCAGAGATTTTGTAACACTAATGCCTGAAATAAAGAAATTTGAACTCTGCTGAGGAGTAACAGAAGATATTGTTTCCTCAGTTTCACTCCTAATGCATGACATTACCTATTTAAAACCTTTGCTCTTATCTCACTTCCCTCAAGCATTTTGTTTTAAGCTACCCAGATGAAAAAGAGCCACAGCATTGTGTTCCAGCTTAGAATTGTTCTGTTTTCTTAAGTGGACAGATATAAACCATGAATAACAAGGAATTACATTTCATTTTTTTAAAAAAAGTCTTTCTCCGGATTTATGTGTAAACATATGTATATACAAGACTGAGGTGTTTCAGATACCGAGTGTATTGCCACCCCCTCCTGAGATGGATCAAGGATGGTTATGTGCAAATGGAGCAGAAGCAGCTCTGAGGTTGCTGCCTCCTAGAAGTAAAGCTTCAGCTGCTTGCTGTTGCCACTTATCTTTTGCCAGAAGCAGCTCAGCGCATTCAAGGTCAGTCTTCCCCATTCTCTTAGCACATGTGTGTGTGAACACTCATATCTGATTCCTTGGGACTGAATCCACCCTCTAGTGCCGAGACCTGTAGGGGGGTGACACATGTCTATATTTAAAATAGATCCACCAGATGTTTAATATCTGAATGCACTGTGATTATTTAGTCAAGGTTATATTTCTTTGGGTTTTATACTGTCGTCTGATAGTACTGTTTTACTTGTTTAGTTGGTTGTTTTGGTTTTAATTCTGCAGTCATTTCAATGAGTGTGCCGAGCGCTGCAGTGGTAGAAGGCAGTTGTTTTTGAATCCATGTGATGCTATCGCTACCACGTGCTCGGGGCCTTGCTACTGGCCTGATCCTGTGAGATGTTCATCACAGTCCAAAAATAAAACTTGCTCACAATGTGATGTATGGAATAGTCTTACAGGGGAAGGGAAGGGGGAGCTTTATTGCTTGTATCACTTATCATTGGGACTACATGAAAACTGGAAAATATTACGCCATAGTAGTAGCCTTTCAAATCACCGCTGAGGTTGCCAGCAGCAATTGCAAAGCTTCATAATCCATTACAAAGCTTTATTTCATCCTTCCATTAGCTTTTGCTTGGAGAACTCATTCCTGCTAGTTAATGTCTGGTAGTCTTGG
Source organism: Nettapus auritus (assembly GCA_011076525.1). Lineage (NCBI taxonomy): Eukaryota > Metazoa > Chordata > Aves > Anseriformes > Anatidae > Nettapus > Nettapus auritus. The sequence goes on from CM021770.1 coordinate 26,548,293, forward strand.
AAGGACAAAAGGGCTTTTTCTGAAAAACAGTTGCTCACATTTCTATCCGATCATAGTGTGTTAAAAAGTTATATTAATAAATAAATGTTAAAAACAAATTAATTTCCATAGTTTGGCTGCAGAGACCTTGCATTTCACTGTGATCAATTTGAGCTACAGCTATGCCTCTTCAGCCTTCCTGTGCTGAGGCTGCAATGCTCACACAATAAAACAGTTGGTCACACCTCATTATTGAGGTTATTTGCAATAGTGTACAAAGGACCAAGTAACAGATGTTTTAAAATGGTTAATCAGTTGTTATAGATTTTATTAAGTTGATACCTCCTCATCTCTCCAATATATACATATATATATATACTTTTTTTTTTTGTAAAAGCTGGGGCAAAGATCTTAACTACAGACTCAGTCAAGCCTCTGTGAGGCTCAGGCTTCAAATTTATAACATAAATATTACTTGCCTGTAATTATAATATTCTGTTTTTGCCACTTACACTAGAGTTTTGTATCTCTGAATTTCACTCTTGGAAAGTTAAGTTTGGACTTAGATGTATGGCACTTGTTGTTTGGAGTGACACACACAAATCCCCATACACCAGAATGAAAATTCAGCCCTAATCATCAAAGGGAAGTGAGGACTAAATGAATGTGTGTCATGCGTATCCAATTTCCCCACTGATCATCCAGAGAAAATAAATCACAGCGGATGTCCTTCCACTTCTTCTTCTTTGTTTAAACAGCTAGAAGGAGCTCTATGTTAAAGTCACCCTGGGACTCCCCAGAGAACACTAAAATAAATTAATATTTGTTGATTAAATGTTTTGACCCATATTAAAGCCCCTGGAAAATGATAGGCCTAGTTTGTCATGGCAGCACTCCAGGTTTTTTATGTACTACTGAAATCAGAGGATAAATATGGAGGAGCACATCTCAGCTAAGCTAATACCCAATTTCATCCGTTTTTAATAAATCCTTTTTGGGGATTGCACTCTTTGAGGTACTCGTTTGTACCAGTCTCTCAGAGTTGCCTAGTGTCCAGCTGTGCTAGGATCTCCTGTCATCTTCCCATTCTGCAACAGAAAAGACAGGAAAAGAAATTGACAGGAAAGAAAGAAAAATAGGGAAAGGCAGTGCAGAACAGACCGGATTGATTAATGGGAACATTTTAAATGGCACAAATTTGCGTTAGGTATCCAAGCCGCATTGATTTTCAATAAGAATGGGATAGCTTACAGTCCCTCATCTCTCTGAAATGTTCCCTTACACCCTAAGGCAATTTAATTTGGAAAGAATTGTTGGAAGAAATCTGATAGGTGTATAAAATGAGCGGTATAAAAAGCATGCTGTCATGGCAAAGGCAGTGCCCCGAGACTCGGAACCTGCTCAAAAGTTAATTGAAATCAATTGGAAAGACTTCTGTTGACTTAAATAAGCTTTGGGTGAGCCCTTGGGAGAGCTAGTTTCAATACCCAGATTTACCACAAATTTCTTGAATGGCTCAGGGCAAGTTACTCAGGGCCATAGCCAGAATGGGGGCCAGATATTGTAATGAGATTGCTCAAAGGGAGGAGAGTGCCAAAGGCTGTCCAGGCAGCCTCACACTTTAGGGCTCTTTTCAGAAGTGGGTTATGAGCTGCTAATGCAAAACAAATAATAACTTATGTTTAACCTATCCTAGGACGATGTCAAGTCAATTTAAAAACATTTTGAAAATGAGGATTAGGCACTTATGACTATAAGAACAGCATCTGTGGTCAGACCAGCTTGGATAAAATGTCAGGGGCCACGAATCCTCATGTTTCAGAGCATAAACTCACCACCAGCTGGAATAATGAAGCAGATACCTCAGTGGAACGATATGTTACTGTTAAGCAGTTTATAGTATCGTTTACTATGGGTTGTCGTCCAGCCATACCTTTCTATGGATGCTCTCTAAGGAAGGGGAGTCTTCTAACTGCCTGGGGAATAGCAGAGGTGTCTGTATTTCATGTAACTGGGACCACTTCCCTGAAGCAACAGAAGCTCCTGGGGAGTGCTGCACCCTCAGAGCTGCTGGGCTGGGGTCCTCCTGGCTGCTCCAACTCATAAACTCTAGCAGTGTTTTTGGTGGTGTCAAGAAGGCTCTGCAAGCTACAGGGGCTGGCCAGTGCCTTGTTGGCTTTAACTATCCATCCTGGTTTAAAACATATATACATCCGTATATCTCTCCGGGGTCCTTTGCTGTAATTGCCAGTCCTTGCTGGATCCCACATTCAGGGCGGCATTTCTGCTGCAATGCTTCGTTGTTGCTCAGGCAGAGGCATTTGGCATGAACAGCAGCAGCAGCGGTGCTTTGGGAAGCCAGGATGAGTGTCAGCAGCTCTGGGCTGAACCCAGTCAGCATAGGCTGTGCCTTGTCGGGGTATCAATTGCTGTCAGCTGAATCGCTGATGGCTCAGCCAGGTTGTATGTGAAAGCACAGGAGAGTGTTCACATGATAACTTTATTTTACATGGGACTAATAAGGTAGAAGAACTACCAGGAAAAATAAGCTTTTATGGAAATGCAACATAGAGATTGCAATGTTTTCTAAGCTTTTAGCCACAAAGGACAGAGAGAAGAAGCCATCAGTTTCTGAACATTTTTTTTGATTGCCTCTTTAGAGAGGATTTTGTTGATAGCTAAAACTTTACTGATATTTTCCTGGGTTGCCTGAGGCTTTCTAGTGAGTCTGGTGCCAGCTTATTTTAACATAACTAACAAGTGTTGGCTTCCAGGCTGTTAATGGCTAAAAGCCCTAGATATTTAAGTTACTGAAAGTTCAATCAGAAGTTAATTAGGGCTTTTAGCTTTTCCTGCCTCCATCAAGAACAGAGCAGAGGAGATTTCCTAATAGAGTCAAGGAGGAGGGGATAAAATCTGTGCTATCAGACAGCAATGTTTAATAGACAGCTTGAACATCACCATCTGTGCCAATGAAGCAGTATTTCTAGAGAGCTCACTGCCTAACTTGAACATGTCTCTGGTGGTGATTCCACTGAACCTCAGGTACCTGGGCCAGGAAAAAGATTAAGGGTGATTTTATCTCCTTACATCATTCCCAGCTCTTTGGGATACGAGACGCCTGCAGCTTTGTGTGCTGCAGCCAGCATTAGATGAGCTGCCTTAGTTCATGGCTACAAATCCCATGTGCTGTTTGGACCCTGGATCTTCTGGGAAGGGTCGGTGGCTGGTTTGTCTGCTTGCTGTTGCTGTCTGCTTGAATTTCCCAATGGCAAGTTCAGAAAATTGTTTTACACAGTATGAACCAAATAACATATTGTCCTGTAATCGTGTCTAGGAAAGGATGGACATTTTAGCTGGAGATGTTCGAAAAGATCCCCTGGAAGCAAATGCAGCAGCCAAACAACTGCTTCTGGTCATTGGCCAAAACAAAAATCAAACTCTACATCGTGTCACCTTGACACAAACCCCAACTAGTACAGGAATATTTTGGGGGTTGAAAGAAGTTGCTTTACACTTGGATATTTGTTCCAAACCAAAGAGTAGGAAAAATAGTCTCTGACCTGACCACCAGAAGTGAGTCCCGGGGAGAGGTGAAATGCAAATGAATTGAATTCTGCTGCTTTGCTTTTTGCATGTTTATATTAGCTAAAGTAGCTTCAACATGAAAAAAAAGAGACCAGTTCTAGAAACCCAGAAGGCTGCCTCTCATCTGGAGAGATGAGAGCATGCAGTTCAAATCCATACTCTGAAGAGACAGAGGAGGATCTTGAACTTTCCTGACATTTCTCTTTACTAAAAACCCATCTGTAGTTACAGTTTTATCAGACTGAAACTATTCAGGATTAACTTTTTACTTTGGGGTCTATCTTACCTTCTTTGTGTGTGTTCTTAACATTGGGGTATTGTTTGTGTCACAGTGGTCCTGAGCAGTTTCGTTGCTCCTCTTGAGCATGTGACCTCCTTGTAAAATCTCTGACACTACTTGAATTTTCAGCTTTTCTTTTGAAACTGAGAGGGTAAGGATACAACTGTGACTTTGACAAAAATGAAGATGAATTGTCATTCTTTCAGAAATGTTACCTTTCTCATGGGCCAAGTTCAATATGAACTGGTCAATGAGTTTGCCTGAAGATGTTTTTTTTTGTTGTTGTTGTTGTTCATGTTTTTTTGTTTGTTTGTTTGTTTGTTTTCAATTGATCTTCTTAATGGAAAAAATATGAAATTTCAAGTTCTTTTGGAATAAAAAAATGGAAAGGGGGAAAAGGAAGAGGAAAGGTAGAATTTTAAAAGCTGATTTATTTTATTGTTTTTCCTCCTGTAGGTATCTAGTTAAAAAGGGAAAAGTCAACATATTCATAATACAACCTAATTAATTTCCTTATAAACTACTAAAGCTAAAGGCGTTTTCAGTGTCTAAAATGGATGGTGTGTTGTTTGGGTCAAGGAGACTTACTGTGAGTTTTCTTGGTTCTATTAACTTTGCATTCTAATGCCATAGCATTTTATACTGTCCCGCATAATAGAAGGTAGATTTAGATTGGACACAAGGAAGAAATTCTTTACTGTGAGGGTGGTGAGGCACTGGAACAGGTTGCCCAAAGAAGCTGCGGATGTCCCATTCTTGGAAGTGTTCAAGGCCAGGTTGGATGGGGCTGTGAGCAACCTGATTGAGTAGCAAGGGATTTGGAACCAGGTAATCTTTAAGGTCCTTTCCAACCCAAACTATTATATGATTCTATTTATGGAAATCAGAAGTTATTTCATAAGTATTGTCAGGTAAGGACATTTCCTAGCTGAAGGGTGTAATTTAAGTCTGCTTTTTTTCCATCATCACCACCCTGGATATGGGAAACAATTTATCCCATTCTTCTGTAAAGGTTATTTTTATGTCTGTCTTCAGTCATCTCCTTTCTAGACCGAACAATACCATTTCCATCATCCTTTTTTTTTTTTTTTTTTTTTTTTTTTTTTTTTTGTGCCTATCCTTCTGTAGGCTTTTAACTATTCCTGTCCTTTCTTCTGAATTGCTCAGTCCACTTACTGCTTAAAGTTCAACTGCCAGGCTGGATGTGGTGTCCTTACTGAGGCCTCATTTTCTTACTTTTATTGGTGCTGATTACGTCATGGGCAGACCAAACTCCTATTTGTACAGCTTAGGCTGATGAATGCCTTCTTTGCAACAGCATGTCGTTGTTGACTTATGTTCAGCTTTGATCCTCTGTAATACTCCACCAGTTACTATTCAAAACAACTGTTCTCTCCTAGTCATTCCCATTCTGTACTTTCTCAGACAATATTTTCTCCTCCTAAGTGTAGGACTTAGCACCTGTCATTGCTGAATTGATTTGAAAAGATCAGAGAAAGAGTCTGGAAAACATGGGATTCGATCTGAAAACTGTTTCTCTGCCTCAGTTTGCCCATAGCACCTTACCCCACAAGCAGATTTCCAGTGTGTAAAAAAAATCTATTCGGTTACCTGGACCACCAAATAACAGAACAATACAGGAACAGGACTTAACCCTTACAGGTTCCCAAATGGTATGCCCTTCCAATTTGACAGCAAACCACTCACACCAGCTGTGAGTGAAGTTTTCCAAGAAGATGGATGTGCATCCATCTTTCTATAGCTTCATCTACAGTGGTTCACTAGCCTTCTTTTGAAAATATCTTCTGAGATAGTAAGGCTTCTGCTGTTACCTGTGACCATGAGGTATTTCTCTTCAATTCACGTTTCTCTTTATCCCAATAGTTGTCCTTGCTGTTCCTTTTCTATGTCCTTTCTTACAAGATGCTGACACACACACAAAAAAGTTAAACTTCCTACTAGCTTGAGAAGTAACAAAGAAATCCTCCAGGAATCAAGTAAAAATAATTTATTGCTATTATTAACCCATCACAGATGTCAGATGTTTCAGTAAATGAATCTGAATCTGTCATTTAAACTTAGTAATGGTTATTTTTTTCTCCATAATTGTCTGTCTCTGAAGACTGCTGTGCGATTTTCAGTTCCTTCAGTAAATAATTATTTACAAAATCTATTTCTACAGTCTCTCAGAGATTCTGCAGATTCCCAGCAGAAACATAACTTTAAAAGCCCTTTTAGCTTTTCTAAAGTGGAAGGATTTGGGAAAAGGAAAACAACTGGTAATTCAGTGAAACAAGCAAGAGCTGTAAGTCAGTTTATATCCTGATGAAAGGTTAATTGTAGAAGATGACCTCAAGGGGTGAACAGCTCATTTCAGGTAACTCCAGCCCTTTGCTTCTCTGCATTGAGTATCAATGTGAATCTGTCTGTTGACTTTTACTCTGAATATATAGGTCGCAAGAGCTGAGTTAGATTCCAGGTCAGCAAGATCATGTTTTCCACTGGAAACACTCCAGATGATGATAAATATCAACAAACAACTTCAGGATCACCACAAATATTGATGTAAGCATACCTTAGACTTCAAGGACATATAGTCTCATCTACCTTACCTTTCAAACAACACCATGCAAGTTGTCTCAAATCAGTGTGGTTTCTATACATCAAACGCTGTATGGATTAACACATTTTTGCAAGATGTCTCCTTTTGCCAGCCTCATTGCAGTAGGCTGCTTCTCTTTACAAGGCTGCAGCTCAGAGCATCAGTGGATTCCCCACTCGTCATTTTCAACCAGGGCCCATGGCTCCCTCAAGAAGGTTGTCTCAATGTAATGGCTCAGCGCCACTGCCTGGCATGCAGAACATTCCTGGTTTGTCTCTGGAGATCCGCAATGCAAGTGCTGACATGTAACACCACAGCTGTGCAATTTGTCAGCAGACAACAGAGAAAAAACTCTCCCTTGGTCCGTCAGGAGGCAGTGCAGCTCTGGTGTTTGCACTGCCCCAGCTCTGCACCTTCCCAGAGTCAGAGCACCTTAGGCAGGTCACACCAGCAGGCGAGCCTCAGACAAGTGGCCTGTCAGAAACGCAGTCCTGCAGAACATCTTTTGCAAGTGAGACACCCCAGAAATAGATGTTTGCCACAGACCAGAACACTGTGTGTGTCTGTCATCCTAGCCCAGACCAGCCTTCTGACAGGATTATGTCTCTTTTCCCTGGCTACATTCAGTGATATGTACCTTTTCCTATTACCCATTACACAGTGGGTTTTGAGGACACCAAAGCATAATGTAGATGTGACTACTGCATCAGTTGCCAGATGTTTCTTATATGTGGATTGGAGAATTATTTCCATCAGAAGTATATGTATATATATATATTTTCCCCACTGGAGACTGCAAGCCAAGCACAAAATCCATGTGGACCATACCTCATGAGAAAATACAAGTTTGTTGTTGTTGTTGTTGTTGTTTTGTGTGTGTGTTTGTTTGTTTTTTGATAGCTGGTCACCCTTTCTTGTTTAAAAAAAAAAAAAAAATGCTCAGCTTAGTCCCTGCCAATGTTCAGCATCAGTAGCATTGTACAACAACTAGCAAGAATGAAGTTCTTCCCTAAGTGGAGATGGATTTGGTTTGGATTCTGAGACGACTTGCACAACAATTCATCCAGGACTCTTAGAACGACGAACATTTGCTTGGTTAATAAGGGTTCATCTCTAGACAATGATAAAATCCGTATAGCCAAACATCAGTAAGTGAATAATGTGAAGCGAAGATGAGTAATGTTTCGGTACAGAACTACTTATTTTCTACTCTTAGAAATTGGTTGCCTTCATATAAAATTTCAGAAGGCTCTCTTGGTACATAAAGATCTGAAAAAAATAAGCTTTTTGAGGTCTCTATACTATTTCTAATCTTATAATTTTTTTAAAAAAAATAAAAGTGACTGAAGTAAAATTGGTACTAAATATATTCATTATGGCTATAGCCATTAATAACAAAGGGGTGTTAGCAATTAGTTGTTGTCGACAAATTTGGGGAGGAGACAAACAAATCCCCAGTATAAGCACACATGCATTAAAATGGGGTGGGCTAAGCAAATAAATAAGCAAATATTGTAAATTCTGTCATGCTTCTTGGGTTGTATTACATGAGAATGAGAAGTGAGGACGACTGGAAACAGACCGTTTATGTCATGATATGAAACGGAATATGTTATAGTGAAGGCATGGAAAGATAATTGGGGTTATTAATATGCATGTGTTAGTTATCTCAAGAGCCAAAACTAGCATCAAGGATTTTTTTAAGAGAACGGTTGTTCCTCAAAGAAATTTAAAATTAATGTTTACAATGCCCGTTATGTTTTCTTTGCCTTCTTTTCACTTTTCTTTAAGCGGTTGGCTAATGTAGTTAAAATGGTAAACATTTGCCATTTCTCAAGCTAGAAAGGAGCATGACACAAGCCATTAATGACATAAGCCAGTATTTTGGGATCAAACAGCATGTGTAAACATCCTAGGTATGATCAGTTGCACATTCCAATCTTTTCTAAATTTACAATATGTGAATTGAGGATTGCACCGTCACTGGCTCGAGGTGCTGAGGGGGTATACAGCTTTTCACGGTAAATGCAAAGGACGACATTAATTTATTGAACACTGTTCTGCATCAGGACTGAAATTCTACAGTATTCGCCTTACATTAGCTGGCTGCCCCTGCCGTGTGAACAGCCTCAGCTACCCATGGTTGAGTGTCCACTAGCTTGTCTCTAAAGGTTATCTTTTTGCATCTTGATCTGCTTGAATCTCGAAGGCACACTTCAGTGGTCAGTTCAGCCCGTGAGCTCTTTCTCACTTTGCAGACCTGGAAAAATCTTTCTGAGTGTGTCACAAGCTTCATTTTCTGATTGTTCATGGGGTGATTTCTCTCCTTCTTACCTAATGTTTAGGCAAATGCTTCAGGTGATGTTCATCAGCTCTGTCGCCCCTTATTTTTAAGCACTACATCTCCCCTATATTTTCTTTTTAAAGCATTAGGAAACTGTTTCTGGTGCTTTCAAATGTCAGATTATTTGTTGTTTATTTGTTTGCTTATACAGCAACTTGCAGTTCTGAGCTAAATTTTACATGGTCCTTTGTAAATTTACCCTGAGTGTGTCTGAATATCACAATTCCACTGATGCTGTCGTGGGCAGTGGAGCCCGTGCAGGTGCAGGAAAAAGCCAAGCAATAGTTACTGCAAACTAGCTGCCAGTTGTGGCCACCTGTTTCCATTCACATCTCGTGAAAAGAAAATCACTGAAGAGGAACAAGTGAAAAGTGGCGCTGGCTAAAACCTTTCTCAGGAGAAGCTGATAGCAAAAGCTCATAAAAGTAAATGGTGACTTACCCAGAAGGCAGATTTCACGTAGCCAGATGCTGGAAAGCTCTGCTGCAGTCTTCAGCTTCTCTGTCCAGATAATGATCAGAGAGAACAACAGGCAAACATGCACAGCAAGCTCTGAAAATAGAGTTCAGTGTAATTAATAATAATAATAATAATAATAAAAATTCTAATAATCTAATCTGCCAGATCTGAAGTATTTTTAATCCATTTTCTGGAATTTTTATGTACTTTTCTTCATTAGCTTTGGGAGTCAAGCAAGAGAGTGCTTTCCCACCTCCCTCGGCAGTGTGTTAAGGAGTACGATGTTACCATTCTTCCTAGATGAAGTCTTTTATTCCTGCAATGGGATACATCTGTTACTTCAATCCTATTTAAGAACCAATATCTTATTCTTCATTAAATCATTTTTGTATTTTAATGATTTTATTTCTGCTTGTGATACCATCATAATGCTGTCTAAATCACTTCAAAATACTTTATAAACATTAATTAAAACACTTTTTTTTTTTTTTTTTTGAGTAGTAACAGAAAACAACAACAACAAAGGTATATTGTCCATTATTTCTAGCTTCTTTACCCAGTTTGTGAATAAGCCATGCTATGCATGCAGTGCTACCTAAGCTGGTTCTGCGCTTCCCAGCTTGGCCGCGCAGGACTTATCTGCTAGTGCGCAACTCTTACGGAAAGGACTGTGTTTCTTCCAGAGCCAACTAAGGCCCAGAAGTACTGGTATTACCAGTTTTTGCAACCCCCCTCGCCCCCCTTCCCCTAATAATGGAGAGTTGGTTATATATTGATTTCACAGAGGATTACATTTAGGGTGCTACAGTCACAGGGGATTAAGTTGCAGGTTGCAGAGAAACAGCCAGGTTCAGGCACGAACCAAAGAAAGGTCTCACTTAGACTAATGGGCACATTGACTTGATATAATCTTTTATTCTTAGACGTGTTTCCTTGCTGCTGTCTAACTCTACTGTTAATCAAGCTCTTAAGGCAATGAAGTTACAGCTATTTTTGTTATTTGACGCTGAACTATTTGGGGACAGCGTATCCCGTGTGTGCCTGGCTCCATCAATTTTCTACTTTATGGCCCTTTCTCTTTCCTACCCATGCCTTTGTTAATCTACCCTCCTAAAAAATAAATAGTCTGATTGTGAGTTCATGTACACCGGAGTGCTGCTTCTGATTTATAGTAGTGCAACTTAGGGCTGCAGTTAGATCAGGAGATCAGTTTTAGCGTGCAGTGCTGTATCTGGAAAACCAAAAAAGGCATTGTAAAAGGTGGCTTTTGTTTTAATCCTGTTTGAGGACACAGTAATTATCTTTATCTCAGCCCAAATTAATAGCTAGCAATGCTTTTTATTTTTATTTTTATTTATGAGTGCTTATTAACACCCTTTCACAAAATCAGCAGTTTTAATCTAAAATCACAGATATTTATTTTCATATACTACAAGGCTTGGACAGAAACTGTTCATGCTGATTTCTTGCATGAAAAATCCCGCTAACCTTAGTAACTCTCTTCCTGCTCCCGAGCAGAAACACACGCACTCATTTATTTGCAATTAAGAAAAGGAGTTAATGCCCCAAGTGTTCAAGGGAGCCTCGTGCAGCTGTGTTCAGGTAAGCAGGGACCAGCTGAGGACAAGGAGAGTCCTGCCTCGCCAGCCTGTGCCAGGTGAAACACCATAGTGCGACAGCAAAACAGACAAAAGCCTGACAAAGAGCAGATGTGTAGGAATGAAGATTGGGACTTTAAAGAGTGACTGGAGCAAATCTTTGCAAGGTTTCTGGACCCAATGCTTGTTCTGAGTGCCAAATTCTTCACTGTACGCACTGAATGCAGGAATAGTAGTGCTAGTAAAACAAACTTGATCCATTTTTACAAGTGATGTAATATATAACTGTCTGCACGAAGTAACACGTTCTTGTGACTATCCACCTTCTAATCCACGGCCGTGCATTGGTGTCATAGCTGTGCTCTTGCTGCCCTCCGAGCCATGAGTCACCTTCTTTCACTTCCTCAAATAATTACAGGCAGCGGAGAGGGGCTGTGGCTGGGGCTCTTCAGGGCTTTCTCCGCTGCTCTGGCAGGAAGGGAATTCCGTGCCTTGTCTCACCTGCCTGCAGGACCGTGCCTTTCTTTTGCTGGAAGATCTGCTGGTTACACAGTGCTGACCACCCCTCGGCCCTAGCTGAACCCCAAACCAAATAACATCACAAAACTACTCAGAACGTATTTGTCGGAGCATTGTGTGTGCAGATCCATGTGTACACAAATGTGCTGATTGCCCTTCTTTAGCAGGTTCATTGGGTGTTGTGTTACTCCTAAATAACGGAACCGTTGAAATACAGCCCGGTTCTCCGCTGCCTTGCACCTGGTTAGTGCTTCCCATCCGTGAGCTAAGGGCGATTACGTGTTGAATGCGAAGAACTGTAAATTTTCCAGTCCCTGGTGGCAGGACTCTGTGCCCATTTACAAGGCTCCTAAGTGACTCCGCCAGGTGCAGGGGGAGGAGGGCCCGAACCCCCCGCGCCTCTCTCCCCTCAATTCAGATTAAATTTTCCCCAAAACCCGGACATTTCTGCTTTCCCTTGGTGGCTGTCTGCTGGGGGCAGGGTGCCCGGCACCCTAAGGCGATGCAGGAGGAGGTGTCGAGGTGCTCAGCCCCCCCTGAGCAGGACGAGGAGACCTGGAGGGACTCATCCAGCCCCAGCTGATACAAGAACCAAAATTCCTGCTCCGGGCCGGCTGCGGGGCTGGGGCACAGCCTCCGCTCCCGCCCGTGTCAGAGCCCGTGTCGGGGACATGACTGATGGCATAGCAGCAGAGGTGCTACCGCCGGGGGATTACCGCGACACGCACACTTTTTCCCCCCGGGGTTTGGGAAGAGGAGCGAGGTGGCGCAGGAAAACCCCCACCGGGGCGTGTAAAACCCCGGGGCGCTCTGCCTTCGGGTCCCCGGCAGGTGCCGGACGGACACACGGACGGACACACGGCCGAAGGAGGCGGCAGGGGCCGGGCCCAGGTGGGGCGGGCGGGCGCGGCCGTGCTGGGCCGGGCCGGGCCAGGGGAGGGGGCGCCGCCGCCCGCCCCCAGCCCCGCCAGCAGCAGCGAGGCCCCGCACGTCGCCGGCCGCCCCCGGCCGCTGTCGGCAGCCCTCCCGCAGGGCGGGCATAGCCGCAGGGGGCTCCCGGCCCTCCTCCTCCTCCTCCTCCTCCTCCTCTTCCTCCTGCAGCCCGGCGGGGGGAGTGCGGCCGCCTCCGGGCCCCCCGTCCTTGCCTCCCCCCCCGCCGCATGGTCCCCGCCGCTGCCATGAGCCAGGCCCCGGCCCCCCGCGGCGCCGCCCGGCCGGGGAGCGATGCCCGCAGCGATGCCCGCAGCGCGGCCCCCGGCCGAGGCCCCGGCAGAGGGATGCCGCCGCCGCCCAGCCTGCCCCAGCTCCTGCACAAGTAAGAGCCGGGGAGGGGACGGGAGGGCAGGGCGGGCACGGGGCGCTCTCCTTCCCTCCCTCTTTTCCTCCCTCCCTCCTTTTTGCCTCCCCCCACCCCGCTCCCAGAGTGACAGCCACCCGGACGGGGGTCGGCCCGGCCCCGCCGCCGCCAGCCTCAGCCCCCCGGCCCGGCACGGCTCGGCTCGGCCGGGGGATGGCAGAGCCCCGGGGTGTCGCCCCTTCAAGGGTCCGGCGCCGGCCCCGCTCCCACGGCGGCGCCCCCAAAGCCGCTGAGGGTCCCGGGGGGGTTGGGAGCGCGCTCGGGGAAGTTTCCTTCGCTCCCCCGAGGGTCCCTGGGGGTCTCTCCGGCTCTATCTCTGCCCGGCTGTCCCCAAAACCAAGCTCCACGGAGGGCATCCCGCTGCTGCTTCTCCGGAGAGGGACGGAAAATAAAAGGACTTTTTTTCTGGGGGGGGGAGCAGTGCTTTTGGGGGCAAAGGAGAACCGGGAGGCGAACGGATCGGGGTATGGAAGCACAAGCGGCGGCGCGACCCGAGCTGTGCCGGCCCCGGGCAGCCCCGTCTCCCCCTAACCCTAAATCCTCGGAGGAGGCTCCCAGCACAGCGGGAGGGCTGCGAGGGGGCACCGGGAGGCCGGGATCGCCTCCTCGGCCGGCCCGGCAGCAAAAGCAGCCATGGGGCGGCTGCAGGGAGCGCTTTCGGCCCCGTCCCCGAGGACTTGCCCAGCAAACACTGTACAAACATCGGTGCGCGCTGAGCTTCGGCTTTGCGGCGAGCTTATTTTAAGTCGGGGGCTGCGTTGTGGTTTGTAAACACACCGGGAACTGCGCTGGTAAAGCCGCCGTGCAGGGTGGCCTTCACGTTTCTCGGAGCTTAGTTTTCCTTTTTATTTTTATTTATTTATTTTTTTAGGGGGGATGTTCTTCAGACAAGTTCTGTAACTTAATTTGTTAACAACGCTTCTTACTATCCGTGTTTTTATTCCTGTTTGGAAATACAGACTTGGAAGTTCACATTGAAACTGAAACAGTAATGGTGGTTTCCTAATTCGGCCGAGTAGCTGAAGAGCCGTGTGTGTGTTGTAGTGCAACTAGAAAGTAACTCATGCTCGTGCAAAATCAGCCTGAAAGCTTCAACTGTGCTCTCCAGTGTCCTAATTTAATGTTTCTCAAGATTCACGTGGGTGCAGGTCAGGTGAATCTGTCAGGACTGCCTCACGATTAATTTTCTCCTGCGGCGCACGATATATACGAAGGCATCCATCCCATTTTCGCCAGTCACGCCTACTGCCTAATTCTAGGTAGGGGAACCTGAAATTGGTTTCTTTTTGAGCTTATCTTCAGGGAAAAGATCGGAGAGGGGTCCCACGTCCTAACTGTTCTTTGTCATGGTGATGTGACACAGAGTGGCCCACGCTGAGTGTCTCCATCTAAGGTCCTGCAACTTGATCGCGCTGTTTTGTAACCGCGTGACATAATTCAACCTGCGCCTCTGTTTACCTTAAAATTATGTTGCCGCCTGCTTTTACTTGGAAATGCAGGCAAATTGTGGTTTGCTTTACTCATATTAACTCGGTATTTTATAATCTGAATTGGATATTCAGTGCATTTGGTGGTTATTAGGAAGGGACACATCAGGGCATGTCTTAAACTGCTGTTACTTATTTCTAGTCTGCTGTGATGGCTGGCACCATAGGATACTTGAAGAGGCTAAGGGAAGCGGTGATCCTTCTGTCTCAGCACAAAATGAAGACATGATGGTTTCATTACTAGGAAATAAAATATCGAAGTCTTCCCGAGGATTTTGATTTTTTTTTTTTTTTTTTTTTTTAATACAAAACAAAAGCCCAATTGTTGTCTCTTTGCTTTGTGAGCTGCGGTAAACAAGCGTACAGTTAGAGAATGGTAATTCTGAGTGTTTTGGTTCAGAACGCTGCGTGTTGGTTAACTGAATCTTTCACTGCTTCTGTTTTTCATTGTACCATTTAAACTTACAAAGCTCCCCGGATTCCTTCTTTCTCCACCCTCCAGAATATTTTAGAAGCTTTTACAGATGTTAGGTGAAGACCTACGTCATTTAAAAAATGACTTCTTATGTGGGCAGCTGGTGAAATTTCACTGTGAACACTGAGCGTTGAATAGGGATTGAAATTTAGCAAAACGGGAGATCTGAAACGTCTTTGGTAGCAGATCCATTGGCTGAAATTGTGCAATGCAGATAGCATGTGCGTTGTTTTATTGTACTGCAAAACAACTGCTTGTTTTAACATTTTGAATGTAACTTTAATATTAAAATATAACTGAATCCCTTGACGTTCCTATCTGAGTCCTGTCCAAATACAACAATATCTAAAACAAACTATGCTGTATGTATGTATTTTCCCCCGAGTGAAAATTGCAGTTGATACTAAAGGTCCAATCATAAGATTTATAGAGCAGTTAAAACTTTTTGTCTGAGTAGGTGGTTGTGATGTTTGATGGGAAAATAATTAAAATTTTACCAAAGTAAAAGTGTTCCATAGCCCTTATGTTGTGGGGCTGAGAATGATAAGCTGGTGGGGAAGGGAAAACCTGAATTTGCATGCGCTGGATGATTGCTGATAAAAATATATGCTTGCATATGAAATAAAGCATAAGACTGAGAAGGACTGAAAAGGATAATTCTAATGGTGTTGGTTACAATTGTAAAGTTGATTAATGTTCATCATCTCTTTCCACTGTGGTGGTGTGGAAGGAGTAGAAATGCAGGGTAGGGCCTGTAGCACTGGCAAGTGAAACAAGTATGGGAAACCTCGGAAAAATCCTCAAATACCTGCTCTGCACAGAAAGGTTTTATTAATTTTTTGAACTACTTTTTATTTCTATTTATTTATTTTTCCCCTCCCTACAGGTAGGTCTGTTCTTACAAACAATATTTTTTGTTTATAGTTTGGAGGTGGCATTACTAAATGAAATATTTACACGACATCTCAGAGCCTGACAAATTCTATCACCTGTTGTTAGATTGACTGCTGTGCATGGACACTCCCACCAATAATCCCAGGTGTGTGGTTCACTGCAGGCTGATGGAGCAGCTGTCTGGAAATAAGAGAGAAAAGACCGAGTGGTGGCTGCAGTCTGAGTATAAAGATGTTTCATGACGACT
>CM021770.1:26564521-26654384 GCA_011076525.1 Nettapus auritus
TTTTTTTTTTTTTTTTACCCCTAAGGGGTTGTGCCCCAGAGATTTTGAGCTCTTCTGGAAGGAGGATGGAATTTCCAACATCTGTGCCGGAGTCGTCATCAGTTTGTGCCAGTTCTGGGGGCAGGCAGAAAAGCAGGCTGGTGCTGAACACTTTGAGTCCTTTATTTCCTATAGCAGCAAGGAGGAAACTTGGAAAAAATAACAGCCTTCTTTTTTTTTTTTTTTTTTTTTTTAATTTCCCTTATTTTTAAGCAGGTGCTTTTTTTTTTTTCATTGTCTTTTTGTTGTAAATGGGGGGGCTTTTTTTTTTTTTTTTTTTCCAACTCAAGATCTCTCAGGAGAGATAAAATATGAAATGTACTCCCATTATATACATTAGTCATGGCAAATAGTTTGGCGTATATGGCAAAGGCAAAACGGATACTTAACGAGGGGACATTAGAGAAACACTGGTTTTACTGTTTCTCTTCTTGCTGTTACTGATCCAGGCTTTCCATGTTTACTTGCCTTTAAAAGCACATCTCCAAAATCTGAGTTGCTTCCCTGCCCAGCAGAGCCCTGAAAACTCATCTAGTTTGTGTTGTAACAACTGTAACCTCTCCGGATGGCAGTGAAAACAAAACCAAGTTCTGTAGCTGTGTGAGCTGAGAGGTGTTAACAAAACAAGGGCAAGGAGTTGAACCCAGCAGCCAGCACGATATGGGTTGTGTGGGACTCGCTAGGGAATGTGGGAACTAAACCATGTTATTGAACTTCCCTTTGCGGTTCCCGTTCATTGTCTCTGTATGTTAGGAAACAGAAAGTGAGGGAACCTCATTTTTCCTCTGAATTTTCTGTCTACTTGTTGTGTAATTATTGAGATTCTTCCTATGCTTCACCTGATATTAAAACTGGGACTTGAAATGTGTGTGGGGAGGGCACCTGGAGGTGCTGCACATCTAGGTTTAGTAGCTCACAAAAAGTAGAACGTAACATCAGGGATGGTAACTGTCTTCAACGTCAGGTAACAAAAATGGCTCATTTATCTTAAGATTTATTTTTCTTAACATTTCTGATTCTCATGTAAAATACCCTTTTTTGAGGGGAGAAGGAGGAGGAGTAGGGGGAGGAACCAGTAACAGCCCCACCACATCCCTTATATAAGGTGTGACCTAAAGATCAAAGGTGAATTAATTCTATAGATGTAACAGTTTAATGACTATATTATTATTATTTTGTCCTGAAATCTTTTGATTATTTTTTTTAAATATTTTTAAAACCAACAGCATGTTGGTGAGGAACTCTTTAAAATGCATTTAAATATTGAAGGAGGGAGCACAGAGGTACAAAGTAGAAAGGGATCAGGGAAAAAAAAAAGAATTAAAAGAAGTGCCATGTATGCAAACATTTCTGTATAGTCTGGCTTTTATTATCAATAAATTTTTATTTGCCCAGAAATGTCAAAATTATTTTACAGATTTTAGTGGAGAGTGAGATAGCAGCAGTACCAAGTTAAGTAAGAAGGGAAATGATCCCTAGTTGATGAGAAGCAGGGTAGTATGTGGTTCGTGGAACACAACACATGGCAGTGGAGTCCTCCTTACTGTAACTAAGTTGCCTGGATCTCGCCCTTTTATTGGAAACTTAATACTACTGTTCCCATCAATGGGAAGACTGGGAAATGGCTTCTTTGGTTTTTCCTCTTTATTCACTCAAACCTGCAGGCAGGGAACTGAGCTAATGCTGCTCTGTGGTGACCTTGCTAAAAGACCGTTTGGAGGAAAGGAGAATGGAGATGAGTAAAAGCCTCAGTGCCTTCTAGTTCTGGTCCTTTCTGCGCACTGTCAAAATGGGTGGAACAAAATCTTTAAAGGTATATTTATATTTCATAGAGGGCAGCAGAAACATCTTTAGGAGGGTAAGAAATAGGTTATTTGTGTGAAATACTAATTTTAGTCACTTTAAAATGATATTCTTCAAATAGAATCCACTCTTTCTGAAGATTATGCTGTCTTGATTTTTTTTTTTTTTTTTTTTTGAATCTAACTGTTCTGACCTGATTTGCAGCTAGACACGTTACCCGACTGACTTTATTCCCCTGCATACACGTGCACATACACCTCCTGCCCCATTCTTTGTAGCCTAGTACAGTTGGTTTAAGGATGTAATCACTCCGTTAGCCTCTGCCCCTCTGTGTCCAGCTGCTTTCTCTTTGTCACACTAATGACCCGTCACTGTGGAGCTGTCACTACATGCTGGGTGAAACCAGAAAACCTGTGCCTTTGACACTTAAAATACCTGTATGTATGAACTTCACAAAGGTAGTGAACTTCTGTTTGTGCTATCTCTACTGGGAGCTGATGTAATGGTATTTATCCTAATTTATGCAGGTGGAACAGAGGAACTGTGAGAGTAAGCATCTGCTAATTCGGGGAGCCCAATGTGAGCTGACTGGGATGTGATTTTTCAGAGCTCTGCTTTACATATAGCCTTGTAACATGTAAAGTTTACCTCTTTTATTTGCAGCTATGAGAAGGGAACAGTTTTGCAAATCAGGACCGCAGATTGGACATCCACCAAACTGAGGGATATTGAACAAGCAAAAAACTGAAGAAACTTACTTTGCATCACACCCTGCAGGTCCAATTTCTATTTTCCCTTTCCAGTCCAATTTCTATTTTCCCTTTCCTGTTCTGGCAATGTGAGCCTAGCCTACTTTACAGATCCATTCTGTATCTTTGGAACAAATGCAAAATAAAAGCGTTGTGTATTCTGTTGCAAGGGGGCAGAGGCTTGTGTTGTTAAAAGATCAGTGTTTCATTATCAGTGCACAGAGGCATTTATTATTGTGGCAGGCTTGCAGCTTTAATGCTTTTTAAAACAAACTTGTGAAATGTGACTTTAACTGATATTATCCCGATACCTCAAACTGTATATTTTATCCTGTGCATCTGAGGAACTCCAAGGGAGCCAGATTTGTTCATTTTCTTCAAGTCTGTGTTGGAAGATGAGCTGAACTGGCAGTGAGTGGGACTGGGGTGGAGTTGTGTCACCAAATGATGCTGTTCAGTTTTGTCACCTGCCGTCTCAGTTTAAAGACATGCAGGTGTCTCACCAGCTCCTGCAGAAGACTCCAAAGATGCTGTGATCCCTGCTTAACTCTGTGGGTGATATGAAACTGTAGCTCTGGGGGTTGTGAGCTGCAGTCCATCTCCTGCGTGGAGTTAACTCTAAAACTGGACTGTGCTACATGAAATGTTAATGATGGTGACTCCTTCAAGGAGAATGGGGATTCTGCTTCATCATCTTGAATATACTTCCTACTAGGAAAAATGAGGTTAGGAAAAGGCAGTGTTTAATACCTGTTTGCTTGAGTAATTCCCTTGAGTCTTCCACCAGCCAGGATGGATGGAGAAAATGTGTTGTGGGCAGGCTACATGTAAGTTCCCTGGCCTGCTTCTGATCACATGGTCCCTTGCCTTGGCTTAGTGGCTTTTGAGGTGCCAAAAGCATGTGACATTACCTAGCCCTAGCTTTCCTCAGCTTGCCATAAGTCTCCTGGTTTTCTGTACAGCAGGCTACAAAGTATTGGAATTTGGACGATGTAAAATATTTTGAACTTGGTTCCATCAGAAAGTAAAGTTTATGTCTTGTGGCTTTTTTTTTCCTAGGGGGGAGATGTGTGTGGTGATGGCACCTGCGAGCTAGGGTGCTTCTCACACAGAGCCTTGGAGATGCATAGGAGTTGCTCTTGTATTTTTACTTACATTTGAACATTTGTTTTAAGAAATAGGCTTTAAGTACTTCAACAAATGCCTTGACAGGAGAGGTTACATCCAAGTTTTATTGAGATAATAAGTACTCTTCTGTGGGCTTTTGCATATTGTATATTGGAAAGCAGCAGTAAATTTATCACAGTCCGTTTCTGCAGTAAAAAATGTTATTTCTGTCTTTGCTGATTAATACGCTCTTCCCTTAGGGGACCATACACTAAGTAAATTTATTATGTTGATGACACATGCAGCTCATTACACTGACCAGAGTTTTTGTTCTCTTTTTGGCCTCTTCTTTTTATATGTAAAATAAAATCTGCAAATTACTTATTGAGAACAAAATACCATATCGTGTCTCACAGGATCCTGAATGCTTGTCACCCTGCTTTCTGTTCTGTCTGGAACTGGGGGGAAGAAAACTTATGGTACAGAGGAGTTTCTTCCAGTCCCCACAGAGCTGTGCATTATGTCCATCTGCACTGTTTGCAGTTCTGGATGTCCTCTACTGCCTTACATAAATATTCTTTGCCAGAGGTTACGTGCAACTCAGTGAGAGGATGGGATTTGAAGAAAATGTGGCACTTGTCTCCTAAAACCTCAGACAGAACTATTAGCAAACTAGGGTGAGGTATTTTTCTCCCCCAGGCTCCTCTTATCTTCCAAGCTCTTCCATTAACACATCTTAATGTTCACACCCCTGCTATCCATGTGCTCTGTGCCATCCATTTGTGCCCTGCTCATGGCACATTCTTGTAAGGTCACCTACAGCTTTCTACCGTCCTGCCAACCAACAACCAAATGTTGGGCTCTTCTCTTTATTTGCCACTTCATTCAAGGTCACTATTCTATTCTGTAGCAACACCTCCTCCCGGTACAGGCAGGGCTTACCCTTTTGCTGATACCTTTCCATTGACTCAGGTTGTCCTGATGTGGATTATGCTTGGGAAAGAGTCACTGATGTATCTGGAGGTGAACGTATTTGTAAGTAATGCAGAAAAACAGTGGCTGACTGGGATGGCGTTTGTAGATACCTCTGCCAGCACAAGGGGCAAGGAGGTTCATAGATGAAGTGGTGCAAGCAAAAAGGTCAGTGGTACTTGAATCCAAGTCAGCTCTTGTGTCTTCTGCACTGTTTTGGAAGTTATTTGAATATTTTGTTTTCCAAATCCTGAAGAAGTAAAAAGTGCTGACTGGCTACTTTGTATTTGACAATAAAATTTAAGTGAATCACTTTTTTTTTTTTTTTTTTTTTCCCATATTGCAAAGTGGATTGAATTTCCTTTACCAAATAAAATAGGTAAAATAGAATTTTTCAAGGACTAGATGTTATTTATTTTATTTTGTTTAAATGGTGCAAAGTAAAGCAACACTCATCTTATATATTACATAAATATCCTAAGCAGCCAATCCAGTTTATTTGGCAGTGGTAAATAAGACTTAAATTCCTCTTTGGATATAGTGTGTTTACTATGAGACTGGGCTTGCAAAGCATTCATACGCATGAGGATTATTTTTGTGTGTAGGCTTTAGAAGATCAGATCCTATCATCTAGGTCTCCAAGGCTTCATGAATGCTTACTGCTTCATTTTCCTTTGCTAGGTCACTGGGGGTCTTGCACAGAAGTGTTTGGAACAATGAGCATGGATAGGAAACACTTAATAAATTGGAAGCCAATAAATAAGATACCTTATATTCTGGCATTTAAGCTTTTCTTCTAAAAGAGAGCATGGTGCTGTGCAGGGAGGAAGGAGTATCGACCTATACTCCTGTATGCTTTCTAATAGCATGTTAATGAGCTGAGGTGTTTAAAAAGCAATACTCCGGAGTGCAAAACTTCACAGTTGTGGACTTATGTGGCAACTCAACCTCTTGTGAGCTGCAAGTCAGGGCCATTTGGAGCCTTTCCTGTGCAGCATAGTGCCTCTTACTGTGCATTTCTCAGTTCTTGGCACTGTTCTGTTTTTCCTCCCCTGCTCTGTACAATAGTAGGCCCTTTTATACTAAGAAACATGCAGAAGAGAGATTCCTCCCACATTTCTTATTGATCTGTTCAGTATAACAGATTTTTCTTTTGTACATCCTTCTTCAAAACATTAAAACTGCCTGTTTTGCTTTGGTTGCTTCTCCACCTCCAAGCTGTATTGTGAGAAAGTTGGTAGCAGCGTTCCAAAGCTGAAGACTTGATTGGCAAGTTTTAGCTGTGAGTAAATTTTCACAGCTGATCCATAAATCCCCGACAGACCATTAGGAGCTTCAGAGCAGCTCTGGCAGGCTCCCCTACAATAATTGTAGTTTTAAGTTTGTTATATTTAGTTTTCTCACCTCTTAGATGGATGCCAGGGAGCCCTCACCAGAAGCACACCACTCTATCAGCTCTGTGTCTACGTTTTACTCCATGGTGGCAGTTTGTGCAAACAGCACGGTGCGGGAGGAGGGCTTGCTGCTGCTCTCGCAGTGAACAAGGTAGAGAGCTCCCAAGGGTGTGACTTGTGACAGATGGGCCCCAGTCCTGACACCAGACTTTTCAGGAATTTGAGGAGACCTGGAGTACATCACTTCTCACCGCCTGCCCCTGCTCATAAGAAACAACAGAACAACCAAGGGAAGCAGGAAAAAAGCTGCTGCAAGCTTAAACATGACAGAGTAGCTTGCATTTCTGAGACAGACGCAGCTCTTAATTTAAAATCTCTGAGGTAATTTTATTTATTTAGCTGTAGCAAAGCTGGCAGTTCTCGGGGTAAGCACCTCACTAAGAAAAGAACTCTTTTCTCCAGCCTGGGCGGCAGCAGTGAGAACAGCAAGCATTTCATTTGGGTGAAGGATTTTGGTAGTGATGATGCTATTGCAGCAGCTGGAAGCCTGGCTTGGAGACCACGACCACTTTAGACTCTATAAACATACCTTAAAACCAGTGCTATAATGGTTATATTGTCTGTGTTAAGCCCTGAAGAATGCTCCTTACACACACGGGCCCCACATGGTAGCCTAATAAAGCCACGGGAGAGGTTCTGATCATTCTTTGGATTTGGATCCTGCTGCAGGGGCTCTGGAAACAAACTCCAATTTGGCTGATTGTTTGGGCAATTAATGAAGTTTGAGTGTGTTTCTTTTGGAAATCTGAACTGCTTTGCCAAGGATGCACTTGCCATTTGGTGGAGCCTGGTGTGTTACCTTGCTGAAGGGAGAAGGAGGCTGTGTGGGAGGAAGGGGTGTGATTGTAGACAGGCTCTTACAAACAACTATTTTTTCTTTTTCTAGAAGAGGCTAAGATAAATTAGTTACTGGATGGTCATGCATCTTTTTATCCTTTGCTACATGAAACCAGTCTTTCTTCCCTGGAACTCATCTCTACACAGGAAGGTGAAAGAGAAGCATTATCTGAATTACATATGAAAAGGGAAGGAAGAAGAACTAGTTCATTTTTTTAAATGAATTTTCAAATAATTATTTTTAAAGCAAGACAAACAGACATTTCAGTCACATTTAAAGGTCCCTCAAATAAAAATAATCAGAAGCTTTGTTGATTAGGGTCTTGTTAGGATAAGGGTAGAGTAAGTAACTATAAACAGTGATACAGTGAGTGATGACCTCGCTCAACAAACTTTGTGTTGAACTTATGCCGGAGACAGTAAAAATGTCAGCTGACAGCCTTCTTGTCAGGAGGAGTTTTTGACTAAAGATCTTCAATAAAAGAAGCAGAATTGGTCATCTCCAATCTTTACTTTCAAGTGCTTTAATGTCAGTTCACAGAATCACAGAATAGTCTAGGTTGGAAGAGACCTCCAAGATCACAGAGTCCAACCTCTGACCTAATGCTAACAAGTCCTCCACTAAACCATATCCCTAAGCTCTACATCTAAACATCTTTTAAAGACCTCTAGGGATGGTGACTCAACCACTTCCCTGGGCAGCCTATTCCAATGACTATCAACCCTTTTGGTAAAGAAGTTTTTCTTAATAGTTGATGCGAGATGTCAAGTGCAATGTCACTGCTGTGGTAGGGATAGGGTGCTGTTGATGCCTGGGCCAGTTCTGGTATCTGACGATTGAACTAGAAATGCTCAGAGTGATAAACGAGCTAATAGCATCTGTACAAATGAAACGCAGAGCATGCACCAGCTGGAATAAAAGACATCGAACTTCATCTGTATCTCATGATGGAGAAAACTTTCAGAACAATATAGAACTTCTGATATGACATGGGAATGGTGCTGGGTTGTGGAAAATAACACAGTGCTTTTAAGATTCAAACCAAAAGATACTGGGAATGTGGGTACAAAGAAACATCTCCTTAGGCTCACGTGCATAAGTGTGCTCTGCTTTATTTGAAGAAGTGAGTGAGTGGGAAGTGGTCATTTAGAGGACACCATGGCCCTCCTGTGCTTTCAGGCAAACAGCTCACCAAGATCAGAGGCTACAGCTCAGGATGGCAGTGTGTCCTCGCTCTGTGCCTGCTGACCAGCAGGATGTTGAGCGAGCTTTCACCAACTCGCAGTGCATCTCCATGGCAAAGAAACCTGCAAATGCTTATTCATGGGATTAGCTGGAGTGAATCAGGGACCAGCATTTACACATGCAGACAGACAGACAGACTCTAATGCGAATCTGTAATAAAAGTTTGAGCATAGTTGCACAGGGGACAAAGAAATCTCGGATCCTCCTGCTGATTGTTGCTCTGAATACTTATGAGGGAGGCAAGAGGAGAGTTTAGAAGAGTTGTTTTCATGGCAGTGTTAACTTAGGACCCTATCTAGGCTTCAGCTCTAAGGCTGCTACCATCATTAAAGCACAATTAATCTTGCTTAAGATGGTGCTTCTAACACAACTGAGGGTATTGGGGACTCCACTTGGATAGCTGTCACTTTGGAAAGATTAAGTTGGCAAAATAATTTGAATGCTTGTTGTCCAATACCATTTCCATTTCCACCATTCCCTGCAGGACAGAAAAGTTCTCTGTGTGGTACTATTGACCAGGAAGGGTTTCAGCCTACCCCACTGCAAGAATTTTCCAGGCTGAAACAATGCTGAATGGCCTGGGGGTTGCTATTGGGAAGCTGATGTTTGAGATTGCACTTTGCTGACATCTCTGTGATTAATCAAAGTGTGAGGGAGGCATATCCAGAAGAAGAATTGATCTTTCTTTAGGTGGGAAAAAAAAACCTTTGTGTTTTTTTCCCAGCTTCTTTTGGAGAGTCTAGGCCTTATGTTGGCATTATGTCAAGCAACTCCCCCTTCTTTCTGCAGTGCAGTTTTGGACTAGTTGGTATCAATGTTTGCTTTTCCAGACATTAATTAAAATGAGAATGAAGTTAAAATTTTCTCAAGGTGCAAACTCAGTCATTTGATTTTTCTTCTTCATGAGAGAAAAGTGGCGTACTCACAATTTTAGTAATTGCAGGAGGTGACTGATGGAAAGCTAAATGTTTGTTCCTGTGTGGACTTCATTTAACTGTGAAGCAGCCGGGGCAGCTGGGAGGTTCTTCAACTTGTGTATACATCTTTGTTGCTCTGAATTACTTGTACGCTCAAAACAGAACTTTTTTTTCCTGATGCCTAGACTTATCTAGAGCTATAACAGGTTATTAATAGAACAGACAGCATTTCCTTCACATAAAAATACGAAGGGCACTTTGCAGAGAAAAAATCCTGCTGTGCCTTTCTGTCTTTGGGACCAGCTCATCACCCAGCTAAAATTAAAAGATGAAGTCAGGCAGTTCTTACTCTCTATTTTTAAACTGCTTCAGCATATGAATGTGAGTGTGAAATCTTTCTTTAGGCCTCTCTTAACTTAATTACCTACTTATTCAAAATATTCTCTTCTCAGATTGCTGAGCTATAATTATATTCATCATTTCTATGGACACACTGGAAAAGTGTATATTTTGCTTTTGTTAACGTTTAATTAATTTTATGCTTAATGTGTAGTTCTATGGTTATTTACGGTGATGGAGGTTTCATGGTAAGTGTTTAAAACCTATTTGTATCTGCTTCAAAAAGAAAGAAAAAAAAAAGGCAACTAAATGATGTTTTCCTATATCTGTTCCATGATTTTCTTCTGGAAAATATCATGAAGAAACCCAGTTTTAAAAAAAGTATATTAAAAAGAATAATTTTCATTTGGTCATAATAATAAAAAATGATGTAACTGCTGAAAATGTTTTGTTGCTTTTTTCCCCTCATCTTTTGTTTTATGCAAGCTTATTCATTTTTTTTTTTTAATTATTATTTATTTTTTTTCTATGCCTTTTTTGTTTGAATAGAAGGGCTGATGTGACCCCAGTGCATGAAATTTAGTGCAACTGCTTATAAATCATGGATTTGCCACTCTTCGGCTGATTTGGATATACTGAATTCATCTTCCTGTGTTCCAGTGAATCTATGAAAAATGCGTATCAAATATCTTTGTCGAAATCGAGTGCTTTTTGCTGGCAGAAATAATGTTCTCCAGCCACTTACTTTTAGCCTGCAGAGGGTGTGCTTTCCTCCTTCAAATCATCTCCCTGCATAGCGCTGGTAACACACCGTCCCGTTAACACTGTGCTGAGAATCCGTCCTTGCACCCGGAGGTACAAAGGGAAAAGGGCGTCTGTCTGTCTGTTCCCTGTGGCATCTGTTCCTGGATTTCCCTGGCTATCAGGTGTTTGAAGCACAGGCTGTGCCTGCATTTCTCTTGCACCAAGGGTAGTGATACTTCTTCAGAACTAGCCCCTTTCACGATGAAAAAGGCACAAGTTTCTTTGAATTTTCTTTTGGAACAGGTGATTGCCTGTCTTCTTCTATTTTGAACAATGCTTACAATCCATACATCTCCATCTTTTCCCAATTTCTTTGTGTTTGTCAGTTGGAGCAGCTGTGCTGTCAGACATCCTCGAGTCTTCCCTGTGGTTTCCTGTGTACTGGCCACATAGGGCTCAAGCTCCTTTATATCATGACATTTGTGTTTTGTCATGTACTGATCTGAAGCTGTGCGAGTTGATAAACTTTTAAAGACATTTCCTTTAATGTCCAAATACTCCTGAAGTGTGCATATGGGAGTCTGTATTTAGTCCCACCTCTGACAGATGAGTGTGTAAACTGTTTGCTGCAGACTGTCTTTAGGGTGGCTGGTGCTCAGGGATGGCAGTAAGCGTGGTTCCATCTCCCCGGGCAATTTCCACGTGCTGCTGACCTGATTGGTGTACTTCCACATATCTCATTCCTCACTTACCAGAAATACCCGAGATTTCTTATGCTTGGGTGTTGGATGACAGCACATTTGTGTTGCTGGTGAGAACCATGTTGCTATTCATGGTGTTTAGCAGCAGTGTAGTTGGGCAGCCAGACAGTGATGTTAAGTAACTCAGACTTGGAGCTGTGGTCTCTTGGACTCTTTGCATGCCAGTCTCTGGGCTTGGAACATCCCACCTCTGAATTTGTTTCAAGCTTCCACCCCCCTCTGTGCCCTCTCCAGAAAACTCACGGAAAACCATGTCTTGTGTAAATCCTCCTGGCTTGGTTGGCCACTACCCCTCTATTTGCTCCATCCTGTCTTGTTGCCTGGTTTTGATTTCAGATTGAAAACTTGTCAGCAGGGATTTGTGAGTGTTTTACTTCTGGTAAATAAACATATAGGCCTGTAACATACAAGTGAGTGACCTAATTATTTCATGAATGAAAAGTTGCATATTTGGAGTTAAATATAGACGTGTTGTTCACCTAAATAATGTGGCTTTCATAAGGTTAATTACATTCATAGATTTACTTTTTTTTTTTTTTTTTTTTTTTTTTTTTTCCCCCTACTGCTGACTGTAGTCCAATATCAGAAATATTACACTGGCAGTACTCACAAAACATTTTCTGCTGTCATCTTTATCTACATCTGCTGCTATTTAGCTTTCAATATTCCAGTTTTTAAAATATTTTTATTTCTTGTAAATGAGCTTTGTTATTGTACTATTTCACTGAAACCCTATTGCCTCAGTGTGCTTGTGTATGTGCCTACATCTTGAGCAGATCAGTGGGTTTTATCTGTGTTCAAATACCTCTGCACTTGAAATGGAGCCTGAAGAATCTGTCCTCTGGAAGCTTAGATTATGTTTTCACCATTAGAAATGAGGCACCTGACAGCATTAAGTGATCAGAAGGATTTCCAGCCATGGGCAAGCAGCCATTATGTATATATTAATCCAGAGTAGGAAATTTGGACAGCTTTTGATTTAGTAGTGCTCATCGGTTAAAGGTAAGCTGAAGATCAGCACAGCAGTTACGTTTAGAATTGATCAGAGTACTGAAAGGGAGAGGAGAAGTTTATGGGTTCGTGCAAATCTAGTAGAAATGCTGATTGTGCTTTTAAACGTCCTGAAAAATACATTTCTCAACAGGGCCAAGAGAGCAATTATACGATTGCTATGCCAGTTTAAAAATATCCTACCAGCTTTGTCTCATTTTAAAGCAAACACTAAATTCTCTAACATCCTGTTTGATAGTTTGGATCACATTACTACAGAATTTAAAAAGTGTTAAAAGTGTTTCTCTCTCTCTCTCTCTCTTTTTTTTATTTTATTTTATTTTATTTTATTTTTTTTAGCAGTTTGAACATCTATACATTTGTTTGAATGCTGTAGAGGTTACATAAACAGATTTTTTATTTATTTGTTGGGCTGAACATTTTATTTTAAATCTAGAGTATAAAAATCTAATGTTCTTCATTGTGTTGCTTTAGGTACTTTTAATGGTAGACTTTATTCAGAGAATAATCCTCTTTTTTTAAAAAAAAATTCAAATATGATACATGAAGTGTATTTATTTAAGTGGATAATAAAACTAAAGAGCTAGGTAATAAAGTGGTGTTCACTAAAGCATACAAAACTGAGAAATTCCTGTCACGTGATCTGATAACAACTGGGAAAAACCATAGGGAAGTAATATGTTGTGTGGCATATTGTGCAGGTGGAATAGAAATCATCCCAACATTATTGATAGATATATGTAATATATAAACTCTTATTTTTATGTGCACCTATGTTTTTTGGTGCATGTGTGTTTGGGTACTTATATACAGTTTTATTTATTTAACTCACTCCTATTTTAGAGAACATTTGCAACTTTAGCTATTATTATTGCTAACTTTTTCCAACAAATTAATTTGCCATTTTGACTTCCCACACAGCAGTTGTGTTCTCCAGTCATGTAAGAGCTGTGTTAGAACAATGTTATATACAACAAATTACATTGTTCAAAAGGTCCACTTGTTTCTTGCCACATTTTTGGGGCAGTCTAGGTCAAAGCATGAGTGTTGGAATGCATGAATATGATGGAAACTGTCTTCATATTTTTAAGACATTTTCAAAACAGGCAAACCAGAACTGTTCCAAATTCCCCCTGGTCCTTTGCCTTTTCTGTTGGCTGAGATTTCAGATTATCACAAGGCCTATTGCATGATGTCAATTTTACAGCATTTTCTATCAGGTACTCCTTCTATGATTTTTACCATATCCACAATTTGTGATTAGGTTACTGTGACCTGATTTTTTGAACGTTTGGGATTGTGGCAGAGTTTAGCTGCTGAGAATGTTATGTGAGAATGGCTTTATATCTATATTTATAGATATATATTTATATAGAGAGAGACATATATAGTGTGTGTGTACGCATATATATATGTACACACATACATATCTAAATATTTTCTTGAGGTGTGGGTAATACCCCTGTGGCATATTGCCTTAGGGATACTGAAGGCTTGAAAGTAAAATGGGAATGCTCTATGGGAAAGCCACTCCAGAGGTCTCATTTTCTGAGTTCTTCGCAGATTGCCTCGTCAGGGGCTTGTCTTTGTCTTCCTGGAAAAAAAATGCTGCAAGGAGCACAGTGGGATCCATCAGCCCCGGGCTGTCTGTGAAGGGATCCACTATGATAGGAAACTGCTGTGGGTTGTTGACCCGTGCTGGCTTTCAGCCACGGAGCAAGTTCCACAGAAATGGATCTAAGTGCTGTTGTATAAACTTTGCTTCACATGACAGAAGTGGTGCTAGTCCCTTGCTGGCAAGGGGCACGTCCGGCTTCTCTTGTGGCGGGAGCGAGCTCCGCAGCGTGCTCATCATGGGCCAGAAATAACAGGCAAGGTTGGGCATTCCTCCTGGGGAGAGCGGGCAACATTACAGGCGACTATGACTATATGAAACACAGGGTTTGGTTGTTGAGTTTCTCCCTCGTACATTCTTTAGGTAGCATTTGCCTTCAGCAGCTGCCCACGAGCAGTCCTTTCTGCTCCTACGAGAACAGGGACCACTCAGTGAGTGGTCTGGGACGGTGACCTTAAATTCCTGTGCTACCATCAAAGGCCAGTACTTTCCTGAATCCTACTGCATACTGAATAGAAATTGCTAACCACTGGGGAATCTTCAAGTCACCTTGCTGGTCCTGAAAAACTATATCCCAGTATCGTTTCTCTGAGCTAACTAATCCACTGCAAGAATGGATTTAGCAAGACAATTTATCAGTGGAGATTTGCATTGGTAGGTAACTGGTTAAGGATGTAAGCTGAAATTTAAATTTGTACTTAGATACGGGTTTTATTTAAAACAATATCCTACTTAGGATTACAGTAACATATTTTACAAATCACTCTTCAGAGCTCAAATAGCTATATTATATATGAAGAACGGATTCAGGAGGCTTCACAGTGTTAGTGATTATCTTGTAATGTTTTCCAGATGGCAGAAAGTGACGTAACCTAAACTGTCCAGTTTCACTGCACCACATACTCTGTCATACCCAATAAGCAACCAAGAGACTATTAGAAAATAACTTGTTAATTCAAATGTTCCTTATTACACTATGAAAACTGCAGATTAACAAATCACTTGTTGATGAATGCCAGAAGATTGATTGCTTCTCAAAGCTCTGCAAGAACTAGATATGCGACTTGGATTAGCTAGCTCAAACTATGCTTTGGTGAATGAATTCCATTTTCCTAAGGGCTGTAAGGTAGTTTTCATCTGCTCAACTGTAAATTTCTGTAGTGGCACTCAGTAATTCCCATTCTTGTTCACTGGAGAAGCAATGGGAATATTTATTGGTTGTTGTTTGCATTGATCTGAAACAACTACATTGCTGGTTGTGTGGGCACGGTGGCTAAATTCAACTTAATTGCAGCTTGCAGTTTCTCATAATTCTGCTGATGTTCGTGCAATAATCTTGTTTACTAACTGGTGCTTTATTAGGCTCACAGACCATCATTTGAATGCCAAACCCATCAAATTTAAGTAGGCACTTAGCTCAGGATTTTCTCAGCATTAATTGAAGGCGTCAGGGGTACTGCGCCGGGACAGGTGCAGTCTTGCTGTGCAGAGGCAGGGTTTGAGGAGTACAAGGGGAATGAAAGCTCCTGGTGCATCCTGACATCCAGCTGTGTAGATTTTCTCACTTGAACCCACATCCAATAAGTCTTTAAGGGAGATTAGGACTGTGGTAGGAGGTTTCAATCTGCTGGCAGTTGTCCTGTGGAGTGGGTTTTGTAGGCAGTTCTTCAGGCTGTCCTACCCTTTGATTAAGTCCTGAAAAATTGGTTGCAGAGAAGAGTAAGAGATACATAAATACACGGTATTAACTAGCTTCTGGAAAGGATGTGAAAACTTCCTGAAATGGATTTAACATCTTGCAGTGGTGTCATCATCCAGGGAGTAGCTGCCCATAGACTGCCCTCAGTAGGCCACAGATTGCCGATTTGATGCCTTCTGCTCTGTCCGTAAGCATTCAGGCAAGGAGGCCTGGAACAGGAGCTGAAAAACACTCTGGAAAAAGAGCAGCTTCTAATATAACCCTAGTTTCAATGGTTGTGCCATGCTTGCTTTTTTTACCAGATGACTTCCTCTTATGGTTTTCATCACGCATGACATTACTGGGCTGGTGGATGTTTTTATTTTTCCTTTATCATGTCTCTGGGGAATTCCACAGTTCAGTACCAAAACATCCCCTTTTATGGGAAGAGGGAACAAGGAAAGGTTTACATGGTGGTTGTCTCATTTTACAGTTTCCTGATGATCTTCAGTTTGGCTGTCTGTAAGGAGCGTTTGTTGTTCATAGTCACTCAGCCCAGGCTTCTTTATTGACTCAAGCTGTCTGCTGGTTGCAGCATTGCTGGTGATGAATGTGTTTTGTCGTTCTGATTTGCATGCCTTGTCGTGTGAAACAAAATTAATGATTGTGGCTTTTGGAAATTGAAGAATAGCTGAGAGCTAATTTCATTTTTCATTTACTGTTCCTCCAAGTCCATGGGAAGGGCTGCGTTGCTCGATGTTACATAGCCTCTTTGCCTCTCTGTGTCTTCTGTAAAGGCTGTGTAGAAAATGGGCTCTCCAGTGATGAGGACAGAGCAGGGTAAAGAGTCCCAAAAGGACGACATTTTCGCCCCTTTCTTTCAACAGTCCTTCTCCTTTTTTTCCCCCTATCTCTCAGCAACTTTTCCTTCAGGTTTTCTCCCACATAAAATCTCATTAACCTTACTGATGTCCTCTCATATCCTGATCTGCCTGATCCCTAGTTTCTCCTTTACTAAGCCAAGGTTTTCACCTTTTTGTGTAAGAATTGGCTGCTTCTTCCTCATCAGCTAAACCCTGTGTATGTAATACAAAGCAGAAATATCCATTGCTTTTTCCCATTTGTAAGAAATACTGTACGGAGAAGTCACAGCAGCTTTGACTCCTGGTGAGGTTTCTGCTCAGAAAGCCAACCCACTGACTTGGGTTAAGACAATGGGAGTGAATTTCAGCTTTTGTCTGTCTGAGAGAGCCCAGAGCTAGTAGAGCTTTTTGTTCTGGAAATGTAACATTTATTAAAGGTCTGAAAATCCTTTATTACGAGCATCTTTCTAGCATTATGTGGTCTCTACTCTAAGAGCACTGGGTTTGTTGATTATGGTGGGAGACATTATCTTCCAGATGAGGAGCAGTGACTCTATATTTTAAAGAAATTGTATAAGGCAACCTAAAATCCTTCCTTGATGGATTTTTGGCATTGCAGAACACTGCTGTAAATGTAGATTTTGTTAGTTCAGTATGCACGCTGCAGTTCTCGTAGCCATATAGCTCAGCAGGCGTACCATAGGTCTCGTAGCCGTAAGCGCAAAAGGTCAGGGTTGTGTTTAGCCTGTAACTATCAAGTCTGTGATACAATATTAGTCATAGAAACTTGAGAAATTTGTTAAGATATTCTGAGATTGATTTTGATATATTGGAACAGCTTTTAAAAATCCATCACAGCTTAAAGTGGCTGAGCCAGCATGAAAGGCAGTCAAATGAAACACAGTCTTTAAAAGTTATTATTCCTCATATGGTTTGTGATGTTTACAGTGTTCTGTTCATTTTGAGAGATAATGTATCTGTAAGTGTAAAAACTGTCCGTCTAGAAGTAAATTATTTATGCATAATATAGTTAAAATATTTTCATGCAACTTTCCAGTTGCAGGAATAGCATGAGATAATTTTAACAACATTATTTTAAAAATTATTCAGGTGCATATAAGACTTTTATTTTTTTAATGTTGCAGATCATTCTTTAAAAATATTTAATTATTGTATTGATCTTCTCACCTTGGCCCTCAGTTTCTAATAAAACCCAGTTAGGCATTTTTTATTATTCAGTAGTGTTTTAATCACTGTATTTTGTTGTGGTTTCCTTAGAATAGTGTTTATTTAAATCAGCTATGTCAAACAATTTTTGTTGGAAAAATACACAGAAAACTATGAACCAGTCCTGCATAAATTGCTTATTTTCCTTAGTCACTTTTTCTGTTTAAAGGTGGAGGTTTTTATGAAGCAGTCAAGTGACAAACGGATGTATTAGTTGATACCCATCTGCCAGTTCTATCCTGAAAAAGAGCCAGATTGCAGCGGATAGGGTGGGAGCAAAAGTGCACAGAATATGTGTGTCTTCAGTGTTTAAACAAAAAAAGAAAAAATGAAAACCCAACCAAAACAAGTAAAAAAAAAAAAAACAACACGATCTGTTTAGTCTTTTATGCTAATTGCAGAAAAAAATGTGTGTATATATAAATATATATATACATTTTACAGAACTCATAGAACAGATTAGCAAATTGTATTGCTTAGCTTTTCCATGGGTAGTAGTTAAGCTTGAGGCAATAACAAGCTGGCTGTCTTGCTCTGTGCAGAGAGTCCTGTGAGTTGGTTAGGTGGGGAATGACAGCTGCAGAAAGCAGTGTGGATGGGAGAAGCAAAATGGGTAATCGCTTTCATGAGTGTTATCTGTCGTGTTATTTATTGGCCAACATTAACATACTGTTGTACATCAGATAATTTTACTGTAATTAGATATTTTCTGATATATTAAATGCAAGTGTCTCACATTTGTTCTTATCAGGGTATTTCTGCTCTTGAGGGCACTTGCAAAAATGTGCTATTTTTGTGCTTATTCTCCAGACATGTTAAACACAGAAATTAAAATCATTAGTTCAAGTAGCTGTTATTTGCTGAGCGATAATGGCTTATTCTTATTTTAAATTCTGCTTTTCCATTCTTGTATATATATATAGAGAGAGAGAGAAGGAAAACATGCTTTGTCTGTGTCCCATCAAGAAGATTTGTTTCTTTTTTCCAGTGGCACACAAACAAAACACACGGTCTTCTAAAAGCAGGAGTTTGTTTTCCTGGTAAAGTAGGAAACTCTCTTTGGGAAACTGGCAGGTCAAATTCATCATTACTTGCAAGCTAAACATATATAACATGAGAGCTATTTAGGCATGCCTGAATTCCATGATGCTATTTTGAGTTATTTTTCAGAGTAGTTACAAGGGGGGGAAAAAAAAAAGAAAAGACTTTTTTTTTTAATGTTCAGCAATTTTATTTATTTATTTATTTATTTATTTATTTTTAACCAGGCATAGAAATAACAAATTCATTTAAATTTTTGAAGATTAATGTTTTAAATAAGAGGGAATGTACTTTTGGGGGGGGGGGGGAAGTGGAATAATTCTAATTTCAACTGCTGATTCAATAAGTGGTTTTATTCTGTTCTATACTGATGCTTTGTCAAACATGACTAGCTAATTAATACCAAATAATACATGTCCTTTCAGTAACTGTATGTAGATTATTTTTACCCCTTGATTTCCTGAAACTTCTGTTACCACTATTTATTAGCTTGGAATCCTACTATACATGAAGGATTGGAAAGTCAAATATTAGTTATTTATGAAGTTTATGAAGGTTATTGGTAGAATTTTCTTTTAGTAATTATTTAGAGTAAAATACAAATGGCTGATTATTTTTTTCTTGTGTGCTTTTAAAAATCTTTTTTTTTTTTTTTTTTTTTTTTTTGTGCAAATGTATGCAGCCATGTGTTCTAGTCACAATGAAGAATTCCTAAAATGATTGCAAATTGAGAGCGTGTTTTTAGAACTTAGTTTCTGGTTTCTCGGTTTTTCTTTATTTTTCTTGTGTTTCAAATTTTTTATTCAAAAAATCTAGCGTGTGCTTGTTTTATAGAATCCAAAACTAGAACATCCCATTTTTAAATAAAACAAACAAAAAATTTTGACAAAGGGTTTCTTATGTAAAATAGTCTTAAAAAGGAAAAACAACAACAACAAAATGTTCTACTGGTTTGCAAATAACTCAATCTCAGCTAAAAAGCATGCCTACTTTCTATTATTGAAATTGAATATATCAGAAACTGGTGTATTTAATTGTGTTATGAAATTCTAAAATACTGCAGTGGAAAAATAATGGGTCTAATACTTGTTTGGTGAAATTAATTTATTATTAATTAATTATTAATTAATAGCATCTAGTTATTATCTTTCTCTTAATACATTTACTATATGCATATTTTAACCTATGGGCTGTAACAAAATGTTAATGTACAGACTACTCTTGCCTTAAGTTCAAGCACCTTGTTCCCTTTCAAAAGATAAACTTTCAATAGGCCAGCGCTTATCTGCCTGGCTTCCTGGCTGGCTGAGATTTAAGCTATACTGGCTCGAACAACGCACGCAGTCGAACCTTGCTAACCTATGTGAGTGCTCAGCAAGAACATGGGGAATTGCTGAATTCTTATCAGTAAGAGGAAAAACTCAAAAGCAAAGATAATGAATCAGAAAAGGTAGCGTATTCATTTAAAGTGATATTGGTTTATGATAATTACTTTGAGTAACATTTAATAGTTAATATTTCTTTTATAAACTCATAAAAATGAAGAGGACAGTAGGGTATCCTACTGCTATGTGTGGCTACTGGATCTTCTGTAAGAAGTATTTATGTTTATAATGTGTAATATTGCGGAGATTAGCAAAAGGCAGATGTAGGTCTCTCTTTTTTCTTTCTTTTTCTTTTTTTTTGTTTTTGTTTTTGTTTTAATTCTTGCTGTAAGTGTAATGCTGGTGGTCTTTGTAAGGAAAAGACCTACTTCTGTTGAAAGGATAATGCACAGGAACAAGAGAAAGGACCTCAAGGTAGGATATATTTTTCTTGTTCCTATTGCCCTTGACGAATGTGTTTTTTCTCAACTGTGGTTCAGAGAAGTTGTTCTCAAATGTGTTGCAGCAGATTCAGATGCCATTATATGAAGTGCTTAATATGGTCTGCAAAACAAGTAACTCTGTGATAACGGTGCAAGTGTTCTCTGCTGCTTTCAGACTTTCTATTTTTGACCTGGAGACCAGTATCGAGTCCTGGATTTTGTCAGGTCAGGGGGTGGACTCCAAGGGTCTTATCTCTTTTTTTCCTTTTGTTGACAACATATCCTTATCCTTCCTGGGTCCTGGAGTGACTGCTTGATAGTGCTGGTATTTAAAATACCTAGATAGGAGAAGTCATGGAAATTCCTTTTCTATTTTTAAGGATGCTCATTAAAGTTTTTAGCAAGGCTCAGTGAGACACAGGGGAATTGGACAAGACTGGGGAAGAACAGAGAGACCAGGAATTCATAGAAAACCTTGTCACCTTCAAGACAGCTTTGTTAGGGAGATGTATGAAATACATAAATTAGGGTTAAATAAGCATAAACAAATTGCAAATATTAACTATTACGTATGCATCTTCGTTTATTTATTTTTAGTATGTAAACTTTCAGGAAAAGTATATTTTTCTGGTACCTTTGGGAATTATTTGCTTGAATGTTTTTTGTTTTTAAAGAACATTACACATATTTAAGAAACAACTATTCATGTGCTTTTTTAGATTTACTGTTAGATAAGCAGCTGACACTCAATTATACACATAATATAAATAAAAACAGTGTATACATAATATATAATATAATAATATACCATATATGTAGTTATATATACGAATAATAAAAAGGAAAATAAAGAACAGAGGGAGGAGGTCAAATTCTGTGCAAAGTATTCAAACCGTGAAGAGGTGCATGGTCTTTGGAGTCTGGCAGTAGCCAGATTCATTCACATTCTTAAATCAATTTTTGCTTTAACTGCTTAATGTCTTAGCTTGATGCTTCCACGCTGCCCCAAATTTGTGAACCTTGCAATGTCAAAAGAGCAAAGCAGTTTAACGGTAGTTACTACTCTATCTATGTTTGTGGGCTAATAACACAGAATTGCATAACTAACAAAGTGTAGGCTTTAACTGGCTTTATTTATATTGAATTTAAAATTGGAAGAAATTAGTGTGAGCAAATTAACTGTGAAAATTTAAGAAATCTGCAGCAATAAAGAAAGCACAAGGATTTCTCCTTTATAGGAGAAATTATTAATTTTTTATTAGTTTTTAAATTTTTGAGTATAGACTCAAAAAAAACCCACAACTTCAGAGTTGTGCATAGCTTCCTATTGTTAGAACAACACTCAGGGTAAATATGATTGATGGCTTTGGCAAAATTTTAATTTTCTCTCTGCTTTCAGTCTTTTTCATATAGTAACAATTTTATTGGGGAGGGAGAAGGCAAAAGGAAAAAGAAGAATCAATTTATTCAATAGAGGCATTTAACTAGTAAATGGTTCCCTACCTAAAAACACGTTTGCAAAATTTAAGCAGGACTTTGGAGGATAAAGTGAAAACGCATGAACTTATGTATTATCAAAATAAGAATGTTCTTTCGTGTAGTCAGATTGTGTGCAAAAATATACTTATTAAATTTTTTAAGGTGATTCTCTTTCTTCAACTTATACTGGGGGAAATTAATATCTTTTCTCAGGCAGCTGCCTGAAATTTTCATTTTGTTCAGTGGTTACTGAGGTTTTTTTGTGCTACCTAAAATGGTATTTTTATGCCTACTGACATGAACTATCATTGTGTTATCAGCAATGGTGGTGAATTATACCTGAAAAAATCAATTTGATAAATAATATGCATTTGGGCTTGCTTTAGTGTAACCTGGCACAAGATAGTATTTAACATACGTATCTGTATTATCTTGGGCAGCGGGTGCAAAGCTCTGTATGAGGAGTAAATACTGCTGTGGACAAAGAAAAACTGTGGAATTCTTTCATCTTTCAATATAAATTTTTAGTTGGTGACAGCGGGGTCGCCCCACTGGCAGTTTGTGCAGCACAGCAGCTCATTTATGAGGTCTCTCCTGGATATCATCAAGGCGTTAACTGCTGCCGGCTTCCCTTTCAGTGGTTTGCAGTGTCTGTCTCACATGGTTTTGTGTAAACTGGTTTTAAAATGCTGGAAATAACTTTGTGAAATCTGTCAAAAGAATACTCAGAATATTTCTGTAGTAAATAAAAACAAGTGCTACGTGTTGGTATTGATCAAGATTAGAATGTAGTAACAAGAGCTGGATATTCCTTGATTTTAGTATTTATTTAAATCAGTATGGAAGATTTGTCAGTTACCAACTCAGTTGAAAAACAGGAATTATTTTAAAACCACAGAATAAATCTTAGCCTAATTATCCCCTTGTTGTTCCTGGAAGGACAAAGATCTTCGTATCATTCAGCAAAAGGTTGACACACTATCCCATTAATTACTATTCTGATTAATTGTTTCTGTTGCAGTCCTCCCCATGAGCATTACTCCTGTATTAAATACATGCAGTCCTACTTGTTTTGTAAAATAAAATGATCAGGATCACACAGCTTGGTCAGTACTTGTCTTGGCAGTTTGTAATTCTGGATACATAAACTTAAGTGCTCTTATAAAAAGTATATGAATTTAACAGCATAAATTGCTCTGAAGTACTCTCTAATTCTATGGATTTTAAGCATAGATTAATCCCCAGTGATTCCCAGGGCTAGATAAGTAAGTATAAGAACATTTACCTGCTAAAAAGTGTACGATCTGTTATACAGTGGATTGCATGTCGTTTTTGGATCTGTAGACGACATATGGAAGGAATTCATCTTTTCATAGTGTCATTCATCTGTCTTGAAAATCTCTCTCTCTCTGAAAGTGTAGGGGAAAACTGGAAAGGCAGGAAAAGAAAGACATTGCAGAATGAGCTTCTTGGTCCCAGTCAGATCCTCTGTGCGTTTCCAGTTAGAGATGGAATTTCTTCCTTAAACGACCTATCTTCTAGGATTTAAAAAGTCTTTATTTTGGTAGTAGACATAGCTTAACCTTTGCAACACTTTGCGTTTTATATGTTAAAGCTTGTCATGGTGACTTTTTACATTAACCAAATCCGCAGCTCTCAGGCTTTTCATGTATCACACAGATACCTCAGGTCAGCGGGGCATTATAGCTGTGCTGAATGCAATTGCTTCCTTGAGTAGTATCTGGCTGTCCTTTCGCTCAGAGTTACTGTTCTGATACAATGAGCCACGATTTTCTGTCTTGACTTTAGCTGGAGTGAAAGCTATAGCATAGCAGTGGCATTGTGGATTTCTGTAGCAGATTTTACTCAGTGTAGTTTAAATATAATGTTTCTTGGTAAGTGGAATGGCAAAGAAAATCTAGCAGTCATGTTGCTGATGCAGCATTGTGTATCAAAAGACCGGAATTGCTAAACTGTGAGCTAAACTTCCCAATTGTGCCATGACCCGCTGCAGATAGCACTTAAGCAAGCGTGTGAAGGAGTTTAGCTGTAAGTTACTCATTTACACAGTGTCTGTATAAAAAATTACATTTTTAGAGACTCCTCTTCAGGTCTCGCAATCATGCTTGCACGTAAAGTTGCAAAGACCATTGGTTTGGGATTTTGTTTTTTTTATTCCTAAGTACTGTTGTAGCGTGAAGTTTTTCTTTTCAGAATTAGCAGTTCTTTCTCTGATTCTTGCTTGAGGAAATGTGTTGGGGAATCCCACACTGGTATCTAAGCATAATAAATGCTAATGTACAATATTAAGCTTTGTTAAACAACCCATAGAATCAATAAATACTGAATTCTCAATGAAATGACTAAAGGACAAATATAATTTTTGGCTTCATTGGGCAGGCAAATAATCTTGCATCTAGTTTCAAATCTTCCTGTATATAACAAATCTTCCTGAATAACTGATGTGGGACACTTTGAAGCTCAAATCCAACAAATTCTTGTCAATGACTTTAAGTCCTAGAGGAATTATATTCATGGAAATTTGTTTACATTAACATTTTGGGCTTAAGAGAGAAACAAAACAAAAATAACCTGAAAAGAGTCTAGGGAGGTGCTGGTAACCTTGGCCCCCTTAAGAGTCCATGGGATTAGTGATTTCTCCTTCGTAGCACAATTGAGACACAAAACCCCTGTTTTCTTTAGCAAGAATGCTTGGACGCCCTCCAATCAAATGTGAACAAAGAGTTGTCTGTCAGGGTCCCAGGAGCCCCACATCTGCTTTTTAAAACAGGATGTGGGGAAGGGTAAAAATCCACTACATCTGTGAGGCTAACATGGTTTGGAGAACACCTGGAATTACCAGACCCACCATTCGACGCTTCTCTCTGGAGCTCACTTCTGACAGATTAAATGCTTTAGGGGCCAGGTTCCCAAGTTGTGTGGGAGCTCGGTGCTAGGATATATTTTTCACTAGAGGATCTGGGCACTAAAATCTGAATCCAGTCCTTCTCCTTTGAAAAATAAAAAAAATCATTTCAACAAATTATTTCCAAGTTTCTGTTCAGCCAGTTTTTTTTATTTTGTTTTGTTTTGTTTTACCAAAGTTACACAAAAAAATAAAATAAAAATCTTGAGTAATTTTCATTTCCTTTCAGTACCCATGCAAAATTTTGTAAGGAAGTGCATTATATTTGTCTTTATTTTTGTAAATTGACTTCTACTTAAGCTGATTTCACTCGTATGAATATCCAATAAGATAGAGATAGTAGAACACACAAACAGGTTGTGTAACAGAGGCTCATTCTGTGCCTGAAGGAGCACAGATAGCTGAGCATTTTAAGTAGAACCTAAAAATGTTTCCACTGATCAATGTGAAGTGTAAATAGCCCAGGTATGTCATACTATCAACCAGCTTTTAGCAGAATGTAATTCACCACTTACTCAGGTCATTGGCTAACTAAGAAAAAGGAGAATATGCATTTTGGTGGGCAGTTGGTAGAAGGAAAATTGTTTCTCAACTTTTCTTATTGATTATTCATTTATCTCATTTTCAACTAAAGATGTCACTTGGTGAATTTTGTCAACAGCCTCAAAGAAGTAGCAATATTTCATTTGTTCAAAGTTTTTTTTTCTGTCACTGCGTGTCATGTCAAAATGATTTGTTGGGTGTCTTCCTTTGCAATGGAGAAGCAATGGTGGGCTACCATGTGCTGACTCTAAAACTCCTAAAAATCAGGAACAGAGATAAAAAAGCATGTCTAGGTATGATATAAAAGTTCTGCTATTTAAAAAATTTATTTAAATCAGTGGCCCAATTAGCTGTGTATTAATATGTGTAGTATTTTTAAAGATAGAAATAAAGATTATTGTTCAGAATAAATTTTGTAATGTATTTTAGAAAGTAGCTGTAATAAAAAAGTGATTACTTTCATCTATATTTCTAGAATTTTAAACCTCACAGGAGAGCTCTGTAGTGGGAAGGTTGACAGACGGATTTGTAATTATATGTTCTTGAAACTAGTAGGTGAGTATGGTAACAACCGCCTTGTGTATTCGCTCATCATTTGTGATAGTATGGCTGAGTGTTTCAAACTGAATTTTCAAAGTGTTTGATGTTTTCAGTACGGAAATAAATTGCGTAATTCAGAGGATATGCAGTGCAGATGAAGAGGCAGCTGAGTGCTTTAATTCTTGTTTCGTTTTTATGGCAAATAGCAAAAGTTGAGGATGTTCATGGCTTGTTTGTTTGTTTTGGTCAGCCGAGGGTCTGCATTTTTCTCAGGAGCACTGGTCTGAATGATTTGAACTTGTAAAATGTGATTCTTTTGGAAGTAATCCTCAATTACTAAGAAGGACGCTTGTTTCATCTCTTACAAAACTGTCTCCTTAGAAAGTCTTTAAATTGCAACAAACTAAAATAAAGCTAACGGCGGCGGGGTTGGTTACATCCTTTTTAACAGAGAAGTCTTTGAAATACTGAAAATGTAGCACTAGATGTATCTACTTCATAATTTCAAATAAAGATAAAACTGAATGGTTACTTTAAATTTAAAAAACAGGGAATATTTTAAATGGAAAAGATTCTAAAATTAGGTGGTGGAAGGAAAGTCCTGGTGACAAGAACTTTTAATCTGGATCGCAGGTTGTCTTCACTTTCTTCTGTCAGTTGTAATGCTGTGTAATCCTCCATAATCTAAAATAGGGTATGCGCTGTATTTTTTTCTTCTTCTGTGAAATAAAGTATCCGTTAAAGGAGGGGGGGGGGAAGGGGAGAGAAAGAGTAACGGTTAAACAAACTGTATGTAACAGAAATTTTCCCAGTTACTTGGGAAACAGTAATCATATTTGATATAACTTAAAACTATTGTCCGTTGCTGTACGGCTGGCAATCCGTTAACCCTTAGAGAAATCTGAATTTCTGTTTTGCTATTGTGGGGCGTTCAAGTTGCACGCTGCCAGAAGCCACCACTACTTTGTTGGCTTGGTGGAAAAATGTACAGAGAACATTTCTGTGGATGTGGGCTGTTAGAGTGGAAACATCTTGCATGATATAAAAGCCTTCTCATTATTTGTGAGCTAAAGGAAATTATTTATGTTAAAACTTGTTTTTGAAAAATAGTAACCTCTGGTGCTAAGCTTCAGTTGGCAATTTTTAATCCTTTT
Organism: Nettapus auritus; assembly: GCA_011076525.1. Lineage (NCBI taxonomy): Eukaryota > Metazoa > Chordata > Aves > Anseriformes > Anatidae > Nettapus > Nettapus auritus. The sequence continues at coordinate 26,591,374 of CM021770.1, forward strand.
CAGTCAAAGTTTATATTTCCAAAGTAATTTTTCAAGTAACATTTAAGTACATTTCTGTACTCCTCAGAGGCAGAGTGTAACAAAAGTATGGGAAAGATGAAAGACCAAGAATGGGGTAAGCAAAAACAATGAATCACTCAAACAAGGCATTTCATGAATATGTGAGGGTGGTTACAGTGTTACATAATTTGTTTCTTTGAAGTTAATATATTAATATTAATGCTGGCAACGAAGGAAATTTTCCTGAAATCCTCACTACACTCAGTAAGCAGTGTTCTGTACTGTCCAAAGGGTACAGAGAACGAATGTGAAAGCATTTTGATGTTATAATTAAATGTCAGTATACTACAGCAGTTGGAAAAATTGGAGCCTTTCATGTCAGTTCTTTGATGCATTTGTCATTAGATTTTTGGGATATATACAAAAGGTATATTACATAAATATTTTTAATTATCATCAATCCACATGTTATAATGCACAAGTCAACCGATTAAATCTTACAGTATTTTAAATTTGCATTAAAAAATATGCAATGATCAAAACATTTTTGTTTGTTTGTTTGCAAGAGTTAGAGATCTAGAAAAGACTTCATTTTTTCATCTGTAAAACCATCCCTATCCTTTATGGAATTGTTTTTGTTGTTTTAGTTCAGGGAAGGTGTTCTTTACACAAAAGTGTGGTAGTCTATTACATATGCATTAATACTGAATGGAAATACGGAGCTGTCCGTATATATCAGGAATCCCTTCTGTATGTCATACAATCTCATCTTCCTTCTGTAGATGATGATGATGATGATTTTTTCTTGGAGTTTAAGTGTTTTGGATTTTGACACTTGAACCTAGTTGGCTGCTCTGAAAAATAGACTTTGTCTTGGACTCCTTTTGATTTTTCTATCCAAACAGATTTTATTTTATTTTATTTTATTTTATTTTATTTTATATTTTATTTTATATTTTATTTTATATTTTATTTTATATTTTATTTTATATTTTATATATTTTATTTTATTTTGTTTTATTTTATTTTATTTTATTTTATTTTAGGGATACATAAGACCAAAATATTTGGGAAATATCTGGTAACGCCTGTAATTTAAGAATATTAATGGCTGAAATAGAGGGAGGCTGAAATGACAGATAATGAAATAATCTGTCATTATAATGCAATAACAGAGTGAAAGTGTAAGAAGTAAGCGAAAGAGTGAGGCTGTGGACGCCCTTTCCCACGGTTTTTAGGGCAGGAGAGATCTCTCGGCCCTGGAAAAAAGCACAGGCTCTTTGTGACCAACCTGCTGTGTTACCCACCTTGCTGTGGATGTGCTGCATTGTCACTCATGGGGCCGGCTGCCAGCCAGGAGGGTGGGCAGTCAGTCCAGCAGAGCACGGGGCTGCTGGTGCCACACGCCTGCAGCCTCGTGGCCAGCACTCCTGCACTCGGTATCGCTATTGCCTGGGCTGTGGGGAGGCTCAGAGGTCTCAGTGCCGTTGTGCAGATCTGACAGCAGTGCTTGCCTCTACCTCAAAGACTTTGTTAAGGATTAGAGGGGTTTTAACAAGGATTGTGTGGTTTCATTGCTCCGAGCGTTGGAAAATGCAGTCCTGGCTTAAGCGGGTAGAGTTTACAGTCCAGCTTGAAAGATGAGCTACAAGAGGTTCCCATAATAGTGGGAATTAAGTAATGTGAGTTGAGGCACAACAGAGGAGACAATACACATGGGGAGAACAAAGGAAAGGAGTAACACGGCCAAGTGAAACAGCCAGGCAGAGTTGTTCTGAGCATGCTCGGATTGCCTTGAGACAGCAGTAAATGATTTAATAGTAATTTGCCAATATATATCTGGCTACTGGTAAAGCTATACAATATGTTGCATCCATTTTCATTAACATATTGATTAAAAATAGAAGATATTACCCTCTCTCATGTGAATGAACTGGGATGCTCCCTGAGTGCAGTTTAAAAGATCAGTATTATAATTTAAACCACAGAAAACACAGGTGCAGGGAACATAAATAAGATTACACATGCTTTAGCCCTTCCATATCATGAACTGTTTAATTATCCTTCTCTGCTTGTAACTGAATATAGGCAAACCAGGCTTGTGTTTATGGAGAGCAATGGGTGATATTTCTTATGAGATGCCTTGATGAGGTTGCTGTATCATCTGACGTTCTTGACCAAAAGTCATTTTCTTACCTTCTAGCCTGTCAAGAACAGCAGACATTTTTTTACATCTTGATGACAGATGAGACTAGTGTGCTGCACATGGGAATCTTCTTTGTGTAAGAGGTAATGAATGAGTTTTATAGCAGAGGGTTAAGAAGGTTTGCTTTTTTATTTTCTTTTGTAAATGAGCATGAAGGGCATTGATGTGGGGATCATTAATGGTAATAGTCGACTCTAAGGAAAATCACCTGTTTAAATGCTTCTTGGTGTTGGGGGTAGTGAAAGACCTCTTGTGTTCAAGGCACAGTTTTGAGTCTAAAGCCCTGTTGATGGTGTCTGAATTTGAGTGTTTTTGGTAACTTCTGCAGAGGAAACTGATAGGTCTGGTCTGGGTTCCTGCTGAATAAGCATCTGTATCACAAAATCTGGTTATTGGCCTCAACTAAGGCAGACCAAATTCCCTGAACCTGTAGAAGGAGTCAACATTCTGCATTGTATGGGAGTTGCTTGGATTTCTTCTCCGTTCCTGGACGTGTTGCTGCTATTTTTTGCAGCAGTAGCATTCATGGGGCCAGGCTTACTGTACTTCCCAATAGACTGAGACCCTCTCTGTTTCAGCCTTTCAGGATTACAAAGGTTTCAGTAACCTCCTCAAGATGCTAAAATGGTTGTGTTTGGTTCTGATCTGGCACATCTCGGTCTGTCGCATGCTCATCTGGGGGTTCTCCATAATTCATGTAGAAATTGCTAGAATGGAAATATAAAAGAGCTATAAAGGATGAAACCCTTCTGAAAACCACTGGGCTTCCAAAGTCAGTTGGTGAATTGCAGTCTTCTTGCTTATTACTAGCTGAGTGGCATCTAAGAAAAATAAGGTAGACCTGTCATCCAAAAAAAATGAGAGAAATGTTACCATTTCTGCAACTCAACCAGGTGGAAGAAATTTACAGGCCTTTATGTACTTTTTTTTTTTTTTTTTTTTTTTTTTTTTTTTTAATCTGGGGAAGAGCTACATTTGCTCAGGCTGGTGCTGGGATGGAGAGAGAAAGGGCCGTAAAGAAGTCACCAAGCTGTCGGGAGAATTAGGACAACATGGCTGCAGTCAGCGGATTTGTCGCTTTAGGGGCACTGCAGTGACAAAGTGGCTGGTTGATTTCTCTGGACTCCAAGGATAAACTTAAAGGTGAATATAATGTGTCATGTCGTTTACATAACTTACCTATCAGTAACACTTCTATATTGTCAAATGTGTGCGTTTATATATATCTCTGCCAAAAGGATCGGGTTCAAAGGACAAACTCTGGCAGTGATGTGGACTTGATTTGACCTTGTAAAAAAGGTAGTCCCTTCTCCTTGGTTGTACCTTTTTTCATAAAAGAGAAAACGAATGCCTACATGAGCCGTTTATTCTTCCACCGCACAGGCTATGCAGGACTTCTGAGAAGAAAGCAAATCTGCTCATAGCCCTTGGGTTAAGCTTTTGACAAGAAGCCATTCTGGTTTTTTGTTCATAAACATTTTCTGTTAAAAACATGATTCATGGTTGGTGTAAATGGCTGGAATAACAGAGACTTGGGTTACTGTTGATGGTCAGCAATGTCTTTAAGCATCTCTCCTCACCAGGCTTGAGAGGAACAGTGTGTCCTGTCTCCCTGCTGTCAGCCCTTGCAGCCTGTGCGCTGGATGTGTCAGCACAATGCCACTGGCAGATGGAAAAGTTGCAGTAAATATGCACAGTTATGGTTTAAGTGAAAAAGCTGTGGGAAAGGAAATACATTAATCCATTGCGGCTGTTTTTTCTTTTAAGTAAGCCTCTGTAATAAATTGTGAGTTTTTCCTGGACTTATCCTTTATATTTCTAGATTCCTTTCTTGAGTGGGGAAGGGAGTGGAATAAAAATTGAACTGAAGCATACAAATTATTAAAATACAGAAGCAACTGAAAATTATATTAGGTCGTGCATGTGGAAAGAAATCCTCTCCCATATGGTCTCTTTCGTGAACACACTTCAGGAAATCCTGGTCTTGCAGATCATAAAATACACCCTATGCATACAAGTGTGTCGTTTGTTTAGGTGGTGTTGTGGAGGCAATGCTTAGGAGGTGCTTTAAAACCAGAAAAAAATGGATCCCTGAATCTGAGAAGAGTTAAACCTGATGAGCAATAGAGTATATGCTGATTCTTTGAAAGTAAACTAAACATTCACGGTTTAACTCTTCAGACACTTCCTTCCTACATAATCAGGAATTTCATGTCTGATCCTCTTTGATTTTTGCAGTTTTCAGAACTTTTCGCATACTTTTACTGTAGCTAAAAAGGCGAGCATATTGAAGGTGTTGCAAAACACTTTTAAAAATTCAAAGCTGTCAATATGATTTTAAAATAAGTTTCTCTCTCAGATGCCTAATTTGTGTTTTGATTCTTATGTCATCATTTTCCTGTTTTCCCAGTTGTTATAATTCTTATATCATAGAAAGGATAGCCTAAGAAGGAAATTTCCTGCGCCAGAAAGATGTCAGGAAAAATCATGCATTTTTCTTTCCCTTTTCTCCTTCTTCCCTAATAGTAAATTACCTTTGGGGTACAAAAGATCCTTATTCCTTTCAAAAATACTGTGACCCCTGCCCAGTGCAGCAGTGATAAGGGATGCCTGCCCTTCCCGTGCAGCATCTCCATAGGGCTGTTCCGTGTATCCATAGGGTTATGAGGAGGGCTTTAGCCTCCTGCTATACACAGATACCACAGCTGTTGTTGCAGTATGTAGCACAGCTAATTCCCCTTTTTGATGTTCATGTGGGTATTGCTGCAAGGGCTGGTAATAAGTGGCTGTACACTGAGGACACGGGGAGCAGAAGCCTGAACTTTTACTGCAGAGATGTTAAAATTGAATAAAATCCCTGCTCCAAGATGGGGTAAGGACAGAGCCTGCACATGAAGCTGAGCTCAGAGATGGGCACAGATCCAAGCCTAGTGTCTCTGCACGCGGTGCCAGTTGCTCTTGGTCCTTGTCGGGAGAGACGAAGCCATGGCAGAGCTCCGTGTTGCTACGTCTGGACCCATTTCTTGTGCTCCAGCCAGTTTATTTTAAGCAAGCCTGAAATATCTCTATGCTGTACCATAGTGGGTAATGTATGCAAAGTCATGGATTTCAGTGGTATCAGTTGCAGAATAACTGTTCTGTCACATGGAAACCTTATAGGGAAAAAAAAAAAAAAAAGGATAAATAGAAGTAAATGGCGTGAAACTCTAACAAAACTGTTGCTGACCCTTAAATATCCATCTCTCGCTTTTCAGAAAGTTTATGGAAGCTGGAAATACTCTAGGAAAAGGTGGCCAGCTAAGGACACTTGGCCGAATTAAATCGTGGCTTGTGTGGGCTCTGTTCTGTCAGTAATTTCATATCCTCCTAAGAGCTTGTTGATGTTCTTACAAGGGCTTGATGTGAGTAAAGTCAGGGCAGAAGCTGATGCGAAATATGTGTTACACAGCCAAGTCATGCACAACGAAACCAGCAAACCCACACGCAACATGCATTTGTGCTGTGGGTGCCCGCTCGTTGGCTAAGTGTTATTTTTGTCGGGGCTGTCATGTTGAGCTGTACTTATATACGTGCAGTCAGTTTTATCCACCTTCTGGGGGGTCTCTACCATAGAAAACCAAAAGAAAATGTGTAAATATTGCTTTAACGAACAACTGGCACTTGGAAAAACTGTAGCAGAGCTTTTTTTTTTTTTTTTCTAAAAACCACAAATGTCACTGAAGTGCATTGTGAGCAGGATAGCTTCAAGTTCAGCTCTTAAAGCAGCTTTTGTTCTTGGAGAAAAATGCCTTCCTGAGGAAAACTGCGCGCTGCCAGCGCTAGCTGTAATGTGGATGGGGCACCTCATTCCTTCATGAAGGAGATATTGTAGCTATGTAAACAGGAGGAAATGCAGATGTTTTCCTTGTTCAGCTTCACTGCTCGGATAAGGCCACGCTGTGCACCATGTGTGCCCCGTGCCATGTGGATCCTGCAGTCCTCGGAGGGGCTTGCTTTAAATGTGCCCTACAACACTGCCGAGCTCTGGTGGTGTGGATGGCTGCCCCAGCTGTTCTCCGTCATGCATCTTTTCTGATGCTTTACCTGTGCCAGGCACAGAAATATCTTAGGAATTAAACTTTTACAGATTAATTTCCCTTGTTGCTTGTCTTCTAACGCAGATTATATTCTTCTTTCCTTGTGGGAGCTGTTTATTCACTTTTAGGCAAGAACCCCACAATTTCTTGTTGGCAAGAGGGCTGCAATCTAAAGTTTCATCGATGTTTTTGCAACTGTCTGCCCCCGTGCATTCTGAGCTACAAAACTGGGAACTCTTCTAGTCCTCAAGCCAACGGGTTGCTTTTCTTCTGCAGTGTTTAACTGTTCTGCTGCTCGTCAAAGTGAAGTATCCCAGATGTACCCCCTGCCAAAATAGGGGAGAAGTCTCCTTGACTTCAAGAAAACAGACCACAGTTTCTCTCAAGAAACAGCCCAGTATTTTGGTTGGGCAATAAGCCTTGATTCTGGTCTTGTGTCAGTGCTCCACAAGTAGCATGCCTCATACCTCACAGAAACATGTGCTGGCATACGTGGAATCTGAGGGGAGAGAGAATACTGTGCTTATGAGGTGATTTCAGCCTAAAGAGAACAGTTTCCTCAGATTGGGGAATTAAATACTCAACTTCTGTTGAATTTTGAAAAATAAGCTTCAACATAATTGTTTACAAACCTTTTAAAATACCTTTTGTTGCTTCAGAGGAAGGGAGCGTAGCAATCTTATACCAGCTGTCTTTTTGATAAATGACCCTACATAGACTAGCAGAGGCTGTGACATTCCTCTTACCCCCTCTTGATAATCTGAAAATCTTCTGTGCTAGAGTGCCTGCTCCATGGCAGTAATGTAGGAACGTCAGATAAATTCTGTCTTTCATTCCCCGGGGGATATGCTAGCCAGCAAGTTATACAGCAGGCTATGTGGGCTAAAAGGGGTGCACCAAAACCCTATATGGTGTCTTCCCTGGGAATCAGAAAATTAGGAATATATCAATGGCAGTGCAAAAAGATATTGATGACTAGAAGAAATGAGACTGGCTCATGACATGATCCCTTCAAGAAGGAAATACACTAATCTTCAGAAAAAATATTGTAAGCCCATTACTTAATCCTTTTGTATTATATCAGAACACTAACTCTGCTGCCCTTGGGATGAAGATCTCCATTCTGCTGTTCAGTTTTCTGAAGACTCTACAGTCAGTACCTTGTCTTGGACTGTCCTAAAATCTGGGGTCTCACTGCATGAGAGGATTAGCCTTCTATGTTTGGGGATGTTTCCTCATCATACCTCTCAAAATATAACATCCTCTTACCATAGAAGCTTTTCTTAATTTTAGCAGACTTTTTTTTTTTTTTTTTTTTAATATATATATAAATACGATCATGTGGGAATTGCACTGTTGTTCTGGGAATTGCACTGTTGTTCTGAGCACACCCCAAAAGCAGCAGAGCTCTGCATGCTCACCTGCATAGTGCAGCTCCCTTCGTCTTTAGTTGACCAAGTCTGACAGCTTGAAGAGAAAAAAAAAATAAAAAAATAAAAAAATAAAAAAATGTTGGTGGGACAACAGAAGTGGGAATCCAATGTGCAGGGCTATAGATCACCCGACGTGCGCCCAGATCATACTGCCAAAAGGGCTTCTAGCCTTGCAGACATCGTGAGAGCTGGCTAGTCCAAGGAGAGGTACAGTAGCTAGTTGAATGCCATTTATAACCAGCCAGTCCCAGTTCCTCGGTGTCGGGACTGGTGTCTTTTAGAATATTTATCAGACAGCTGTGAAGCTTTTAGCCTTCCTCTGAAGAACTGACCATTGTTGGCAGATATGACAGAAGATCTGCTCATCAGTAAGTGAACGTTCATGGTAATGAATGAAATAGTTTTTGCCAATTAAATAAAATTGTGCTGACTAGTAATTTCTAAAAAACAAACAAACAAACAAAAACTGGTAGTCTTATCTTTTCTCTTGATGTATGTGATCTTTGAAAGCCTGTTAGCATTTAATCTCTCTTACAAGTTACCTCTGCTTATTTTCTAAAGGCATACCTCAAGGCATCCTGACATCTTGTCATTGTTCACCTCTCCTGTGCTCTTCTTAGTGTTGAAGCTTTCTGGAGATCATGGCACTGCTCTTCAGCCAGTTGTTCGAGTGTGCTGGAATGCAAAGTGGCCTTTGCTTTTATCTAATACTGCGGAGATCAGCTGAAGTCCATCAGCATATTGCAGTAGTAAAAATGGCATTCTAATTTTCAATTACATGTGTTTTGCTCACTTGCATTTGCAAACAGACTGATGTTTGTGTTTCAAGTGTCTCAGTAGCATAAATTAATTTTAGAATTATTAACATTTTTTTTTCCTGTCAAAGTCGTCTTCTGTTCAAGCCAAGTTGACTGGAATGTGGATTTGAAAGATATTTAACAGTACCAATAAGCAATTGAATGTGACACCCTGAAATGTAATTCTGTAAAGATTTTTTAACAAATTCAGGATGTAGCACAAGACCCCCATAGCACAAAATAATGTAAGAATGATGCATAATTATGTTGTAGCACAATCCAAAGTGCTTGCTAATGAGTAGAGAACAATCATCTTCACAGAGAAAGGAGACAATAAGCTCTTAATGTATTTATTGTCCCAGCTACTAATATGTGCAAACATTAGATCATTTTGAGTGGGGTGTGTGTGTGTGTGAATATATGTTATAAATAATTTCTCCTATGTTCTGTTCCAGGACAAGATTAATGTAATGTGCTGGATTTGGCACAGAACCTGAAATCATTTAGAAGACAGAGCCAGTGCAGAACATGTCAGCTTGCTTTTTTAAGCAGTGTACATTTATGACAAATTGCAGCCTCTATTTTGTGATCTGAACTGAGAGGCATTTTGCTCACAAGCATTTACGATATAAAATTCCTGACTGGTCATTCTTTCCTTGCAAATCATCCAAGGGGGGAGCCTCCTGCTTGAAAACCTCGGTGTCATTATTGTTGTGCTGCTGAGACCTTCGAGTTGCTTTGGCCCTTTGGCTCAGGGTGTGCGGGTGGAGGAGCTCTCCCCAGGGAAGCTGCAGCTCCTGACGGTTTCGGGAGCACGTGCCAGGGTCCAGGGCTTCCAGCTTCCAGCCACAGAGACAGGAGCTGAGCCCTGGTTGCAGTCAGTGCTTCAGGGTCCTGTCCCAGCAAGCGTGAAATGGGTCCTGGGCAGCCCAACTTTTTGCTGGAGACTCAGCAGACTGGCAACCATAGCCCTATCTGCAGGCAGGGTGTGCCACATTTGCTGCTTGGTGGTGGAGAACGAGAAGCCTGAAGTTGGAGACTGCAGACCATAGTGTAGTGCTCTGGCAGGAAACCTTGGGGAAACTGCTGGTATTGCTGTGCCCAGTGTTTTTGCACACAATGTTTTTACTGAAAAGGAATCAAGGACTCAGAGGTGAGAAAATTACCTTGGATTGACAAACCACACATTTCCTTTCTCCATCCTTTGTGCTTATTACTTGAGTGAACCAACTCGAAGGTCTCAGCAGCACAACAATAATGACACCGAGGTTTTCAAGCAGGAGGCTCCCCCCTTGGATGATTTGCAAGGAAAGAAGGCGAGCCTCAGTCCTGTAAATCACTACCTATGACCAAACTCTTGCATTTGCCCAAACCTCTTGAATTAAGACCTTGTTACCTTTTACAGCTTCTCTCAGTCTGCTGAAAGCAGTCAGGAAGAGAGAGGGGTCAGGAGATGTCTTTTGGAAGTTCAGGAGTTTGCAATATGGGCACAGGGGGATGGTGATGGACAACAGCAAACTGATACAAACATACCGGGTTATACAGGCAGTAGGAGATATTTGAAAATAGTGTGCAAAATAAATGGCTTTGCGCTTCATATTTGAACATTCCTTGGGGATTTAAAATAATCTGCAGGGTTAATACGAGAGGAAATAATACTGAATTGCCGAAACGTGAAGCGGTGGATATTCAGTAACGTGCTCAGTCCTCAGGCCTGGCTTCCTGACTTCCTTCCATCTGTCTTTTGCAGATGGGCTTGGTTTGTTTTCTGGATAACTCAGAGTGTCTCTGGGAGGTTCTGGGGGGGGGGGCGGTTGGCTGTACGGGTGTAATCTGTGTTTCTCCCTTGAAGGTCTGAGCAGAGTGGAAATTGTAAATATATGGCCAGCGACATTGCTGTACATTTCTGGAGGCATAAGGATTAAAAGACATACTTGAGAGGCACCACAAAGTTCTGCCGGGCTGTTCACTCAGCAGCTTTATGACTGATAGAGAAGGGTTAAATTTATTTGTCTGTTGAACAGTGATAAACAGTTGTCACTGATAATAAATTATCTAAACTGCAGGTGGTCTTTGGTAATGACAAATGCAGGCTTTATGACCTATGTTCAAGCTAGTAAACACTTCGGTGCATCTCTGCGCTGGCTTGGCTAAAAATAGCCACTAACCCCAGTGAAATCTACTTTAAGGATTTCTGTACTTAAATAACATTTGTGTTTTACTGTCTGTACAGCAAGCAGAGACTGAGTAAGAGGGGAAGATCAAAATAAGTAAAATAATTATGGAAAATAAAAAAGTCTAGGAGAGGAGTGATTGCAGCAGCCGTGTGCGAAGGCTGATGGGTAACACTATAAAGATTTGTTTATATTTCTATCTTAAAATAATGGCAGTGCTGGAAGCAAGGAAGCAATTTGCTTCCATATAGCATCTGTAAAATCTCAATCCACGAGACTGTCATCTAGCTTAAATTGTTTCTCAGTAAATTATTTTTATGCTGCAGGATAATTCTTTTTATGTGATCGTGATTTCAATTAACTCTTTGAAATCTTAGACCTTCTGCACATGGTTATTAATTGTAGCTGAAGGATGAAGAAATGCAACCAGCTGTGGGACAGGAAAGTGGTTCTCATTTTCAGGGATGTTTCCAGAAGCTGCAGTTACCTGCCTCGTGTATTTGTTTCAATTAATACCTATAGAAATTTACATCTGTAATGGAGCATCTTTACTTCACCTTAGAGACGGCTTACGGAAATGTGTTGGTAAATCTCTTGCTGGGTAAGCAAGGGTGCTCATCTGATTATTTATTTATTTAAAAAACAAAACAAAACAACAAAAACAAAAAAAAAACACAAACAAACAAAAAAAAAACTGCTCTGCTTATGATGGATGAACTTGATTTCTATGCCACCGCTTTCTTGGCTCACCCATAAAAAGTGCCTTACACTCAATGCTTGGCAGTCCAAACTGTAAAACATATTTAAGCAAAATAACCAAAGCACCTTGGAGTTCTTGAATAAAAAAAGGGCTTTGCAGATGACTGAAGCACCAAAGGGTAATTTGGGGGAAGGAAGACCAACAGCACATATCTTTAATGTGGGAAATGCAGACTGAACTGATTATTCAACCTCTTGTGATATTGCAAGGACAGATAGGACAGCAAGAAATTAGTTGTGTGCATTTCTGTAGACTTACCAAAACATTTTGCCTTGGCTACTTGGCAGTAAGACAGTATGAAGGTTTTTTGGTCTGGAATCAGTCACCTTGCTTGCCAGGAAGGCAAGGTCTGCAGGCAAGTAGGGAGGTTTGCAAAGGACTGGGATGTTCTTCCATCTTTCTTCAGCAACACACCAAGGCTGTCACTCATCCCATGGTGGGAATGGAAAAGAAGAAATGTTTCTAAAATTCAGCATGAGGAAGAGTTGAGAGTATTTCCAAACTGCATTTTTTCCTTCTTTACATTCTCTATTATGTGTTAAAGTTCACCCCAGCGTCTGGCCCTTGTTTCCTCAGGTTGCCTTATAGTGAAGGTTGTGTAGCTGCAGCTTTACACTGCATTCGTTCCAGAGCCCAGGAGAAATGTATCCATGCTGTCCCTTTTAACAAACACTATAGGATGCCAGTCACCGTTGAAAACTATGTGGTACAATGCCCTGTGGATTTCAGTAATCCGTGCTTGCCTTTATCCAGAGTTATGTCACTGTGTCATAAAAGCAGAAGAGACAATAAATGTTAGTTTTTCTAGAGTTAATGTAATTTAATACAGATTCCATACGTTTTACTAAGCCCTGTTCTGAAAGCATGTATATACAACTACTCTAGCAAGGACCCTTAAGACAGGTTGCATGAATAAAACTGTGTGCTTTTACCTCTCCAGGATCAGGCTTTAGGTACTGAACTACTTGCAAATACACATAAAATAACCTAAATATATATGCTGTGTATTGTTATTGTTTCTATTGTACCATTGACTATAAAAATATTTGACAGGGGTTACTTATACTCAATTATAGTGCTCAGAATAATTTATGTTCAACTACTTTGAACAGGGGAATAGAGAGAAAGAAGTAGGTTCCTCACATTCTTGCTTGGATTTATGCTTTTCCACTGTTCCAAATTATCTGCTATGCTCTGCAGCCTGTAACAATCACCTGCTGCCCTTCTTGTCGGAATGTGCAACGCAGTTCTGCTAGGTCTTTCTTGACTCCTGGGAAGCTAAAAACAGCTTGCCCATCCATGTGTAAATGTTACACACTGTGAATTGCCCAGGGGCAAGTGAATCCCTTTTTGCATCTGTTTCTGTGAAAGGTTTGATGTTCCAGGTTATTTATATCCTGCAGTTATTGCCAAATATATGATGTAATTTCCTAACTTGTGGCCTCATGACTACTTGCTGATGTTATTCCATTTCACAAATAGCATGAATGAAATACAAACTTCATACACCTAAAAGAAAACTTGTCTCGTCTGCCTCTCCCACCTGTTGTGTCTCTGTACCCACAGACGATGCTGCTGCCACTGCTGGTGCTAGGGATCATGTCACCAACTGCTCCTCCAAGGACAGTTCTCTCATGCAGCAGGCTGTAAGAAATATAAAATGCCTTTTCTCTTTTCTGCTCATATAAATGTCGGAGGTTCATCGTTCAGATTCATCCCAAGACGCCGTTGCATGTCATTTCATTCATCTGCATATTTATTCTTTTTGTCCAATGGCCTCACTTTCCTTGAATCAGGGGCAGGGCAATTTGAAATCCGGTGCCCTTGTAAAAACAATAATTTTATGGTTTATATCTGCGTGGCGTGTGCACAGTAGGCTAAGCTGATTGGTAACACCAGGGTTTCCCGTGAAGCTGGTGGGATTGACAGCCACAGCTTGATGATGAAGACAGATGGAAATCTGCTGTGTCTGCAGGCGGTCATGCCCAGCAGGTTTTAAGGCTGCAGCTCTGTGAACACCACTCACACTACAAAGTCAAGGCCCCAAACCCCTGGTCCCTGGAACCAGTGGGATAGGAGGGAATGAAAACAGCTTTCCCTAAATGCCTGTTATTGTTAGGTTTCTTGGCTTTGTTGCTCTGGAGGGCTAATGCAAAGATGCTCTTATTAAGATAAGCTGCAATTGGTGTGGCAATCGCATCGAGGTGTGAAGTCTAGATACATTTCTCTTTTGTTTCTGGCTTTCTTAAACAGCTTCAGCCTGCTTTCACAGTGAAAAGCAAGCACATATCTAGTTCGCCTCTTGCTGACTGCATGGCTGAGTATGCGCATGAAAAATCTGTTATCACTTGATGCTGCTTGTCCGGGATGACTGTCACCTCCTCCTGTGAGATGGGCTGGGGCTGGCGGCTGCAGGAGTTTTTTAATGTTTGGTGGTGGATCACAGTTCTCTCCTGAGGTATTGGAAACCAAATGCCCTAAGTTTCCCTTCATCCCAGGCAAGTGTTTCAGCTCATGCCAAAGATCTCCAGGACAGGATGGTGCTGTTTTCTCCAAAACCAAGTCATGTTTTTGCTCAGTGTGATGCATGCTGTCATCATTTTTAAATTGTTTTAAGGTGTTGCAGGACATGTACTGTGTGAATGTGAACCATACAAAAAGGTTATGATGGTAGTATTGTGCACAGTATCGCAATATTGAAAAAATACTTCTCAGAGTGCTTTGATTTTAATCAATAGGAATAATGTTTCCCTTACTCCTTTGTCTCTTTTATGATAGATACCCATATGTGACGCTTTGTTTTCCAGCCTACAACAGGAAAATGTTTGATTCATACCCATCTCTCATCTGCAAGAGCATTTTTTAAAGATGTGTTTTTCTCATTTTCCTTTACATTCCACATATTTTGTTCAATTTTTGCTTTCCACCAGTTTTAAATAAGAGTATGGACTATGTCAGTAGGAAAATGCATGTTTAATTTCTTTATGTTTGCCTGCTTTTCTATAACATAAGGGTACAGTCAACAGCCATCCCTTAGTTCTGGTAGCCAAGTCTAGCCTCCCGATCATCACCTAACTTCAGGTTTGCAGGCTGGGCCTTCTTACCTTTCTACTCCAATCTGTGTAAGTTGTCTGCACAAGTAGCTAAGAATAAAATCCTGCTGTTGTTCTTAGTTTTGATCTCCATCCAAAAGACAATTGTCAGGAGAAAGGAAGAAAAATAGGAGGCAGCTGATAAACTGCTTCCTTATAAGCTAACAAAATTCGTTCTGTGATAGTGCAGCAGAAACAAGTCCCCGGGAGGGTGTAAACGTGGTCATGGCTCAGGCTTTGCAGATGCATGCAAGAAAGACATGCCCTGCAGGAAGGCATGTAGGGGAAAGATCCTTCATGTTGCTTTAGACTGCAGGGATTTTTCCAGCTACAACTCTGGGCCACGATCCAGGGAGATGAAGAGCTCTCTCCATGTGGCAGCCTGTACCTCACAAACTGGAAGAAAAAGCCTGTTTGGGCACTACAAGACGTAAATATGAGGAAGGAATTGAATTTGCATTTAATTTACAAGATTATGTCCCATTGCTAAGTTGAATGTATGAGCTGAGCTCAGCTTGCTGCAAACAAATTGATCCCTTATTACAAAACACTTGGAAGAGAAATTGCTCACATAGCACTGATGGGCCTGTGGAAGATGAGCAGGAGAGAACTGATATTCCTGGCAATTTCAAGAAATGCTGTGCATTGCGGAAACCTTGGGGAAATTATTTGTGTCACTGGGCTCATAAAACTCATGGGATACTTCAGTAATTGAACCACTGCTGCATACGGTGATCTAGATTGAATGGTGGCTTTGAGCAGTAGATGCAGCCCCTAAAGGAAGCTTGCCCAGCCCTGAAGGTGGCCCATTTACATCTGCCTAAGCTAGGGCTCTGCCCTCGTGCTTGCCAGTCCTCGCCTTTCAGAACAGTGCCCATTCATTTCTCAGACTTCCAAACACATTGCTTGTTTGTGTGTGTGGTGTAAAGAGTTTGCTACAGGGTATGTTCTGTAACTTCACTCTCCACTCCCATGGCCATCCGTGGTTTTAGAAAGGGTGAGCCTAAAAAATAAATAAATTATGCTATGTGTTATAGCATTAAGGAATGAATGAGTAACTCATAGCCATTGAGTTTTGACTGCATGAGGATTAATCTGATAATTAAGTTCTGGAAAATAATCCATTGCAGATCACTGAATAAAACCAGAGACTGGTGGGAACTAGCCCATTGTGTGGCAGCATGTGGGAGGAAAATAAAAACGGATATGGAATATTTAAAAATGGGCCATTCAATATACCAGAGATCTGATGCAGCCAATAGGAACACACTTAGCATTGCTAAAAATGGATAATCTTTTAATACAAAAAACACTGCACACAATACCAGCTGAATCTATTTCAGATGTCATGAGCAGGGATACAGATGAATTGATCAAGGGAATGAGATTTGGTGGTTGCCTAGGGACTGGTGAGCATGACCTACTTCGCTTCGAAGAGCCATATGCTGGTTTATATGGGTAACTTTCTGATCTGGTGTTTCAGAAGGGTGAAACTTCATCAGTCTGGGGAAAAATTTAGATCAAAGTTGATTGAGAAGAAAAAAGTAGAAATGTATAAATTAAATTGGAATTTTGTTTAGAAGCACTTGCAAAGTATCACTGCACTCATTCCCCTCAATAACTGAAAAATCAACAGGGGAAGGTAAAAAATAAAGGAATTAAAGTGAAGGTTGATGGTAGAATTTAAATGGAGCAGGATGATGCTAGTGAAGAGGAGACCCAGTAGTAGTTAAAGACTAAAGTGTCTAGAATTGATGTAAAACAACAGCTAGTTATTAAATTCACTTTGTAATAAATACTTTATTTTTCTATTTGGAAAGGAGCAGGATAACCTAGTTGTATCATGTGAAGCTGAGGCAGTACTTTGAAGTCAATATTTAATGAGGATATGATAAAGTTTATCTTAGTAGAACTGCACTGAGAATTAACCAGTCTGGTTAGCTGCACTGAAGAGTCCTGAGAGTTGGATCCAAAAGTGCCCGAAGATTCTGCTACTCGTATTAGTTTCAAAAATCATGGAAAGTGGGAGTAAATCCAGGCCATTAAAGAAGTGCTAACCACTGAAAAACGGTGACTGGGATGGTCCACGTAGCTGTAGTGCAGTTTGTTTGATGCCAACATGGGACAAAATAACAAGAATTTTTAAGATGAATTCCATTGATAAAGACTAAAACAAGCAAGCAAGCTTCAAAGGTGGAAATATATTTCAGTCAGCATAAACTTCTGTTAAAAGGAGTTTGCTGATTTTTTTTTTCTTTGAGATTTTTAATTTTGTTTGATAAAGGTCAGTAGATAGATCGTAAGATTTAATTTTTGCAAGGAATCGTGCTTCATAACTCCTGGTCATTTGATTTTTAGGAAAACACAAACAAAAAGAAAACAAACAAAAAAACCCCACATCCTTAGAGTGTTATTTAAATTGCTGGATTAAAAAAAAAAAAAAAAGCTGTAGGGAATTTCCTTCAATAGGGATGTTTTTGGTGGGCTACCAGAGATTTGGAAACAGTCTTATTCAGCACTTTCAGCAACAGTTTGGAGTAAAGTTTCTGTTCGCTAGTGCCATTAAGAATACTACCATTTTGAGTAACAATAGGACTGCAAGTTCTCTTTGTGTAGTAAGTTGGGTTCTTGTTAGCACAAAACATTCTAATGCCAAATCTGTAATAGGAAGTTCGGAAATGGATATTTAAGTTGGAATACAGTTCCATGTTAATAGTAAATGTAATTAGCCACTGCGACAAACCAAAAGGAGACAACCCAAGTAATTCTCCGCTCTTGACTAACTTAGGTCAAGCCTGCAGTGTTGCTTAGGCAGCCTTGCTTTTAGGTGAACGCACATTACTGGGATAGTTGGGTGAAGGACTCCATGCCGCAGCACACAGGGTAATGCAGGGTGACCTAGTGGCTCTTCCCAGCCTTAAACTTCACAAAACCATGATTTTTTTTTTTTTTTTTTGTATAGTACCAGGAGAGGAGAGAAAGAATGGAAAAAGCAAATGAGGTGGAGGGTCAAGGCTGAACCAAAACTTGCAAGGAGAATGAAAAGCCTGAATAAGTATTTTCCAGGGAGAGACAGGAAACTTAAATTACATTTCTTTGTTGGGGAGGCAGTGAAAAGGTGAGAATGAGAGAAGCAGCAAAGAGCGGTGTAAATCTCTCATTATCCCACAACTCATTTCCTCCCTCCCCTATTTTGATTTCCAGTTCATGAGCAAAGATTTTCTATGAAATCCCATTTCTCTTCCTTTTAAAGTCATTGGAACAGCCTAAGGAACAGCAGCCAGAGCTGCAGAGTGCTTCTTCGTGCCATGCTGTACTGTCCTGTTGTGTTGCCATTATCTGTGTCAGAATTAAAACCTGGAGAGGTTGGGGATGGCACGGATTTGTCTGTCCCACTAAAGCAAAGCAAGCGTTGGATGAGGAATGCTGAGATATTTGGCAGTTCAGGTATGCTGGCTTCCAGACTCTCAGACAGAAGCTAACTTCCAGTGATTTGTTGTTGCCAAAAATAAAATTGTCCACAGACCTGCAAGCTGCTCCCGATGGGTGTAATTAGAAAGGTCACAAGTCTGTGAGTTCGTCTGGATCATGTGTGTTCACTGCCTCAGTATCGGAGACTTGTCTATAATTTCCTCTCTGGATAAAGATCTTTAGGATCTGTAAGGGCATTTGTATCGAACAAGTGGATGTCACATAAATACTGTATACGACTCAGCTGTCATATGTTGTCTTTGATATGGAGGAGGCTTATAACTTAATGGAGTGTGAAGAGATGCTTATCTAGCTCATTTTGTTCATGCTGAAAGATTAGCTCCTCTGTACTGAGTGTGCGTACATGTCACTGCTAGGATTCCTGCCTTCTTTTCCTGAACACTTTATCCTACAATAAGAGTGGAGCAAATGCTGCTCAGGAGTAAGTGTATAAATACAGTACCATACTATGGGACTTCATTGACTTGGGACAAGGCCTGAATCCACCACAGAATTTCAGTGCTGCTTGTACTGGAAGCAGTGAAGTGGTTATTTGAGTTATACCACGGGCTTAAACCCATGACTAGCCCATTGAACATTAAAACACGTTTTATTGCCCTGAGAGAATTAGTGGGTAAGCAAATAACCACAGGGTCTTCTATTAAAGTGTATCACAGTTTTTTTCTTTGGAAAGTTTTTAGCTCTAATCATGGTTGGTAATGCTTGGAAGATATTGGAGTATCTTGTGAGGGGGTTTTATGAAAGTTCAGCAATGAAATCTTAGATATGTGAGTCTAATTGGGTTTTAATTTCAGTTTTTGTGAAGGGGAATATATGTTCATAAGCTGTTAAATATCAGATCACAATCAGCAAGGTTTCTCTTTACTTCAACTAAAGCAAGTTATGCTGGGATGAGCAGGATCCTTGGGCTGAAATTGTCCTGGTAGTATGGAGGAGTTTGAGTTTTTGGATGTAGATGTGAAGCAGTGTGAAACCGGTGGGCTTGGCCCAGGGAATGAGAGGTGAAGTGTTTGCTATTGGTCAGCCAAACAGGTAAGGTGGAATTCAGACCTCTGAGACCTTTCACAGGTACAACTTCAGTGTTCTTGTTCAGCTTCTTGAAAACTTGAAAATCTTTGGCACATCCCACTTCTTAATAAGGACATAACTTGTAGGCTTCAAGCAAGCTCTTCTTCCTCATGACAATGCTATGAGCATCTGAAGGATGAGAAGGTGGTATAGGTTTTTAACAGGGTGGCAGTGTGTGACTTAGGTCATAAATTGAACAGGTGTAGACAATGAAGGTGCAAATGCCCTGACCTTCAGAGAACACCACGGTTTTACAAAGTCTTGTCCCTGAAAATGGGTGAAACTATCATAGGTAGCCAGTGCTATGTTGTCCACAACTACAGCACACATTCTACACATAAGCGTCATTTTGAGAATACAGTCATATTAATGTAATTTGCCTCTTAATCTGCGTGTTGTATCTGTGATTTATATTTATGTAAAGACACCTATGTACATGTGTATATTTCATTGCTTTTTTTTTTTTTTTTTTTTTTTTTTTCCATTTCTGCTCTACCTCTGCAGCTTCATACAAGTACTTGTCCTACTTTCAGTTGCTCAGTTTTGTGAACATTGAAATATAACATGGAAAAGAAAATCTCTTAAAATAAAAAGCAGTATTTAAAACTTTTATTCTGGGTAGAACATTTCTAGTGTTCACTTTATCTGCACACATACTCTTGATATCAACTTTAAGTGGGCTCAGCTCTTTCACCACTCCAAAGATAGACTTCTTGTTACGGGACCTTCTGCAGTTGCCCTGGCTGACATCAGGTGGGTTGTCAAAATGTATGGCTTTTCTCTGTCTCTTATTAATTTTCTGCTAACTTATTTTTTTCTTTCTGGGTTCAAGCAAGTAAGACTTATCCAGCTATTACACTGTATCCAGCCCATCTGCATGGGAAGTACCATTTTGCTGTTAAGAGATACCTTTTCCTTTCCTTTCTGTTTCAGCAGTTAATTGTTGGCAGAAGTTCCTGCTGGGACTTTTGAAAAGTAGAAAAGGTCAGATATGTGTGCAGAATACTTCAAAATTACAAGGAGGAAAAAAAAGAAAAAAAAGTCTATGACATTGTTCAGTTGAAGAGATGTATTGTTTGTAAACATTTTCCCTCACTGCAATGCAAGTCCCATGCTTAACAGAGGGTGCACAAGGGCAGCACTGTTTGCTAGTCATGGCACAAATCACTGTCCTGAACCATCCAGCACCCAGGAGCAACACAGAGGCGATTGCAGGCAAATTGCTCCTTGCAAAAAATTCAACTGCTACTCATGAGAAACAGAACTGACAGAACTGCAGTAGCAGTTTGACTTTTATATAAATGAAGCATGGTCAGAAGACATTTCTGGTCAGGCTTTGAGTCCTGAAGATTTCACACTTCCACACTGCACTGTGCTGGTGCCAAAATACTGATCTTGAATGCTAGCACGAAATTCCCAGAGGGCTGGTGCTCAAGTGCTGGGTGGAAGTTATGAGACTTGTACAGATGGTCGCAAGGTGGTTTTTAAGTCGCTTTTTGGAGTGTGAGAGCTGGCAGCAAAATTATTTTGGAATGCTGTCTGGAAGAAAAATGTGATATAAAACAGATTTCTCTGTGCTGTTACAAGTTAGTACAAGATTAATCTAATTTAATTAGTATTATATAAAAATAGATTGTTTCGTGCTTCCTCATTTCTTTTTATGAGCCTCTGGAACATCACAAGGCATAACAGTGTGTTTAGAGATGAGCTTCATTCATACACTTCATAGTGAAGAGAAGGCATTTACAGGGCTGACTTCCTTGCTGCTGTGAACGGTACAATTTCACTGAAATAATGGCCATTTAGATGTTGTTAAATGCAATCAAAATGCTGGTCTGGCAAACCTTTGTTCTCCTTGGGCCTGATCCAAAGACTAGTCAGGGAACTGGAAACACTTCTTCCAGTCAGTGTTCTGGATCAAACCCATTATGAAAATAATTTTCTTATCTCAATTGTTAAGGCTTCACGTGGCCTCTAAATTGCTGGGAGCTGATATCCATAGATATAATATGATTTAGCAACATACCTTACACGAACTGGGATGTGGAGCATTTTAAAGCTTTCTTAATGCTTAAATGGTGAGCATTTAAGAGGTCAAGTAAGTGAGATTCAGAGCTTTGCAAGGGCTGAGCAGCAGGAGAATGTTTTTCTGTGGAAGAAAATCTAAAATGAGATAAAATCCTGTATCCCAAGGTGTTGTTCAAATCATGTGCTGTAGTTTGCCTCCCTTTCTGGTAATACTCTTTGACACACTGTCAGCAATACCAAGTATGTTATTCCCTTCCTCACCCTCTATGTGTCAACACATTTACAGCTGTGATTAAGAATTCTCTGTTTTAAGTTTCATACATTTTTGGATTATATTACACTGAAATAAGCCAGTCTTCATCTGATAGTGCTAAGTTGCACGTACATCCCACTGCTTTTTCATAATAAAAGAGCTTTGAGAACGAGCCATGTGTGAAATAATATTGTCATACGTGTGCATATACCTATGGAAAAGGTTGGTGAGAAAGCTGAAGATGAGTGTAGCTGAGCTGAGGTTACTCCTACAGCATGCTGGAGAATGCCATAAATGTGTTCACGAATTCTTTCAATCCTGGAGTGAAGCCGGAGGGTCTGTAACAGTGACAAGTGAAGATTTACTGCCATCTACTGTGCAGCTGGGCACTGGTTATGCATAACACATTGAAAAAAAAAAAAAAAAAAAAAAAATAGTATATATTGTTTTGAAGGGGGGTATTGGTTAGGACTTAAGTTGTTATCCCAACAGCCTGTGGGGTTTTCAAGTTCTGTTTCTGTGATGGATGGGTGATGGTGCAGGGCAGGAGCCAGTGCGTTAAACGGGGCAGTCTGCAGGTCCAGAGGCTGGGTGAAGCCCTGCATCCTCCAGCACTAAGTTGGAGCTGCTGATGCTCTGGGTTTGTGTAAGAGTATGGTCCTTCCTGTGCTAGAAGAACCTGCAGCTGTTGGTAATGGATCTGATTATTATTATTATCTTCATAAGGTAGGTAACTATCTTGAAAAGCATGCTGTGGATGGATTTTTTTTTTTTTCCCTAGCCTTTTCCCCAGAAGTAGGGATACCTTAATATTTCTGTTTAAGATAAATGGTAAAACACTGAGTAGGGAAAAAGTGAGATGTTTCAATGCCATAGCAGGGAGGTGAAGCCTTGAAAGTAGGTTCCTGTCAGCTACTGCCCTCCTATGTGTAACAAGGAAAGAGCCTTTTGAACTTATCTCATGTACTTTTTGCCATGATATGCAACCTGTTACTGCAACACAAATCTCTACCTAGTACATAACTGACCAGGCTTCTGAGCACTTTTATCGCTGGCTGATGCTGCAGGTTCTTTCACATGGGTCAGGAACCAGCCCTTCAAACTGCTGAATTCCTGCCCTACTCCCGAGTCAGCTGCCTTCCTCCTTACACCTTCCCCCTTACACCTTCCCCTTATACCTGCTTTACTCTGTGCTCAGCTTCCTGGCTTTTTCCTTCCTTTTGTTAGATGAGTCCCTGTAAAGTTACAGTAAATTCTGATAGCAATAACGCTGATTATAGCAGGAAGGAACACAAATACATCCCTTGTGTTAAAGAGGATTTCTTTTTCACTCTTCCAACACTCTGTTACAGAGAGGTGAAATTTCTTTTTAAATTCTGTGGGGAAAAAAAAAAAAAAAAAAGGCATTTCTCTCCTCTTACCCTTTCAATGATCTTGTATAATCATGGATCTTGCAGTTCACTATGGTCAGAGAACATTTCCACAGGGATAAAGTGTCTATTTTCTAGCTGAAGCTGTGCCCATCTTTTGTAGTGTTGTGTGATGTGGTTGTGCTATTTGTAGTCTGTAAAAAAGCATGTTATAAAAGCATATATAAAGCATGTTAACAAAAATCCCACTCTTTCTACAGAACAGATCCTGGGAGACTAATGAAGTATTCAGACCGTGGTGAATGATGGTGTGTGAAAAGGCAGATTTTCTGGCTTGGTGTTAGGAGTTCTGTTCAGCTTTATCATTGTTAAGGTTTTTAGCTGTGGCATTAGGGTTTGGGGGGAAAGTGTAGAGTAACTATTACATTATTAAAATATTTTACTCCCAGTCTGTCAAAGGAACAATTCAGGGCACCAACATTAAGTAAGTTCCTAAGACAGTAGCAGGGCTCTTGTGCTTTCAGGTTACATATGAACAAGATGTACCAGAAATGGTTGTTCCAGGACATGGAATAATTTTTGCTGGATTACTCCTAGTGCTTCTCCAAAGTGACGGATACTTCTCATGGCATGTGGGTTTTCACATTCAAAAGAGTGGTGTGAAACACAATAATTTGGGAGGGGGTTTTTACAGCACAAGAGCCTTTCTGCTCCTCTCATCTCCCCTGCTGTGCGCCCCCACTGCCATCATACCTGCGGGTCCCCTGGAGCATATTGGGTGTCACAGCATCCAGATGTACAAGTGGGATGAGGATTCTTCCCTCGGTGGAATTTGGCTTTTTGGCAGGCACTATAGGCAGACAGGTGTGGGCAACTTTGGAGCTGGCTTTAGGTCCGCTACTTGATAGGACTGCTAATGAGCTGTTTTATGCTTCCTTGCTGTAGTGGATGATGTTGTAATTCCGAGGATGGGCTCGGGTTTCCTTTTGGGAGTATTGTCTGCAGTTCCTCAAGAGATCTCTGCGCAGGATCTTTCATGGAGCTGTAGCTGAAATCTTTTCTGATGCTCACATATAGTTATTATTTAATAAATTGGAGTGCCCACCCAGATGCTGGTATGCTTGAGCATAATGCGCTGAATTATTTTCTTCATGCCTGATGGGAAGGAATTCCACAGCATAATCGACTGCACAGGATGCCGGGGAGAACAGTGCGCGGCGCAAATGGTGAAATGTCCTTTTACAGTCGGAGACACAGCACACAAGGGGCTGCAATGAGCCTGTCTGAGGTTTACCAGATCCTGCAGCTCTGGAGGTGTGGGAGCTCTCTGACTGCACACAGTACCTGTAGCTGAAAACGAGCTAAGGGAGCAAAGTAAGCACCCTCCTTGGGTCTTCAGCAGTTTATAGTGACCTTGTCTTGCAGTTTATTTTGAGTACATACTTGAGAAATCAATTAAGATGAGGAAGTTTTTCTTTATGTACTGTATGTATTTTAAATATACCTTAATCATAAATCAGAAGATATACCTGAATTAGTTCCATGTAATTCTCAAAGAAACCTGACAGCTTTAGTTGGTTTTAGCCTATCACTGTGCACTTGTTCATGTGCAAATTTTGGACTAAATCTTGTACTGCAAATGCACTGAGGCTCCTGTGTGAGCATCAGTGTCATCTCCTCAGATCTCAGATATGTTGCAGCAATTTCCCAGCAGAGGCTGAGCCTGTGCTGCTGAGATCAATAAGTATTTCAGCTTTAGAAATAAATCCTAGTTTTTGCACATTAGGCCTAGGGAAACCATTATAACCATTTTTTCTTATTTTTGTAAACCATTTTTTGCTCTTTATTCACTGGCAAGGAGTTATATATTCATTTACAAGGAGACATACTGCTACTTTCAAGGGAATAGACTATGTTTTGTTTGCAACTTTTTACAGGGTTCCCCAGGTGTCTGCTGTGGATATGTTCACAACAGCTTTCTGTACACTTAAGAACTTCCCATGTGCTCTTTTAAAGCAAGTAATCATGTTCAGACAGTATAATTCCTCCATAAGATTGTCTGCATTGACTGGAAGCTGTAATCAACTTCTCCTGCAGTTACAAGCTGAGGCCACAAGTATGTAAAGGTGAGCACACGGGAGGAGCTTGACTTCATATGCATCCTTCTCTTGACATATGCTAGGATTTTGAAATGATGTCTGAAACATCTTTGAGTATCTCTGAGTAGTTCCCCACAGCTCTACTTCTCCATTCATGATTATTTGGCCATTTGCTTTCAGACACTGGGGAGAAGGGAAATACTAGTTAAGGGGGTTTGAGATGGAGGAAAAGGGTCCTTGAATTTCAATGCACTTTACTTGTGAGGAGCAAGTGGAATCCCAAGTTGATAAAGTGAGAAAGAAAAGAGTGTTGCCAGTGCTGTGAAGGATTTGAAGGTGAGGACTAAGATTATATCCTTCACACCCTGGGAATTACTCAACTATTAGAAGAGAGGGGACATATGTGCAGCAATTCTGTTATGGGTTGAAGGGGATGGGGCCATGTATGAAGGGATCGGTGTCCCATTAATTGAGACAGGTGATGTGTGTTAAGTTCTAGCTGTAGCTTGAAAAGAAAAGGCTGTGGATAGAAAAATAACAAAATGTGACTGCCAGATGATGGATGGGAAAGGAGTGTAAAGGTACGTAAGGGTGGCAGGGTAGAGAAGAGGGAAGACAGATGGGAGGAAGACCAAGAGCAAGAGAAGGCCCAAAAGATGCCTTGTCAGAGAAGGGACACAGATGGCCAGAAGTGTGAGAACCTGCCAGGGGGTCAGGGGAGATGGAGCAGCATTTTGTCTTCTCTGTATATTTATTGAAACTATTTTAATCTCAGTTTGGGAATACATACATTGACCTGATATCATTTTCCACCTGTTTTCGTAGAATCATAAAATGTCTTGGGTTGGAAGGGACCTTAAAGATCATCAAGTTCCAACCCCCCTACCATGGGCAGAGATGCCAACCACCGGATCAGGTTGCCCAGGGCCTCATGAGTCAGTTCATCTACTCTTAGCTTGGTCGAGAGAAAGATGGATAGAATGCAATAATGTTTTGTTTTGTTTTGGTTTGGTTTTGTTTGGTTTGGTTTTGATAGTTTGAGAAAGTTTTATTGCACAGGGTGACCATAAGGCTCCTCTTGGGTTTGTAACGTTCCGAAGTTGGACATCCCCATCTAGTGGTTGTTCCTTTTCCATTCACGTAGTAATAGTAATTGCGGAGAAAGATGACTTGTGCACACACCCAGCAGAAACCACTTGTGGCTCTGTTGCCTTGGTGTTTTCCTTGTGGATGTCTTACCCTGCTCTGAATACAGAACAAAATATTTACAAAAAACAACAACAACAACAACAACAAAATCTAAAAGGAAAATTAGCATTTTTTAGCTGTAATTTTTTGTAATTCCTATTACAGAAATTTGTAATTTTGTACTTTGTAATTTTGTATTATAAAAATTTGTAATTTTTTACACTTTCTGTGTGGAAAGTAAATTGCTGCTATATTGAAGGGAATTGTTTTACCACTGCTTATGACACATCAAATGCCCATGAAAATGCTTTTCATCATGACCAAATGCAGACTGAGAAAGTAAAGCAGGATCTGTTTGTTTGTTAGCAACAAAGGAACAAAAAAATAGGTTACTGCACAGTGCAGTGCTTTGTGAATTAAATTATTACAATAAAGTTAAAAATCAGTGGGGCCTTGTAGCATACATAATAATGCAGCATCATATTTCTACCGCCCTCTGTGGCCTTTTGGAGAAAAACCTAATTCTTTGTTTTCCTTGCTGCAGTCCTGCTCCCTGCAGGTTTCAGCACAACTCTTGGGTTTTGGCCCACGCTGCTGATAGAGCTGGTGTTTGGCTGAGTCAGGAGCAGTTTGAGGCCAGTGTTTGGGATTTGTCCTGGTGGGTGTAGCCCTGGTACCCCCCCTGGCTCCAGCAGAAATGGTGCCCATGCACATGGGGCTGTCTTGACCCAAGGCAGGGAAATGTTTTTAGGGTTGCTTGGGACTGGAAAGGGAAACGAGAAGGGCAACACCCTTGTTACACAAACCAGTGAGCCTGTGCCAGGCTGGATGTGACAAACCCAGCTCCTTCCTTGCTTTCTCTGCCGTGGGTGTGTTACAAGTGTGTGTCCCCTGGGCACCAGGACATGGCTGAAGAGAGCTCCAGCACGTGCTGGGAGGCTGGGTCCCAGCACGGAGCTGCTGTTCTGGGAGGACACAGGGTGCCCTGGGCTCAGGGTCCCACCTTTGCAGGAAGCGCCTCCTTTTCCTTCCTCCTGCTGTCGTAAGCACTACCGGTGGGAACTCTTGGCTTGGTGATAAAATCCTTGGAAGCAGAGCTAGTGTTTTCAGCCTCCAAGTAATTAATTTACCTCTAACCAACTTGTGCAGAAAGGTTACTGCATCCATATGACAGAACTATGTTACAGGCACTAATCCTGCAGGCAAAGAAACCTCTCATGGATTTGACTGCACAAACAGAGACAAATTTTTGTATTTCTTGGTCTTTGTCTTAACTTAACACCTTTGCTTCTCTTCTTGAGGACCCTTTTGATTTCTCTACACAGATACATTTTCAGAGGCTGCAAGATAACGTATCTGATCCCTCTCCCTCGCTAATCCTCCCGAGGGCCAGCCAGCGTTTGCTGTATGCCAGGTAATGCCGAGCTGAGCCAGGCATACAGCCTCCTGGCATTTTGGGGTAGCATTAGCCACCCACCTTCCCACATGCTGTACCAGGGCCTGTCACCACACCTGCGAATAAGTGTGTTCCTGCTGGGTAAACTGAGTACTCAGGTTCTCCATCTGAAAATCCTGGCTGGTTCTTCAATGTCAGAAAGGAAATTGCCTGGTGGCAGCTCTGGTTGCTGGTCAGCAGCTCAGGTACACAGAGGAGGAGAAAGATGCTGCTCGGCCCTGGACATCCCCAGCAGCGTGTGGCTGTGCCTGGCCTGCAGCAGTGGGTGGCTGCACCCAGCAGGTTGCTCACCTCGCTCGCCTGTATTTCTTGTTCAAGGTGCTGGAGCAAATATTCAGGTGGAATTCTGAGAAGTTCCCACTTTTCCATCTTCCTCAAATGACTATTTTAATGTTTCATATATATTCATTTTTCTTAAGATCTTTTTATTGGAAGTGCCCTGCCCACAGGTACTTTCTGTTCCCATAGTAGAGGCAGAACTGGTTCCACAGTAATAACAAGCATCTGCTTTTTCCTTTTTTCTTCCAGCTGTTAGTAACCAAAAAGCCATTGGGTGGCAGTATCAGCCAGTGAGCATCACAATTTATTGCTGAGCTAAATGTTAAAAAGATTTGAAATGACAAATTTAAGTGTCTTTATATGGAAAGATGAATCAGTTTGTATTTGAAGAGGTTTTCTTTAAGTCCAGACATACGTTCTGAAAATATATAGAGAGATCTATCTATATCTATATTTTTTCTTTTTCAAAAAGGCACCAATAACAAAGCAATCAACTTTTGGGAAGGTAGTTACTACCACTGCAGTAAGTAAGAAAACAACAGAGGTTTTTTTTTGTTTGTTTGTTTGTTTTTGTTTTTTTCAGAGTCAGCTGGTGACATTGCTTTGATGTTAAATGAGTTATTCTGATTCTCAGAGCTTAGACCTGCCCTTCTGTTTTTAGGTGGTGAACTTTGGATAAATTTCTTCAAAAACAAACTTCTTCAAGAGTTTCTTTTCTTTTCAAAGCTGCCGTGAATGGAGTACAAAGCTAACTAGATGCTAAGGATAAGACAAACTGCCATATAGGAGCTGTGTGCGTTGCACTGTGAGCCTTTAGCTTGTGCTTGCACAGGTGTGAGCTCGGTGTTCCTGAGCTCGGTGTTCCTGAGCTCTGCATGCACATCAGAGCATCTGAGCTTCACATCACGACTTCATATTCACTTTCCTTTTATTCATTTTTCAGTTAATATATCACTCATTTATGTGTACAGCTTTATGACTGAAAATAGTACTTGTGATGACCAGCAGATTAATTCTCCATTTAGAGGCAGCAGACTTTAAGAATCACTATATTTGTAATGATGTAAAAGTTTCCAAATTGGCTAGGAGTGGCCCCTCCAGGCTCTATTTCTAGCTACGTTTGTATTTTCTGTAATGGTTATTTTTGTACTGGTGTATCATGTCAGCTCAATTATAGACATTTTCACGGATCTGCTGTTCTCTACGTTCATGGTAACTCTCAGCACTCTTGTTCTATGTTCAGACTGGCAAGATCATGAAAACCACAGGCAAATTTTGACTTGTTCCTAATATCCTTTACTTCCCAAACCCCATCCAGACAGGAACATTTTGTGTGGTACCAAAAAAAGCTGCACGATCATGTTGTTCCTGTCTTGCTTTCAGGCGCACCAGATAATGCCACTTGTTTAAGCTTAGTCACGTCTGGGGGAATGTCAGAAGTCTGCATCACATGAGCTGCTGCTCAGATTTCCCAGCCTGTATCAGCATGTTTTCCTGGGCAGAAGCAGGGCAGGGATGTTATTAAAATGGCTCATCCTGTGTGTTAGTATTGATATTTAAACCTTACCCTTATTCCTGCAAGTTTCATGCAGCATTTCACCTTTATATTCTGCTGCTTTATGTGGAATATATATATATGTATTATGTAGAAAAAATATATATGTATATTTCCTTAAGGTGGGCTTTTCAGGTGGAAGAGCAGACATTCTAACTGGTCACCCTGCTTGCATTCTAGTTGGCGTTTTCAGTTTAGCTTCATTTTCAATACCTTTTTCCTCTCACTGTGTGATCTGTGCAGACCTGGTGGTCCTTGTCCCCTTCCCTCCTCGGATCAGGAGGCCAGGAGGGCTGTCAGCATGTCCTCGCTCATGCTCCAGGCCAGCAGCTTCCCCAGTGGGATGGTACTGTGTACGGGACAGGGGAAGCACCCATTACAGTCTGGTTTTGTTCCCTCCTGCCTCTGTGGTGCCTGTGATAAACGCACCGCTTATAGAACTGGAGATGCTCCAAGCTGGGCAGCTCTTTGAGCCTTACCTTTCCAGCATCACTTTCTGAAGCTCAAGAGTCACAGCACTCACTCCACCAGCTGTGCAAACCTGGAGAGGATGGGAGGTGAGGAGCTACAAAGGCCAGCAGCATGCAAGCCCTGGGCCATTGTTCGCCTTGCTTGCAACAGGTTTTTATCCAGGACGCTCACTGAGTCTGACTGCTCTGCGCCAGGGGAAGGCGCTGGCCCCGTTCCCAGTTCCTGGTTCAAGTCAGAAGTTGGTTGGCATTGCCTCCCAAAACCCGAAGTGTGTGCTGTGCCCGTCCCGTGCCCCCCGTCCCCCCCCACCCCCAGCCTCCGTGCGTACGGAGCTGGCGGCCCTGCATGTGCCCTTGTAGGGAAGGGTGACACTATCTTGTTGACATCAGCTAATCCAGCCAGGCATGCGGAGGGGCAGCAGAATGTGATGCTCACATGTAGGGTGGCAGATGGCACTCGGGACTGGCTGTCTCCATCACACCCACCGCCACGGACATACAAGACAGGAAAAGACCTTTTTAGCATAGCTCTGCACACCCAGCAGAGCTACCGAAGGGCTGGGCTCTGGTAATCTCGTGTACTGACCCATGCTTATCCTTAGAGGATTGTTTCCCTGTGTGATAATGAACCACTGCACGTGCCATGGGCTGCAGTACAAAAAGCAGTAAGAATGAGAGAAAAGAAGGGAAAAGAACACGAAGGAAAAAGAGCATAAAAGCAGGTAACTATCCTCTGCCTGCACATGGGAGCAAGCCCTTAGAAGTGCAGGACGACGCAGATGTCTTATCCAGTTACACCTAGGGGGTGCCTCGACCCTCACAAAACTGGATTTAACAGCTCTGAGGCCAGAGAACAGTGGCTGACCTGGCAGTAGCAGCATGCTGCAGCCTGGACAGTTTTTATCAGCAGTTATTTGATGTTGCCAGTCTCTGAAGCTTTCCTCTTTGCAGATGTTCAAGCAACTAACTTAATAATAAGTTAGCAATTCTGATACGGGCCTGTTTTACTATCTAGCCAACAGCAGTCGCACCCATAAACACAGAAGACCATGACAAGGTTTGTTTGGTTTCTTGGTCATTTTGCAAAGTATTTCTGAATTTCGGGTGGCTTTGCTTGTGGTCCTTCAAAAATGTCGATGTCCAAGCACCCCAAAATTTTGGAGTCATAGTACTTCTGTGGGGTATTTTCAGTCTTTATTAGATAGGATGAGAAGACAGACCTTGAGTGTTCCTGTCTGTCTCGAGCTGTGAATGAAGTCTGTTTCCAGTCCCGTTAAGGAAGCCGGTTTGCTGTCCTGACCAAATTGGGCTGTGATGTTGGCTGCAAAAAAAGATCGTAGCTGGGTTGGCTTTTTAATCACCTTTTTTGAATATTACCATGTGGGGAAGAGTAGGAGCTTAGGAGGGGTGTGACTAGTAAAAGCAAAAATATATATATATATATATATGTGAAGTTTTCTGCATGAAATACAAAGGCAGTTTCTTTGTCTTCTCTATTGAGGGAAGAAAATACTGCTCTGTTAATATTTAATTTTAAAACTTGGGATGGATTTAACAGGCTCTTTTAGAAGAACCTACTTGATTGTTAGAAATTCTTACAGGGGATCCAACCACAGTTCTGTTTGCCAGCACCCTGTTCCTTGGGGTGTGAAAGAAAGCACGGCTACAAAGCACGTTTGTGTGGAGCCCAGAGAGAAGCTGCCTCCTACTCCACCTGGAGGTGGTGGTTTATGCCAGGAGGTTTGCAGGCTCATGCTCCATCCAGTCTTCGGGATGGGTTGTTTGTTCAGTAATCTTCTCTGAGTGGGGATGCTCCCATATCTGGAGTTTTCTGTCCAATTTTTTTTTTTTTTTTTTTTTTTTTTTTTTTTTAATTCTGCTCTTTAAATATTCAAATCGATCCGTCACAACCCTGCTTGGCTTGCATCGATGCATCTGACTTTTCAGGATGTTTTCCAAATGATGTACTGATGGGTTTGTGTAATGTTAATACTGCGACCCAGAAACTCCATAGAGAAGGGCAGAATTAGATTATTTTTTTCTGTGTGCTCAATTTTTTTTTTTTTTTTAAGAGAGATTTTTACATGCATTAAGATATCAGAGTCTAGATTATGCTAAGGAACATATATGAAGAGATTGACCTCTGAATTAGAAAGTTGTGCCAAAAACAATCCCTTAAGTAGAGTGTTAGAGAGCAAAATTTCCTGAAAAGCTGCACTGCATTGCTCACAGCTCTTCATCAGATGTATTATTGCCTTTGACTTGATGGTTTCACACTATGCATGCCATCTGCTAGGCTAAAATTTTTTCTCAGCTGCATTACTTCATTCTTGCATATTTTTTTCATGATGCAAATGGTCTGAATGATTTATTTATTTATTTATTTATTTTTCCTCATACCTCCACTAATATTCAGGGGCAGCCAGCAAGACTTTCTAGTCTCCCCAGCACCAGGAAGGATGCTATCACCTTACCAGAGGGTGTTGGGCAGGTGGGAGCCCGTGCATGTGCCCACACTACGGGCATGCAGACCAGCACATTGTTCCCATCTGAGAACAATGAGGAGGCTTCCAGCTGAAATGTAACCAGCTGAGGGACTTCACAGTCTCACATTTCTCTCTCAATGGGATTTACTTCCACAAGTAATGTTTAATGTTTATTTTTGTTGCTTTTAGTTAAGGTAACAAAGAGACTGGAAGGGCACGTTACAATGCATGTTACCTAATTTATTATTCTACTTGGGAAAGACCAGAGTAAATTTATATATATATATATATATATATATATATATATATATATATTTCCAATTAATTTTTTTTTTTTTTTTTAATTCTTTTTCTCCCAGCTCAGCAGATAAAGGAGGCAAGGGCACACCACACCAATGAGATTTGCCTGATTGCCTGGAACACTGTTGGTTTGGGGCAAGTTCTTTCCCTGGGTGTGAAGCGAAACACAAGTACCCGATGACAGATGAAAATGCAGGTTAGGGAAAACTAACAGAGAGGAGAGAGCGAATCTTCTCCCTCTCTGGAGAGATCAGAGGGCATGCAGCCTGCCTGCTAGGCAGCATTTTCTGAAAGCAAGTTGCCTGTGTTACTCGCCTCGCTCTCTTTCGTTTGCTGCCCTGGCTGGGTGGAAAACACGCAAGCCCTGCTACTGACCCAGGCAGGGCCCGGTGCCGAGCAATATGCGGACAGTGCAAGGATTAGCTCCGCGCCCAGCCGGAAAGGTCTCGCCGCCGTTCCCAGGCTGAGCTTGCCATATGTGTTTCACGTGGCTGTCCTGTGGTTTGCATGAAATAGAGAGTTCAGCTTCGAGTGTAAGTTAGTTGGTTTGTGTTTCCTCATTCTGTTTAATGTGACACAGATGCAGGGGGGACAGTGTGAGGGCGCCTGTTGCGGAGGGGAGATGCAGCAGGCTTTAGAAAAGCCCCGTAGGTTTTGCTAATTCCTTCTCCTTCCCTTGAATTTTCCGCTGCTTCCTGATGGGAGTCGCATGTGGGAAGGAACACCCTTGGACCACCTGTTAAGTGCCTTTCTCCTTTCAGTCACAGGCTTTGCCATCTCTTAAAGATATGACTTTTTCGTTTGGAGAAGGGCCAGAGACTCGTACAGTAGTTTTCTCCTTTGGAGAGGTGGGGAGAGTGCTCTGACGTGGCACCTGAAAGAGGAAGGAAGGACAGAAAGGAAATTAGAAAGCCTGGACAGAGACCCCTGAGGGCTTCCCTTTGTCCCTTAGTGTGAAGTATTCAAAGTATATCCAAGTGTGAAGTAGTGCAGTGGTTTCTTCTGTAGGACCGTGTCACGTACACAAAGCCCCTGCTATTGTTAAATATTCCCAAGACTAATGCTATTAATTGCTCCAAGCCAGTTTAATAAGCTTTTGCCACGTCCCAAGTTAGTTGAGCAGCCAGCTAAATAGCTGTAAAGAGGGAGGCCTAACTACAGGGGCTACGCACCTCTAGCTTCTAAATTGGCATGTGTGCTGTGGTGTGTTACAAGCAGAGGCAGAACAATAGCATTTTTATATCCAATCTTTGCATTTTCTGTTAATCCTTGAATAACATGAAATACGGGAAAGATCAATAATTTTGACATCTGGAAGTAAACTCTGAAATATTTAGGTCTAGGATGGTGCAAAACTCGTTCTTGAAAAGCTTTTGGTTTAAAGTGGCAGGCACGGCAGCAGGGAGGGACCGGCCGAGCCCAGCCCCGCAGGAAGGCTGTGAGGTCCAGCGCTGCCTCTTGCCCGGCTTTAATCGCTGCGGAGCGTGTGGCACAGGTCAGCCTTCGTGTGTGTTAGGGGCAGCGGATTAGCACTCAGCCATGAATTTCCTTTACCGAGTTTCTGTTGGCTGTTTCCAAGAAGGCAGATAGCTGATTTTAGCAATAACATTATCCCAAAGACCAGTACAGCCTTTCCTCAAAGCCTCCACTGCCCTTGGGAGGCAGCATGTCTTCTCACAAATTGCTCAGGGGTTAAAACACGAAGTATTGAGTGTGCATTTTTAGAAGTTTTAATTTCATGTTAAAACTTTATCCGGATAATGCTTATTGCTTTCTGGAGCAAGGGCTTGTGCTGTAGCAGCCAGTCCCTCTCACTGTTCGTTAGTGTAGCTCATTTTTTCCGCAGTTCGCCTAATTAGACTGTGACCCTCTCTCCAGTAGGATCCCATGGCTTTACACTGTGCTGAAACAGGATTTTGGTGCTGAAATGTGGAGAGACCGAGACCATATGGCATAAACATCAACTGATATTGTTTGCCATCCACACTTGCTGCGTGTAATGCAACAAGAATGGTTCCCGGCAGCCACGTGACTGCCTTCCAGTCCTCCATTTGGGCTGGGTTGGCTTTCCCTTTCGTTCTTTTTTTTTTTTTTTCATTCCTAAAGTTGTGACTTTCTGGAAGGAAGCTTGTAACTAGACGGCACGCAGGGAGCAGGTAGAATGTCAATGGGATGTTATCAGGAGGCATGTGCGTAACGCGGACATCGGCTCCCGGCCCCGGTTCCTCCGCACCCGCGCGCTGCCGCCCGCAGCTTTACATGTCGCAGAAAGGTAAGATGTACGCTAATTTGCCAAGCCGAGCATGGGCTCGTGGTCACCTTTAAAACTCAGTTTTAAAGCACGGCGCCTTCCGTAACAAAGCGAAACAGGCAGGCATACGTAGCTCTGGCTGCGACGGGTAACTTTGATTTCAAATTAATGATTTGATCTGTTTCGTGCAGTAGCTCGTACTGCTTAGCTTTTCGTAACACCAGAGCTTTTATCCTTTAAAAGACATTCCATGTTGAATTGGATCCTATTGATTTTCCATGGTTAACCACTCCGTAATAAGCCTCAAAGTCACTGCGAGTAGACAAAAAGCAGAATTACGTTAATGTCATTTGCAACCAGTGGGCAGAAGTTATTTCCAAAAGTTAAAGGAAGTCAAAGTACCAAAGTATTCCAAAGATGGTTGAATTTGGGAATGTGTTCATTAGCTTGCGGACAGAGTTCCTTGGATTAGAAAGAAGAAACTCTCAGAGTTATATTATTAATGGCATTATTATTTTTTTAATTGCTACATCATACATCAAGACAGCTTTTATTTACAAAAAAATAGAAGCTTGGAGATGAATAAGATAATTTTAATGAAAATCAGCACAGTTATTTATTTATTTACATATTTATTTAGCGAGTAGCAATCGCAACTTTCTTGGGCATCTTTTCAGACTGGAAACCAAGCTGAGTCCAAGCCCCTGAGTGTTATGAGATTAAAAGATACATCAGTGAGCACAAGGTGTAACATCTCATGTGCAGGCCAGCAGAATGAATTAAAACCTGTTTTACCTTAGTCATAGAGGCTGATTAGTCATACAGATTGCAGCTACTGAGCAGAACACATGCAGTAAAGTAAAAATAGACAAAACCAGCACACAAAAACTAATGGGAATAATGCCCTCCTTAACCAAAGAGCAGGGGCTGTCCGTTTGTATTGACAGTTTTGTCAGTGGAGCTGGGCAAATGACCAGCTGAGTGCAGTGGATGGGTTAATATCTTCACACTTTTTCTTTCCTCACAGCTGCCATATGCGGTGCTCTGAAACCTGATATTTTTCATCAAAAAACGATTCCTATTTTCCATCCGAGTATACTAATCAATTTTACCATGCAGCGCTCAAAGCACATTGACTGTCAGTTACTCCTAATTAATGCTGAAGGCAGACAAAAAGGGAGAATACAATAACTGATGTTATTTAATATAAGAAGCCTACCCCAATTTCGCTTCCTTTGTGGAAAGCTCTTTTGGTCCTTTTTCAAGATTTAAGCGCTGGCCTGTTTTATGTTTTGTTTCAGAGGGTTGATTGGCAGTTTATTATTCAAGACAATAAATTAAACTTCTCAAAGCCAGAGAGTTCCAGCACTTCTGGCACGGGCTGTTTTCTGCCAGAAGGAACACACTCAGGTCTGATTCATACCAACTGTTGCTTTTTAATGTAAGAAAAATAAATAAAGATTCACATTAAAAGATTCACATTAAAATTTCTTTAGTGCAGAAATTTGGACGCGTTAAAGAAAAGGCAAACAGCATTCATTGCAAAACAGATAATGAAAGCTTCCGCGCCAAACTGTGCCGTGTGTTACTTGCGTGTAACAGTACGAATGTTAGGGACTAGTATTGCAGTCTGATTTCAAACAGCTCATGGAAAGAGGGCATTCTTTGATGTTTTGTTTAAATTGAACATAACCAAAAAGGGACACAGAAGCATTGCTCTGGCTGCACCGAAATCAGGAAGGGCTTTGCAGCTCGCTTCAGTAATAGCTGAGTTAGGTCTGTATGTGTCAGTGTGTTTCATAAGGTTCATGTATAAAGTATATGTGTCAGTAATACCTGTGGGTATGTAAACAATAGGAATTTCTAACCCTTATGTGTTTTTAAAACTGTGAACTGGGAAACTATAAAATAGGCCTGAGTTTATACCTGAGTGATATTTATTTTAGGAAACCCACAGAGGTTCTGCTTTTCTATTCAGAATTCTGATTAATAAATAACCGAGAACTTCTCTTATTACTTTAGATTTCCTCCTTTAAGTAGGAAAGGAAATATCTGTGGTAAAGTAAATCATGTTGGCCGCTTCAGATGAGAGTTCTTGCAGCAGTCCTCCTTGGGCACCCTGGTGCTCAGTGCCACGCAGCGCTCAGACAGCTTCTGGTGGAGGTACTAGAATAATTACAAAGTGATTGTAATGCTCCTCTGTGACTTTTAGTCGCAGGCTGTTGCTTTTCGGCTGGCCTAGGGTGCAAACAGGAGAGCTGAGATTTGCCTGTGATTTCTGTAGTCTGTGCTGCTCTCATTAGGAGAGCTGACTGCTGCTCCAGAGACTTCATTAGGGACTTGTATTAGTAAATTAAGTCTCTAATTTATTTTTTCATTGAACTTTTAAAATATATCATTAGACTAATATATATATAATATATAATAATATATAATAAATGAATAAAAAGGTGAGTTGTAATATTTTATTTTTTCCCACAAATGACAATCCTTTCTCTGAACACAAATGAAACTACTTTGAAGTCAAAATCCCTCTTAGTACTTCAGCATTTCTGCAGTTATATGTCATTTTCTTGTCTACAAACTGAAGACATTACTTCTGTAAAAGGGCTTTTATATTGTCTTATATTACTGTGAAATAGATACGGGTTATTCAAATGAGAAATTATCTGCCTACCACATTATGCTTCCTACTTTCTACATACAAATGAAAACGGCTTTGCCTCCAGGCACTGTGAGATATTGATATGCTCAAACTTATTATTTTTGTAGTGGTTAACAATACCCCATGGAAAATACATTAGCAGAAGGTATGGTGAGATATTACTGTAATATGTTTTCTAATAAGTACTATATGCCAAGGATTATTTTACTGTTGGGCATTTGTCCTTTGTGCTGGTGTGAAAAACCTTTGAAAGGTTTCTGATTTTTTTTTGAGGCTGATTTTTCATTTTTTCCCTTTAAGTACAAGGAGCTTTCCAGATCGTTTCTCCTGCTTGCAGGGGTGGCTCGGAGTGCCGCTGGGAGCTCTGAGCCGCTGCCTGTAGTTTGGGTGCTGCTGGAGCTGCTCACACCGTTACCTGTTTCTGCCCTGTCCAGGCCTTTATGTTAGCCCAGTGGGTCTGCATTACTATCTACATGACCTTTTATCTTGCTTTTCTGCTCTGCAAAGGCTTCCCTGCACTTCAGCCTCCAGCAAGCAACGGTCTCTGCATGTCGCCTTGGGTGGGAGCTACCAGTGGCTTGGACACGGTACAGGCGCCTGCCTCCTGAAGTTATGGGGGAACCCCAGTGCCCCTTCTTATGGGAGCACTGCTGTGAGCATCTGGCCTGGGGACTTTGTACCATGAAGGTATTTGAAGCCTCGAAGATGAGGGTTGTTGCAGGAAAGGTGCTGGGGAGGCAGGCGTGGGCAGCCTGTTGCTGCCAGACCCGTGCAGCTTGCCCACAAACTTTGTGAAACTTCTGTGCCAGTTCAGAGCTTTGCAATGTGTTACGGGGAGCATCGATCTGGTACTATAGCTATTTCTGACAAGTTTTAGCACATATTTAAAATGAAGTTTTTAAACAAATTTCCTTTAACTTTAGTGCATGAAGAATTACATTTCCTTGGGAAGCACTTGCAGATAGATGGCTGCAGTGTGGCTAAGTGGATTTGTATGGCCCGGTACAGAAGTTTAAAATGTACAGCCATGTTCTTGTGTACACACTAATCCTCAGAGCCCTTGACATACTGTGGCATGTCATCCAAACCGGACACCATTTAAATGCTCTGGAACAATAACTTGCCCGACTTCTGAAAACCCTTCCCAGTAACCTTGGGTTTAGGTGGTCGATGTGTTAATTTTGTACTTCCTTTATTTGAAAGTGGCGGAACTTTCCTGAATTAAATATTTACAGAGAGATGGGTTGCAGGAGGGAAAGCAGAATATACAATCTGGATTTCAACACAATATAAGACACGTTTTCAGGGTAAAATGTGTACTGAACAACAGTATACAATAACAGAGAGAGGAAGCATGAAGGCCACTGCAAAATTCAAGGATACCTGGTTTTGTTGTCATGTTGTGAGTGTGGACTCTTGTCTGTGGCATTGGCTTTGGCATTTGTAAGTGTGTAAATGCAACAGAAAAGAAACCAAAATCTATAGCTGATTTTAAACAGTAATGGAAGATGTCTCTCCCAGAACAGGAGTTGTTAATAAGAAATCACCAGAGATCCAGCCACTTTTCCTTGAAACTGTGAATAGGGCAGTTGTTTGTTTGTTTGTTTGTTTGTTTAAGCCATGGAGGAAAGAATGTGGTATCTTCAGCACACAGAGCAGACCAACCATGTGGAAGAGAGGTCCTTGCATTACTCGTGTTTGGAAAGAAGGCGGCAAAATGCATCATGGTTCCCTTCTTGGGAGCTGTCTTTATTCCGTCTGACACTTTCACTAATGACTTGGGTGAACAAAACACCCATTATATCTGCAGCTATTGCCAAGAGGAGAGGATTTACAAGTGCTCTAGAGGCAGCACAGGAATCCAGAGTAATCCCAACAAACCGGATCTGGCATAACCTGGATGGAATATTGATGAGGGTGATGTGAAATGCTGATATGAAAAATCAACTGGACAGTCAAAAGGAGAAAGGACTGAGCTGGCCAATCCGGTGTGGAAAGTAAGACGAGCCAAGTTCCAGTGATCCCTCCAAACAACCATCTCTAGTTCTCACGTGGACAACAGCTCTTCAGGAACGGGCTGTGCTGTGCTGTTAGGAGGGAAAGCAGTTGCACTGGGCATTACAAAGGAGTGCAGTACGGGAGATGTGCAGAGAAAGGAGCTGGGGTGGACATAGGGAAGGCAGCAGGAAGGCAAGAGAAACCTTTCTTGGTGTGTGTTGGATGACTGAGCAGAGAGCCACTGTAGACTTTAAGAGGGACTATCTAAGAGTAGGGGAGTTGGGCAATGAATTGTCCATGGAGGTTGTGAGGTCTCTTCCAGGGAAGGTTCCTAAAAGTAGGTTAAACTGGTACGTCAATAGTTCTTGAATTCAGCCTGACACCACCTGAGGAGTTAGTTTAGCCATCCTCCTAAGATCTCATCCATAGTCACAACCATTATTCAAGATGTAGCTGCTGTATCCTCTCCCTTTGCCAATGGAAACTGACTTCTCTGCACATAAAAAAAAATGCAGGGGACGTTTTGGGTGAAAATTTCAAATGAGCCCAAAGGACTCTTGGTAGGAGTCAAGCACTTAACTCCCAGCTTTGTAAACCTTGAGTTTAGCAGCTCTGTGGTAACATTTTACATTTCATCTTCCAGCTAACTGTTAGGTTGGATGCTTGTCCAGATAATAGAGTTTACCATTGCCAAACATATGCAAAACTCTCTTGGCAGAGTGCATGTATACATTGGCCAGAGTTTTATTTTAGTCCCTCAGCAGTATAATGGAGGACTTTAAAAGTCATTATTTGGGATAAGAAGGGTTTTACTTGTAGCTTATAAACGTATTAAAGTAGCTTAGGGTTTTTAGTGCTCCCTATCATTAGCTGAACTTACTGGGAAACATGATATTTTTTTTAATCAACTATAACAGAAACTCAGCAAAAAGAAATCTGCTGCAGATGATTTCAGAACTTAAATTCTAAATGTGAAGGGTTTTTCTCCTTGCAACAGATTTTCAAAGTTTTTATGACCAAGAAAGTAATTTCACTAAAAAAAAAAAAAAAAAAAAAAAAGGAAAATACTTCTTATGGAGACATAGAGAGAGAAATTTAATATCAGCCACATGCAATCTACGGCATAGAAAAAAGTTCCCGTGTCCACTTTTTAACCGGTGTACTGGACTTTATTGACGTAAGTGTTGGTTTTATTCAACAAGAAAAAAAAATAACTTAAGCCCTGTGTTCTTAGTGGGATCCAAAAAACAACATAAAATATCATTATAACAATTAGTTATTCTAATAATTAACATATGTTCTCGAGATTGCTGAGTTTTGTCTTTTACTGTCATTTGAAATACTGCTTTGCAGTTCCATTGAATTCAAGGGCTTGAATTCTATCCTCAAATACATATACTTTCACAGAAGTATTGTCAAATTGTGCATTTTTTAATTGAAGGCTAGGTTTACTTCATTTTAACTTCATTAGTTTGTATTTTTAAAAATTATTCCTTTGTTTTGGAAGGTGCCAGGCAGCATTTTAAAATCCTTAATTTTGTCATTTGAAAATCACAGAAATCTAGCTGTGGGTTGTCAGTCTGTTCTAATAGATGTGTTTCGTGCTCGGCCTTTTCATCACTCTTGTAGCCAGGATTACTCAAATAATCCAGCAGTCTAGATACTTTACCTCCGACACCGTGTGTTGCTCAATGTTCTTGGATGCTAAAAACATAATAAGGATTACAGGGGTAGCAGATGGGCAGAATTTATTTATAGCAATGGGGTCTTGCCAACATTCGCAATTTCATTATGAATACTGCAGTAGGTGAAGCACCTCTTCAACTCCTCGCTCCTAGAGCTGGGGGAAAACTTGCCTGTTTTGTGGCTTTCCTCGTGGAAACTTTGCAGCAGCACTCCTGGCTGTGAGATATTTTAGAAAAGAAAGACCATCTCTGGCTTTCCTAGCTGTGCTGCAGAGGCACTTGTGTAGCCCAGCTGTGCACTCAATGTTAAATAAATTAACGAAGAGAACAACTCCTGTTTACTTTTTACAGTATGACCTTACAATGAGGAATGTTTTGCAAGGGATCGAGCTAACTTTGGCTGATGCAGGCTAATTCCCTGAGCACTCAATGGAGAGCAAGAGGTTCATTCAGCTGCTTTGAATCATCTTGCAGCAGGGACCCCCCACGAGCAGCCAGGGCTGCATTTTGGTAACCTGAGGACGAGCTGTGGTGGGATTTGTGTGTGTACAAGAGGTAAATGGCCCCACAAAATGCCGCAGCTGAGCTCCATCTTCACTTGACGCTTGCAGTTTCCAATGGTTTAGTAAATCTGCAGCAGGTTTATTTGCAAAGCGATATTATCAAGTATATAATATAATGATTGTGGAACAGAAAGGGAAAGAAATTGTAAAAGCTCTGCATGCTGCTCCTGCATATCTCTTACTGCCTGTATTTCATAACAGAACATAAATCTTTAAATGTGGATGCTATTCTAAGAGATGCTTTACACACAGCCCTCCCATCTGCATATCTGTTTTTCCCACTGCCCCATGACCATGCCCTTCCTTCTTTGGCTTGATTAGATGATAAAATATTCAGTTTCTGCTGTGTGAGGATAAAGCCTGCAACCCGAAGCACCCTGAAATCTGGAAATTCAAACCAGACAGCTGAATTTCGAAGCTGTTGCTGTTCCCAAACCTGTCAGTGCATGGGAATGACCCTCCTCGCTAATTCTGCCCCTCTACAAGGGGCTGCAGCTTCTCCTTACAGCGTTTGCTTTTTTCCAGGTAAGGCAACTCCTCTCAGCCCCTGGCTCCCCACCACCAGCCCATGACCAAGGACTGAAGCCAGTGGGTTCGGGCAATGGGGTGGGTGCTGCCCCGCTTTGCAGCACAGCCTGAAAGCTTTCAGCCCAAGCTGGCTGGAGGCTGTCCTTCCGTGCAGATGTGCTGGGTGCCCCTGCCCTGCCTGCCACCGCTGCTGAGCCCAGAAATTATTTCAGAGCTGGGGGGGCAGCAAACTGCCAGGGATTCCCAGCTGGAGGTGCTCTGACAGGGCACTGCTTATGTGCTGGGGTGGGTTATAGGGACATAGAGGTCAGGTAGATATGGTCAGACAGAACACGAGGAGAGCAGCAAGTCTGAGGGAGTTTCAGGGCTTGCAGCAGCATTGTGAGAGTTGTGGTTCCCCTGGGACGGACCCATGCCCATGTCCTGCAGGTAGCTGCTAGAGCCTGCAGGCGGCTGCAGCTGTTGGGA
This sequence comes from Nettapus auritus, assembly GCA_011076525.1. NCBI lineage: Eukaryota > Metazoa > Chordata > Aves > Anseriformes > Anatidae > Nettapus > Nettapus auritus. The sequence goes on from CM021770.1 coordinate 26,634,114, forward strand.
TGTGCACACTGCTGCACGGGCTTGCAGTGTGGCTCCTGAGCCTGCAAACATTACATGCTGGCTCTTCTTTTTCTTTCAGGGCCACCAGGCAGTTCTTATTTGCATGCTCTATAAAACTTTTGAAAACATTTTACAGCTTGCTTAATGTACAAAAGGTACAAGCAGCTATAAAATGAAACAGTAGCTCTGACTGTGGTGAGTGCCGCGCAGCACATCATAAACCAGGATGGTAAACCAGATGCTGGAGGCACAGAAAACACAGCCCGGGCACAGGGCTGCACTGCGTTCCCTAGCCGTGACTCCAGCATGCATGCTGGTGTGGGATCCTCTGCTTGCTGAAACCCTGTGGGGCTTCTCAGCCGCTTTTGTGGGTCCTCAGCTTGCAAGCTGGGGGTTCTGCGAGCCTCTGTGTTGTTTTGGCTGGAGTTGCGTGCTGACTTTCATCCATAATCAAATTTACAGCAAACTGTATTATAAATGCAAGTCCGAGAGCGAGGGATGGAAACTGCATGAAAACAAAAGGCACCTCAGCACTGAAGCGCGCTGGTGTCAGCTTGTGCTGGCAGGGAATCTTGTCATGACATAATGATGCACTTATCCAAACGGCGTTTTGTATTTTTGGAGACAGATGTGCCGTGCAGTTGCTAGTGGAAGTTAAATGTTAAATATGAAACCCATTCATTTTCTCTTAGTCATACTTTGGATTTAAGCAGATGTTTTCCTAATTTGTGGTTTTCAAATGTAGCATGCTGACAAGACATTTATCATTAACTACAACTTCATCCATGCAGTTTAGCAAATTGGCCAATTATTAACAGTGAGTGTTGCATGGCGGTTGATGCGTAGCTCCTGCTGCTTTGAAAGGCCTAAACTGAAACTCAATACATTTTTACAATATAAATTAATTGAGCTTTGGACCACATCCCTGTTGTTGGAGTGCTCTCCGCTCTCATTTTCAGAAAGAGCAGCCGTTTGTAATACGTCGAGTAGCTGTGCCATCTGTGAGCAGGGGCTCCTGCTGGTGTAAGAAGTGAAAGCTCACATTTTTTTCTGCTATGGGTGTGAAAATGGCTGCTGGTATCCAAGCGCAGGCAGCATGACTTACAGGGGAGCATGGCCACGGGACAGTTTATGTACGCACACACCAGGCTGGCTCTGCCACGGGTGATGCTGGAAGTATACCAGAAGGATGCAGGGGGGCAGTGAAAGCAGGGTGGGTGCAGCTGCCTGAAAGCTAGCATTGCCTAATATTTTCCGTTATAACATTTTACTTGTTTATGAATTCGCTAGCCTTTACCCATTTGGGATGATTTTTTTCTCCTGTTTTCTGTTGTCAGGGTTTCATGTGGTAGGGAGAGGGTTGCTGGTGGTGGTGTGAGCTGGGGAGATCTCCCAAAGGTGCTTCCCAACACCAGGAACCACCGTATGCCTGAAAGTATAATCTCCTATTTTCTTAGTTCGGAATTCAGTTATCTTTTTATTTATTCTATGTACAAGGCTTAAGGGACACCACTCAATGCACCTGTAATTTCTAGAAAGTACAAAAACCTGGATTTTCACCAGCTGACACTGCAGAAATTTTGCCTTATACTTCAGTTGAACTATGAAAACTCTTTAGGATGGCTTGTTCATAGTCCTTGCTGCTCCCATTTCTCTTTCTATGGCTTTTGAAGTAGCTGTGCAACCTCTGATGCAAAGATTTTTCTTCACGTTCCCAGCATTTGTTTTTGCTCTGGCTTTCCAGCAAATCATATACTTTTTTTCCTCCTCTACATTCCCACCTGCCCAACAGGGAAGCTATGTATTTTGTTACAGAACAGTCTGCCATGTAATTAAATGAGAATGGTAAATAATTTTTAAAAAATGTGTTAGGTATTGCATTTTCCTTGATGCCACCAGCTTTGCTAGCTGTGTAGTACTTATTGGGTTGGCTTTATGTCCCATGTGATATTCTTTCCTTCACTTCCCCCTGCTCTGTGGGAAAAGGTGGTGCTGGGTCCTACTGAGCATAACAGTAACGCCACAAAATCCACAAACACCACTGGGAGGTTGAAAATTGCATAAAAAGGGCAAGGGGGTAGGAGGGAACGGAGTTTCGGGGATGGTCTGGGATAGCTTACGTTGCCTCTGCTCCTGGTTTGCATTAAGGGTGTGAATCCCATGGGTACTTAAAATGAGCTGAAGGTCTGAATCAGGGTCAGGGAGGGATGAAATGGGGGTTTTCAAGAGAGATCCCTGATATAATTGTCTCCCTTTTAACTTTTTGATTGAAACGGACATGCAGAAGGGGTTTAAGCATAGATGATTGGTTATGGCTGCATTGCCAGCCACCACCTTACTCTCCCTGGGTTTAGACAAGTAAATCTCTCAAAGCGGCTGTTTGCCCCATGCCAGGCTGTAGCAGGAGGAAAGAGCAGTTTGATTTTGGGTGAATTCAGCTAACCCACGTCCTGACCCCTTGCAGCGCTGCCAAGCTCCTGGAGAAGAGCCCGTTCTCCGTTGGCACCCCGAGCCCCCTGCTCCCCTCGCCGGCCAGCCTGCAGCTGGCCCAGCTCCAGGCGCAGCTCACGCTGCACCGGCTGAAGTTGGCTCAGACCGCCGTCACCAACAACCCGGCTGCCGCCACCGTCCTCAACCAGGTGCTCTCCAAAGTGGCCATGTCCCAGCCGCTCTTCAACCAGCTGAGGCACCCCTCCGTGATGAACGCCCCACCGGGACACACAGCCGGGGGCCCTCCGCCGGGGCCCGGTATCACTAGTGCGAGATTCCCCTCCAGCAGCATCGCCTTCCCCGCACAGAGCCCGGCCTTGGCCGCACCAGGGGGTGGCCTGGGGCCTGTGCAAGCCCAGGCCCCCAATGCCATCGTCATGAGTCCCTTTGGAGGCGTCATGGCTCCCACCTCCAGCCAGCAGCCCGTGGTCATGGGTCTCAACAAGGCAGGACCCTCCGCTGCTGCTGCCGCAGCAGCAGGGGGGTTTTACGAGTACAACAAGCAAAATGTCACCGCCCCACAAGCCTACACCTCAGAGGGGGATCCGCCTGGCCAGCATGGCTTCCCCTCGGCAGCAGGGGCTCGCTACGAGACGCCCTTCAGCGCTGCTGGCCCGCGGAAGCACGAGGCGCCTGCGGGGTTCCAGAAGGAGGCCTTTGGGGCAGCGCCGTCCTTCCCCAGCGACCCGCACACCAGTGCCCATCCAAAGGGAGATCCCAGCCCCATCTTGCATGGCACTGGTACAAGCAACCAGTGGGAAAATATCCCTAATTTCTCCGGCCAAAACAAGCCTGACCTCCTGCCCAGCGACAGCATGTGGCCATCAGCAAGCCAGCAGCCGTATGAAATAAGAAACGAGCTGTACAACCCCGAAGAACCGACACCTGACACAAAGTTTAGCGCGGCCGCAGCCCCAGCATTCAGCAGGCTCAACAATAGCAAGCAGAGCTTCGGCAGCCCCCGGGTGAGGCAGAATGAGGAGCTGAGCGCCGGCGCACCTGAGCTGCCCATGCGGCCGCTGCAGCCCCACGAGCTGAACGACTTCCACGGCGCGCCCCCCCTTCACTTCCCCCACGTCTGCGCCCTCTGCGACAAGAAGATCTTTGATCTGAAGGTGAGTGGTTTTAATTGCATGCAGGGGCATGGCTTGGACACACGGCATTTGAAGGGGTGCCCTGTCTGTCTGTGTGTGTGTCTGGTGATTTATCTGGCTGCCTGTCCAGCTCCAGGCGTAGCCGCGTCTGTCAGCCAAGTCTGCGTCGATTGCTGTGGAGGTACCCAGAGAGAAATGCAGACGGAGTTTCATAGGCCAGGCTTGGAGCACTGTAAATCTGTTTTGTGGAAATAACTGGGGTTTCAGGGTCTGTTTTTGTTCTGCATTTCACTGTGAAAATGTGAGGGAGAGCACATGTGCGAGTGCACAGCAGTCTGTCCCTAGGAGATTATAGTCCTGGCGTGAGAAATGCCAGATCCGGGCTCAAGTTGTTGCTCATCGCTGATGGGTGCAGTTCAAGGGGAGGAGGAGCTTGAACCTCATTTCCCCCCTTTGCCCTCCTCTTCTCCTCCTAGTATTGTAACTGCACATCTGCAGTTTCGTCTGGCTCTCTTTCTCTTTGTGTTTCTGATCCCAAAGCCTTCCTGATAAAAGCTGTGTGCAAACTTGATTAAACAAAATAGCACTTTTCCATAAAATGACTTTGTTAATTTCTCTTTTGGGATGTCCTCTACCTAGTAGCTCTAAGGAAAATTTAGATCTTATTGTCCCAGTGGCTTTGGCCTGGAAGCAAGAAACTACCCAGCATATCGGGTACAGACCATGCTGCCCAGTTCTTATCTGTCGTGGACCCAGCCAGCTTTTCTTGGCCACGTTTATACTGTCAGAGAAGCCTTCAATTCAAACTGACCCTTGAGCAGAGACTTCCTGGTTGTCCAGCGAGCCTGTGTGCTAGATCACATTATAGATCAGCTCCGGAGACAGCCACATACATGGCCCACTGCTGCCCATGGGCTCTGCCTGAGGCTGTTTTTGCCTGGTGAGCCCAGCTCCACAAGTCCTTATGGCCTTTTCCATCACATCGCAGGACCAGCACCTAATGGCAAAGGCATGTGTTTTCAGCTGATGGTGGCCTGACAAATGTATTACAACTGGAATACTGGCCAGCAAATGAAATAGTAGCTGACATGTACATGCCCTGTGGCTTTGGGATGTTTGAATGCATTTGTTTTTTCGTGTTTCTCTTTTAGTCTTTGAGCAGCTGCTCGCAAGAGGGTTTGCAATGGCTACCGCAGCTACAGGAGTGGTCTGAACTATCCCCCATCTAGGGCATGTGGAGCATTTCTTTTTTTCTTTAACATTTAAAAAGTGTGGGTAGATGTCATTACAATGAGTTTTAGTTGATCTGTTCATTGGTGTTTAATGCACTGCCTCATTTCGTTCATAGAAGTGTAAATAGCTAAATGCACTTCTCTTACAAGTATTGGTCATCTACTGAAATGAATAATCACTATCTTGGCTGCGCTATGTGCTGAGCACCCTCTTCATGGACATTGCAGAAGTTGAGGATGCTCAGAGCCTTTTCAGATAGAATAAATTAACTGATTTAATAGAAATAAACATACTACATTTAAAAATGAATACAGAGAAACTGTCCGTGTGTAAAGTAACTGGTAGGTCACTTAACCTACAAATAACAAATCAGTAAATGTATTGGATAAAAGTGCACTTGGATCCAGTATCATACACTTTGATCTTCAGCATTTCAGTACTGATTTTATAATAAGGTAAATGGAATAGAGAAGCAATTTCTTATAGATTTGTTTCAGGATTTTTCCTGTGCTCATCATCTCTTTGTTTCAACATAGGACTGGGATCAGCACATTAAGGGAAGTCTTCACATCCAAAAATGTATGGCTTTTTCAGATAAGTAAGTATTATTTCACAGACAGTCTTCCAACTGAATTCCTAATAGAGCATCCCTTATTTCAGTGGCTTTACACTAGGAATTTACTGTGTAATAATACTTTAATATTTATGGCACATTATGCATGCTCCTAAAGTTGTTTTTTTCTTTTCCAGCACTGGTATCCGGTGTGTGTTAAGTTCAGCAGATGGAACATTGCATTTATCACCAAATAATGCAGCAGTTTTCAATCCATCTAGTATTGAAGGTGAATGGTTGGTTGTATGCGCAATAATTTTAAAACTTTTTTTTTTTTTTGACTTTTTTTTTATTGAGAGCAGAAGTCAGTCTTTGGGAAAAGTGGACATTTCAAATGACATATGATACAAGTTTCCAAGGAAAATAATTTTTAGATGTTGTATACAGAGAGACTTAAGAGGCAAGATTGTCTTTCAAAATGTCATTTTATTTTTCGTTCAATTAATTTTTTTCACAGTACAATGTGAAGCACCATATAATTTGATGTAGAAACTATGAAATTAATTATGTAAATGGGGTGTTGCTTACTGAGTCAAGATGATAATATGAGTCAAGATTTTCATGAAATGTGTGTAATCCATTATTTAGATTATCCTCCAAATGTCGGCTCATCTTTTATCACAACGTCAGCAAGATCCTTTGGCCAGCCAGGTCCTACATTTTCTTCTCTTCCATCAGGGGTAAGAGTGAGTATCTAAGCAAACTGATCTCCTTGCTGAGATTCTTGTAGAAGCCACTTCTATTTACTGGAATTTAAAATGTGTCAGTTTAGGCTATGATGTGAACATTGAGTCTGTCATTTAAACTTACTAGCCTTATGCCTTTGATTTTGGTCAAATCAGAACTCGACTGTAGATTTTTTTTTTTTTCACAGTGCTAAAAGGTGTTTGCTTGTTAGACAGATCTGGGGAGGGTGATGGACTGTTCTGTGTGTATCCCATAGTTTTTTCACCCATATTCTGAGCCTTTTTGACACAGGAAAATCAGCTTCAGCTAGGAATGAAGAATAGTATTGTTTTTTACTTATTCTATGTATAAATTGCAATGAGAAACCTCTCCAGATATTTATCTGTAGCAATCACTCTGCCTCTCCAATGCTGGGGTCCTTCTCCAAGGTAGCAGTGGTGGCAAAGACAGCGGCTGCAGCTTCGCTAACACTTATTTGTCTAGGGGTCCCAATTCAATTCATTGTACTGGAGTAGCTTTTTCTCAGTTTATTTTAGTGTACTATTTATATCATCTGCTGCCACTGGTAACATTTCAGCAAGTTTGCTTCAGTGTGCAACCTTCTGTGGTTTCAGTTTATTAGTTACCCCAGCATTCATCACAGGTTCCCAGTTGTATTCCTCTAGTGTGCAACTGAATCACCATCCCAATAAGCAAAAAGTGCCAGAAAATAAATAAATACATAAATAAACATTAGAAGTAGTTCTAAGCTGTTCTTAAAATGTAGAAGAAAAAAAAAAAAAGAAAAGAAGGTTTTCAAAGAAGTCAAGAAAAGCAAATCATATGCATTATGGAAATACAAAGTTGTTAGGGTTCAAATGAAGCTCAAAATACATAGGAAAGCTATGATTAGAGTTGGAAACATCAAAGACTAATGTTAGGTCATTCATCGAATAGCAGCAGTAATCCAGGGGTTCAAATTTTCACCTTGTTATCTTTTGTGTTTATATCCTGATGTGGTCTCAGACTCTCCGGAAAGCCAGGCTGAGTTGTGTTCCTGTGCCACTCCAGCTCACATCAGGCATTGCTTACAGAAACATCACCCAGATTCATTTAATCCAATCAATTTTCTGCTGTGGGGTTTTGCTATGACAAGACTTATTGGAAGAGATTTTAGCTGTTGCCCGTTGCAGACACCATGTGTGCAGGGCAGCAAAGAGCGGAGCTGCTTGTGATGCCTGCCTCCAAGGTCAGAGGTGGAGTAGCAGCGGCTGTGGAGGAATGTTCCTTTTCATCATGTCTGTCAACCTCGCAACAAATGAAATTACTGCTAATACCAGTATCGTTTCTCCTCAGAATCTGTCACTATTTGTCATCTAAGCTGCCTGCAGAAGTCCTTCTTCTGAATGACCTGCAGTACTAGGAAAGATAAAAGAACTAATAACTTCACTTTTCTTGGGCACTGTAAATCCTCTTTTTCTTCAGAAGCTCGTAAGGTAGACAGGGAGCTATATTAGAGGTGTTAAGTTTGAGTTTACCAGCTGTCATTCACCCCACAACTCAGGTGATTTATAATTTACTACACCTTTGCACAGCAGTATTCATTTTCAGCTAAGCTGCTGCCATTTAACTGAGCAGTGGGAGATTATACTTGACCCTGCATGTAATCATAAACAAAGTGTTCAGATTTCTGGAAGAGCTTGATACATGCTGTCTGTCTGTAAATAACTCTATCCCTCTTCAGAAGGCAAATACAGTGCTACGAGTCTTCCCTCAGCCCCGGAGAGCCATTAGCAGGAGACAGGACTGCCAGTTTCTTATTATCCTTAGTAAAGATTCATGAAAAGCTCAAGAAAGGGATACAAATTTGAAAAGTAAGAAATCCCAAAAAAGGAAAAAAAAAAAAAAAACTAAATTAGATTGGTGAAAAAATATGGCAAACTGAATTGCTTTTCACTGTTACACATCAAATAATTTATTCAACGAGTTATATATTGAGCAAATTGTTTTTTAGTAGTTGTCCAACTGCATTAGTAAACCCCTGTAGATATCACCTGCAAAGAAAGTTAAAGTCTTTCACTCCACGCTTGATGCACAACAGCTACGTTAACTTCCTGAGTGTGGATATAGAAGGCGTGTATTCCTTTTCTGGCTGTGTTTTACAGCTCACTTAATGAATGGATCCTATTTAACTTCAATCAGCTGTCAAGATTATTGCCCAGTACAGCCCATCCACTCCTGGTATGAGTGTCTGACCACTTCTTAATCATGAATTGTAGCAGATTTATGATGTAGCATTTCAATTCAAGCCATTGCCAATTTGGGGGAGGTGGTAACATCTCACAGTCATCTGATTTAATGTACTGCTGAGTGCATGTCTGAACCTGGGCCCTGGCACGTAGGTAGGGAACAGCTAAATCTTTCTAGACCTATATATGCTTAGCAGACAATCTCTTAACAGATTTGACAAAACAAACAGGAGGTGCCAGCTGACTTGAGGTGTTCCTTTGCTGTCAGGAAGTTTTTTTCCCTGCTAGTTGTAGGTTGTATTCTCCTGTTGCATGCTATATGCTGCCTTGCCAGATGCACTCAGCCATCACTCCTTTTCTATTCAGGTGGAACTGAGTTGCTCCATCCTTATCAGGGTCAGGTCTTTGTTCTTTTTCTGCCAGAGAAAATACCTTTCAGCTGGACTGTGGCACTTTTCTGATTTACCTTATACACCTGGGCAGTCTCTGTGAGATACAAGCTAAAGAGTAGACCACTGCAAGATGTAGGGTCTTACTGCAGCAAAAATACACAAACGGTTAAGTGGTAAAGCCTGGAGGGAAGGTAATGGGATGAAGGTGTAAATAAGATAACATTAGCTCTGTAACTTGTGAAGTTGCTGACAAGCCAAACATTTGTGATGCCTCTGGTGAACTTGATCCCACAAGATTACATGATTTGCATCTTCCCTTGAATGGCACAATTTTAACTGAAGGTAAAGTTACTTCTTCAATAAAACCCTAAAACCAAAAGTTATAAACAGGGAAGTAGTCTGGGAGGACGTAATCCTGTGTGAGCAATGTTTGCATATCATTAGCTGGGGTAAATTATGTTTCTCTCTCAGTATACAATGACGACTGCTCGCAGAAGGAGCGTAGTCTCTGCTTTCCATGTCAGGGAGATGGGCAGCTCTTTGGGAACTGCCCCAGCACTCCAAAATAGACTTCCACCCTTGGGAAGTGACACTGCAGCAGGAGCATGTGTCTGTGCCAGCCGATTTGGGATCTCTGCCTCTTTGCATGTCCAGTGGACAGCACACTCCCAAGAGAAATGTCCCTCCTACTGGGTGTTGTTGAAATGAGAGGGAAAGTAGTGGGTTTTCTAGCCTGAGGTATACCTGTTGTGTTCTCTAGCAAATTGAATGGGGTTGCCTTTACCCCCAACTCAATCTGTTCCATGAGGGCAGAAGAAGGGTTTGAATTCAGCCTATGCTATCCTGTACTCCTCTGCAGTCACATAAAATGATTTCTAATATCTGTCAGTCCAGCAGGGACTGCAATGAGCATCTGTTTCAATCTGTAGGCACCACAGAAAACAGGTGTTCATTGAGTCATTGAAAATATTATTTTTTGTGCATTGCTGGAAAATTATTTAAGGGCCTTTTATTCAGCAACAAAGTGTATGTGGGGAAGGCACTCTCCCCGGACAGAAAGCTGCAGGATAAAGGAAGGCTGTGTGACTTGGCAGAAGAGCTGTGGGAGTTGTAGTGGTGAACCAGACAGGTACCAGCCTCTCAAGGGAGCTTTTTGGAGGGTCTGAGACCTCCCTGTGGCAGACACCCCCTCCACCTCTGAGCACTGAGGGGGCTCCAAACTCTCACTGGTGCTGGGTGAAGTCCAGCATCCTGTGCACGTAGCCTGGCTCTCTGCTGAGATGTGCCAGGGACATGAAGTCGCTGGCTCTGTGAGGTTTGAAGTGGCAACTTACCTTCTGCAGCAATATCACTAATCCTGTTTGAACTGTCTCTAGAAGAGAGTTCTTTCTGTTGGAAGAGCATCTCTTCTAGTATCTCCTCTGGACTTTGTCATGTCCAGAGATGGGGACTCCATTGCAAGTCACACTTCAGTTAAAAATATGAACGGGAGGGAAATGTTTAAACCTGGATGTTAAAATATGTCTTTAAATAAGGATATTTGTCTTTTATAACAGGTACACAGAACATTTCATTTTTTTTTGCAGAAATGTAAGGTCTTATCTAGTAGCTGGAACATCTAAGATAAAAACATGGTTTTGAGTTGGGTTTTTTTCCAGTTTCCCCAGAGAAAATCTACATTGGGTCGAGTTGTTCACATCTGCAACCTCCCCGAGGGAAGCTGCACAGAGAATGATGTCATTAACCTGGGCCTTCCATTTGGGAAGGTCACCAACTATATCCTCATGAAATCCACCAATCAGGTACAGTGCATGTGGAGTCACCAGCAGTGACGTAAATGGACACAAAGATGTACTGATGTGCTAAGGGGAGGCCATGCCATACGGGGCACCAACACCTCACTCCCTTGTAATCTGCTCCATATTGCAGTAGAGCTCTGTCTTCAAGGTGATTTTAGAATCCAGGAGGTTATGTCTACCAGTGGTAGACTTGGAAGATTGGGACATCTTCTCTCACACACCTATAGCAGACAGTGTAGATGGATGTGGAAGCCACACCAGTGAGCAGTGTGTGGGATGGTAACATTTCAAAATGCAGTCAGTACACAGCTGGGACTTTCCTTGGCCAGTTAGATCACAGTCACATCAAATGCAATTTTCATGCAAATAGAAGTGCTAGATAACATTGCTCTTCTTTCTTAAAAAATAAATATATTTCTTCTGACTTTGTTTTGGCTGGTCATGCCCTGATGTTCTGCTCTTGTCTAGCTCCCTTGCACTTCTGCAAGACAGAGCTGGCAGTCTGAGGAGCGGTGCCTGCTGCAGCACTGCAGTTCTGCATCCTGTCAGCAGCTGAAGAAGCACCAGTGAGGTAGTGGGGGAAAAGGTGTTTTTACGTGTATCAAGAAAGATTGGATTCCAGTAACTTGTTTTTTTAAGTGGCTTCTGAAGTTGCCTATCAGCTTTCATAGCTGGGTTGAAGCTATTCTTTTTAGTTAAAAGAGGCTGAAAAATGAATGGCCTGAGTATTGCTATTTCAGCTGCAGGGCTGGAGAGCACTTCTGTACTATCCGGATATTTTGCATGAGAAGAATTGTGCTGCCTTTTCTGTCTTATACTTTGTTTTTTAATTCCGTAGTAGATTTTAAAGCTATCCCCATTTGTGCTAGGCCTTTCTGGAAATGGCTTACAGTGAAGCAGCACAAGCCATGGTGCAGTACTACAAAGAAAAACCTGCTATGATAAATGATGACAAGTTACTTATTAGGATGTCTAAAAGATACAAGGAATTGCAGCTGAAGGTAAGATCAGATTCTCGATCAGATTTCCTGTGTTTCCATAGCATGTTCATGAGAATACATCAAAAAACCTTTGCTGATTACTGATTTCTAGTTAATACTTTAGTATTATGGAAAAAAAAAAAATGAAGAAAGATAAATTAATTAATGTATGTCTAAGATTGTTCATACTTAGCTGTTTGCTGTTGTTCTAAATTGTAATTCCTTTGGAAGATCCCATTTTCTATTGTTCTATCATACCATTATTTCAAAAATCCCTTACAAGCTTCCTTCTGAGCAGGCTCCCCACAGTGCGTGATTTAACAAAGGTCTAAAGCACAGCCTGTACAAGATACCACATGTCAGCAAAAATAAGGGGTGCCATCCTTTTACACAGGCACTAAGCCTGAGGCAGTGCTTTTCCCTGGTTGCTTGCTTGAGCTGTAATGCAGTCTCTATTCTGAGCAGCAATGGCAGGGATAAACATCGCACTGATTAGGTTTTCTTTCTTTCTTGAGAATGACCTCACTTAGAAATATCACCTATTATCACTTACATTGTTATTATTATAATTTACATAGAACAGAGCAATATTTGGTCCTCGTACTTTTTGCAAAGTGTGATACTTTTGATATGGACACCCGAGGGATCTCCAAAAATCAGTACTCTTGAAAGTGTAGTTGCAGGAACTTAAGTTCTGCTGTAATGCTAAGGGAAAAAAAACATGAAGACTTGGACTGGAAACAGTGGTGCAAAGCCGAAAAGCTTTTTATTATATTTTATATAATAAGGTTATTTTATAAAATAACTGCAGTGTTCCAAGTTAAGAGGCCTTTTATGAGCACTAAGGGAAAAGGAGTATCTCAGATGGTCTGGTTTGACCTTTGGAAAAGTTTCTATCCTGCATGTGTTTAATAGATAAAGGAGGCTTGAAGGAGTTGTCAGAAGCCCATAAATCAGGGTGCTTTCTTACTGTGGTATTGTGAGGCATCAAGAAGTGAGGTGGTGGGGACTGCACAGCTATACATAGAGGCTGAACTGGACTTACCCACAAGGGTGTAGGAGTTTGCCTAGACTTTAGGAAGATTTTCAGCAGTTCCAATGACAATTTCTCAGGGTATGGAATTGTTTTTCCCTGCATGAGCAAATACCCTCTCTCTTTGTTAAAAACAAGCAGGCAAACAGAAGTACAACATCAGGAAAGGGGGAATATGCATGAGCTATTTACCACTACGAACTGATCTGAGTTCCTGCATGATTATGGTGTTCAGCTGTGCATGCTCCAAGTGTTTGCTGAATTGCACGCGCTCCAGCCTGGAGTAGTGCCCCTTTTGTAGATAATCTTGAACCTCAAGTAATCAGCACTTCCTGCACACGTTTTTCTTGCACTTAGCTTTTCTGAAGCTCTTGTATCTAAAAGTCTTTCAGAGTCATACTCCAGAATGGCAGCGCATTCCTAGGAGGGCAGGGACTGCCTGATGCATCTATTTAGTTCGGGTATTAGAAAAGCTGCCTGGTTTGTTTCATCTTACATCCACTTCTAGAAAATACTGCATAGCAAGTGTGTACCAGGGAAGTACAAGCCAGTTTTCAAAGCTGACTTTCCAGAAGCCAAGTATGAGGAGACAGTGCCACAACACAACGGAGCAAATTTTCCGTTTGTATCATTTGACTCCTTTGATCATGCTGTTGAGATACCAGTTGCAGGAAAGACTGTAACCAGGCCACTGAACAAGTATTTCTCATTAGTGCTAAAATGGAATGATGCATGGGTGCTGTTTCTGAAAGGACAAATCGTGTATAATAGCTTGGAGAGAAGAGCAGCGTGCTAAACAGTGTCTTTGTCTTATTTAGAAACCAGGTAAGAACGTGGCTGCTATCATCCAGGACATCCACTCGCAGAGGGAGAGAGACCTGCTGCGTGAGGCAGACAGGTAAAGTTTCTGTAGAGTATGGAACTGGGACCTCGATAAGTCTGAAAACCTGCAGGTAGAATAAACATAGTGTGTGTGCTTCCCTCTCTTATCTCATTTGCTTTCCTATTTCAGATTTAATTTCAAATCACTGTAAAAATAGTACAATAGTAGGTACAGAACCTATGTAATGAGATCAGATTGAAACAGACTGTTAGGAAAATAAATTAACTCATTACTACTGATGATAATGACTCAGAAAATAGGCTTGGCACGCAAAGAACAGACAAATGAAGCCATTCCCTCTCCTCGCCCTTGAGTGAAAAGCATAAAGGCTGGGGTTGCTGCTGGAGAGAGGAGGAAGTTTATTTTTTTATATTCTTGATCTGACTGGCTTCATTAGTACTTTTCTTGACCTTCCAGAAAAAAAGGAAAAATGGAGAGGGCACATAGTCTTAAAACACCTCTTTTAAACAGGTGATCGTTTTCATTTTTATCTCAGAGATGCCCTAAAGGAGTGAGCAGTAAGGATGCTAACACTAGGGTTGTTTTAAGGGCGTTAACACAGTATAAGCTTTTAACATAAAAACCCCAATGAGACATTTTTAAAAAATGAATTAGCATATTTTTTGGCAGATCTGTGGGGACTTGTTTAAATTCTGTGGATACGGCACTGTCTTTTCCCGTTTGCTGTGTCTGCAGCTGTGCAGTGCATGCCTGTGACAGACCTGAGGTCTCAGGTACGCAGGCACCGGGGTAGCCCCCGTGTGTTTGCAGTGCACAAGAGCTCAGCGGTCCCTGGTGGATCAGCCAGTTACAGCTGCCTTTTCTTTCTGCAGCAGGTATGGCTCAGAAAGGCCCCGCTCTCGCAGCCCCATAAGCCGTTCCTTGTCACCCCGGTCCCACACTCCCAGCTTTACTTCCTGCAGTTCACCCCACAGCCCGATGGGGACCAGCAGGACCGACTGGGGAAATGGAAGAGAGTCGTGGGATCAGTCCCCATATTCCCGACGGGATGAGGAAAGAGACAGCAGAGAATGGCGAGAGAATGGGGATGAGAAGAGGGATAGGACTGACATGTGGGTACACGAGAGGAAACATTATTCCCGACAGCTGGACAAGTTTGATTTGGATGAACGGATTGAAGGAGGCAGAGGGCACAGAGAAAAATATTTAAGGAGTGGTTCTCCTGGCTCTCTTCACCTTATATCTGGCTACAAGAGTAGGGAAGATGACTATTACCGAAAAGCCTCCAAGTCAAAATCTGACAAGTTTCAGAGGCAGCCGCAGGAGTTGCCTGGCAGATCTAAGAGAAAGGAAGAGGCAAAGTTAAGGGAACGCAGGCATTCTTACAGTGAGGACGCTGCTAGGGAGGAGATGGCTGAACAGAAACATAGCAAAGCCTCTGAGAGCTCCAGGCAGAAACAAAGTGAGAAGAATAAAGTGAAGAAAGCGGAAAAAGACCAAGAAGATGCTGCTACTGAAGGCAGTGACTTGAAGGAAACCAAAGCCACGGAGAATAAGGTAAATAGAGATGCAAAACTGCATGTAAGAAGAAGGTAAATGATGACATGATGTATTTTCTGAAATATTTTAGGTCACTTGTTTTGGGTGTGGTGCTGGTGATATGCAGTGTTTTGCCATGATGGGGTTACGGAATATAGCCCTAGAGGAGATCTTGGGAGGTCACCACATCTATGTCTTTGGCCAGATCTGTGCAAATCTATTACACCATTGCAGTGTTAAATACCTGGACATCATCTTTCACTGTCATGCACAGAACATTTGGGTAACCAGTGAGGGGAAGAGTTGCAGGCAACTGAAAACAAAACCAAAGGAATATCTGCTGTTTGCATGCAGGTTGCATGTGCAGGGGCAATTGGCCTACTGTTCTCTTTTCCAAATCTGTTACACACCCCCGGCTGCTCTCTCAGCATCGTTACCTCCTGCTGCATGTGATGTGGATCAAGTTATGTGGGAATTAAGCAGTATGTTACAGGGATGCACAATATATATTGTTATGCTGTTATGCTATTGTTATCCCATGGCAGAACCACGGGATCAGCTCACCTGTAAAGTTACGGGATCTCAGGAGAAATACTGCCAGTCAGTGAAGTGGCAGTGTTTGTGGGTTTGATTCTCAGCTGGGAAAGAATAGAGAGGGAAGAAATTGGGATGCCTCGTTTGTCTCAGAGCAGCCCATGCCCAAATTTCTCCTCCCTGCAGGGATCTTATTTCTGGCTCTCGGCCGCCCTGCCTCCCCCAGCCCCCTGGTGATACCGGCCTCCATCCACCCACGGGGACGCTGGCACAGGAGGCTGCAGAGCTGCTTTGCTGACCAGGGGCCCATCTCTGGCTAGTGACTGCGCTGCCAGGGCTGTCCCTGGCTGTTTTTAGTTGACCTTGCATTTGTTCTTCTTGTGTGGGGGCAAGGTTGGTGGAGATGTTTAGATCTTTTAACTCAGCGAGTCTCTGTAACAGTCGGCAGCACTAGCTCATGCCATAGATATGTGTCTCTGTAACCACCTTTTGTCATCTTTCTCCTGGGGCCGACATTTCACTGTGATGGATGGTTCCTTGGGAGATTTCTTTCACTTACGGAAATGTCAGGCAGCTTCCTGAATCATCAGTGTTGCACACCCCTCTGTATGTTTTTTCTGTTCATTTTTAAACTGGCTTTGTAAAAGGCACATTTCTCCAGGGACTGCTGCTAATAATGTGTTTTAAAAGGAAGAAATCGGTTTGAATGCTCTCGAGCTCATACTTTTGCTCCACCCCTCTTTGACTAAGTGCCAGGTAATACTGTGGTTTTGTTCTTCCAAAGTGTGAACAGTGCAAACAGTCACACTCTTGACTGATCTTGCATCAATAAACAAAACAGTTGAGGTCTTCTGTAGGGTTTTAACACTGCTGCTCTCCTTACCATGTCTGACTCAACATAACAGATGTGAGTAGAGAACGAGGGAGAGACTGGAAATTTTAATGAATTATCATTCTCCCCAACCTGTCTTTTTGCTAACTCTATGATATAAATTACATATCTCTAATTTTGTTTCAATTTCTTTTTTTTTTTTTTTTTTTTTTTTTCATAATTCTTACTTGTGCAGCTTTGCAAATGGAATCAAATTCTTGGGTCTTTTCCCACAGTCCAGTTGACTTGCATTAACTTTAGAAATAAAGAATGTGACCTTGTGGGTGACTTTGCTTCCCTAAATCCAAAATAGAAACATAATAGAGCACCACTGTGTATTGCTATATGTGTATATGTTGTATTTATTTTAGCTTGGAAAAGAGGAGCAAAATCCAGAGAAGAGCTCACCTTCAGCTAATAAACAAAGAAGAGAATCTGGAGAGATTCTGGAAAACGCAAGAAAAGAGAAGGTTGGTGACATGATAAAATAAGTGAGAACCCAGGTGTCGTAGCATGTTCAACTGAAATATTAAAAGTCCCATGGAAGGGCATGTAGAGGGGCTGTAGAATGGGTGTCTAAATTACTTTGCCTTATCTTGACCTTTTCCTGAAGTCTCCAGAACTCTTTTTTTAGTTGCTCTTTGCCCATGTACATTGCTTCACATGCATAGCCCTTGGCACTGACAGCTGTAATGTATGCCCAAGCAAACCATGTAACTTTGTGAACTGTGCCCAAAAATAGGAGATGCAGTCAGTCAGCGGAGAAGGAGGGAACTAATGATGAAAACTTTTCAGAGCATTGGCCTTAGATGGATTATGGATAGTAGCCTCTTTGATTATCTATGTTTTTAATTAAATAGTGTCTTTACAGCACCCCTACTGCAGCATCGCGGTCGTAGACAGCAATGTCCTTGGAATTCCTCCAGCCTCATATCTGTAGGGTCATGGGTTGATGGTCAGATATGGAAGCTATTGATATCTGTTGCTGCAGAAAACTGATCTCCTGGCAAGAACAGCGTCAACTCCCAGAGTTTTCTTGCTGTTTTAAGATTCTAGGAGGGGAAGTGTGGGAATGACCAAACAGGAGGAGAATACAGATTATTAATAGATTATGTGCTCACGATGATTCTGAGTTGAAATCTAAACCGCACCAAGTATGTATTGAAAAGAACAAATATGTTATAATTCTGAACATCCTAAATGTCTATAACTGCATATATGAGGTACTTCAGATTATAAACATTGGAGTATAACAGTAAAACTGATTTTTCTCGAAGTCAAAGCCAACCTCTGTCAACAAAGTCCCTGGCAGAGGGCTCTTGCTGGTGGAAGGAAATGACTACAAAACATAGACATGTTTTCTCAGTCACTGTAGGAATTTTAAAGGACCCAATCCAGCAAAGTCAAAGCCACAGTGGCTAGACTAGGGTTCAGTATATTCTCGCTGTAGTGCTTATTTCTGTCTGCCCTGGGACAGAGTTAGAGAAAGGGCGAGGTTAGTTTCCTTGGGGATCCCACAGCAGTCAGTCACATAATGAAGTATGACATGTTGTGCCTTGTTCTGCTGCTTACAGAAAAGCAAGAAGTGGAGACTTTAATGCCGAAGGCAGTTACAGGATCTTCCAAAAGTGAAGTTTATATGATTATTATAAAAATATTACTTGTTCTCGTGCATAAGGTTTAAAATCATAGCACTAAGGCACACCATTCATTGAAACTAAAACTCAAAATGGGTAGAATGGTCAGATCAAAGCTTTTCCTTGTTACTGAAGTTCAAAACCCACTGTTTATCAGTGTTGATCTGTAATCACTGATCTCTCAAATTTTTTACATCTTTGTGACAGGACCAAGACTGGGAGAGTGGAAGTGAGATAGAAGGCGAGACCTGGTATCCTGCTAACATGGAGGAATTAGTCACAGTAGATGAGGTGGGAGAAGATGATTTAATTATGGAGCCTGATATAACTGAGCTTGAAGAAATCGTACCAGTTGATCAAAAAAGTAAAGCTGCTTCAGAAATGTGTCCCTGTATGACAACCATGTTAGAACTGAAAAATGATCATAGCCACTTAACCAGGAGTGAAGACAAATTTGCCCACAAAGCTTTAGAAACAAACTTCAGATCAGCAAAGGGTAGCGTAGCTTCTAGCGTCTGTCAGGATGAAGAGGAGGAGGATGACAATGATGATGCTGTAACTGAAGCATCAAGCCTAAATCTGGACCCTGAGCAGAAGCCAGAGGAGTCGCAAGAAGACCAACCTGCTAAGGATCAGCAGCAGAAGGAAGAAAAAAATGATAAAACCTCTGACACTCATTTAGAACCTGAAGATCACCATATACCTTCTGTTCAGCTGAAAGAAGAGGGTCTCCAGCAGCTCCCGGATACATTTATAGATGATTACAAACAGATGGAATCACAAGGAGCTGAGAGCAGAGAAGTTATGGAAATGCTTGTTAAAAATGCTAGTGAAGAAACAAGACATGGAAGCCAAGAGTGTCCAGAGGGTAACTACTGTTTCTATTTTTTTTTCCTTTTCAGCCTGCAGAGAGCTTTGCATGTTTTCTCTGACAGTAGACTGAAATTTATTGCTAACAAGAGTAAATGTTGCTAATAGTATCAAGACTTGTCCTTGGAGCAGCTCAGTAAAAGAACTCCAGTGCCTTTCGCCAAGCTAAACCATTAGAGGCTCTTAGCTGAATAGTGTAAAGGAAATATGATAAGCAGCTTGCAAGCTTTCTGAAAGGCATAAGCTGCTATAATTGTCATGTCAAGGTTCACATGAGTTTAGCTGAACCCCTTCAGTGCTCTGCTAAATTTATTTTGAATTGTCAATGAAATGAGTGACAGTCTCTGAAGGTCAACAGAAAAGTATCTGTAGTGTCTAGCTGGCTCCTGGACAAGGTGGGTATTCTTACACACTGTACGGTGGCATTAGTAACATGGAAATTATCTGTAAATTGTTACTTCTCAGTCCCTGCGTGCCTTTTGTCAGGACTTGCCTTATCATCTCCCGTTATCTAACACATGCTGCCTTTAATATATCTGATAGGATTGCTGTGAGATAGTGCCAATAAATGTAATCGTAGCTGTCTATTAATATTTTACTGTCAGGGAAAAAAGAGATCCCGAGTGTCTGAAATTGAGTTCAGTTCCTTGTCACACTTTCAAATGAAACTCGAGCGGTTGGGTTGTGCATAATGAGTGGAAGTGGAAAGCATTGACCGTGCAGGCCAGGAATGCTCTTTTTTGATTGCTGCTGGAGCTCATGCGGTGGAGAAGGGCTGGTGAACAGAAGTTGCAGGAAGTTTTATGAGTGCCATTTTCTAGCAGAAAATGCTGGAACCTTGAATGTGAATGTCTGATTTTGAACTAACTTCTTCCTCCAGAATGGATCTGAAACTTGCTCAGTTTTCAATACTTACCTCTCTGTCCTGAAGACAGCTTTCCAGACTTCGTGTATTCAGAGATGATGCTGCCCCATGAACTCCCTGGGACTGGGGATTGTGAGGCTGGCTCCCCTGGCTGCCCACTTCACAGGCATCCAAGTCCAGTAGCATAGTTGCTTTGGTGTTTTCAGTATCTCAGCTTCCAACTTTCCAGCAGCTTCCAGTTTCCAGGAGCCTGGAAACTCCAGGGGAGTTTGTGTGCCCCATGTTTTTGCCATGGACTTGGTATCTGGGATCTGCAGTGCAAGGCTCTAGGCTCTCTGCAAATGCAACTGCCAGCTCAGAAGGCCGGGAATCAACTCCAGTGGGACTAAAGTTGCCACAAAGGCCCTGGAATGGTCTTAAAGTTAACTTGAAAGCCATCCAGCCAGGATTTCATGTTATTTTCTTTTAAACCATATATTAGATGTATTTGAAACAACAAAGAAAATATCATTTTTTAGCCAGAAATTGCAGATCTCTGAACTACAGACTTGAAAGGCAGGAA
>CM021770.1:26654484-26850239 GCA_011076525.1 Nettapus auritus
AAAAAAAAAAAAAAAAAAAAAAAAAAAAAAAAAAGGTCTGTCTTTTTCTAATAAAAGGGGTTCACATGTTGGGAAGGGAGAGCCTCTGCTCTTTTGACTAGCTTTATCCACCTCAGCAAATCAACCCACTGTTTTCCATACTTTCATCTCCTGCCTGTGTCCATTTAGGCTGATCAGCAGGGACCAATCATGCCCTCCCTGGCCAGAAACTGAAATCTTCAAATGGCCCAGAGCCATAAAGCAGAAACCATCCCTTGGGGAGCTGAGGACGGGAGAAGAGTAGCTCCAAGAAGAAAATGGCAGCAGGGCTGTAGGGATCTTATTGAGGAGGATTTGCTCTGCCCATGCAGCTCCTGAGGCCGTTTGGGAGCTGCTCTCAGCAGGTCCTGCAGCTCCATCACTGGCCATGCAATTCCATAGGTGGTTATGGCCATGCTTGTGCTTATTGCTTGTGTAATATTACAGATCTATTTAGAGATTAAAATACGAAAAGAAAAACAATAACAAACAGGAAGCTAGAAATAGAAAAAATGACCTACTGGGTAAAGTAGGAGTGACGGTGTCAGCTGTTGAGATGCACCGAGTAGGCTCTTATTTCAGTGGAAAAGCATTTTACCCATTTTGCTTCATTCATAGCTCCATCCAGAATGTGTTTCCAAGAAGTCACCAAGTGTCTTTTTATACTAATAAAGTGTTTTCATTCAATACATTTATTCATTCGTTAAGCAAATTCTAGGTACCTGGAAATGAGATCTCTGGAGTACCCAGAAGTAGAGCCTAGAAGAAGGCACTCTCCGCCAGGCTGGGAACAGGAGGACGTGTTCACCGAACTCAGCATTCCCCTGGGTACGTTTGGACACCCAGGCTGAAGTTGGCCTGAGATGCCACCCACTGCAATTCCTAGAGCTTACAACAAGATGTCACTTTAAGGCTACTTGCTATATTTATTTCTCAGAACAGATGTGAGGAGGGTGAAGGAACAGGGTATACAACAGAGAGGTAGCTGTTGAAAGAAACGGACTTCATTACAGTCCATTGCTAATTTCTTTCCACATGAATGGCTAAAAAAATAGCTGTTAATGTCATCACTGATTAAACAAGTTCCTGTGGGCTTCTTTGTCTCCAACCTGAGACTGATGCAGGGAACCTCTGCAGTAATCAAGAAGAAGCACAAATTAGCCTGCTGGGAGCCCCAGCAGGGATGTTTGCCCTCATAAGGGAGCTGGTGAGGCTTTGGTAGAACCTCTTGAGGGTAGAAGGATCAGCCAGGGAATTGTCCAGGAATTAGAAAGTTCAACTCTTAAGACATAAGGTATGAAAAATACTTAGCAATTTAAAAGTATTTGTTATAAAAGTATTTTTTTATACTTTAAGTATAAACAAAAGTACTGGCTTTACTGTGTACACGCTGCTCATGAGTAAAACACCTGGGAGAGGTACATCTTTAAGAGTAATTTGCATAATGCAAGTGCAAATGTTGCCGCTAATAACTACTATAGCTCTTCCAGTCCTTGAGGTTACACAGTGAAGTTTCCAGTCAATATTATGTGAGAAGGTACATTTTTACATATGTATAATTTTTCTGAAAGAAGTGCAAAGTGCATTTGCAATGCACAAGATTTTAGACTGCAGCTCAGTATTGCAAAATTAGGTAAATCAGAGAAGTAAATCCAGGATCAGTCTTCATATCTATGTTATTTAACTAAGCAGCACCATTTTTTTTCTTTGAAAGCAAGTTTATGCTGGAGGGGAAGGGTTTCAACTGACATCTTAATGTAATTCAGGATCTCTCAATAGGTGTGGAATTCGTAGTGCCTAGGACTGGCTTTTACTGCAAGCTCTGTGGACTCTTCTACACCAACGAAGAGACAGCAAAGACAAATCACTGCAGAAGTACCGTTCACTACAAAAATCTCCAGGTAAAAACACACTTGAAACTAGCTAATAACTACCTCATAGGGTGGACTGTGTATAAGATAATGATGCTACCAAAAAAAAATATTTTGTGCTGTAGATAGAATTCAGACAAAGTGAAGTTTAGATAAACAAAACTTTTCAGTAGTTCCAAATGTTAGCACACTAATTTCTCATTGCCAGATCCCCACAATCTACTTCTGGATCATAAATAAGATGGGACCAGGTGACAATTTTTATCTTCTTAACCATATTTGGTCCTTGTCACCAGCACAGGAAAGAACTCAGACCTTTAGGTGTCTGTTCTTGAAGGTCGCGGACATTTGCATCACTGGGAGTGAGCGCAGCAACAAACTTTATTATTTCTTAGTTTAAGGAGCACTAAATATGCCACTTGTTTAATAAAGTTGCCATTCCTACTTTGCATGAGCATATGCTTCTGCAGCATGTTTCAGCAAGCAGTACTCTGTGACGCACAGGCTCTGCAAGGCATTTCCTGTGACCTGCTGAAATCACCTTGCTACGCTGCAGAGCAGCACAGGGGCTCAGCCATGCAGAACACCACTAGTGAATAATTTCTATAAGGACACACAGAAGCATGTAATCACTTGCATGGTTTCAGCACTTGATAATAGCACAAAGAGACCGTGGGTGCTTGCCATTAAATCCAAAGTCCCCACCTTTACCACTTCTCAGATGCACGGCTGATAATATCAGTCATGACAGCATGAGCATCAACTGCCCAGTGCTGAGGACTCCTTAAGGAGGTGACCTTATCGCACTTCCTCTTGAGTCCATGCCTGTGTGTAGGGTACATGTACCGCAGGAGACACTTTTATTAGAATGCTGTTGGCACTCTCACACTCCCAGCAAAAGGCATGAAAGAACAAGGCTGCTCCTTCTTTTTTTATTCCTTCTGTCTTACTTCCTGGAGTCCTGGTTCTCTTCAAGTAATACCCATCTCTCCCTAACTGGCTAGTATACTTTAGCTTTTCTGAGAATAGCTTTTTGTAAGTCATGCTCAGAGTCAAATCATTTCTCTGGGAGAATTTTCTTCCTGAATTTCCTGAAGTTACTCAGCTGTAATCATACAAAGGCCTCTGGCTTTCAAAGACTCTGCAGGCAGAGTCTTTATACTTTATCATTTTTTTAGTTTTGCCCGTTTTCTTTTTTTTTTTTTTTTTTTTTTTTTTTTTTTTTTTTTTGCTTTGTACAAGAAAATCCAGAGGGATTCACCTGAGGTAGCACCACTCAGTGCAGGCCATGTGTCCCATGTAAGTCTGTCCCAAAGAAACTAGTGCTTCAACAAAGATTGCAACTTCAGCCCTTCGTAACTAGCCTCATGGGAAGGAGAGGCATTTTTCATTTTTTCATTTTCAAAGTTATTTCATCAAAATCATCGAGAAAATGTGTCCATTAAAACTGAATCAGCATTAAAAAAAAAAAAAAAAAAGCAAACACACCACACATTTTCTCCCCTGTGAGACATTTCCCATGAGCACTGTGGTAGATATCTAACACTGACTTGAGATAAAGCACAGAGACCGCAAAAGCAGTTAAAATTAAATCTGTCAAATATGGTAATGAAAACATATTGTTCTCGAGAGCTGTACCTCTTATCTTATTAAATGGAGGAAGTAAGTGTCTGATAAATAACCATCCAACTTTTGCCCTCTCAAATGGAAACTCAGCAAATTTTAAATAATTGCTCTGTATTTCTAGAACTGTTCTAATTGCAGTACTGCTAATTTATGCACCCTGCAAGAAATATCAGTCTTCTATGATGGTGCAATTTAATTAGTGTATCCATCAACATAAGAACTATGGTCAGTAACTGGATCTGAAGCTGCGGCACTGCAGCTGCCCACTGTCTTTCTGTTGTCTTGCCTACATGAGGAATAACATTGTCCAATGCCAGCAACATTGTCCCAGGTTCTTTCATGACTATGAGTCTTTTATAGTTATTTGCTACATGTCATCTTTCACATGATCTATTAGGAGACACATCCAGAATGTACGCTCTGTGTTTGGATTTGAACACAAAGCTGAATAGTTTATCTGACAGTTTTCTTCAGAGCCTCACTTAGGTGATGAGTAAAATAGTCACATTCACCTGAGTGCGTTGTCCCTTGACGAACAACAATCACTGAAAAACTTCCAACTGTTTCTCCATCAGCCTTGCAGACTTTTTGTAATTTTCCATTCTCTTCAGCTTAATAAATAATTTCCCAGGTGGTATTTATATTTACAGATCCACCACAGTTTCCATGTCCAAAAGATCTACCATTTGTCCTTCCCTCCCACAACTACCACACAAAGCTGTCAGATTCATCTGGTGCAAGCTACCTTTGGCAACTCGGTGCAGCGTTTTGTCCTGTTTTCCACAGGCTTTATGCAATATTAATCAAAATGTGTATTTAGAAAAAAATATATTGTTTGTTGACTCTCTTTTTCCTATAAATGAATTTGAATGTCTGGTTTGTGAACATCAAAACTGGTGTTCATGTTAGTCGTGATAGTTGACATTAGCATCACCTAAAGGTGGTGGATAAATCTCAGTCTTGTTTTGGTGGGTAATCATTAAAAAAACAAAAATGTGTGGGTTATCTGATCCAACGACAAGCGTCAGTGATTTATTACAGCTCATGATAAATGGATCTCTTCTCCCCATCTTTATGGATCCTATATTTGTATATACTCCTGTAACGTTTACTCTGGCCTTCTGCCACATGGAATTTTGTACCCAGGGACCACAATTAAGAGTTGTAAAATTTCCACTGCCAAATCTCTCTATTCAGGTTAACAGGGATGCAGGCATCATTTTGTCACAGGCATGCCTACTCTTTGCCTTTACTTATTCCCTTTCAGATGTACTTTTAAAATCCAAATCTTGTATTTATGTGAGACAGCCTGGCAGTCCTAATGCAGCCCCTCATTTCTTTACACACATTTCCCATTCCACCTCTTCCCCATGGGTAACCAAGTGTAAACGTTACTCTAGAGGAAACTTGCAACTAGATAAGGTTTTGCAGTGACATGACATCATCTTTTTGAAACAAATCCAAAGGAATAATAAGCTAGAAAAGAGAGGTTTATGTTCCTAAGAAGGTACAGGACAGATATTCTTGCATGTGGTATGTATAATAAGACCATCTCTACATTATTATGCCAGTGTCTGTCTAAACTAGCTGCTGATGAAGAAGCTTCTACCATCTATTTCTAGGTCTGTTGACCTTGAATAAATACTTTGAGCACCATTTTCATACCTGCATCAGTTCATCTTCCATTTTATGTGCACCTCTACTAAGAGCACTTCCCGAAGGTTGGAGGCCTCACTGGCCTTGTCTGCATATAATAGTGAAATGCTTGTCTTAGAGCAATACAATAAATAAAATGTAAATACTGTAGCCAGACTGCTAAATTTTGGTAATTGTTATTGATTTGATTCATCCCTTAATATAAATGTTCTTGTGTACAAGGCATATGTCTGAACTGGATGTACTAAAAATGTAATATATATGCTTTTACTTATGACTCAGAAACCACATCTACTTTCTGACACAACAGCCTTACACTAGAATACTTTTGTCAACTCAGTGGAATTAGTTCCTGAGCATGCAGGAGCAGTGAGCAGCAAGTTTGCTCGTAAGGAGAAAAGGTGAGGTCTAGTTTCGCTCACTGATGTGGAGCTGTGGTCCTCCTGGCTCTTTCACCAATTCGCTTTGTGGCACAGAGTAAATCACACAACTTTTGAGGCTCTCCATGTAGTAGAGCATCTCTCATTAAGGTAGTTTGCCTGGCACAGCTATTTTTCCTGGCTTGAATTTTCACCCAAAAGGGGCTTCTATGTGTTTTCTTCCATTGCGAGGTGCCAGGAGACGGTACGAGCTCTGAAAAGGAGTAAAGCATCCTGCATTGAATATTTTCATTTTTGGTAAAGATGCTTTGTTTTTGATCTGATTGCAGAAATATCTATCACAGCTTGCAGAAGAGAGCCTGAAAATGAAGGAAGAAGGCAGCCATCTGCTTCAGGATGACACTGGAATTGTTCCTCACTTTGCAAAGAAAAAATTATGATGTGGATGAACTGGAAGAGCTATAATGAGTGAATGCTGATACTTTTTTTTTTTTTTTTTTAATTTCTCTGATATAACTGTCAATTTGCACTGTACAGAGGAGGGGAAATAAAGAGCATGTTCCATGCATCTATGCCCAGAGTGCCATTAAAAACCAAAATGCCTGAAACTGTTTCCCACGGTGAAGCAAAACTGGCATATCTGTAAGAAGTGGAGCAATTCTTTCTCACACTCTGCATGCTGGGAGTGGTTTCCTAGATTAAATCAGAATTCTCAGGGATTCTTCAAGTTTTAATTCTGATGTGACACATCAGGTCAGGCAGAGTATTTAGAAGCACTCAGCATCCTCCAGTGGACGCTGGAAGGAAAGGAGATGTGACTATAAATAGGCTTTAATGTTGCTTAAAATATCTTCTGCCATTTTACTCATTAACCCAGTGAGCAGGATTTGCATAGGACATCTAAAGCCATTGTGCTAAAACTAATCTGTAGATGGCATCATGTAAACCCCATCAGCATCCATCTCCGCGTGTCTTAGAGCTTGCTGAAATGATAGGTATTTGTGTTGTGAAGCACTGACTGTGTTGTACGAATGCAGAGGGAGCCGCAGTCTCTGCCCAGGGACCTTAGAGCCTGAACCCAGCACGAGAGCAGATCAAATGTGCATGCTGAGAGCTAACCTGCTCTGCTTTTCAGCATTTTCCATGGTGTGATCAGGATGTTCTCCAGGTACTGTTGTGTTTGAGACTCTTCTTTTTGATAATTCTAAAGGGTGCCAACTTCGAGTCTTACAGACTTGAAACTCTCACGAAAGGATTTTTGAAGTGCCGAGTGTTTGGACCATGTCACTTTTAGACATTTTATTCAATGACTTTTAGAGTCTTTCTGTTTTCTTTCAAACCTGCTTTTCCTCAGTTTGGCAATGTTGAATTTTCCTGGTTTTCATGGAAAGATGCCAGACTTTTAATATTGTTTTTGTATTTTATTTCCCTGAATTTTTAAGGTGAATACAACAGCTGATGGCTCACAGTGCTGTGCTGAGAACACAGGATGCACCAGCAGCTCTGACATTATTATGAGCTATTGTTTCTGCACAGTTGTTGCTTAGTAGTTTGCAAAGTCCCTTTGAAATGCACTGTACGAGTTTCTGGTTCATTTCAATGGGGCTTTGTGTTGTAAAGTGCAAACCATTGCCAGAATTGATCCCAGAGTTATACTTTTATAAAATGCACCATGCAATCTAGACAGATGGGGATTTGCAGACGTGTTTCCGTTCTTTGCCTTACTCTAATATTCACCAGGGTACGTTCTGTAACAGTTGCTGGTGCTAGATATCCTGTTGAGATGTTGCCCAGAGGAAACAGTTTCCCAGAAGGTTCCTACCATCCCTAAGAATGTTGCAAAATATTGCAGAGTGGCCAAATTGCCAAAACGGCTTCCACCAAAGTATTTGTTCCATTATTTCTTGTGCCAGCAGTCATGTTCGCTTTCTGAAGTGCCCTGTGGCCAGGCAAGGTGTCTCAGAGGTGCCTGCCATTATTGCCTGAAGCCCTCTTCCATTTCATGGCCTGTGCTTTCTGCTTGTTTTGACCAGAGGTGGATTCAGATGTCATATTTGGAATTCCTGTTTCTTACAAGTTGAGGGATTCTTTGCATCCCACATTCAGATGTGGCCTATTCGAAAGAAGAGGGGAAATGAAAAGCATTGCAGCATAAATCCTCCTTTGTCCATACCTGAAGTATTTTAAGATTTGGGTCCATCTGTCATTTAAAACAGCTCTTTTGTTTTCCCCTATGTTAAAAAATAAATAAAATTGCAAACAAGGTATTTTTCCTTCAAGGGCTGGGCTTTTCTTTTGACCGTTTTTCACATTGCAGTGAAATTTGAGCACAGGGCTGTTAGGGCAAGAACTTATATAGCAAGCTATAAGATTACAAAAATGGCAGTAAAGATTGTGCAACCATCTTCTAAAGCACAGCTCTCAAGCTGGTCATGTATCATCTGAATATGAAGTTCCCTTCATGCCCTTCAGCACAATCTGAGCACAAGGGAAGGAAATCACTCCAAATGCAAGCATCAAATCTTTGAAGCTAACCCTGCTATCAAACCGGGGCTCTCACCGGCCTAATGGGAGCTTATTAGACCATGTGGTTAAGCTTAATTGGATGCGAGACGTAGCTGACTCTATATCAAAGCCATGTGCCTCCAGCAACTTTATCCCCAGGTAACCTCAAATGAGAAAAGTATCACTGTTATTATTCTTTGTTTGTATTGCAGTAGAAGCTACAGGTCCACTGCCTTTATTATGGGCACAGCACAAATCCACAACAAAGACTTTCCCAGGCCAGAAAGCTTTAAATCAGACCTGCAGAAAACAGACGACAGGTGGATACAGGCAGACAGGGAAAGCAATAGGCAACGATGAGCTTTTGACTGGCAGCAGCAGAATTATTAAAATGAGTGTTTGCCCAGGGGTTATCTTGCGATTTACAGTAGGTAGCTCAAACTACTTCCCCCTCCTCTGATTCTGAATCAGGCTCACTCCCATTATTCATAGCTTGTATATTTAACCTCCTCCTTCAGTCCCTGACTGAGATGTGCTCGCTTAAGTTTCAGTCCCTGTTTAGGACTTCAGAAGCTGGAATCCTGACCAAGGCTTACCAGGGCCTGTCCTGGCTCCAGATACCTAGTTTGGGTCGTGGTCCAGGCCTTTGTTTGCAGCTGCAGAAGGAGGAGGCTCCAGAGGCAAGATGGGATCCCTGCCCTATGTAGTTTCCTCTGCTGGAGGGAGACAACGAGAGGGCGATGCAGGTGCAGGGCCCAGCCCTGCAGATGTGACCCAACTCAGGTGTTTGTAGAGGTGGTTTGGCTGCCCCGTTCCTTGGGGCTCTGTCCTGACACAGCAGCAGTCTGTAAAATCTGGGGTACGGCCAAACGTTTCTCTTCTCAGCTTCCCTTCTGAGAAAGTCCTTTCTCTCCCTAGAACCCAACGCTTTAAAGCAGTTAAAAGCAACCCCAAGTCTCTACTAATTCCTAGCGACCCCAATGATCAATTTTCAGCCTGATTCACTTTGAGATCTCAGAGATAATCTCCTTCCCTCTCCAAGAGGCCATCACGCAATGCTGGCAGGCACTCAGCTCCTCAACTTCTCTCTACTACCTATTCTGCTGAGGAGGAAGGACACTGTAGGCAGACGCTTTCCTTTCTCAGCGTGTGTAAAAACGTGTTGTTTCTTTTGGTTTCTTATATTTAAAATCTTTACTTTTTTTTTAGTTGGCATAATTCATCATCACTATAATCCACGCTGTTTATTAATACATATCTATACGTATATATATATATATAGCACAAAGCAGGCTCAGGTCTAGCCAAAAAAAAATATTGATATTTTAAAAAGAGCTTCCTTAATATATACAAACCATTTCAACAGATCTCAACCAAAGATTGCACTTTTTGAATAGGGACTATGCTTTTCATCTTTGTGAAATCTGTGTTGATCTCAAATAGTCTTTAATATCAATCTGCAATTTACTTTTTTGAAGTAAAACATAAAATAAATAAACATTTGCCCCATAAGATTAGACAGCTTCATATTGGCTTTAACACTAAATTAGTGTTAGGCTGGTTATATTCAGGGTTTTTCTATTCTCTAAGGATTAAGGCTGTGATTTATTGAATTATACTTGAACTGGACCAGATGTATTATTTATTGAGCTTATATAATCTTGTTAATTTAAGTTTTGGCTTGTAAACAGTTGGAATTTGTTAGTACTTGTTTAATTATGTAGGAACTGTCACCAGTATTAACTGATCTGTGTAACTGATTGCAAAGTGTTTCAATTTGTGTTTCTTAAAAAGAAAGATTTTAATAAAGAGAATTAAAAGCATAAGCAGTGGTGGGCAATTGTCCCAGCAATGACATGCTTCTAGCTTCCCAGGGGATCTATTAAGAACCAAAATGAATAAAAGATAGTTTGGGGGGTAAGATGAAAGCAGGAGGCCAAAATGTTTGCTTTCCAATATAATTACTAGAAGTTGTAATTCTTACCAGGTAGTTCCTGCCACACAGATCATGGGTGACTGCAGTCATCTGGCACTGAAGCTGAAGTGAACACATCTTGGCCTTTCACCCTGTAACTCTTATTAATTGTTACTACTGCTTTTGCCTCTCTAGATCTGTCTTCACTTCCCTTTCTCTCTTTATTTCCAAATGAACTAGGCGAGCTGGCTGTCCCCATTGGCTTTTCTGTCCCTCTCCAGATTGCCTTCTTGTCCTGAGAGCACCCTATAGAATTATTGTCCCCAGCAAAGCTAAGCATCCCCTCCCTACCTTGTCTTCACCTCAAGTCCCTGTTTGTCTGTTTCCCTCCCCTCCCTTGCTCTCCCTTTGCCTTTGCTGATTTTTCCTCTTTCCAGCACACTGCCACTGAACAGCTGGGGGAATGGGTCATGGGCAAAAAGACTGGCACTCGGGTTTTCTGACTCTCCCATTCGTTAAATCAGCACTTCAGTCTCTTTGAAGTAAGTGTTTTGCAGCTGAGGCACACGTGTAATGTATTTTAAGCACAAATGGTTTCAGTTCTTCTGCCCCGGATGTACTGAAACTTTCAAACTCGTGACTTTGATACCATCTCATGACAGCTACAACTCTATCTTGCTCTAAGAATCAGGAAAGCCGATGTCATGTGTTATTTTGGCATCATATATCCCTAACAAAAAAACAGTCTAGATTGTGGAGTTCGAAATGTAATGAGTTTCCCGTCCGGATTTTGTCACGTGCACTTTTCTTGGTGGAAAGGGGAACGCAGGTGTGAACGACAACAAAAGATGAACACCAGCACACACCCAAATACCAGCTCAGCCTTTTGACACAAGGCTGTGACGGGTCTCCCTTTGATATGTGGCCCGTGACCCAGCTGTCCTCCTTGATTAGCAGAGCTGAGGAGGTCAGGGCCATCCGAACATGGGCACCCTCCCAGAAGAAGGGAGCTGGAGCCACGCTGCCCACACAGACACGGGGCCGGGCTGGCGGCAGGCTTGCAGCTGCACTCACCGTGCAGAGGTGGTCTCAGAGAGCTGCAGCCACCTTGCTGGGGCTGGGATGCAGGGGCTGGGATGCTGCCAGGGGCACAGCCTCCCTTCCCCTGCCTTCCATGCCGGTGCAGCCTGGGACTCCGCTGTGTTTGTGCAGGTGGCAGCGAGGGCAGGCTGAAGGAACAGGTTTGCCTTTGCTTGCTCGCCTATCTTCGACTCCGCCAGCCTTTGCTTATCTCTGTCAATACAGTGAGCACTCCCCATCTGTTCGGCGTGTCTGATGCAATGCCGCACCACGAGGCCACGGGAGCGTAAGTATGTATTCCTGGGGTAAAGTACCCCCGCTGTGGAGAAGGCAAGGACTGGGCAAAGCCTGGCTTAATGAACTCCCAGCCCCATGGAAACACGGCTCCCCAGAGGCTGCACTGAAACCAGCAGTGTCCAGCTCTTCCTACCAGTCCCCTTTTATTGATAACAGATGCTCCAGAGGGCCCTGCCTGGGGCCTGGAAGCAGGCAGGGGAGCTGTGAGGCCAGCAGGAGCCACCTGGCATGCTGCAGATGCTCTTTGGGTTCATCTGCACACAATTGCATCTGCCTGCTGCGGGGGGAGATTTCTAATCAGATACCCGTGGTGATTAAAGCCAGTGAGCTCTCACATTGGGCTTACATGGGTTGAACAGTCGTCTGCCAGGAGCAGCATTTAGCTACCTGAAGTAAACTTCTTTTAAACCGAAATGGGAGTGTACATCAATTTTTAATTAACTGGGTCAAATCTTAATGAGTGGGCATGTCCAAAACCCTTTTGTGAACTAGAAAGCTCCATAGGGCAGGCTGAATCCAGCCTGCTAAATGTTTAAATAATTGCCAGGCAGGGCCCTGGCCAATGTTCCTTCAGGTAAGGCAGTGAGCACCAGCAGCGCAGCCCCTGCAAGAGGCAGATTTTCCAGCCTGGTTTCTTCCCAGTGCCTTGGAAATGAGGGATCCTGTTTATAAGCTCTCCTCCCCTTATTTCTGAGCCTTGTTTGAGAACATGCTTATTAGTTCCACCTTCCTCAAACACAGCCTTTGTGTCTTTAAGAGGACACAGGAAGCCTGTTTTGTTTGTGGGTTTCTTCTCTGGCTGGGCTGTTTGCATTGCAGCTGGGTTATCTTTGGCAGATAGCGACGTGTTCTTGGCAGCAAACTTTCACCTTGAGCTCAGGGGGCGTAGCCAGGCAATGTTTTGCACACCTGTGGTGGGAAATTAGGAGAAATTTGCCTGTTTGCATCACTGCTGCGATGCTCAAACCAGTTCCACAGCAGTGCTATTAGTGCGTGCTTCGTAGCGTGCCGGGCCCCAAGAGGTGAGCACTTTATAGGGCACAGGGTGCACGCACATGTGTGTGTGTGTGTGTGTGCGTGTGTGCAAGAGCAAGGCTTGTGCTGCCTCACCTGGACTTTAGCACTGAGCAGTTGGCAATCAGATGTACTTTGCTAACATTACAATAACAAGTCATAACTTTTTGGTGTGTGCCCAAGCTGTTTCTAACCTCCTTATCTGCCCTGTTTGCTGTTACCTGCCCTAACACAGGGACTTTCTGTGCCGGAGAGGGGGCTGGTTTCTGTGCTACCTGAGGTGCCCCAACCAGAAAGTGCAGGGAAAAAAGGCAGACCTTACACAGGCATGCCCACCGCAGGTCTGGCTGAGTGGAAGTGCACTGAGACAGAGAAGAAGAGCAGCCCAGGTCTGTCCTGGTGCTACTGGGGATCAGCATTGCTCCAGCTGGGCTACTCCAGGGCCTATTTCCATCTGAATGAAATTGGGAAAGGTTAATGCAGTCAGGCACAATATGCTAGATATTAGATTGTCAACAGGTCAACAAGACAGCCAGGATGCTGTAAATGATCCCAGAAACCTTCTCTTTCCTTTTCTCTCACAGGTCAAGCCGGGCGGGTGGTAGGGTGCGATGGCGAGGGAAGCTGTAGTACAGCAGAATAGGAAAGAGCCTTTGGCCGTTCCCCCCTGTGCCAGGCCCTGTTGCTGCAGGGGTGGACAAAAACCTGGCAGAAAGAAGTTGGTAGGCCCAATGTTCATGGGTACTTCCCACCGGCAAGCTCTTGTCTCTGTGGCTGCTCATTTGCAGGCTGTGTTAAATGCTGCTCTGCTTTTGTCCTCCTGCAAAAGCAGATGCTGCCTCTCATTCACAAGCTGCCGTTGTTCAGCCATCCGTATGTCTCTTCCCAAACAGCCTCTGCAGACTCTGATCCCAAAAGTAGCAGTGAGAGCCTGGTCGAGTCGCCACCTGGGACTTTAGGTTAAGTAAGTCCCATTTACAGCAGCGTTGGAGGGGAACAGTGCCTAGCAGTGTAAGAAACCACTGGGCTCAACCAACCCAGTAAAATGAGAAAAACAAAACAAAACAAAAACAAAACACAAGAAAGAAAGAAAGAAACAAAAAAAAAAACATGAAACATGAAGTGAAAGAAACCCATCAGAAACCCCATTCGGTCATGTTCTTCCTCAGAGCTGCTCCATCTCTTTGCACTCTGGGCATGTTCACGCCATGGCAAGGAATGACATGCACTCACTTTCATGAGTTACTCCTTGCCAGCCAAGCAAAGTGGGACATGAATTATGCTTGCTTAAAGCACCGTGCATGTGGTCTAAGCAAGTGGCTGTTACCTCAGAAGGAGCAGGCGAGGTGTGTGCACCAGGAGCTGGTGTGGGTCAGCCGGTACAGACTAACCAGCTCTGCTGTGGTATCTTGATTGCTGGTGATTGTGTGAACATGCCTGAGGATGCAGGCAGTACAAAGCAGAGCAGTGCTTATGAGGTTTTTGAAACTCACATCTGCTATTATTTGGTCCTGGAGGCTTTCAGCAAAGACCACCCACTGAAACAAGAAGAACCATTTTCCTGAAATGCAAGGGACCAAGATGTATTCAGTCTCATTCAATGCCCTTCTATGATCTTGTGGAGCCTTTGAATTCCTCTTTACCTACAAGAGGTTTACTGTGGTGCAAAATGAGTTCCTGGAGCAAAAAGACTCCTTTCTGAGGGGATCTGTGCTGTAAGGGCTCCAGGTCCTTGGTCTTTAAAGATTAATGCTCCAATGTGCATTATCACAGGTTGCTAAAATAAACTTTTTCCCACCAGTTTCCTCATGTCAGCATTTCTGGAGTTCCAGCGCTTTGCGGCTGCTGTTATGTAAGGATTTATGAATGGCCACAAAGTTCAAAGGCACACTGGCAACCCCAAGTCCTGAAAAGCCAGCACTCAGCCCAAGCCTTGCCCCATTTCCCAAGAAGAAATTATTTGCCAACTACTTCTTTTCCCAACTTTTTTTTTTTAATTATTATTATTATTAGCTAGTGAACTTTAGGATCTTTATTCACTTCCGCGTTTTGGAGCATTTAAGTCACGCTGGTTTCATATTTTAAAATCTTGCATCCACAACTTTGAGCACAAATTGTTCCATTGAAGCTGCAGTTCCCTTTTTTCAAGGAGCTGGGATTTTACAATACAGTCCCCAAAGGTTAAAAATTGGGATAAAATCACAGGAGTTGCCAGCAACATACAGAGTCTCCTCTGTTGGGGAGAGGAGGCGTTGGACTGCAGCGAGCTGCAGGCATCAGCTCCAGCTCCTATTGTGTTAGTGAGTCAAATAAAAATAACCTCACGGTTACATGCAAGCTCTGCAGACCGAGCTGAGAAGACAAACTCATCTCTTTTTATCTGCAGTGCGTCACCAAAGAGCTCCCTCTGTAAACCTCTGGGTTGATTTCCCCACTCCGGGTCTCTCCCCAGCAGGCCCTGGCACCCCTGGCAGGGTGCACTCAGAGTACAACAAACCCTCCTGGATGCAGGGCAGGACGTGCTGGCCCGGCACTTCTGGGACACGTGGCTGTGGGTGTTCACAAACCAGGCACATTTTGGCCTAAGCGATCCTCCTTTCTCCCCTCTCTTTCCTCTTCACTGCTGCTTTAATTGCAGCTTCGTGCCTCCTTTCACGTAGCCCCCCTCAGCTTGAATCAGATCCCTATTGTCTGTGTTGTCAACACAGCTGCTTAAATCCCTTCCCCCAGATTCTCCTGCCTTCCAGGGAGCTCCTGTCTGCGAGGAGCAGGCACTGTGCTGAGCTGGGGGCTTTTTGTCAGGTCCCGGGCTCAGGGCAGATTCCCATTTGGCCCAGCGTGAGGGCAGAACGGAGCTGAGCTCAGGGAAATAAATCCTCTGCTCCAGCCAAGCCTGATGCTCGCTGCCTGCACGCTGGTGACTTCTGCAGTGCTCCAGCCTGAGACTGACGGGCAAAGCAGAGTGAAGCGAATGATTAGCATTATTAAAAACGCTTTGCAATTATACAGCGTCTTTTCATCTAAAGATTTCAAAGCTTCGCAGCACTCACAAAGTTACTTATTATCCCTGGCATTCAGCAGAGTCAGGAAATGAAGGAAAGCAGCTAAGTGACTCGCCTTAGGTCATGCAGTAAGTCGGCGTCAGAGGTGGGAACTCGGCCCCGAACTGCTGACTCCACTGCTGCTCATGCCCCAGCACGAGGCCACAGCTCTGCCGTGCTGTGCCGGGCCTTCTCCTGGGGGTGCAGAGCTGGGGGAGCCCCCCGAGGGTCAGCACAGCTCAGTCAGGGGGTGTCTGGCTGGGAACAGCACTGCCATGCTCCTCATGAAGGAGCCGCACACCGAGGGGCTGTTGTGGGGTCTGTCATGCTTGGGGCCGCCGGCCGGTTTGTGGTGCAGTCAGCAGCCACAGCCCCTAGTGCAGGCCCTGCAGGGCGAGATGTGGTGTGGTGAACACCACCACCACAGCCCCTCTTGCCAGGATGTTCCCTGGCCAGCCTGTTGGCCATAATAAGGACTTTCCTTTATGGGTGTCTTCTCTGGAGCCACTTCAGGCTGGATGGCCCAGAACGAGCTCTGAAGGAACCAGAGGCGCCCAGAAGCGGTTCTGCTTGTATCAGCACTGCGCTGACTGCAGCAAAGGTGTGACAGCACGGGCTGCCTCCTGACCAGGTGGTCCAAACCTGCTGAGCAGCCAGGATAAACATTCAAGCACCCACCAGGAGATCAGAAATACATTTCCAAAGTGTTCCTCTCCTTGGCTGGCCAAGCTAGCTGTGCTGAGAGGGACGCACCGGGTGCCAAACCCACGTGCCTTGCGGCAACTGAGCTGAAAAAGTCAAGCCCTTGGAGGCTGTCCCTTCTTTAACTTTCCATTCAGTGTCGGGACTTCAGGATAGCATGTCAGCATGGGGGGAACAAGAAGGAGCGATTGAAGCGGGAGAGAGAGAGGAGAAGTGATGAGAGAGAGACAGGTCGGCCTCAGCTGCCAGGGGAAGGGCTTGGCTGAGTCTCCTGGCCCTGCTGAGGTAAAATACCTCTTGGGTGAACTACCACGAAAGCTCACCCACACAGTAACGTTTTTAAGGTTAAAAAAATATTTCTCAAAAGGGCAACAAATCTACTTCTGCTCTTC
The DNA here is from genome assembly GCA_011076525.1 of Nettapus auritus. NCBI lineage: Eukaryota > Metazoa > Chordata > Aves > Anseriformes > Anatidae > Nettapus > Nettapus auritus. The sequence continues at coordinate 26,670,982 of CM021770.1, forward strand.
CATTCTGTTTTGCTGATATTTACCCTGGAAATAACAGAAAAAAAAATCCACTTTTGTCAAGTTGAGGTACTTCAGGCTTTTCAATGACAACCAATATCCTGCTTAAAGTATTACATCCTGCGATCAAGGCAAGCTTGACAGATTTCTAAGGTGTATTTAAACAAATAGCAGTAACTAATCAATATTATCAGCTTTTCTTCTAGGAGCTTGGGGATTTACATGTCTCAGTGTTACTGGGATGAGATTCCAGGACTGGGAATAAAACTCCAGTTAATTAAGCGTAACTTCACTGGGGATAAAACCCAGGCATGGGGAAAAACTTGCAAGCAGATGCTGCAGTTAAATGAATTTCAACCTCAGAAATGGTATTGAGAATAAGCAGTCGTTACAAGGAATCATTTTTAAAAGGTAAAATAACTGATTGGTTATAAAAGCTATGTCTCATAAGTCAGGCAGAGTTTGGTCTTCTAAAGGATATTAATAAAGCATTTTGCCTGGTTTCACATGGTTGAAGAAAACATGGAAGGAGGAAAAAGAGCAGTTATTCTGCAGTGAGAATGGGGTAGAGTTTAATTTATGTTAGGTGTGTGCACAGCCTGAGTTCATATGAACTCTCACTGAGGGTGAGGATGTTAACCACGTGGCTGCAGCTGAGGAGAATGGGATGGGGCTGTGGAAACGTTCACAGCCAGGACAGAAGCAAATCTCAGGGAACCCTCCTGCACTGAAGGCAGAGGAACGGGCTCATCCACATGCCAGAGCTCCTGAAGAACTGGCCCCAGCGTCTTCAGCAGATTCCTCCAGTCAGGGACCGGAGCAAAGCGAGCACACGGCCTGCGTGTATGAAGTGAACCGATCTGGACAAGAACAGGCATGAACCTTTCAGCTTAATGGTATATGAAAAGCTTCAGAGCAAACTGTGAAGGAAAGGATAGGTAAAGAGAGGGAGGTAAATGCCATGAGATTAAATGGGTTTATCAAACCCATTTATCTTTCTTGGGTAAGGTAAGGCATTTGCTTAGTGAGGGAACTGGGGTTGATCTCATCCATCTGGGCTTAAATTACACAGTCCTTATGGTGCAATGTAGAAAGTCCTAAAAAAAAAAAAAAAAAAAAAAGGGAGAAGAGATTTTAGCACAAGGTGTAAATTCAGCAAAGAGCTGCCATGAGAAGAGTGCAAGACTGCCAGGCTAGAGGGAAGTTACTGGGGGGTGTTAAACATCACTCCTGGAGATCTGGCAAAGTGCTCTTGTAAATGAGCTTGGCACAAACCTTGGTGGAGAACTAGTGAAATTGCTGATGACAGAAAATACAAAGCAACCTCAGGACAAAAGAGGCCTGAGGTATTATACAGAAAAAATGTAGTCAGCTACAAGGAGAGAAAGCAGAAAGGGAAGGTTGTAGGCACAGATGACCAAACCCTTTTCTACAAGCAAACTGGCAGCTCACACTTAGATCACAGAATAACTGAGTTGCCAGAGTGGTGGAAATGTGAAGAAAGCAATGCAATCCTAGAATACAACGGGAAAAGCACAGCCCAGGCTGCAGTGAAAGCACAGGTGTACTCAATGAGAGGCTATTTTCCTTGATTTTGCAGTGCAAGAGGATTTCTCTCTGTCAATACATCATGGAAGTATCTCCCAGGAAGGGAAAGGGAAGACCTAGAGGTACTAAAGGCCAGTACCAGTAGATAATAAATGAGCAAAAGGAGTCATCAGACATTTTTAACAGATGGTTGTTACTAGCCATTTGACAATCTGGGAGGAACAGCCTGCCAGTTGCAGTCGTGCATGAAAAATATTAAATTGTTCTGAAGACGGAACTTGGTAAGTTTGTGAGAAGGATTATATCACATGGTGCCTGTGATACGGGACGTGGTAGCCCAGAAGTTCCTGCCAGTCCTATGCACATAGGTAAATATTTTGTAACCCTCTGACAATATAAATATGGAGCATGTGATTATACACACACAGAAAGCGGGCACGTGATTTATTAATCACAAGACCTCAGCTTGTCAAATAATAATTACAAGACAATAACACACCTTGTTGTAATAAGTGGCTCCCTAAGATTTTCTCCCACAGTAAACCAGTAAAGAAAAGACAATTATGCTGAGGTAAGGACAGTATTACATGTTTCTGGTTGTTAGCTTTTAAATGAACTCACTGTCTGGAAGTCTTTACAGGCAAATCAAGGGCTCCTTTTTCTGCACATTTCACAAGTTCAACCCTTTCCTGTAAAGTGTCTTTTCAGAGGCATGATAGTCTTTGTTACGGCAAGAATGAACAGATGACAACTGTAACACAGAGGAAACATGCCTGAAACAGTTTTACAATGCAAACCCAAACGTAGCATGTCTGCCAGGAGGGTGCACTCAGAAACACCAACAGGGATGGGTTTTGTGCACCGTCAGGGTGCACAAGTCACGATACAGACAGGCAAGCTGTGGTTTGGGAAAGTGTTTGTCCAAAGATCTCAGCAAGTGAGTCTTGAGTTTCCACACTCAGACAAACGTCAGCCTGTTCCCCTGCACCTCCCAGAGGTGCCCGTCCCCAGCAGGTGCTGCAGATGCAGGGCAGCCCTGTCCCAGTTCACACATGGGGCGGCAGGAGGATGTTCAAAAGCAAATCTGATTACCGAGCATTAAAGAAGTGAAGGCGTGCTTTAGCATCCTTTCAACCCAGAGCTGACACTGAGTGGTGAGGAATGGGAGTGCTGTGCTTGCAGTTCATTTTACGAAGGCACCTTGAAGCCCGTGCAGAAGACACAAAATAAAAGTGCATTGAAGTCAAAGAAACCAGAAGGCCAAGAGACAGGGAACTGAACAGAGCAGATTGATTTAGCAGATACATTTTTGCTGTCTGCGTTATGGATAGAAATCTATATTTTAAGTGACACTGCAACAGACTAGATTGTGATCAAACAGAGCCACTGAGGTTTCGAGATTGCACATGCTGCCTTTTGAAAACACTCAGAACAGAAAGTAAAACTCCGAGAAATCCGCAGTGGGGAGCGCAAAGAAAATGCCCTGCGATGTGTTTAACCAAAGGCAACCTCTCAGCCTTCTGCTGCTCTCTGTGGTGCAAGAGGGCCGATGGCCAACGCGAGCCACGGCGGGATGAAAAGCAAAGGCCGGCAGCACGCCCACGCGGGTGCGTGTGCTCCGGACCCAGGCTGGGGAAGGGCTGCTCCACGCGTTTTGGGGAACTTCAGCCAATGGTTTCCTCCCCTGGGTGTTATGGGAGGGCTTGGCCAGCGAGCGAGAAAGGGAGGGGAGAGTTTGAAAACAACCCAGCAGGCGCTAAGGGAGGAAGAGAGCTGGGAAGTGACCTGCTCGCCTCTCTTCCAGCACTCTGCTCCAGGTGGAGGGCAGCAGGGGCTCCCAGCGGCTCCCCACGCGGCGTGGCACGGTGTGGCCTGGCACGGCGTGGCACGGTGTGGCACGGCGTGGCGGAGCTCCTGGCACAGGTAACCTCGCGTGGCAGCTGCGGGCTGCCCACAGATGCTCAGAAGGGCTTTTTTGTTCTTTTTTTTTTTTTCCTAAGAAAAACTGGTTTTGGTCTGGGTTTCGATGGGGATTTGGGAGATGGGGGATGGAGGCAGGGAGGAAGCAAGCAGCTCTCTGCAGCTCAGAGATTCATATGTGATTGGCTCTGTCTGTTCAATATTAAGGTTTTGAGGCTAGGAAGGCAAAATGGTGATATCTTTTAGTAGGCTGGTAGATAACAGTGGGAAAATACAAATAATCTTGCATGCACATCAGTCCTTTTTCGTGTCAGTGTCTTAGAAATCATAAAGTATGGACAGTCAAATCTAGACGAGATTTTCAGTGGTTGATAACCGGGCTGCTAATAGTGACATGCAGCAGAAGAAAGGAAAACCACATTGTTTTCTTGTCTGGAGGTGTGCTGGTTGGTTCAGGAGCGTTCATCTTCTTTTGCTTTAATCACCCTGCTTTTGGGCCTCTTGGAAGTGACCCTGTCCAAAATTTAACCAGAAAAATCCTCTGCTAAATTTTCTGCAATGCTTTACACCAGGTAGTAGCATTTGCCATGGTGCACTGATGTGTTTTGTGGCACCTTCTTGTCACTGTCTCGGAATGCTTTCTCTGCCATCTCCTTTCTCCTCACACTGCACAATCTCTTTCAAGTTCCTCTCCTGTCTTGCTGCAGGGAAGGCTGAATTCCCTGATCTTTGCTAATGGATAGAAATTATTTTCCAAATTTCAGAGCTGTAGTGGTATGTGCTGCTCGGTTAGGGTGAAAGAGCAAACTGGAAATTATTTTTTTGATTGATGGGGGGAACGACATCGTTTGAGGCTGCTTATGAAAAAAGCCTTGTGTGAGCATGTGAAACTGTCCTGACTTGAAAATGCCTGGAAAAAATGCCTGGAACCCAGAGTCTTCAGGAATGAGAAAGATTTTCTTCCTGTCATTTGCCCGACGGGAGCAGCGTTTATCACTAGAAACACAGCAATCACGCCGCACGCTCTTTTACCAGATCACTGTTGTTTTGATTCTTAACCCAACTTCTGATGATTCATGTGGAGCTGGGCCAGCAAGTGAATTCAGAGCCTCTTACACAAGGGAAGCCTGGCTTTTAACTCACTCAAAACCACACCGATTTCGAGCAGAATTCCGCTGGAATAGTATGTAACAACCCCGTAAAACTCAGCTCATAGGGCATTTACGTAAAAACAGTGTAAAAACCAGCTCATAGGGCACGGACTGAGGGGGATTCTCTGTGGAGGCTGAAAAACCTACAGGGCAGAGACCCCTCAGCGGGGCCGTGTGTGGGTCTGGGGGGACAGGCTGTGTCCACGTAAAACCTGCACTTAAGGCAGGAAGGGGGCTGGGTGAGGGTGTAGGTGTGTAGGACTGTAGGTGTGTAGGGGCGTAGGACTGTAGGGTGTAGGACTCTAGGGGTGTAGGTACAGGCCGCACCGCCCTAATGGTTCCGTCCCGCTCCCCCCGCCCCTCGTGGTTTCGCCCCCCTCCTCTCCCTTTGCCCAGCGGGCCGAGCCCCCCCCACCTCCCCAGCCAGCCCCGCTCGCTGATTGGCCGAGGCGGCGGGCGGGAGCCAGCCAATCGGCGGCGCCGCTCGCGGCCGTGTCGCTGGGGGGAAGAAAACCAAAACAAGCGGGGCCGGGGGGCGGGGCTCGGCCGAGCGGAGCCGAGCGGGGCCGAAGGGAACCGAGGGGAGCCGAAGGGAGCCGAAGGGAGCCGAAGGGAGCCCCGCCCCTAACGGTCCCGCTCGGGGCTGAGGGCTGAGGGGCGGCGCCCGGCCCGGCGGGCCCTGGGGGCTCCCCTGAGGTGAGCGCCGTGCGGTGCCGCCTTGTGCTGCCCTGCGTGGGGCATTTCAGCCAGGGCTCCGTCACGGAAACGTATTACCCCCCCCTAAAACCTAGAGCTCGGTTATAAATGATGTCTGTTTCTTAATTGGTGCTAAATATGGGGTTTTTGTCTGTTTCTTTTTTTTTTTTTTTTCCGAAGAGGTGCCCCAGCTGATGGGACGTGCCGCTGGGAGGCGGTTTGTGTAGAGCCATTGCCCCGGGACCCACACAGGAGAGCTGGTGGCCAACAGCACCTGGGAACGCTGGGGAGCTGCTGGATGACTGCTTGAGGTAACTCGGAGAAACGCTGGCTTAAAGGATTAAGCAAACGGGTCTGAATTAAAGAAATGTTAAACAAAATGCTATGGTCTGAGTTTGCGGGTAGACCTGTGTGGTGCCAGGAGTTGGACTCGATGATCCTTATGGGTCCCTTCCAGCTCGGGATGCTCGGGATGTTCCACCATTAAAAATGGTGTGGGGACAGGGAGGACTGTGCATCACATTAAATTGTTAATTCTTGGGGTAGCAGTTAGGAAATGACAAGGTCATGGTAGTTTGATGCCGTGCCCTAAGCCTTCAGTTCGTTTACTGTCAGCGCTCTGTGATGAATTGCTTGCAGTTGGTAGGTCTGCGGTAGGAAAGTGGGCAAAAGAGGGGAAAGCAAGGGAAGAAGAAAAGCGGAAGGGAGCGATGCCGTTTGGTGTCACAATCTTGCCACTCAACGGTAAGCTGTTCTCAGGGCAGCAGCAGATGAGAAAGGGAAAGAAGAGCCACGGTATTCTCGTGGGACAGACACATACCGGTAATAGTCGCAGCGCTACAAAGTGACCTGTGAGAATCTCGCAGGTTAAAAAGTGTATGGGGAGTTGTGAGGCTGCTTTAGTTTGGTGTACGTAAAGGGAAGATGGATGAGCTGTGACCTGTGGTGGTTTGTGGAATAGCAGCTGCTAGGAAAAGAGGGTAACAAAAAAAGTGAAATGTGCAAACTTAGCCCTTGCTGATTGGCACAGCAACATACGAAAGTTTGACAGTTGTACATAAACACGTACATTAAAATATAAAGACCTGTGTCCTTGAGGGGAGGAACAAAAAATGCCTTGTTTTTTAAGGATTTGTCTGAGCTTGATAAAGTGGTACCATTTTATCAGTATAGTTCAACCTGAAGAACATTTCTGTTGTGGATGCAGTTATTACATTGATATTGCATGCTTGTGTAGATAACTGCTCTGCAGAAGTGGACGGTCCTAGGTTGATAGAGGTGACTTATCAACTTATAAAGCTTCATACAGAGGGCTTTTACCCTTAGCATAACGGTTTTTGTCCTGGTTCCTCCTATATAAGCAGCAGAACTGACAGCTGCTGAGACATAAAGGCTTAGATAGATGTGTTTAGGGGTGGTGCTGTCTCATGTTGCATCTTCTACCTCCTCAGGAATTTTTCAGTGGCTACTGGTAGTTAGGTACAACTTAAACATACTTTGTGAGTGAAGCCTTTACAGCTCTGTACTCCTTTTGGATTTAGTCTAGTGCTTTTCTTCACCTAGGCTTCTCCTTTTCCGTTTAGGCCCTGAAGGGAAAGTGTTGAGACTTTACATTTCACAGTCGGTTCTGTTAAGCAGCTATGGAAATAGAAAAGCAGCACGTTTATGTTAACACAACAGGTAAGTAATACATTCAGTACCTTTTACTTATATTTGCTTAGCTGACCTGAAGTGTTCTCTGTTGTAAATCATATTGCCTGTTAATTTTTAACACTGCTACTTTTAGAAAAAAAATCACATATTTACAGAATGTGTGTTGAAGTTTTTTTTAAAAGGGTATTTCTTTCAAGTATCTATTACACTATCCTGCTTGATGATGAAAATAATAATGAATATAACATTTCTCCCCTAAGTTAGTAAATAGCGACTTTCGACTCTGTCATCTGATTTTTCAGTAGTGCAGGTGTGAAACTGCCTTGAAATTGACAGCTTGGTCCATATCGCAAGCACATTTCATCATGCTTAGTCAAATGAATGCAGTTTCATGTTGTTTTATGTGCCTTCCAGAGGTTGTGATGATCTGCACCAACCTTCTTAGGTCAATTCGTTTCTGTAGGTTTTGTATTTCTTTTCTGAAAAAAAATTATGTATATGTTATAGATGGTATGTAGCGCAGTTGAAGTGGCAGCATTCTCCATATGAACTCTTACCTTAAGCCAGAATTAGTTCGCTGCAGAAGATGCATTGCTTCTCAGCATTTTAGAATGACATTTGGATAATAGATGGGAGGCTGCGAGATAGCTAAATTGACGTAATTTGGTCAAATGAAACTTGTAGCCAGGTAAGTATTTGCTGAACGTTCTTTTTGTCTAGTGGTAGTGCCATAAAAGCACAGGTTTCAACTACGCCTGCTAGGCTTAATAGCACGTTAATTAGATCAATGTGGATAACTTTTTAAGTTATGGTAAGCAAAGCCTTAAAGTGTACAGGATGCTGTTCCTGCTTGTATGTGTGATGTAAAAACGAGACGTTGAAAAGATCCACATCATTTTTTGTGTGCTTCTAATGAAAGAGTTTTATTTTCTAAAATTATTCAAAGCTAGCTTAACTTTATTGTTTTTCAACCTAACCAGGTGACCAATAGTGGAGGGCCAGTAGCTCACAGTATTGTGGAGAAAGAGGCCACAAATGGGACTTATGAGGTGTTACATAAAAATTAAAAAAATGTAGTAAGAAATCAGTAATGCAGTATGAAATGCTGAGTCTTGTTGGACGTTTCCTGTGGATGATTAAATTTAGACTTGAACCTGAGACTGGGACTGTGTAGAGGCTACGCTGTAGTGTCCCCCCTCTTTCCTTAGTAGCCAAAGTCATGATTGACTTGTGTTAACTACTTGTTGACCATTTTCTTGGAAAAGAGGGAGAAATAAGTGGTCATTGAAGAGTGTAGATCCTGTATAGCCTGGTTGCAGGTCTGGAGAAATTCATGGGAGACCGGGCACGGTGCAGAATCTTAATTCAGTTACCTGAGATGAGCTGGTTCTGCTGACGAGGTCTCCCTGGGGAAGAGAAGGAAGGAAACCTGCTCAGTGTTGCTTTTTTGCCCTCTGCTAGCTTTATGCAAATCTTTCATTGTGGTATTAAAATATGAGAAAGCTGAGAACGCTTGTTGTGGGAATTCTTTCTGTACGTAATGGATGCTTTTCTTTTTTTAGCTTGCTGCAAGCATAAAGGGAATGCTTTTGTGGGAGTAATGAGTGGAAAGATGAAGCTTAGATGGGAATGACTGCATTATTGTTCAGCTATAGCATTCACATCTGCGAGCGCTAATATCTAAACGTTGCTTCTTTGATCATGAAGGAGGCAGTTGCATCAGGATTTCTTCATTTTGTAGTGCAGTATCCTCTTTGATATGAGTAAATACTTTGAGGTTGGAAATATTTTATTAGTGCACTTGGCTTTCAAAACATTTTCATGAGCTTGTTTTGAATTGGAAACAAATCCTGTTCTGAGAACTATTGCCAAATGAATGTTTTTAATTAGATTGTATTGGAGCGGTAAAGTAATATATTTGGCTGAGTTCAAATAGAAGCTTAAAATATTCTTCATGTTCTGGGGTTAGGGCTGCGAGCTTTTCCGTAAAGCAGGTTTGGCACAGCTGGAAAAGCAGCTTCTTCTGTGGGCCTCACCAGTGTGCATCCTGGGGTTGGGGCTATAGCTTGTGGCTGCGAGCCTGCAAGAAAAGAAGGAAGAAGAGGGGGAAGAAGAAATGACAGGGGCTTTTGCAGTACGTAAAACATTCTGCTGAACCAGAGAGTGGGGGAGAGCCTAAGTCTGTGTAATACAAGACTTTAATGCATGTTTAAAATTTGTATCTTTTAATGCATGTTTAAAATTTGTATCTAACTTCAGAAAAATGCGGAATTCAGTGAAATTATTGCACCTCTCAGTGCTCTGAGATATTTTTGGATCCTTAAGCTGTGAGAGGGCTTTTTTCATTGTGCAGAGGGTGTTTTAAAAGGAAACAGGGCTAGTTACCTGTTACATCTGACTGTACCAGGAAAAAAACATGGTAATTTTTAGAAAAGGCCTTGACCTACCCCACAGTAAGGGCAATCCCTAAAGAAGAGAGATCACACTGTTTCAGAATACTTTATTCTGAGTTTTTGTTACCAACCTCTCCAACGTTTGTATCGAACTGCACTTTTTTCATACCTTTAAAAGCAGAAATCAGTGATCTCATTCTCCTATTAAGTGTAAATCATGGGTTTTTCCAGCTGGTGAGCTCTGTTTGAAATTCCTTGAATGAGAGAGTGTTGCTTGATGATGTAGGAAATTAACTTCACTCGGGCGATTATTCTGTTAACGTTGCTGAGTTCTTACAGAATTCCCTGCACTGGCAGTTCTGTTTGTTTCCAAGTCAGGCGAGGAGTGGGTGGGGTGATAACCGGGCACCTGGATCTTCTGCGCTAAGGAGTTCTGATAGATTGTTTAACGAGGGTGGAGCGCTTTGCGGTTTACCTGTTTATAAATGGTTTATTCCTGTGCTGCCTGTCTCTTGACATATGCTCTGTTTAGATTGTGGATGGTACGGGGAGGGGCATAAGGAACTCCCTATTGCTGTGATGTGTGTAGATATTGAAATAAAACGCCACCGTTTGCCTGTTGAATATGAGTGCCATTAAATGCTGTAGTCCTTTTTAAATGCAACGTTTTGGTATTTTAACATAAAACAATTTAAAACGGTAACAAAATTTCCACTTTGCCTCCTTTTTAAGAACCTGAGAATCTAAGTGATGCTCCGTTTTCCGGTGATGAAGAAAATGGTGGGTCTGACGAACGAAAGGCTGAAATCAACGGAAATTGGATCCCTGCAACTTCAATTACTGAAGCCAAAATAAACGCTAAAGCCAAGAGACGGTTGAGGAAAAATTCTTCTAGAGATTCTGGGCGAGGAGATTCTGTCAGCGAGAACGGAGAGACACAGAAGACGGGAGTTGTCATACCAACGAGCCCAAAGGGGAAACTCCTGGACAGGCGGTCCCGGTCCGGAAAGGGAAGGGGTCTGCCAAAGAAAGGTTGGTGTAGCTTGGTGAAGGCAGCGCTGTGATGACGACTCTGTCGAGAGCACAGGGATTTTGTTGTCATTGAGAACCACACTCAAGGCCCACGGTCTGCAGGCGTTTGCTTTTTTAGTTAGCAGGTGGCAGTAGGAGCTAATAGCAGGTGGAATCTTACCTCAAAAATTTGAGTAACATTAAGAAACGTGGGTCTTCGAGTTAGGTATCTTTTAATAGTAAAACGAATACAAGTTTGAACTATTTGGAGTTGAGGTGGTTCACAGGTTTGTGGAAAAAAAAAGCATAGTTTTTTCAAACTTCAGTAATTGTTACAGTTTCATTCTCCTACTACCTTACTGGAAAGTAACAAAAAGAGGAGTTGGTGAGGTGGGAACATGTCAGAGAGACACTTCTGCCCTTTTCAGCAAATGTGGCTGGAGTCAGGAGGTGGCCACGAGCACAAGTGGAGTTAAAGAACGTTGGGTTGAACTGAAATTACTGCACGTGAGCTGGCTGTCCTTCTTGCTGTGTTGCTTACTGTCCCCTGTTTCGCCAGGTGGAGCAGGTGGTAAAGGAGTTTGGGGAACACCAGGTCAAGTGTATGATGTGGAAGAAGTGGATATTAAGGATCCTAATTATGATGATGACCAGGTAGGGCAAATAATTTCCTTGCACAGCGCTTGGTTTGATTTCCTTTATTAATTACAATTGCTGTGATGCTTATATTAATGAAAGTTTAACCTCACAAGTGATGCAGGTGTTGGACTGGCTGTACTAAATGCTCATTTTTATATTCAGTAATGGATTATTGGCCAGCTAAAGGTGTCTGATGTGGAAGTGTGGCAGTGTTACACTTCAGATCATACACCTAAGCCTTCCTTCTCTGTCTGACTAGGCAGCCTGGTTTTCCCAGGTGTGTTCTTTCCTTGCTTGTTCCCATGGAGGTGAGTGTTGCAAGGTGGCTTTCAATTGCAAGCAAGCAGCATGTTAAAAATACCACACAGATTTTTAAGTTGGGAGTTTAGTCCATGACAGTATCCATCGGGGATTTTAATCTTCCTTACATTCCTCTTCCCTATATTCCCAACATACCCATTTCTTGTATCTGCTTGGGATTTGTTTAGGACATGTTGTGGAACATTGTGCCTTACAGCCACGTAAGGGGAGAAAAATGGAAAGCTCATTGGGCAAATAGTGCTGTATCAGGTTAAATCGCCGAGGAAGAGAAACACAGGTTACAGACAGGGATCACTGAGCTCTCTGTGATGAATACATTTGTGAGACCATAAGTAAGGTGTGCAGAACATCCCCAGCCTGATGGAGGAGTCCTTTGAGCAGAGGTTGCTGCTTATACCCATAGCTGCTGAGATGATGCTATCTCGGTACGACAGAACCTGCCTTCAGAATCATCTTTTCCTGCAATTCAACACTGACGCTAGCAGACATGGCTATTGAAGATGAACCTGATGATTTCATAAAATGAAGTTTCATGAAGAATTAATGTTCCAAGAAATACCTCTATGCTTAGCTTTTCATAAGCATAGTCTGATGCGATAGAAAAATAGGCTTTTGGTCTTCGGCTGGAATTCTTGACGATGGAAAACTTCCTTCTAAAAAATATTAGTTGGAAGCTTCTGGTTTTTAACATTGCTTTGATTCCTAGTATAGCTCTGAGTATTACTTCTGTAGTCTGTGAGGAATTGAACTGCGGTGGGGAGATCTGGCAGGGCTGGAACTCTTCAGGACCAGGTTATACAGGAGGAGGCTGCTGTGTGATTCCTTTTTCTCTTTAGGGAATGTCTTCACTCACAAATGTTCTGAAAATGCCTTTCTCCGTCGTGCTATCACCTGTCTGATCACAGAGTCCCTCCAGGGAAGAGGGAAAACAGGCAGGCTTGTTGTTGTGCTGTCAGGGACAGAAGTGCCATTGCAGGGAAGGCTGCTCGAAGTTAAATCTTCTGTTGCAGCACAGATGGCTGGGCTTTAACAGGAGCTTCTGTCACCCTCCCTTGAGTACACAGGTACTTGATCTCTGTGTTCGTATGGTGTCAGCAGAAATCCAGTGACACAGTTTGAACTATTTTCTGTCATTGAACAGTAAATTCACAATATTCAAAAACGTGACATTTAGCCAGCCTTGTCCACACTTAAACTTAATCAGACATAATCTGACGTTTTCTGAATATTTACTACCAAGACTAAAGCATTAGGGATGTAGAAGGTGTTTTTTGATGCTATTAATGCTGCCTAAGATTTAAGAAGTGACTACTGTTTACAAAGGGGTTTATGCTTTTGTTTCCTTTTGAAATAGGAGAACTGTGTCTACGAAACAGTAGTTCTACCTCTGGATGAAAGAGCATTTGAAAAAACTCTAACGCCAATCATACAGGAGTATTTTGAACACGGAGATACTAACGAGGTTTCGGTATGTCACATGCCTTTATTTACTTCAGGGGGCAAACCTGTAGTGCACAAGGGAATCCAACTGCCAGCTGGAAATGGGCGTTGGCAAGAAATGTGCAGTAAAAATAGCTAAGCAGTTATATTCCTTACATAAGCAGAAGCGTATGCGTACGTGTGTATACATATTTGTTTATAATATATATTTAAATGATGAAATGTTAATCTGGTTTGTTTTTCAAATCTTATTCAGGAGATGCTGAAGGATTTAAACCTCGGTGAAATGAAATACAGCGTGCCGGTGCTGGCTGTTTCCTTGGCGCTAGAGGGGAAGGCTAGTCACAGGGAAATGACATCCAAGCTTATCTCCGACCTTTGCGGGACGGTAGTAAGCAAAACCGATGTGGAAAAATCATTTGACAAACTGCTTAAAGATCTACCTGAGTTGGTGCTGGATTCTCCCAGGGCACCCCAGGTACATTTATATATTTTTGTGGTAGAAGTCAAAACCTTTTCCTTCTAAATTATGGCTAAAATTGATCAAGCAAATTGAAACAAGGCTCTGAAAACCAGCTATAGATTATCCTGTTGGATGTAATCCCCTATCCAGTTTCCCAGGCTGTGTTTTCTGCTTTGAGCTGTCTCGTTTAAATAAAATCTGAAAACCAAATGTGTTATAGCTTTCTACTTAAACTGTTTTGAAATTCAAGGTTTATTTAAAAAATGCTTCTGTTTTTTTATAGTTGGTGGGCCAGTTTATTGCTAGAGCTGTTGGAGATGGGATTTTAAGCAGTACTTACATAGATGGCTACAAAGGCACTGTGGATTGCATCCAAGCTCGGTAAGTTTCTTGCTTTCTAGAGCAACAGTCTTTTCTATTCCAAATGCCTAAGAAGGAAATCGGGAACATGAGGCTTCAGGATGAACCGTGTGGTTCTGTAATTGCTCTTCTAATTTCAAACTATCAAAAACCCACATATGCAACAACAAAATCCAGAATTGCTGAGGTCAGAGGAGAAATACTGAAAGTGCCATACAAATATATTTGATACACTGGAGTTCTACTTGTCAGGGTTGTTGTCTGGCTGATGTTTTGGGGGGGATAACCTGAGCTGAAACAAGAAGCGGTTTATAGAAGTTTGTCTTCTATAGAGAAAAAGCTTTAATGTGACGAAGGACTAATAGCATCAGGACAGCTGCTGTAAATACGTTGTGAAATACACGAGATCGAGTGTTTTGCCTGGTCTTAAGTTTGTGTAGTGTTTTCCTAGACTTCCCCTGTAATGTTTCATTCATCAATAACTAGAGTTGTTGTCGGTTTCAGGGTGAGAAGTTTGAAGGAGCAATCTCTGAGCAAAGAGGAGCATTTGAATAACTAGGCATGCATTTTTAATTTTTTCCCTATAAGTGGCTTTCAGGCTTGCTACTGAGATGCTGAACTCGTACACCTTGTAATGGTGCTTAACTGGATCTGAGACATCTTTTTTTTTTTTTTTTCCACTGTGTTTTCTCAAAGAACCAACAAACTTCCCTAGTTCAGGACATCTCTTTGCACCTACGTATCTGCCTTCTGAAGTGCTGTCTTGGCTTAAATTCCAAAGATTTCACCATTCTTTAGATAAAACATTTCGGTACAAAAGCCACTTTTCAGCACGGAAGCAACTGAAGCCTCTTGAGATACACGTTAACCTGCATTTTTGGGGGAGCCCAGATACAATTCCTCTCTACAAAAGAAACTCTTTAAGTTCTTTCCTATGACACTGTTTCAGGTTCTGCATTGATGACACAGGCCTACTGCCGTTGCAGGATAGTTCCGTGTCCAGAGCATGGCATAACCCAAAGTGTAAGGGTGGCAGAGAGAGCACAGGAAGGGTTCTCTTGCTGGCTTCTTATCGAGAAGGCCGCATGGAGTTCCTAAACCTGACCTTTTCCCAGAGATAGGATCACTTTGGGCAGAGAATGGCAGGGGGTGAGGGTGTAGATGCTGCAGATGTCTTTTAGAAATTATGAAACTTTACTGAAATTTGAATTTCTCTTTCTAGAGCGGCTCTGGACCGAGCTACTGTGTTGCTGAGTGTGACAAAGGGTGGAAAGCGTATAGACAACGTGTGGGGGTCAGGAGGTGGCCAGCAGTCTGTGAAACACCTTGTTAAAGAGGTAACTCATCTCTACAAAACTTCTCTCCAGAGTTAACTGTCTAAGCTTACGTTGTTTGGGATGGAGCAAAGACATGCATATATCCCATAGCAGAATGATGTCTCGAGTGTTGTCTTTTATTTTTTATACAAAGTAGGTTTTAAAAACTGATGTAGATCATTTTGTGGATGGAAGTGGATGTCCGTAGTGATCAGTGGTGGGAACAGACCAGTTAATATTCTTGCTTTTGCAAGATTACACCTATTCTTACTTGAAGCAAAATTTTAAGCACTTCCCTTTTAGGAGTTTGCAGCACAAAATGGTGAAGTAATAGAGGAGCCAACATGAAACTGGCTAAACTAAACTATCCCTTTGGCATCAGCGATTAAAAGCACAGTAATAACCAAAAAAAAAAGGGAGGAGGCAGAAACAGGGAAGCTTGGTGGTCCCTGCTGTGAAGCAGGGAGGTTTAAAGGAAACAATCACATTGCAATTTCTAGGTTGTGAGCGTAGCAGATGACAGGAGCTCAGGGGAGAAGATAAATTTACATAGGTATTTTACAAAACAATGTGCTTGCATATCTGTATTACACCAAGGGCATGTATTTGGCTTACATTGTGTTTCAGGTCTCAATTTAATTACGTTTATAAAAACAGTAGCTGCAAGTTTCAGGAACTAACTTGTTGCCAGGTTGATTACAGAGCATGAAAAAACAGATCATCATCGAAACTGTTGACAGATTTTAAATCTTGTTCCTAATTAGTGTTGTTTTTGTTTTGTTTTAAAATTCAATAGATTGATATGCTGCTGAAAGAGTACTTGCTTTCCGGAGATGTACTGGAAGCTGAACGTTGCCTTCAGGAACTGGAAGTACCCCATTTTCACCATGAACTTGTGTATGAAGTAAGGAGAAATCCGTCCCTTTGAGGACTGCCAGTAAAGCCAGCAGATTTTGTTTTGATGTGGGCATGCATGTAACGTAACCGGAATTTGAAGCTGAGGTTGCAAGTTCTGCTGTCATTTAAATTACTAAATTATTTCATGTAAAGCTAATGGTTTACGTGCTCATTTGTGTGTATGTTGTGCAACAAGTAAGTTGCTGGTCCCTCTGGGAAGACCCAGAGTTAAATTTTGTTTGTTGTGTTCCGATTATTACAGATCTCTGAAAAATAAGAGGTCGGCTTATTTTCTGCTGAGGAATAGCAGCACAAAGCCATAGTTTGTATTGGTGTTGATTTAATTGTGTGCTACAGCAGACTTTAGACATCTGAGGGTTCCGATGTGTGTTCCCTACTTCTGTTAAGTTATGAAGTTTTCTCTTTAGGGTGGAATTTACATCTTACTTACTTACTTACATCTTACTACAACTGTTTACATCTGTAAACAGTTTTGAGATGTTTTAGAACCAGACTGTGTGGAAGAAAGATATTTGTTCGATGTGGAAGGTGACTGTTCGGAATTGTACTTACCTGCCAAATGGAAACGGCTGTTTACCAGTAAGGCCAAACGCCCACAAACTGCAACATTTACTTTTCAATAAATTGACGCCTTTTAGAAGATCCTTTTAGGATAGGAAAACAGATACCTCTTGGTTGACGGGGTTTGTGGAGACCGGTAAATTATAAAGTTGTAAATTTTCCTCTGAAGTCCTAGATACAGAAATCACAGATACAAAATTCATCTGTGCCGCAGCAACCAGATGGGTACGGTCATGTACCTCTCAAACCAGGAAATACTCTTCACTCTGTCTAGTCCTTTGGTTTTTTTTTTTTTTTCATACTTTTTATCTTTATGCAAATAACTTTTCATCAGTCTTTCTTTTCAAATAATAATGTACTGAAATTGTGCCTGCTTGTAACACATGGACTCGTCTCCCCAGAAAACGCCCAGTAACGCGTTCGCTGCATTTTGCACTTCGGGTGCTTACACGCGTACTTGAAGCACTATTTTCTTTACTTAAAATGCTTACATGATGTGTTTTAGGCAGTTGTGATGGTTTTGGAGTCAACTGGAGAAAAGACCTTTAAAATGATGCTGGATTTGTTGAAATCTCTCTGGAGATCTTCTGTCATCACCGTGGACCAAATGAAAAGAGTAAGTGTGGCATTTACAGAATACCGGGTAAGGTCTTGAAGAACTCGCTTAGTTTTCACCTGCTTTTCAGAAGTATCTAGAGTCTACTTCGGACTGCTGCCTTTTTTCCTCCCCTGCCTCCACGGTCTCTCTGTCCCATACAGATAACGCCACTGTCTCATACAGACAATGTCATTTTCCTCATACATATTTCTCAGGTATTGGAGGGAGTACAAGGCAGTTCTGAGCAGTTCTCTGTACAGCTGTGGGGGACGGAATATCTGAATCTTCACTCAAAGATTTTCAACTGATTTTATGCAATTAAATGATAAAAAAAGTAATCATTTAGCATGCTGTAATATAGCTACACGTTTTTAAAATTACTTTTCTTATCCAGTATACTTCACAATCAAGTATATTTTCTTCCTTCTGTTACTACCCCTGCAAAAGCAGCCTGGCTATCACAGAAATCCAGATATACAGAACGTGTGGCTTCTTAAGAAGCTTAGAAATGCAGCTTGTGTATTTATATAGATGGGTAGTTACATAATATCGTGGTATCGGTTGGTATTATGCCTTGCTTTGCCGCTAATTTGCAGGTGCTCTGCTTTCAGTTTGTTGAAACTGTCTGAAGTATACATGACGTTACATAAAAATCATCCTCTGAGTGCAAAAGGACGATTCAAAAAGATGTAATCATGGAATAACCAGATTGTTTGTGTTCTTACACCGCAGGGCTACGAACGAGTTTACTCTGAAATCCCCGACATTAACCTGGATGTGCCACACTCCTATTCTGTGCTGGAGCGGTTTGTAGAGGAATGCTTTCAGGCTGGAATCATCTCCAAACCACTGCGAGACCTCTGTCCTTCAAGGTACGTGTTTTACTAGAGATAGTGCTTTTTGTCGCCACTGCAGGTAGAAAGCTGGATCCTCATGACCCAGGTATTAGAGAGTGGAACCCGAAACTAGGAAAGATGGAAGAAAGAAGAGGGTTGGACTGGGAAACCATTTATTAAAAAGCTGCACTAATGTGAAACCTTTTACGTGGAGGCTGGGATAAGTATTTGAGCAAAGCAGGCCCCTGTTGAACCCCAGGCAACGTGCCGGTCCGCTCTGCAGAGGACAAAGGCCCGCCTCTCCTCTCAGCTTAGCCGATTTCCTGGGCAGACATCAGTGCATCACTGAGACGCACGAGTCAGATGTCACAACGATCCATGCAGGCAAAGCTGGAAGAAAAAGAAAAGCCCGAAAAATAGTTTAAACACGCTAAAGAGCATTAACAGAGTTCGAGGATTAGACAACCAATTTTTTGTCCAAAAGGAACCGGGATATTTATGTGGAGTAAGCCCCACGTACCTGATCCTTTGCTATCTGCCCATCACGGGCTTTGTAAGGTGCTTTTTGTTTTGCTAGTGTTTGAAGTGCAGGTTGTCAGTGTTCGTTTCTCTCCTTACCGGTCAGTTTCGTTTCCTGTGGGAAATGTGTGTAAAAATTTCAATCTGATGTTAAAACCATGATTCACAATTCTACACGTTGGGAATGTTGCTTGTTAGATCTTTTCCAGTCTCGGTGTTTCGTTAGGCTTCTTAAAGCATCTTGACAGCTTGCAAAAAATCAGGTCTTGAAGGTTTACAGACTTTTCTGAAAGCAGCCTCCACATGTGGACTTCAGGCTTAATACCGAGTTAGTCTGTATCCTGATACCAACTGTTTTGTGGGCTTGGGGAGTAGGAGGGCTGAAAGTCATCGCTGCGGCAAAAGCTTGATTATACTTCAATTCTCATGAATACGCTGAGAGGATTTTTGGCTTACGTACTACAATTTTGGGTAGAAAAATGCCAATTCTAGGCTTTCAAGCCAGCATCTTTTGCAAGTGCGAATTACAAAAATAAATATAAAAAGGTAAGCAAAGCAGAAAGTACTTGACAATGCAAATTTTGAAAAGCTTCCTAGAAATGAACGGAGACGTAAGGTGCAGATGAATTTTCAGCAGTTGAAGGGTGATCGTCAGCTTTATCTTGCTGCCTCTTTTACACCTTCTATTTGACTCCCAAGATCAAGAGAAGATTCTTCAGAGTGATAGATGAGAAAAAGAAATTACGCTCCTGTAAACTTCCTGAAAATACACTTTGTACTTTCTTACAGGGGCAGGAAGCGCTTTGTGAGCGAAGGAGACGGAGGCCGGCTTAAACTAGAAAGCTACTGAATGTGGGAACTGACTCCTGAAGTTTAAAGGGAAGAGAGATGGATATCTATATATATACAGACACGCATGCTTTTGGTGTGGATGTATATATGTATGCACGTATGTTGTATGCCAGAATTCTAAGAGTTGCTTAGCACAGTTCATATTTTTTTAAAAACACATCTTTTGGGTACAAATCATTTTTTTTAAAAATAGTTTTATAAATTTCAGAAAGAAACTTGTTTTTTTTTTGGGGCATATAGTAGAACAACTGGCCACTCCGCCGTGGTGGTGCCTTCAAATAAGCTACCTTTTTATACGTGCCATGCGTTTCTGACCTAATCATTCCATGTTCGCATCGATGTCTGACCGCCGCTCTTTCTTTCAAGGACAGTGTCTTCGTCATGAAATCACTGGTTTGTACAAAGCTTTATAGGAGGGTCAAGTTAAGCTGCTGTGATCCCATTTTCATTGCTGCTGAAGAAATACTGTGCTTTGGGAGAAAAATATAGCTATTTCTTTGGTGTAAAGAGCCTGAGAAAACGGAGCTGGGTCATGGGACAAATTCACCTGTTCTGGGGCAAAACGCAGGTCGGTTTTAGATGTTCCAGCCACCACGTACCAAACCAGCTGATGTTTTTTTTTCTATGTAACTGGAAAGTGAAAAGTTCTGGTAAAAACATATTAAAAATATTTTTTGTGAAACTCCGCTGTCTGCCTTCTGTTTTTTAAAACGTCTTTTTAAAACCGAACTGCTCCAGTCTCCGACGGGTGAGCGGTTGTGGTGTACATCTATCACCCTGCGAGTTAGAATACGCGAAAGAGCAGTGACTAAGCGATTAAATTAAGGGTAAGGATTTAAAAAAAGGTTTTTAAGACTGAAGGGGCTTGCGTAGGACAGGGCTCTGTCCTGGATACCTAAGAGAGAGGTGCCCCAAGGGGAAGATTTGACGCCGCCCCATGTCAGCCCTGCCCCAGTGCCGAGGAGCCCAGGGAGGCCGCAGCTCCCCGGGGCCGGTCGGGCCCCCCCAGCCCGAGTCCCGCCGCCCTACCTGGGGGCTCGGCGGCTCCCGGCGCTAGCGCTGCGTGCCCGGCTCCCCCCCGGAGCCCCTCCCGGCCGCCTCGGCCGCCGCCCGCTGCAGCTCCTCCAGCTTCTCCAGCGCCACCGACTTGAGGGGCAGCACCTTGGGCTTGCACAGCACCATGGCGGGGACGTCTTCCGCCGAGAGCTGCCCTGCGGGGGTGGGAACGCAGGGGGTGAGCGGCGGCGGGCAGCGCGCTAGGGCCGGGCCGAGCCGAGCCGTGCCCGCCGCCCCTACCTTGCTTGGGCAGCACCTCGCGGAACGCAGCCTTCCCCTCCGGCATGGCCGCACGGAGAACTACAAATCCCTGCGTGCACCGCGCGGCGCCGCGCTCTGCCTCAGCGCCCTCTCCCGCAGTGCATGCTGGGAGTTGTAGTCCCCAGCGGGGAGGAAGTCCCTGGGGAAGTGCATGCTGGGAAATGTAGTCCGTGCGGCGCGGGCCGAAATGCCGCCAGCAAGGCCCTGGGGGAAGCCCCGAGGTTGACCTGGCCGCCCAGCGGCTGTGCGGGTCCCCCGAGTGCTGTAGGCGTTACGGGGTGGCCTCCGCGCCCTGCCCGCCCCGGGGTCTGTGGTGAACGCCTGCACCCTGCTGACCCGGCCTCAGCGGGCGTTTGTTCAATTGTTCTGAAATTCTGGGAGCTCTCTTAGCTGTATTTAACGGTTGCGGGGCTCTGGGAGCTCTCTTCAGCCTCCTGCTCCAGGGGCTGTGGGGAGACGCGCAGATGAGCCCAATAAGTCACGAGTCAAGCAAAATGAGTGCGAAGCAGCTTTCTGCCAGCTGTCCCTCTCCGCTCTGGCTCAGTTCAGTTCCTGCACCACGGACCTGTCGGCCGCAGGATCCCAGCCACTCCGGGGGCTGCAGCCAACTTTAACTTCCAGTAACATCACCTCCCAGTTACGTAAAGCCCTCGTCTGCATTGTTCCAGGGCTGTTTCCTCTTTCCTACAGGCAACCTGTGTTAGGAAGCTGCTGGTCCCTCAGGTAGCCCACTTCCACTCCAAATCTCCCTCGCTACGCGTGGGGCCCGCGGCAACCTGCGGCCGTTGCGCGCGGCTCCCTCGCTTCCTGCCTTTGTGGGGCCGGCCAAAGACAACACCGCTGCCTTAGGCCAGCACAGCCCAGCGGCGGGCCCGTTCGTGCTCTGATTCACTTATTCCGCTCGCAGGTCGAAAGATTGGCATCGACGAGACCGTAAAGTGGACGTGCTTGCTCGGGACATCCTTCTCTGCCCTTTGAAGTGCACAGAAGCGACCCCGCTGATTTCGGTGGGAATAGCTGCCTCCTTTGTCTGCTGTGCTGGTCGGTGTGTGCCAATTAGCGTTTCCTACTGATTGGGAGAGGAAAGGACAAGGGACTGGAGACTGATTTGTGAAGATTGTGGATGTCTGTAGACCACGACATTTTACACAGTACGTGCAGTCTGCAGATAAGTAACTAGGTAGGTTTGTTTTTTGTTTTTGCATTGATGGCCTTCGGGTGTTTGTTTATTTATTTATTTATTTATGTTATTCACACATTTATTTATTTATTTTTCAAACCGACCCTTCTAGCATCTCAGCTGGCTAGAAATGAGCGGAAAAGACAGCCAGTTCCAAGTGAAGGTCTTGCACTGTGAAACCAGCCGTTTACTCCTGCGGTAACAAATTTCGCCTGCAGAGCAACAGAAGATGAACTGAAAGCCAGACGTTGGAATTAAATTGCAAGATGGTTATTTTGACAGAGCCGATGACCACCTGGAGTCCAGCATTATGTGAGGATTGGCACTGGTAGCAACCAGAGCCCCCCTCGGTCACGTAGGGAATCACTTTCCCAATACAGTTTTTCTGCCAGCGAGGTTTGTTTGCTTGGTGGCAAGAAACAATGGCCAACTCGGTTTGTTACTTGAGTGTTTTAGTGATTGAGAAGTGGAATCTGGCTTCATGCTAAATCCATTTTCTTAGCTACTCAAATGCCAGCTTGGCAGCCTGTCTATAAGCTGATAGCACTGAGAGAGGAGTGGCTGTGTGGATCGCTTGATAACTCTTTTCAGCAGTAAGTCTGCTTTTAAGACACCTTTTTTCCATTGCGGAAAAAACACGGTTGGCATCTTCAGGACTGGAAGGACTGGATGAGAGGGAGGAGAGAGGTGTGGGCATTGTCTGAAGCTTGGTGTCGCACTTTTCAAGGTGCCTTACAAGCAATGGTGGGCTTAGCTTTGAGTCAGGCCAGCGTTCATTCACTGGAGTAGTGACAACCACAGCTGGCAGGAGGGGAAAGCATGGCACACAGGGCCTAGTCCTGCTCTTGTTGGAAGAACAACAACACAAGATGTGAGTTTTTCAGTTACATAAGGGGGACCCGGTTTTATTCTGCGAAGGGAAGCATAGTTATAGGTGGCACCCGGGTGCGTGGGGAACTCAGAGCAGGGTAGTGTGGTGATACCCAGGTCTCAAGTTGTGCCCTCGCTGTGTGCGGCTTTTTAAAGTGCTGAGACTCGGCCTTCAGATCATAGAATCATAAACTCGTTAAGGCTGGAAAAGACCTTCTTTGGCAGTGTGAGAGCACTCCCCCAGACAAGGACAACGCACTAGGTTCCATCCTCATTTTACTGATGTCGCAAACAAGTTATTCTTGTACGCTGCAGAAAGCCTCACAACCACAAAACCAGCAATAATTTTATAAATGATAAGCTTGTTTTCCTCCTCCTCTTCCCAGATATTCTGAGTGCAGCAGGCAGCAGAGATGTGCATTGCTGGAATCCGGAGAGTTTCATAACGTGGCAGCCGCTTGCTGAAAGCCCTGCAGATACAAAACAACATTTATTTTAAGTCTTGAGAAACATCTTCTCTTACCAAGTAGAAGAAAAGAACCCAAAACATTTAGGTGAAGCAATATGGCCGGTTCCATTTGTTTACGAGGCTTGTTTTTTGTCTTTATACAATTTAAATATTTTTTCTTTGTATTCTGTTTTTTGAGCCTTTCAAGTTCATGTTTTCCATTTTTTTTTCATACAACAGGAAAGTCTGGAATTGAGTCCTTTAAAAACAAAACTCTGGTTGAGAGTCCCAGATAGCCGCCTAACTCCAGACACGGCGGGTTTAAAAATATCACTGCTTTCATGAGAATTGCCCATCTTTCAGTGCTAAGTTTAAGTAAGTGCTTTGTTGACAGTTTAAGAAGCTTTTAACAACACCTGTCTGTGTTTGCTTTCCAGGCAGATCTCTCTCTTCTTTTCTAAACATTTAGAAAATGACCTCGGCGTGTGCTGATGGGGTCAGAAATGCAGTGCACCAGCCTGGCTAACGTGTGTCAAATAATTCATACAAGTGCTTTTGAAAGTACAGGTGTGTAGATTTCATGCCATTTTCCCCCCAGGGTGCTGAGTGGGACCAGAAGATACAGAGCCCACCGTCCAGGCAGCAGGAGGAGGGTGCTGCTGCTGTCCTGGGAGCAGAAAGCCTCGGTGACTCCCTGGGGGAACCACAAATGCCTTCAGAGCCTGCAGCTTGATACCCTGGTGTTTAACCCTTGTTTTTGGAAGGCAGCTGACAGACGAGCGATTTCTTTTAGTTCAGTTTGCTGAACGTAACGATTTTAAATCTGTTGTGTGACATGGTGCTGTTCCCGAGTTCGTCACGAAGGAGACGTCCTTGCTCAGCGTGCAGGTTTGTCTTTCACTGCTGTGTACATACAAGTGCCTGGAAATGTACTATCCAAGGGACACAGAAGCAGCTTTTGGGCCGGCTGCTCTTTCTGTTCTCTCTCTCGCCATAACGCCCAGTAAAAGCGGAGCCCCTTGCCTGTCTCACTGCTCCGTAAAAGCCCCGCTCTGTGCTGCCAGGCCCAGGCTGGCATTTCCAGGAGGTTACCGCTCTACTTGTGTGGTTTGAATCGCTGAAGTCTTTGGCCTTGTGCCTTCAAGTGCCAGCAGAGGCATGCTGTAATTGCCCGTAAATGCACCGTCTGTCATATTATTGTTTAATTATTCCAGCTTCTCACTGCCACACACTGCTTAGTGTCTCTCTTGCTATCTTTATTTAATTGAGTGGAAAAAATCCGAGACTTGCGCTTCACTTACGTCACTTCGTATTTACCCAGCATCACTGGATCCTACTTTGAAGTCCCAGCTTTTGTACGCAGAAGCCGGCCTTCTGTGCAGAAAAAAATAATGTAAATGTCTAAAGCATATGTTAGAAACAGAATCAATATTTTAACACATGGTAAACTCGGGCCATAAATCTCTTAACACAGTCAGATGATTGTATTATTCTGCTTTCAAACTCCGCTCTGCCCCTTGAGAAACAAGAAGGGGAAAGAAAACCCGCGAATAACCAAGCCCTTGTCCTCACAATGCAGGATTGTTCTTAGCCTGTCACTTTGTCTGTGCCACCTCTTCCTTTTCTGGCTACTTGCTCTCTCTTTTCTCCTGTGCCAAACGCTTTCATCTCCAAGAGCCTTCTTTTCCTAGCCCATCCCTACTGATGGGTTTTAGCTTATTACCGGGATATCAGCTCTGTCCCAGGATCAGCCCGTGTTGATCAGTCCCACTGCCCTCTTCTTACAGTTTAAACACCTCTCTGCTTCCTCCAAGCTTGCAACAAACCCGTTATTAACGTGTGTTGAAAAAAGAAATCATCTTGCAGCGATCTCTCCAACACTCTCCTTGTCCGTATGGTCTATAAAAAAAACTTGGCAGCGTGTTGACTGCTTTCCTTTCCTCATGCTCCCCGTGTCTGCGACAAATAAACGCATGTCATTTTTCTGCTCTTATTCTCAGTCTTCCGTCTCTGAACCAGAGCAACCTTTTTGCACAGCACCTAGCACACACGGTCGGGATCAAGCAGCTGTGTGCTCCTACACTAGCGGTAAATACTAGGGTCGCTGGCACTCTCTGGACTAGTTTTCCTGTCTCTAGGCGGAGGGAGTTTCATGACGTCCTTTTGGAAGATCACCCTGTGCTTGAATAGATCTCGCTTTCAGGGCTCTTTTTTTTTTTTTTTTTCTTTTTTCATAAATCCTCAACCAAAGTTTTCATTCACAGGTGCCCTCCGTATAATGCCTAGCTCCCTGACGGAGCCGGCATCGCTTCTGGGGCTGTGCTTTTGGCTTCCCATAACCGTAAGATTACTCATTTCATACTATTTTCTGATTTGTTTTATTTTTCATCCATCTCTTTCCTGCAGGAAAGAGCAATTTATATAATGATTTCACTGTGGAATTGACTTCAGGCTTTACTGCTATTTGTCACCATTCAGGAAATCCATCCCTGGCTCCAGAAGAACACTCAGTCCCTGCTGACAGTCTGGAAGAGGGAGAGAAAATAGATAGCAGAGCTGAAGCTATTAAGACCAACAGGCACATATTTTATTCCTACTCAATTTTCCCTTCCCAAATACCTTTTAAAGAAAATCTTTCTCTTTGAGAGAATTAAGGTTGGTATTGTTTGTTTGTTTGTTTTTGAGGGGAGAAGAGGTGGTTGTATTTTTTTCTGTTTTGTTTTGTTTTTCTGGGTACTCTCCCGTTCTTGCCGATCTTCATCTTCTTCCACATTTCAGACAGCAGAGCCTGCAGCCGTGCCACGATGTAATCCCAAGTAAAACTGCTGCTGCCTCTGCCCTTGGTTAACCTGCTGGCAGTGATGCTTGCCTGGGCATGGGGCAGCTGGCTTTTTACACAGCTCAGCATGGATATGCTGCCACTCCCAGTCACTTTTAGGACACAGCCGAGTTGTTTTTCTTAAGATTACTTCTGAAGAAAAACATGTAATAAAATGTTCGACCTTCCCAGGGCCACCACTCCCTGAGACCTTTCCCCTTTCTTGGCTTCTGCGAGAGCTTCTTTCCCTCGGCTTCACACCTTTATCAGCTGGAAACGATAAGGGTACAGAACTGCTTGGCTCCAGGCTCTCTCTTTGAAGGACAGGCTGCGCCGCCACACGTTGTGCCTGTGGGGGACTGGACGATCACCGAGGACGATGGGGAAGTGGAGTCCTCTCCCTCTTTTGCGTGGAGCAGAGGCAGGACTTGGCCTTTTATGAAGCTGGGCAGAGGAAAACTCGGGCTTTCGCACTCGCATTCCCGCATTCCGTGCCCTACCCGTCAGCCTGGTGCTAATCTTCACGGACCTTTGAAGGCAAGAAACGACACGCAGTGCAAGCGAAAGCTCAGCCAGGGTATTGGTGCCAGCCAGTTTTAGAAGTCTGACGCGAGAGCCAAGTGAAACAGGTACAGGGGCAGGAGATGCCATGTAGCACCCGCAGGCACGCAGACCCACGGCGCTCGCGCGGCATCGGAGCCCAACGGCAAAGCGCGGCGTGCGAGGAGCTGGGGAACCCAGGGCCACATCAGGCTCGAATGCGCTTTCCCGGGGAGGAAGTGGCTTTTCCCTTGGAAAGCTCAACTCCCCAGGGTCCCTATGAGGTCAATGGAAAAAGTGATTTCTTCAGAAAATGATTCAGAGTGCCTGAACGCAGGCTTATCATTGTGACTACGGATGGAGCTTAACCTCCGTAGTTTTAAATCGGATTTGTGAGTACCCATCCCCTCCTGCCCCCTAGTTCTGGGACTTACGCTGGGGGTCAGTGGTAGGCAGAGCACACAGCGCAATTCAGGTGCTGCAGACCCACAACCTTGTCCACTACAGCGCTGCACATCCCATTGGATCCTGCTTTGTCCTTGTGGCTTCTGCTGGGATGTCAGAAACGGATCTGCAAGTAGCAGAAGAATCAAATGAAGTCAAGAAACGTTGGTTTCTTTATGGATAGCCTGACTGGAGCTGGAATAATCAGCATCTGTTTCAGTTTAAGCGAGTTTTCATTCCAGCCTCTCTCCCTTTTCAAAGTACAGACAACCGAAGCCTTTAATTTGCCGTCTTTCACTAGAGAAAAGTAGGAGTTTCTAGCAGCTGATACTATCCTGCCTCGAAATCTACACTACAAAAATACAGTTTATTGTCTGTTGTGAATGAAAAAGCTCTTGCTTGTTTCTCTTGTTTGTAGTGTTGACTTTGAAAGATAAATTGTTTGAACTGGTTGACTCTCGGTTTGTGTAAGTGAAGATTAGCTTGCTTGATAGCCGGTTGGATTTGCAGCTTCCCCTTGCACTAAATAAACCGAAGACCTGCCAGCCTGCGGCAGTTAGGGCACAGCACAGACTTGAAAAAGTTGATGTGCATGCTGGTAAATATGGGAAACTCATCTCATGCCTGGCATTCTGGATGTGCCATCTCAGGGTTGGGGGGTCCTGCCTTTCCACCCGGAGAAGCCCTTGTAGGACTTGGGAAGTGCTTCTGAAAACTTGCTACCAGATAGGTTGCTACTGAGTTCAAAGGTAAGGCTGGCAGGCCCAGAACGGTTTTTTACATGACGGTTTTGCAACCCTAAATCATGCTGCTGCTTGGTTTTGAGAACACAGGCACCTTAGCCAAACTCCATCCCATTCGCATGTGAATGTTTGCTTTGTAGAACCAATGGGAGGAAAAAAAAGCAAAAATAGTTTTTGTCCCTCAAGTGAGCAGACCTGACTGAACACAGAAAAGGAACGGGCGGTAAAAATAGCAACATCTTACAGTACTGCAGCCCTTAACTAAGAACCACATTTTGAGGTTCCCCTTCTTTGTATCCTTCTTTGTATTGCAACAGCAGAAGCTTTCGCTCTTCCACGTGAGGGATCTTGTCGTTGGCCGCTCTGTCACAGCACCGGCCACTGGACGTTGCCGATGGCTCTGCATGTCCACCTGCATCCCCCAGGTACAGTTCCTGTGCCTCGCACCACTCCTCTGTCCCCTTCAGCTCCTCAGCTGTGCCAGCTCTTCCAGCCTCCCCACTCTGTATACCCGTGGTCAAGGCAGAAGAGCCAAGATTACGTTCAAGGTGAAGACAGAAAAGCAGCGCTGAAGTCATACGCTATTTCTGTGATCAGTGTGACACTCACAAAATGAAACGGTCTTCATCATGCCATCAGCCTTCAAAGCATGCCCCACAGAGCAGCGGGACACGTTGCAAGCCTTGGGTGAGAGACTGAAGCCAAACCGATGGCTCAAGAGAAGGGAAAGGAATAGGGTAAGGCAGGAAGGCCTGGGGAGGCTGAGGTGGAGATGCAAGGCAAAGCCTAAGACCAGGAATTTGGAGCTTTGATGTGATGGAGGGAGGCTGAGGTTCACAAAGAAAGCGAAACTGGGAATTAGAGGAGTTTCATGCTGAGCCTGGCGGTGCGAGGAACTGACAGCGGGGAGGGACTGAAGTCATGGCAGGTTTCAGTTTGTCAGTACAACCAAAGTCAGGGGGGATAGGAAGTCAGATGAAGAAGTGGACTAAAGAGACTGAGCAAGGCCTGGGGAACCGAAGCTGGAGGCAGCACTGGAGGCTAAGAAAGGGGAGGCAGGTGATTGAGTCTGAAAGTCTTGATCAGGCACAGACAGAGGGGCAGGGAGCAGAGCACCAGGGAGAGCTGTGAGCTGGACAGAAGGAAAAGCTTAGGAATGGGGGCACAGAGGGATGTGCTTGCTGGGACACCCTGGCAATGGGGCAGAGCTTCCCTGAGGCTGGCCTTTGCCGTGGCATGGCTGGCCAAGAATTTGCCTCTTGTTGGCCAGCCCCAGAAACAGCTAGAATTAAGTGCCCTGGGACAAGGCAGCAGCAGCTGCCTGCCTGGGGGAGGAGAGAGAGCGTTCTTGTAGCGAGATGAAAAAAATTACAGTTGGGAGGAGGTAGTAAAAAGGCCACATGAACAAGAGAGAAAGGGTCGATTCATTAGTCTGGCAGCCACTAGATTAAAAAAAAAAAAAAAAAGGCAAGCAGGGCTGTTATATCAGAGGTATCTGAATTCAATCAAAGATGATTCTGAAGTTGCTGTATTGATCTCGTGGTCAGCTTAAGCAAGCTTAACTAATTAATTGCTCTATTTTAGTTCATTGTGTAAGATCTAGCTCCTAATAAATCACACTGCTTTGTAGAAACATGCTTGAAACAACTGTGTAAGTACTACATAGCCTTAGGAATGGCCATATGTACCCACTGAATAACCCAAATTCCAGGACTCATCCCTCTCCTGTGCTGGTCTAGAGGGTAAGAGTCTGCTGTGCTCTGCCTCTGTGAGTGCGAGGGGCAGGGGTAAAGGTACCAGCACTGCCGATGACCCAGGGAAGGGCTGTGATGTCCTTTTTGGGAAGGCAGGGAGCATTACATGTGCTGAAGGACCATTATTAGGGTTGCAAAGCCAAGTGTTTAAGTTAGGCAACGTCCAAATGAAATTGCCTGCGAAACCTTAATTTGTATCGTCCACACATGCAGGTTATGAAACGCTCATTAATTGTGTTTGCCCTGCTGTTCATTTTGGCGTGAATGGCAGTAATTCAAGATCCTCTCACAGTTCTACAGGTTTTTAGGGAAATGGAGACCAAGAAACTTCTGAGTTACTGTCTGTGGATCTCTCTCAAGGAGAAGTACTTGGCCACAATACCACCAAGCTCAAAATATGGGCCAGTCAGCGCAGTCCCCTGAAGATGAGGGACATTTAATCAATGTTTTTAAGGATCCTGACTCTCGTGTCTATCTTTTGTGCTGGGACAGGTCTGTGTCTGTGAAGACTGTGGGAGAAGCAGCGCTGCTGGAGGCTGGGGCGAGGAGGAGGGCACCCAGTAGGAGGGCATGAAACCAACCGCTCCGTTTGTGCGGCTTAAAAACCAATCTCCCCTTAAAGCAGCGTTTTTAATTTCCCATCGCATCCTTTGAAAGCGGGACCCGAGCCCGGCGCCGCCGTCTCCACGGGCAACGGGGGCCGCTTCCGCCCGGCGCCAAGATGGCGGCGGCGCCGTGACCTGGAAGCCGTCGGCCGGGCCTCGCCGCGCCGCGCCCGCCCCCGTGCTGCGGCGGGCGGGAGGGCCGTGGGCGGGGAGTCCCGTGACGGCTCGGGGCTGCACGGAGCGGGGCCGCCGGGGCCCGGGGGAGGGTGCGGAGAGCGCCGCGGGAGGATGGCGGAGCCGCACGGTACGGCACCGGCCGGCCGGGGAGCGGGGCCGGCGGCGGGGAGGCGGCGGCGGCTGACAGCGGGCCGGGCCCCGGGGAGGCCGCGGGCACAAAGGCGGGGAGGGCCCCGCACGGGTCCTGCCCCCCCGCGGCCCCTCGCGGAGCTCCCGGGGCTGAGGCGGGCGGTGGGGGTAAGGGGGGGATACGGGGGGATTTGGAGGGGTCCGGATCCGTGGGGGCGCCGCGGCGGGGTGGCACTGCCCGGAGGAGGGGGGGGAGGAATAAAGAAAGGAGGAAGCCCAGCCTCGCCGCCGCACCTCTCCTCCCGCCCGGCCCCGAGGAGGAGCGGGGGGAGCGCGGTGACCTCGGCGCCCTGCGTGCGCTGCCCCGGCCCGGCCTGCGCCCCCGGCAGCCGCCGTGTGGAGCCGGGCAGGCAGCGGCCCCGCAGCGGGCAGCGCCTTCCTGAGGTGCCCGGGGTCCTGGGGTGGCCCTGAGGGAGCCGAGTGACAGCTGCCCGCGAGCCGCCGAGGCTCCGGAGCCTGGTTTCGCCCGGCTCTTGGTGGCTGGCCCCGAGGGGTGGTTGAAAGGCTCTGGTAACCCGAGGTAAGGGGAGCGGCTGCGTGCCAGCAGCCGAGCCGAGGGGAAATTGGAGGTGCTGAACCTGGGGGAAAGCGCGGGGCTCCTCGGCCCCACGGGCTCCGTGGGGAGCAGGTGTGGGAAGGGAACCCGGCATCGCAGCGTGGGACAGAACAATCCGGGCGAAATTAATACCGGGGCATCGAGGGCGACGTGTGGCGGACGTGTCCGAGATGGGGCTGCGTTCGCTGCGCTTCTCCACGTGCACGCACAAAGCCACTTCTGAGGCAGGGCAGTCAAGGCGAGGAGTTGTCGCTGCGTGTATTGTCATGGCTGCAGCAGGGATTTCTGCGACTGCTGAAGTACGAATTAAACTGGTTTGGGTAATTAGATTCAAGGTTTTAATTTTCTGCTGCCTGCTTGTTTGTACGTTCGGCTTGCTACTTATTATTTTCCCTTCTTACCTTCTAAACTGTTGTTTTATACATCTCGCTAGGCGTTATTGGGAGCTTCTATTTATAAAACCAAGGGCTTAAAGTAGGTGGTGGTCAAATTAAGTCACACTTATTTACAGCCATGTTTCAGGCATATGTTGTACGGTGATCTTGATATAATCCTAGCTTGCTTTTGGGAAAGATTTACCGTATCCTATGAGTTTATTAACACTCTGTTGTGCACGCATTTTAATTTTAGTAACACCCTTATCCCCTTAATTCCTTTTGAATGATTTGGGCTCGACTGTCTCGGTTTTCTGTGTAATTATTCTTTGTTCTGGGCGAGCAAAATGAACGGTCATTTTCATAATTTGGAGCCGGATTCCTTTTAATTTAGGCGAATATTTGTCAGTCATCAGGATTTCTGAACGTGCGGCAAGGCAAAACACGTACGCTGGGCAAAACTCATGCTGTGTATAATCTTGTAATGCGGAGAGATGATTCCAGACAAAGCTCCCCGCGCGTCCACAGCCTTCCTTTGAGGAATACCGAGGCATCCTCAGCGAGGATGCTGGCTCCTGCCCGTGCTCTCTAGAGATGTTAAAACACCCCTCGGGATTTTTTTCCCAGGGGTGACGGCGAGGGTAGGGTCTGTAAAGAGCGTCGGCGGCCAGCGGCTGCTGTTCCCGGTGTAGTTTTCCCTTCCCGGTGCTCGAGGAGATGTCCGTGAGGCAGGAGGTGCTGGGAGGGGCGTTCCTTTGTTGTGGTGACACCGCTCGCCCCGACGGGTGTGTGCTCCTCCAGGAATTTCGTACTGTGGCCGGGATTCCTTCCGAGGATGGATCTCTCCTCCGTCTCTCCGTGCTCCCTTAGCTTTTGTACAGGGGTGAATTTCTCTGGGGATTGCCGTGCGTGTGCCTTTTAGGAAAGCCTGGGATTTATTGTTGCTTGGCTGTGGCTTTCTAGAAACGTGGAGTGTGGCGATCCTTGCTCGGCGCCGTGCGGGCCGGCTGCTCCTCGCTGGTGTGCAATGCCCGGGAAAGAGGTGCAGGCGTGTGTTTGTGTGCCTGCGTAGCCCTC
Source organism: Nettapus auritus (assembly GCA_011076525.1). Taxonomy (NCBI): domain Eukaryota; kingdom Metazoa; phylum Chordata; class Aves; order Anseriformes; family Anatidae; genus Nettapus; species Nettapus auritus. The sequence continues at coordinate 26,703,266 of CM021770.1, forward strand.
ATGCATATTAATCGAGTCCGGGCCATAAAAGTATCTCCTGTTTGCTCTGGCCGAGAAGCTCAAATTTGATCTCTTCTAGATCAGGCTGAGGAAGCCGTGCAAATAACCGAGCTCCCTTTCGGGATGATTTGGCCAGGCGATAAGGAGACGAAACTGCACTGAGGGATCTCAGATGTAGTATCGGCGCGGAGAATTTGGGTAGGTGCTAAAAATGAGCCGTTTCTCTCTTCCAGCGGGTTTTCCTTCCTGTCTGAGGAAAGACGAAAACTTGCGCGTCCGTGCGTGCGCCTGAAAGACGGCTCTGCCTGCGCTGCCTCCGCTCCGGCCCCGCACAGACCCCGCTGCCAGGGCCTGCACCCGGACCCAGCCCCGGACCCGCTCCTGGGCGAGCAGAGCGGGGCCGGAGCCCGGGCAGCCCGCATCCTCCCCGCCTGGCCCTCCGCCTTTCCCACCCCACATCCTTCGAGGCTCCTGCCTTGCTCCTGTTTTTTGTTTTGTGGGACAGCTCTGTGGATGCTCTCCTAAGCGAAGCGCTGCTTGCTTTCCTCTGCCGCTGTAATGCCTTCTGTTTCTTTCTATCGCAGGCAGCTCTGCGTCTCGGAGGAGACATTTCGGTCTTTTGCTGGTGGGTTTGTGTGTGCGAGAGAGAGGGAGAGGGCCGGGGAGGACACCGTGGTGAAGATTAAACAGCCAGTTGTAGCTAGATGGTGGAGATAAAAAGAGCCCTTGTTTACATGGAAATTGTACTGCCTGAGACATATTCGAGTGTGTTTCATACAGTAGTCCTGCTGTGTTACAAAATCTCCCCAGATAAAACGTAACAGGTTGTATAAAAACAGGGTGATGTTTGCGATATTACCCATTGACCTTAATTTGCCTTTTTTTTTCCCTGCCTTGCTTGGGCCGGGCCGCGTTGTGAAACGCAAACAGCGCGCTGTTAGATCTGGCTGTTCTCCGACGCTGAATGTTGCCCGGGAGAGGCGGTCGGGGGATGGCGAGGCGACGATCTCTGGCAGAAAGCGGATTTTAATTACCGAGGATTTTTCCATGGCTGACCCCCGAGGTAATGGATATGCCCTGTAATTATGCAGCGTTGATTTCTTTTTTTTTAAAAGTAATTCAACGCCGCGCGGTTACTTTTAGCCCGGTTGAAGGTGGCTGCGGTGGAAGCTCTTGTTCTAGGAGGGAAACGCGGGCGTGTCGAGCGCCGTGGCCGTGCCGATCAGCGTGAGAATGCGGGAAGAGGCTGGGAACCGGCGTAGATGAACACTGCTGTGTGGTCACACAGCTTCTGGAAACAACCTGCCGTGCTTGCAGTGATGCCTTACTGGGGGCGAACGTGGAGAGGCACAGGACGGCCTTGAGCACGCTTGCTTTTTGGCTTCCCTGCGGAAGGCCAGCCTGCGCTCTGAGCGGGTGTACGTACACCAGATCCTAATTTGCACACCCGCCTCCCTCTGTGTTAAAACTGCTGTGTCCCAGTCTGTGCCGTGCTCATCTTCCCCCTGCTTTCCTCCCTGGAAGTGGCCAGCGGGGGAGCGAGAGGTCCCAGAGGTCCGAAGCGATCCCAAGCGGGTATTTCCACGGCGCCCTGATGATGCCGTAGCTGCTGCATCGGCTTCAGGGGAGCTGCCTGCCCTGTGGTCGGAGGCTTTTTGTCATGCGTGCATCCCAATTGTTCTTTCCCCTGCCTTGTGCGGAGACTGGAGGGGCTGGGCACCAGTGCAAACAGCTTTTCTGGTACCTTGCGCGCCTGCGTTACAGTGGCCGCATAAATATTGCAGCACATCTCCCTTCGCCCTCTCGCAGCTTCGCCTGCCCCGCTTTCAGACAGGCTCGCTCTGTGCCCTGGATCCTGCTCGTGGCTGGGGTTGCATTGGCGAGGGGTTGTGGAGCACGTCTTTATTACACGGCAGGATCCCTCTGTGGTGCCGTGGTGCAGTTTTACCTTGCCCATGTTCTGCTCTCCCACTCCATCAGCCCACAGGGTGATACAGCCGCTCCGAGAGAAACAACAACAACAACAAACCCCACCAAAAGCCCACGACCTCAAGCAGTTAAACAGTTTTTCACCAACTATTCCTAAACCGACTATATTTGGCGTTGCTAAACGTTTGCTGGAGACTCGGTCTTGCATTTATTCTATTTCCAGAGTGCCTATAGATGTCTGTGGGAATGTTTTATTCCCGAGGAATGCAAAATATCGTGCCACCATTGTTTTGGTGCTGAAACGTTCCGTGACTTGTGACCGACTTTACCAAAACCGCCCTAAATTTCCTTTGAAAGCGTCGAGGCGGCGATGGGACTGAAACCGGCGACCGTGTCTGGGAGCTGGCGGCACGCTGCCATCGCCTCCCTGTCCCGTGTGCTCCGCGGAGCTGTTCCCCAGAGCAGTGAGCAGCGACACGTACCTGACCCGCAGCGATGAGCAGCCGCCCGGTGACTCCTTTTTAATCATGAAGGGCTTGGATTCACTGCGCGTAGCCACAACCTCGTGATTAACGCGTTGCCTGTCGGGGGTAGGGGAGGGTGAGGTCTTACACGAGTACCTGGACTTGTTGGCCTGTCGGCTGCGGTCCCAGCATTCGTTCTGTCTGCCTTGGTTTAGTTTGCGGAGGCTGCAGCAAGAAAGGGGTTGAAATCCAACGGGGCTGCGGTCTTTGTCTTTTTAATTCGGTTCTGATGTCAGCAGTTTGTTGCTCTTCTTTGCTGAAGTGGCAGTGCTTGGTTAGGTAGATGTTACGGTGAAGGACCCTGGTGGTGGAGCTAAAGTTATGACAGTGCAGATTTCTGAAACAGCTGATGCTCCTGCAGGAGCCCCTGAACTTGCCTGGAAGTTGCATAGTCATCGACCTGGGTGTTGTGTGTCGTGCTGCACACAGCACGGTTAATCCTACAGCCCGGCTTTTTAACACTTACACCATCAAAAGCTTGCGATCTGTCTGCTAGAGGTTTAGTGGAAGTATTCCATGAACGCAGAAACACAAGGTTAAGTAATTAACATCGTCAGAGAATAAAAGCCACAAAACTGACACCTTCAGGTGTGGAACGCTGCACGTGGGCTCGTGTTTTTGTTACCCATTCGGTACGGCAGATCGTACACATCAGTGCTCCAAAGCACTCCTGGCAAAACTTCGGGATCCGCTGTGGTATTTCGGTCTGTGCTTTCGTTGTTTCCATCCCGACAGGAGCCGGTGTTAAATCAAGAAGTCGAAGAGGTGGCTCCTGACAGGTTAAATGGCCAGAGCTCTCTGTTGCTCTGTCGTCTTGTGTTGACTGGGACGGAAAAATAAACACATCTGTTACTTCCAGGAAGAATTGCCTGACCGGCAGCCAAAAAGGACCAGGGCCTGGTATTTACTCACAGGCAAGGTGCAGCAATGATCGGGGAGACTCAGGCTTTGCTCTTCTCCTTCCTCCTGTCTGTGTCCCGGTCCCCTGAATGCCGCAGACCGGGGGCTGCTCCCTCCTGCTCCACGTGAGGCTTCTCTGCTGTGGCCGGCCGCGATGGCAACCTGTGAAACTGCAGCGTGACCGTCCGGTCTTGTGGACAGTGAGATCTTCCCACTGCTGTACTTTTTTTCATGCTGAAAGTGGGGTTATAATTTGATTTGTAGCACATAGCATTAGTCGTGGTTGTTTATCGTTGTCCTGCGAGGAAGTTTTCACGTGTCAAAAGGAAAACCAAATGTAACCATTGCATATATGTTTATATATGTATATCTGGAATGAAAGAAGGCATTCAGAACGTCACTGTAAGTTAAAGCTTGTGTAGCAGAGCTGTGAAAGTCTTCGTAAATTTGTAAATAATGGGCCGAAGCGACACGCGGCGCACCTGCGGGTGCTGAGCTCAGAGCGTTGTGCTGTAGCAGGGTTCAGGTTCATAACTAAGCTTCGGTCTTATTTCACCTTCGTGTTATAGCTAACCCAGCAAAATACTGCAGTTTATTTCCATCCTCACTTCAAAAACAAGCAATCAAAACCCCACCGATAACAACAACCCAACAACCAGCCTGTAATCTCTCCTCTCCCCGCAACTCAACGCGGAAATACCCCGGTCAGCCCTCGGAGAGTAACCCTGCTTCTCTTCGTGTTGCTGCAATCCTGCTGCTGGTTCTGTGCTTTTCGGACAGGGCTTCTGTGTTCCCTCCCCCCCGCCTCGAGTCAGCCACTGCAGAAAAGCAGAAGCACGCCTCGCTTTTCCCGGCGAGGGGTAACCACGCCGGGAGGATTCTTCGCGTTTCCCTGCACGCTCAGTTCCGCTCAGAAGCCTTCGGTTCCGTGGAGCCGCGGAGGGTAACGGAGAGAAAGTGACTTCACTAGCAAACTGTACAGCTCCTGGAGGCATCAGGTGGCCAGATACCTGAACACAACTACAACACAACTACCCCTACAATAGGGCTTCGTAAAAAGGAGGGGTGCGAAAAGGCGACCTCCTGACCGAGGAAGTCAGGGGATCCATCAGAGGATCCATCTCTGTAGCCCTGCAAAATGCCAATGGTAGCGGAATAGGAAGGACTGCTAATGGAAACCCATCCTGCTCTTGCTCGTGACATTACGCTTGGAGTACACGAGCTTTGGTTTTGCTGTTTCTTGTGGATTGATTGTACAAATGGCCGGACAGTCAAAGGCTTTAAAGCCAAGGGAAATCCTATAAAATATGCAGGTGGGGGTGATTTGCACCGTTTTCTTACTGAAGGGACGGAGAGGTTAAATGAAGCCTTAGTCCAAATGTGCTCGTTCGTGTACTCAGGCTGTGGCAATTGCTTTTCTAATAAAATTTAACATTTAATGCCTGTGCATATCGTACAGGATTGGCAAACCCTAAGTATTCCTTATGAGTGGGGATTGCAGAGTAGGAGCGGTGACTCGGCTTTCAGCGAATTTCAGGTTTTAGATGATCTGTTTTCAGGACAGGGGAAATTTCTGCTAGTAAATTACATGAATTAAGGGACGGGGAACTTGTGGCTGGGCAGCACGTTTTGTTGTGCCAAGCCGCTCTCATTCCTTTGAACCGCTGAGCGTGCAGAATAAGGCGGATTTGAGGCTATCCTATGTGTTCTGCGTGTGCTGCGCTACACGCTTGGCTTTCTTGGAACGTTCAAACCATTGTTTGGCAGCTTTCTTCACGGCATCTTGTGTGTGGCAGGCCTGGTTAGGAAGGAAACAAAAGTTGACGTATCTAACCGTGAGCTGTAAATCACCAGACAGATACAACAACCCGGATTTTTATTTCACGATGCCATCCATGGATGTATTTCATGTGCTTTCGGGGCACCTTTAGGTGCATCTTCACAACAGTAACTTCTCACCCCTCTTACTTGGCAGAAGCCTTCGGAGAAGCTCTGGTAGTTGTCCCCTGCGTGCCAGCTGTACACCGTTTATTTCGTTAGAAATGGTTTTGCACTCCGTCTCTGGAAGCCCCACGCCGTACCCAGCCAGGCAGCGAGGTTTCACTCGCACGCTGTCACCGCGGCGTTATGTTTTCTTCTCCTGCTAAACCAAGATTCTGGTTATTGAACCAATTAGCTGCTGGGTGCGGGCCAGAACTTTCTCCTGCGATCGGAATTAATGAAGAAACAAATGAGGCCGGGGAGCTGCCTGTTCCCGACGGGCAGCGGCGGTCTGTCCGCGACGAGGACGCGCTTGGCGTCCCGCAGCCCCTGTCCGAAGCGACGGGCTGAGCTTCGGAGCAGGGACCACGTGTTTGCATGGTGTGTTTGCCGGTATGTCTGCCTTGGCCTGTTTTTGAACCCCTTCCAGCTCTTCTGCAGCAAGCAGATGGGATGCATACGCCTTCATTAACAGGCAGTTAACTCCGCTGGTATGGCTGAGTTTCCATCACGCTCCGGGTCTCTGCCTTGGCTCTCGCTGCGTTGCAGCTCCCGCTGTTTGTTCTGCTCTCTCGAAGAAACTGGTGTAGTAGTGTTACATGCTCCTGCCCTCCTGTGGCAACGAAACCCTGAATGTTTTTCTCAAAATCGGGTTGTGTAAAAATAAAAGAGAAAGAGATGAGAATAGGGAACCAGTTTTCCTCCTCTGTAACAACTTCTTGCGTGTCTCAGGATGCACGTTGGCTTTTCATGCGGTGTTCCGCTTCAAAAGCGCACACAGAAATCAAACCAAACTTGCTGTTACGGTACCAGAAATACCCTGTAGGCTTTCATGGCTTTGAATTAACCTTCCGAGCTTTTCCTGTGATACGCACGCGTCCCTTTTGCACTAGAGTGGAGAAGCCAGGGCGCACAAGGTACAGGGGAGCTCACGACAAGCAGGAACGGAGACGTGATGCTGGGAGCTGCTGGGAGCCTGCCCGGGTCACCCCGAGCCAGGAGCGAGGTGGCTTCCAGCTGGCTCCCCGCTGCCACCGGGGCAAAGCGGGTGCCAAACGGCTGCTGCCGTGCATGTTTGTCAGCAGTTAGAGCCACGCAGTGACGTGCCGCATCTCTGGGAGCGTGGTGCCCGAAAGGGTCCCGAGGAGGCTGTGCTGCGTCCGTAAGTGGCTCCTGGTTTTGGGCCAGCCTCTCGGCTTCATGGTCGGGTTTCAGAAATCCGCAAAAGGAGCTGATCAGTTGTGCCCATGGTGATCGGCAGCGTGCTTTACCGCTGCATCTCCTACCTTTTCCCATCGTGTTTTGTACAGTTTCACTTCAAGTCTTTTCACCTTTGAAGCCCCTCAGTTAACAGTGGAAAATACAGCACGGAGAGTTACAACAAATAAGAAATGCTCCAAAAAAAGCGTCTGTAATCTTTGTTGTAAATAAATATCTTATTTTTTGACACCTGAAGGAGTTAATGCGGGGTAAGGAGGTGTGAATTTGGAGCATGAAAGCTACTCGTCGTCACTGCTTGTCCGCATTCCCTAATCCCAGCGCGATGTGTTACGCTGCCTCCGTGCTTGTCCCGGGGTGTGCGCCCAGGCTTTCTGCAAGTGACTGGTACGTGTGAGCCTTCAACCACCAAGTTCCTGGTTGGGAGCCCAGCTCAGTGTGTAGAGCTTTCAAACAGAAGTAGGGAGGAGTGCAGAAGGTTTGTATGGGAGTGCTGGTTCCAAAACACTGCTGCCCGTTAGATTGCTGTTTAGGGAAGGCGCTAGATAAGGACGTGAGCTGTTCTCATGCGCTTTGTCCATGGCAAAGCCGTGATTTGATTTCGTGGCTGGAGACGATGGGCTTCAGAGAGAGTTCGGCATCGGCTCCGTGTGGTTGTGAAAGGTCGTGGGCTGAATTTGGGGTTGCACTGAAGTGCAGAGCGTGAAATGAGTGCTCGGCCCTCCGTGTGCCTGGCGGGAGTGGAGCTCCCATCCGAGCAACTTCTTCGGGCCGCGGGGGGTGAGGTGGGTGACAGCCTGGGCTATCTGCCTGAGTTCCGATTTTTAAATTAAAGTCAGCGTTGTAGAAAGTGTTTTACGAACGAGATGAGAGACTAAGGAACTTGTTAACAAGTTTACATTGCTGCAGTTGTGCTTTGATGGTTCGGCCATGTGCAGGGCAGGTGTGTGATGTGCTCCTTCCCCGCAGGCCGTGCTGCTGTTCAGATGGGAGCACATGGACAGAGCGTGGCTGATGCTGGAAACGTTCCTTTTTGCCCAGGCTCTCACCACTTTTAGGGGGGCTGCTTCAGTACGAGGTTTGCACGGATCCATCACGGAGATGATAATTTCACGGCTCTAAGTCCGATCTAATCCTGATTTTCCTTGCTGTCAGAACTCGAATCCCCAGCTAGGAAGCGCCGTGAGTTCTGTCACCAGCCACCAAGGGGACAGGTTGGACGATCCTTTTTCTTCTCCTGCTGTGACCACGGGCACTTTGTGTCTGAGAGCACCGTTTGGCCTGATTGCTGTTAACGCACAGCTTCTAGCACTGCCCGGTGCTTACAGACTGATGGAAACAAAACACCCAACCTTGAAAAGTGGTGACAAATCGAAACGAGTGTTTTTTTTGATACGTACACTCAAACACGTGATCGTAGGGCAGACTAATTTGCCGGTGCAAGGCATCTGATTCTTTTGAATCAAGCTTTCCGCTTGCCTCTGAGGTTTGCTCTTCGGCGTGAGGTGTTCTCGTGTGCTGACGCTGGTGTAATTCCACCATCCTACGTGAGCTATGAAACAAAAGGGAAGGCAGAAGAAAAAGATGATTTTGCAATGCGGTGGCTTGCGAAGCTTGCCAAATTCACTTGTGGATTGCTCCCGGATTTTTTTTTTTTCTCTGATGACACGTAGTGATTCTTGAAGGAGCAATGTGCCTTTCCTGCAAGTCTTTGAGTGTTTGAAACAAACATCTAGAAATAATAAGTAATGAAGTGAGAGCTCCTGACATTAATAGAGGCAAGAAAGAAACTCTGACTGGAACAGATGGTGGGTTTTTTTGGCTCCATTCAGATTTGTTCTTTTATCTCTTTTTAAATTAACTAATTATTTATTTTAAATAAGGCTTCAGGAGTTAAGCATGCTCATTGTAACCATCTAGAACTGTCGGAAGCTCTCCCCCGTGGTTAGGGGCTCAGGGCTGGGTGCATCCCTTAAGGCGAGCGGCGCGCTGCTGGCTGCGGGGCTGGAGAGCTGGAAGGGAACTCCAGGAGGTGCCGGGCAGGTGCTGGGGCACGGCCGCGCCTTCTGCTTCTCGGTTGCGTTGGGTTCAGTTTTCCAAAGAGGACATTTTAGTTAGTAGATTATTAATTGTGAAATTTCAGTTGAAGTACGGATTTTAATGGCTCAAAAACCCACTTAACCAAGAGTGAGCGTATTATCTTGCAAGTCTTAAACTTAATTTTGTTGTGAGTTAACTGTGGTGAACAGCTGCGCTTCCAACCATCATTTCTCCACGTTTCTTTAGTGGAAAGATTTGATTGTCCTCTGTTGGGTTTGTGCTTGATTTTTTTTCCTTTAAATACAGGGATATGTGCAAGTTTTTGGTATTCTTGAAAATACTAACAAAATAAAACCGCTGTGCCTTGTCTGAAATATGAAAGCTTTACACTCCCAACTTACTTCAGCACTAGGGGAAATGACCTTGTTTCTCTGCTGATTGAGTTGCTGTCTTTTCCTTCAGTTCTGCACCCGCATTTGGGAGCTGTTTGTGAGCACAGGAACTGAGGTCCCCAAACCGGGGATCAAATACAATTACTATTTGCAATTACTTCTGATCCCAGAGAGGAAACCCAAATAGTTGTTCCTTGCCATAGGGGTCCGTAAGGCTTCCAGGTTTATAGTATTCTGGGTTGAAACAGTATTTAAAATGGTTTGTGGCGGTTAAAAACTGAATTCAGAGATCAGACTCTAGTGAATTGGTGCTTCAGGTGTTCGTTTCTGTCTTTGCTGACCTTACGTCGTGTGGCAGGTGAAGCAGACGTCGTCTTCTGGTTTTCTGCTCTACGGTCACGAGAAATCTGTAAGGGTTTTTTCTTAAACAGCCCCCCTCCCCTTTGAAGTTTACTTTTAAAACACGTAGGTTTTTTGTTTTGTTTCTGCTGAGGTTATTTTACGGGATCTCTGTCTTGATCTGATTCACGCAGAAAAATGTCATCTGCTCAGTGGTGGCAGGCGGTGCGTTCTGTTGCATTTTTAGAGATGCAGTTTCCGTGTGACATTCAAGCTTTTGTCTCTCTCAGCAGCTTCACGTGTTGGGTGTGCGAGCACGAACATCGCGTCCTGGCGTGCAGGGCAGCGGAGCTTCGTAGCCATCCACGGAGCTGGCCGGAGGGGTGCATCAGGGGCTCCTCTTTTTGGAGTTAGCGGCAACGTTATGTGCTCTGTTAAGAGGCTGGCTGTGAGAGAAGAGAGAGCAGGAGCAGGTTCCCCAGACCTGATGTGAAGTGTTCAGGAGTTACAGGCGGCCCCAGATGTGGCAGGTAATTGAGGATGGGGTTAAAACTCCCAGTCCTGCTTCTGACTGCCCGCCCTCCCAGCCACAGGTCAGGTTGGGCCCTAGCGAGGATCCCTCTGGCTGAAACTTCTGTCTTTGAAATGTTTCGGGGTTTGAACCTCATAGGATACCAATTTAGATATCCACTGATTTTAGATATATCTTCATTTAAAGACAGAAAGGGAAAAAACACAGAGCACTACACTTCAGTACTGAGCCAATACTGAGAACTGGGCCATGTAAGAGTTACAGAAGGCTTTGGCTTGCTAGAATTTGTGTGATACGGACAATGTTCAGCTCTCAGATGGCTTCTCTTCCACCTTCCTGGTGCCTGCCAGAGAATGGAAGAAGGGGAGAACGGAGGAGCCGTGGGGGAGCGGAGCTGCCCCCGTTCGCACCACCTCGTGTCCAAGAGTCACAGGAGCTGCTGGCTGCCAGCGAGGAGGAGGATTCATCAGACACATGCTAATCCTCCAGCCTGCAGAGGAACAAAGACTCGCTGTAGTCTGTCTGGCTCTTTCCTTGCGGCAAAGGGAGGGATCGAGAAAGGTTTGGGGCAGCCCCGCACCGGCCCTTGTGCCTTGCTGCCGGGCAGCGTGTGCTGGGAAGGGGGCACGGGCTGTCTGCCCTGGGAGGGACTGGCTCCCCTGCCTTCCCTGCTCTGTGCCATGGCTTCTCGGCTTCTGTTCCACCCCTCGCTGGTTGCTGTCCCTGCAGGCAGCCACGCCGTACCCAGGCCTCCTGCTCTGCCTGCGGGTAAATGCTGGCGGCGGCTTCTCCTCTGCCTGCACCTGCCCTCGCGCTCCCTCTGGTCCTTGGTGTTTTCCTTGGAAGTGTCGTTCTGTGCCTTTCTTCCCTTGTTCCCACTGTTTTGAGAATGCTCGAGTGAAAAAAGGAACAAATAAATAGTGAGTATTTGTTAATATTGGTTAATCAGCTTCATCGTAAAACATTTTTAGAGGTTCAGGTGTCCAGTGTTCAGGCTGCTTTGTCTCTGCCCAGGAGCTCTTTTGCACTTCTTCAGGCCCTCCCCTTGCATCCTCAGGGTGTTCATTTACACCCACAGTATCCCGATTTCGAACACGTTGTTCTGGAGCATACTGTCATAGTAAAACTCCTTCAGTCCCTCTAGCAGGCTTGTGAGTCTCTATACCTTTGAGTGCTTTCTGCATATATCCAGTACTCCTTGGGTTACGCTTGCCTTGAGAAGGGCTAATTCTTTTTCGATCTGGTTGCAATGCTTGCTTGCCTCCGTGCAGTTCAGAGAGGAGCAGGTGTGGGTGCTCTGAGCGCCCCGAATCGTCTCCTAGCTCTTGGTGCATCCCTCCAGTCCGGCCGGGTACTGTGCCACCTCTGTACCTGCAGGCTGGGGAGGCCCTGCCCGAGCTGCTGTAAAGGTGGCACTTCCCTTAGTCCTTTGTTTTATAACTTCTAAACGTTCACAGACAGCTCGGGTGGTTCCTTGCTGATTTACACATGTGTGAACGACATCTGTTTTCTGTCTGAAATGAAGGACAGTAAGCTGCAAGGCTGTCGTTGGTTACAAACAGACACACGGTACGGTTTGGTGGTGTTTCGTTTTGCTGGAGTGGTGGTATGACCTTCCCTGTGGCTCTGCTTTTTCATCAAGTTTTTAAAATGTCCATTATTTTACTTAATTTATCAGAACGCGATGAGGTAAAAGGCTTCTTATGGCGTGGTATTTGTGTGCTGGTGTTTAATTCAGTTCGTGTCTGAATTTTTTTCCGTGGCTTTTTTCGGATTATCGTTGCTGCTACTTTCTGCTTTTACAATACACAAACCTTTCAAGCGTGCTAAAGACCGTATCACGCCGTCGATTTTTGGCAAGCCGAAATCATGTTTTTCACTATTTCTAGTAGAAATGTCACTGAAGACCTCTTAAAAAAAAAAAAAAAAAAGCCTCATCTGAACAGATTTTGAAGAATCTGCTTGGAAGGGATCACAGTGGTTTTCTCTTCCTTTTTTTCTTTATTCCTTGTGAAGGAAAACATCTCGTTCCTGTGCACATACCCAATTTGTCGTGCGTTCTCCAGCATTGTGAGCCTGCGACGTCCTTTAATCGGGCTCCTACTTAGGGGCAGAACGGTGTTCAGCTCATTAGCTGCGGGATGTCTCGACCATCAGGCCAAAAAAAAAACAAACAGAATCTAAATCTTGCAAAACTGCTTTTTAATTTTCTTTTTGTATTTGTAGAGACGGGTAACGTAGGCCGTCAGGCTGCTCTTGCGCTTGTGTAATCTTCTAGCTAATGTTTGAAAGAATGACACTGCAAGACTGTCCTTGTTAAATAAGATTGTGTAAAACAAACAAACAAACAAAGGAAGGATATAGAAAATCAGTGTGGAGTGACCTAAGATACCACTCTTTCACTGACTGACAGGCTAAGTTAATTAGCATTTAATTAGTGTTTATCAGCAAAATGTCTATGTGCAGGTTGCTTCTGTGGCATACAGGCAGCTCATAATCCAACTCGGTTGTTAAGATTGTTAAAAACGCATCCCCTGCTCTTGAAGAAGCTCGTGGGAGCTGAGCTCCTTCTCACCCCCTGTTGTAACGCAGCGAGCGGTGGGAGGGAAGGGTGAGCGCGAGGGGTGTTCGTGGCAGGGCTGGGCTTTGTGTGGATTTTCACAGGAAGGCGAGCAGAGATTTCTTTTTCTTCCCTGTTTATTTTGGCTTTGTCCTCTGTCCTGGGGAAGAGATCTCCGGGATCGTCACCGGAATCTGTAAGAGTGTGAAAGAAGTTGCAAGAAATTCAAATGTTGGCATTCCTGTTTTTTTAAAAAGCGTTAAATGGAGAGTTTTTTTTAGGTGAAAACAATAAAAATACTATACGTAAGAGGTTGTGCAAATTAAGTTAGCAGTGTAAAGCAGTCAAGATGAGCCAGGTGTGAAGGAGATGGCCTCCAGTGCTCTAGGTGGCTGCGCTTGCTGGAATGTGATCAACGCATCTCTGATGGCTTCTGCCTTCCTTAGGACCCCTTCCCGTAACACGCAGGAGCAGGAACGCCAGCTCTCGGCGTGCTGGTGCTCCAGGCTGGCTGCCTGTGGGCTCTCTGCCCCTCGGCACGGCCGCTGTGACCCCGCGGGGAGCACAGGAGAAGGTTTCTCAGCCGGATGGGAAGGGCCTGATCGGCCGCGGTGCGTTGGACTGGCTCTGCGGGAATGCCTTGTATCAAAAGAAGCTGGCGTGTAGGAGTTGAGGAGGTGAAACAGGCTCAGGGCGTATGAAATATTCAGCTCTGTGTTGCCAGAGGAATTCCCGCAGTGTGCTTATTAGAGGTTTCCAAGTGGCCAGAAGTGAACGTGACAAAACCCAGCACGGCGCGAGACAGCTTCTGAACAGACTGCAAGTCCTTGGCGTAAACCAAGAGTACGTGGTAGGTGTCGTGAAAGCATTGTAGGGTTATGTTCAACATGAACGAACAGCATGCTATGAACATGCTATGAACAGCTTTGTCCTAAACACCTGAACTAAACAACTTGTCTTACCTTTTGCCTATCTTCTTGGCCCTCAAGGCCACCTCCCCCTCAAAAAAAGAAAAAGAAGCAAAAAACCCCACACTGCCACCACTGCCAAATGGGAAAAACCAAACAAACGAAACCTTCCCCTCCAAGAGTAAACATCAGTTTTGAGGAGGGAAGTCTAAAAAAGCTCAGTGTGGTTGCAGGAGCCTTTACCACAGCGCGCTGGCTGCGTATAGCTGCACACAGTGCTACCTGAGTCACCTGGAATAGGCGTGGATTTGCTTAAATAATATTTGCCTGCTTTATGCCATTCACCTTTAATTCTGTTCTGCTCTTGGGGGAAACCATTTGAAAAGCTTTGAAAAAGCCTTGGGAGCAATTTTATTCCGCAGCGCCTGATCGCGGCGCGTAACGAGCCTGCGTTTGCGTGGCGCTGCTGATTTCCGAGGTTCCCCGAGGTGTTTCCAGGCTGCTTCCCTCTCCCCAGCCGAGGCCCAGCACCGTTTCACGCAGCGCCGCAGGACCCCGGGCTGGCCTGTGGGACGGGGCAGTCGCTCGACCGCGTGCAGCCAGGTAAGGGCAGGACGGGGCTGATGCAGAGCCCCAGCGCGCGGGGAATTGCGAGGCACAAGGTGCTGGGTGTTAGGAATACGCGTGGCAGGTGCTAACGAGAACTTGGCTGGAGAGCGCGCAGCGATCACACCGGTTCTCCTTGGCAATTCCTGGTTCTTGCGTCTGAATGAGAACGCTTGGAAGGCAGAAGCGGTCCGTCACGTCGTGCTTAGGCAAATGTTTGCTGGAAAACGGGATCATAAAGTACGTTCTGAGGCGTAGCAGCTTCTTTTTTTTCCTCTATCTATGTACTAACTTGGCCTCAACCAGTTTGATTTGACCAGGTACAACGCATGTGTCTGAAATGGTCAGGTAACAAAAACAAAGCCCCGTACTGCGAAAACCTCTGGTTATGCAGGGGGAAGATGTGTAGATCTTTTTTATTTTTCATTTGGAATATTCTGAATTGGTAGAGTTTGGCTTCCCCGTGTCATTCAAATATATAACGTAAACTCTTTGAAAAATGTCCTCCTGGAGGAAACAACTCCAGCTCATCCTTGTGCAGCTTTCAAATAAATTTCATTTTTATTTAATTTAGTTGTAATGAAGCGGAAATGTACGCTTAAATAGGAGCAAATTTGATTCCGATTGTGGCTGTTATCTTTTCTCTTTGAAGAATGCCAATCTTTCCAGAGAGATTTGTTTTCTGAGAGCAGGTTAGCTGCAAGATATGCTAATGACTTAGAAAACTGGGGAGGTTTATAATTGGCAACTTGTGGGTAAATACGTGTTTTTTCGGTCTTTACCAGACATTGTGTATCTTCCAGACTCACGGATGTTGGTTGGAAAGTAAATCGTACTGCATATGTCCGTTTCTGTCCTTAGTTATATTTAAACTAGGTGCTCAAGGAAACAAATCCAGACTCTTTTCTCTTAGTTGAGGACCAAGAACTGCAAATCGTCTGCGCTAGAAGAAACGTTAACAAGGGCCAGGCTCGGCGCGGTGAGGAGCTGCCATATGCAGGCACTGTGGCTTTGGCTCTTGGTGTCCCAGCAGACGTCGTTCCTTTTCATCTTCAGAGTCATGTTAAAAGTGCCTTTTAAGCTGATTTTCAGATAGGCTGTTTTCCCAGCAGAGTAACCCTCTGCAAAGGGATCTTGTGACTTGCAGTCACTAATTATGGTCAGAAAATGCAGGGACTGGGAGTCACCCAGCACGGAACTCTGCAGGATGGTCCTAATTATTGCAGAAGAGTGGTGAAGAAGATGAGCAAACTTACTGGATCCCGTTCAGAGCCGAAATGAGGAGGACGGCTACAATAACCAATAATTTTGCTTTTTTGTTGGGTAGCTGTGTTGCTGGTAGAGACTTGGGTAGGATGCTACCCCAGATGGTAATAGAGAAATGTTTGTGTAGCCGGGCTGGGATTTAGCGTGTGGTGTGTCCCTGTTTCTGTAAGATCAATGGCACCTCAGGAGAGAATCTCTTACTCCGTCGTTGCTCCGTGTGTTGACTTTCTCTCCTGCCCGTCATTCTCGTTCTGTCTCCTGCTTGGTTTGTTCTGAGATGTTGCTTCTACTGCTCAGAGGAGATGACGGAGAAAAGGAAAATACTTGCTGCTGGCTCAGAGCTTGAGCCACCGCCTCTGCTGAGACCAGCGACGTTTTCTGGGGAGTCTGTGACGAAGCCGTGAGTTCCTTTGTTCCCAGGAATTGTGGAGGGACCCAAAACGGGCCCTTCTCTGTGCTGCGTGCTGGTAATAATGGCGTTTCTTGTGGTGCAAAGTAAGATTTTGCCGCAGCAGAATGGTCTGTGATCAAAAGAGGGTAATAGGTAGATTCTGCCACGTGCTTGTGTGGAAGGTGGCGTGTCACTGGATGCAGAATTTGTGTAGCCACGAAATAAAACAGCGTACAGGTCAAGGAGCTGCTGGTTTTTGCTTGTTCTTAACTGCGTCCCTGTCCTGGTCTCTATTGATTTAATTCGTTCCGGTTTTGTTCTTGGATTTCCCTAGAGCCATGGGAACCAACTAGGGTTGGTTTTCTTTCTGTGAAGGAGAAAAAGAGCAAATGCTCCGTAGAAATAATGTTGGAGCATACAGCATGAATCACAGCATTATATACACGTTTGTATTTGCTAGATGTGCTCAAAGGCAGGGCACACAAGATTGCTTTCACCACCCAGGAACTCGGGGTGTGGGTGACGGCCTGCTAGCACCTGACCTTTTTGTCGTGTTGGATCTGGACTTTGGTCTGTGCCATGGCAGCGCGCCGGAGTACCCGCAGAGATTAGGGGATGAAAGATGAATTCAGAAGCTTTGTAGGAGACGGTAACAGCTGCGTGCCTGGATCTTTGCTGCGGAATCGAGTGCTGGGTAGGAATCTGGAAAGGGAGTGCTGGAGGTTGTGCCTGTTTCCTGAAGGTCAAGGTGCTCAGCATCCAACCTCCTCATGGAGCTGACTTGCTCGTAGTGGCACAGGCTGTAAATGCACGTAGATTTGTAACGATGCTCTTACAGTTACAAATTTGTCTCCAGATTGAAGAAACCACAAGTAAAACAGGAGCAAGCCTTCAAAAAACGGCCCGGTTGTTGGCGCTGCCCCGTTGTGAAGGCTGTGAGTCGCTCCCTGCTCCTGCAGCCTTTGTGGGGATGCCAGATCAGGTCCTGCTCGGCCCTTCCGCAGCGAGCAGGCAGCGTGGTCTTGGCTGCGGTCCTCTGGCAGATGAAGATATCCGAAAGGGCTTAGCGGGCTGTCAGGCTCCGTGCCCGCTCGCTTACCCAGCTCCGCAGCACGCGGCCCGCTCCCTGCGTGCGGGAGGGGATTAGGGGGGAGCGGGGCCGCGGGAAGATGCACTGAAATCAGGCGAGATGGGCAGGCGGTCTGCAAGCTACCATCTGCTGGCCGTTCCTCTGTGGGACCGAGATGAATTTAACGGCCTGCCTTCTCCACAGACATGTTGGCATGAACCCCGTGGCAGCGTTACGCCGCCGCTCGCAGTCCCGAGCCCCGAGCCGAAGGAGATTTCTGCCCAAAGAAGGAAAACACGACGTGTCTGGCCGGCATGTCCCGGGAGCATTCCTTTTGTCGGATGGGTCAGGCCGCTTCTGTGATCTATGGCTACGTGATGGCGAGCCGTCCTGCCGTCTGCGAGCCTCGGAGTGAGGTTTGTGTCTGAAGGAGGAACGCGACCGCGCGCTGAGTCAGGGCTCTGCTCCCGCTGCGCGCTGATGAAAACTCCGTGGGTCAGGTGGCTGAAGCGAGTCAGTCGTAGGAGAGAATTTGCTTTGTCTGCAAGCGGCTGCTTGGCTTCGGCTTTCGGGGTCTGGAAATGAAAGCGGTGACCGTCCCTTTTTGCGTATGTGGTGTTGAGAACGGAAGGTCTCTGGCTAAACGTGTTTCTTCCATTGCCTGTTTGTGTGGCAGCGCACCGTGTGATGTTGTTGAGATATCCCACACTATCTTAAGTAAAAGGTAAGCACTTTTAAGAAGTAACTCTCTCAGACTTGTTTGTATGTGCGCAGGTGGTGCTGCAGTTCCTCGATAGCGTTTGAATTCTGCCTCGGTGCTAAAAGCCACTCAGGTCTGACCAAGGATTTCCTCGAGCAGAGCTGCTGCCTCAAAACACTTATCTTCATATTATTACTATTATTACTATGCATCACTGTTTGCTTCCTCTGGAGTCTCAGTATGAGCCGATTCCTTATTTGTCGTGGTTAATGCTCAGTGATCCTCACCCGTGATTGGGGTTGGAAAGCCCAAGCCATGCCGTGTGCCTCTGGGTTAAGTTCGGTACAACCGGAATGAAGAAAAAAATCATTCTTGTTCCCTAAGATAAAACTACACACGTAATAAGGAATTCTCAGCTTAAACGCAGGCCTTTAGGCCTCCTGCTACATTATAAAATAAATAAAACCGCATTTGATTTGGGTGTAATGTGTTAGGCTTTAGTGAATACAATGCCTTGAAGTTCTATCATTCGGGGTACGTGATGCACCTGTGCTTCGAAGCACTGTTTGGTCTGCTGCGGCACACGCCGGCACGTGGCAGTGTTAAGCGGCGCTGCGAAGTGACCGTCCCGTAAGGGACCGTGCCGCGGTGGCTCCTCGCCTGAGACAGGAGGTGTTTCAGCAGCGGGGAAGCACTTCTTGCTCTTAGACGTCTTCAGGCTGCCTGGGTGAACCCAGAGGGAGCTCAGCTACCTGGGAGCCGAGGGACTGGCACGGGTCAATCACGTTTAAAAGCTGTAACTGGGGGAAGGCTTCACGGAGCCGGGAGGTGATGTTGGCAGCCGATTTGTTTTGGGGGTGTGTGTGGGAAATAAAATCGCTCCGCAGTAGCAGGCAGGAGACAGTTAAGTCTTTTCACCCAGCTGCTGTTCAAGGAAGGCTGTGAGTCCCGTATCTCAGGACCGTATTTTATTAGATAACGACCTGCGAGCGCCAGTATTTATTTGCCCAGTTGCAGGCCATTAGTTCAGCAGTATTCCTGGAATTACAGACAGTGCTGTTCTTGCATTACAGCGTTTTTTATAAAGCTCCTATTGCACGAATGTTTTGGGTTCTGCTCCTCCAAGAAGCTGAAATCTCTCTCCAATTACTTGTACACTTCACTGAGGTTTCCAGCGTGCACAAGGTGGATGTGGCACTGGCTCAGGAAGGTGATGCAGCTTAGGCTGAAATTGTTTCTGAAGCTTTGGCAGTTAGAGCTGTCCGGAGAACAGCCCAGGTGTATCGATCTGCTTGCCAGACATAAGGAAGAGCAAATCAAAGTGCTGATGCTGGTTATTTATGACTATTTACAACTATTTTTACTTTATATATATATATTCAGAACAGGCAAAGGGTTATATTCCTTAACTTCTCTAAAAATTGAATTTTTCCTCTGTATGCTGCACCAAGCAGGAGCCTTGCTGAATTTTCCAAGATGTCCAGCACACAGTTAGATGTTTTTATGTCAATTAATATTGCCAGGAAGTCAGTTTGAACAGCACTGGAAAATGGAAGTAGTTGGCAGAACTGGCTAATTTCACTGAATTTCCTTTTGCTAAAAATATCTCTAAAAGAAGCTCTCCTTTTGGAATACAATGAGTGCTTGTTGGGCTCTAGTGTAGAACTGATGGTGACTCTTGTCCTTTAATGAAAAGGGCTTGAAAAATATGAATAACCTTTTGAAAAATAGTCGGCTTCCTCTGTGCTATGTGGAGTTACGCTCGTGTCCTTCAGAAGTGTGGGTATCTGCTCAGCTTCATCTGCGGGTAACCCTGATGGCTTGAGGGATCCGCAGCAGCAGTGACGTTTCCGTAGAGGTGCTTACGTGAGGTTGAGCATTTCATTGTGTAAGTGCTGGCTGGGTTGAGCGGAGTTGCTGCGTCAACTTTTGGGATGGTCGGACTGCAGAATTCCTCATGGGATACTTTTTGTTTTCCTTCCTGGAAGCGCTAGTTGTAGTCGTTGTATGGGCTAGAGAATTACGTGATTTGGAAAGAGACTAAACCTTCTCAAACTACTTTGAACGTGTTTTGTGGTCTCAGGCAGTAAAAATTTTTCAATTTTTATCCTTTTGTATAGGCGAAAATGTATTTGACTGAACTGAAACCTCATGAGAGCAGCAGCCTTTTTTGTGGGGGGCAAGAGGGGCACTTTAGGGGCTGGCTCTGTAATAATATTCCCAGCATTACCAGGATTTAGAACCTGGCAGTGTTAGTGCTGGATTCTGCTTGCCACCTTTCGTGCTGAAAACCAGCTGACAGACATTTGAGGCTCTCACCCTTTAGTCAGCTGTGTTTTTGCACGTGGAGTCATTGCATTTCCTCCCGCTGGGGGTCTGCAGGCACGTAGATTACGCAGTGCCGAGAACAAGTTTTAAATAGAACGTGGCGAGGTCGGTAGGCTCGAGATTAGGGCAGGTTAATGGACGGTGTAAAAGCTGGGCGTAAAATCTTAATCACACGATAAGGAACTAGCTTTGGAAATCTCTCTTGGTGAAAACGTCAAAATTAAATCTGCTGCTCTCAAGCTGCCGGAATCCTTTACAACAGAGCGCTCCGGCACGCGGCGACCAGAGGCAGTAGGGTTTTGGTACGTGTCCTGGAGCTTTGTGGTGCTGCAGCAGGGATGGATCAGGGCTGGAAGCTGCCTCCTGGGGACGGTTCTTGTGAGCCGGGGCAGTGAACAGCCCCGTTTGCTGCAGAGGTGAAACATCCTGCCCTCCTTACCCTGTCCCTAAATAGATATTTATTTTTTTAGGTTTGTTTTTATGTGAATGAATACATTGAGCAAAGCGTGCTTGTGTGTTCTTGGAGCGCATGTTTATACTTGAAGGTAAGCAAACACAGTGTAACCGTGCAATTAAAAATAGCTGCTTAGGCTTTGCTGCGAGTTCCTTGTAGTTCTAGTTCTTGATGATGGTGCAAGCATGCAAAATATTACTTAATTGATTTTGATTATCAGCTTTATGAACTGCTGCGGAAGATGGAATGCCATGAAAGAGAAGGGTTCCTGCGGTGGTGTTAAGGAGACTTCAGCAGCTCTTGTGGCTGGGCAAGGCCAGGTGCTCTGCTGAAAAGCAAACAAAGCGCTCTGTGTTACTGGGTGCTGCCCAACGACGGAGGGTTGGCTCTAGGTTAGGGCTGGGTGGACTAAAAGGGGGACATGAAATTGTTGCAACTGATTTCTCCGTTTCTTTTCTTCCGTGAAGATAACTTCACAAACCTCTTCAGAGCATTCAGCGTTGTGAAGTTCTTGGCTGTGCCCCGTGTTTTGAATTGAAACGTGAATCCGCACCGCTTCCTACGATGCGTGATGATTTTGTAAAAATGTAAAAGGGGCTCTGCAGATTTCAGACATTTGTTCGGTTACTAGGCTGCATTACATTCACTGGGGGGAAAGCCAGGATATTTTTCAAAGATGTTATATCCTACTTTTATGAAAAACTCCTTCCTAATTCTGCTTGTCTGGAAGCATAATGTGCTATATTCCTTCAGAGCTTTCAGTTGACTTCTCTATTGGTTTATTCTTTAACAAACTTGTTCAAATAGTTAAAAATCTTTGTGTCTTCGGTTCGGAACGGGTCGGGAGGGAGATCTCAACGCGAAGAGTTCGCATTGCAGTGCCCTGTCGGATTTCGCTGTAGATCGAATTGAGGCTCTCTTGTGTTGGAAGAATAAACCTGCATGAGTCTGTTGGAAGAGACAGGCACTTAAAGCGGATCTTTAGTGACTGACTGGGCACGGAGGGGTGGGAATATTCATGTTGGTGCCCAGGGTGTTGTGCTCAGCTCTAGCTGTGACATCAGGTGGCAGCTTGTGGCTCAGATGGAGTGCTGAAGGCAGTGTTATGCTTAAGAGTTGGACTCTTCTTGCCTCCTATATACTAATTACCACAGCCCTCCTGCTGCAGTGGGTCTTCTGAGCAGTAGGTGTAGTATTTTGTGTTAACACCGGGTTTTTCGTCGGTGTTTGAAGAGAAAGACAAATTATTAACCTGAGCGAGTGCTGGCTGGAAGTAGAAACATTCAAAGTTTAACTGGAAGGGAGGTTTTGTATTTACACTAACTTTGGCTTCTTTTCTCTCCTATGTTACAGAAATACTAATACGGAGTGCTTGACCTAATCCCTAACAGCTGAATCTCCTGAGACCAGGATTAGGAAAGAGTGCCTTCAGAACCAATATGTAGCAAATGGGTATTGCACCGCCGGAGCTCCTCCCTTGGTTCAACACGTGCGTGTTTGAAGGATCCTTGTAGCCTCAGCAGTGAGTTGTTCTCGTTAACTTCCGAAACGGATTTCATGTGGTGCTTGCTAAACGTTGAGTCACCATGAGTAGTAACCTGGGAAAAGAAAAGGACTGTAAAGAGAAGGATCCAAAAGTCCCGTCGTCAAAAGAAAGGGAGAAGGAGGCCAAAGCCTCTGGAGGATTTGGGAAAGACAGCAAAGAGAAGGAGCCTAAGACCAAAGGGAAAGATGCCAAAGACGGAAAGAAGGACTCCAGTAGCACGCAGCCTGGGGTAGCTTTTTCAGTGGACAATACGATAAAAAGACCTAATCCAGCCACAGGTACCCGCAAAAAATCCAGCAATGCTGAAGTGATCAAAGAGCTAAATAAATGCCGGGAAGAGAATTCAATGCGCTTGGACTTGTCCAAGAGGTCTATACACATGCTTCCATCCGCTATCAAAGAGTTAACGCAGTTAACAGAACTTTATTTATACAGTAACAAACTGCAGTCTCTACCAGCAGAGGTGGGCTGTCTTGTGAACCTGATGACACTGGCCCTGAGTGAAAACTCACTCACCAGTTTGCCCGACTCTCTGGATAACTTGAAGAAACTGCGCATGCTCGACCTGCGGCATAACAAACTGCGAGAGATCCCGGCGGTGGTGTACAGGCTAAGCTCTCTCGCCACTCTTTACCTACGCTTTAATCGTATAACTACTGTGGAAAAGGATATCAAAAACTTGTCAAAACTCACCATGCTTAGCATACGAGAGAACAAAATCAAGCAACTACCTGCTGAAATTGGTAAGCGATTGCACTGATTAAGGGCTTAATTCAATGCTTAAGTGAATTTGGCAGTTCAGTTATGTATACAGAAACTGCCACTTGTTCAGGTGCTCTGCTGCTTCTCAAATGTGCATACAATCATGGTTTTGACCATACTGTTGCAATCTTAGCTTATACAGAGAGTAACCAAAACCCTAGATGTGTATTTTTAATCAAAGCAACACCCTGTTTTCTTCTTAATCCATCAGCTTATGTGCTTTCACATATTGTGTCTTTGAAGCCCAGATGGTTTAAAAGAAAAGATACAGGGGCACATCTTATTTTCGGATTTCTTTATAAATCATGTACGAACTGTTGCAAGTTCTAAACACATTATGGGTATGTTAGGGAGAGGCAGGACCACAGCAATAGAAGGTAGAAAAGGTAGCTACATGCTATTACCACGAGCAAGCTGCTGGATGCCCTGACAGCTGATAATGCAGGTTAATGATTCCTGAAAGCCTCTACCTTTTCTCAGTCATGAATATATTAATACATGGAATCTCGATATAAACTGACCAAGTGTTGTATGCACGGCTGATGATTCTTATGACTTTTTAATGAGTAATATTTGGTTTTCCAAGCGTTGTTACAAAAGTTTGAAAGGTGGTTGCGTGAAATGATATGAAAGTGGCTTATTGATTTAAAGAGTTTATTACAAAAAGTGTGGTGGATTGGCTGTATATCAGTAACTCCTACGTTGTTCCCAGTAGGTTAAGATTCGTGGAAAACATCTCTTCATCAGACTGATCTGAAGCAGTTTCAGTAACTTACGTGTGTCATGAAAGGGAAGGCGTATCATGAGCTTTTTCTCTAGGTAGCTTCAGTGTGTAAAACACAAGTGTAGCTTCGTGCTGTTGGGTGGAGGGGAACAGAAACTTCATGCACTGGAGAAAGTTGAAACAGTTTCTTAAAGTGTGGGGAAAATCTTGTAGCAGATCCTTAGTCCTTGTAACACTGAGTAAGAATTCCTAAGCCTTGTGCTTATAAATGGCTGTGGGACTTTTTCCTCTTTTCCCAGTCAATACACTCGTGCATTGGCTCAGTTAAGCATTACCGAAGTTGTCCTGATGTTCAGTAACTTTGCAAAGTTTGGGAAATGCTCATTTGGATCCCAAACTGATCTCTTTCAAGCCAGCAGTGTTTGCTTCCTTCTGCACTTTGATGTTGGAGTTCTGTAAGGTAACGCGTGCCGGATAGCAAGAACTCCTGGGCACTTCCTAAATGCTGACGTGCAGAGGGCTTCTGCTTCATCAGGAGTGAGGAGATGTGATGAAGCTGTCTGCTGGTGCTGTCAGTCTTTGGCTCCCTGCAGGTGCTATTGGAGTGGATTCTATTAGAACCCCAGAAACTCCTTTTTGCTAGGCAGAAATGGAACAGCGAATACGGTACGTTTTCTGATAAAAGGATTTTTCAGTTGGCAACTAGCATCTTAGCAGTCCTGGGAATTTCCCCTGGGAGAGCTAAGGAAGGATAATTTTGACCTATTATTTGACACTTCACGTTCAGCCTAATGGCCCGGGTCTTTGACGAATCAAAGAGCCATACCGCAGCGTGCCGCGTGTCGCTACGGACGTCGAGGGAGTTGTGACCCATTCAGTTGGCTGGGTTATGTTAGGCATTTGTCAGTACTTCACCTGTGTCCGTCCTGAGGCTGTTAATAATGCAATCTAGCAAAGAGGCAGCCTCTGAAGTTCATCTGGGGATAGATGTGTATAAATTTAAATTAATAGTAGTCTGTGAAGAAAAGGCTTTCTTGTGACCTTGCATTGCAGTGTTTGGTGTTGCCCTTTCCAAAGGTTTGGTAGGTGTGTTTGGTGCTGCAGATACTGTTGCTGGCGGAGCTGCTTTGTTTCTTGCTGTTTGTGGAACCTCATGCTGAGTTTTCCACTAAAATACATGGTTTCTCTACGTACAAGTGGTCAAAGTAGTCTTGAAAGAGATCATGTGTAACAGTTGTGTGGAGAAAATCAGTTACTTCTTCCATTTGCCTTCTTTTTTTAAAAAAAAACAAAGTCTTGATAAGGTACTGGCAGAGTTCTCGGTTCTTTATCAAACCCCAGCTTGAGAACACGAACGACTTTACTTCTCTTTGTGTATCCCGAAGTTAGTCGTGCCCGTGTTTGTATTGTGGTAATGCTTCCATTCCTTTCGTGGCTCAGCACCTTGCTGTGGAAGGCATTTTAGAAGTGCAAGAAGGCTGACTCCAACGAAGAATTTCGAAGGGCTATCACCACGTTTAACAGCAGGCTTCATGCAAAGCCCATTTCTCTGACTAGGCTGCTGTACTCGAATCATTGGAAAAATCAGTTTAAAGGATTTTGAAGTTTAAGAAACACAAAACTTAACAGTCAAAACATACCAAACATGTATATGAAAATCTTTTTTGCTCAAGTAGTGAAAACAGACAAGACAGTTTCACTTCTGTAATTGATTTCTATGCGCTGACTTTCAGGTCTCTTTGTTTTGGTACAAAGATGAAATGTTTGAGTTGGACACAGCTGAGAAATGAAACTGCTAAGAAATGTATCTCTTACTTTCCAGTGGAATTTCGCTGTTTCTTTAGACACTTGTTAGTTCTCTACATTTTGCATGCACTCCTCAAAAAATACCAATCTTTTTTTAAGCCCAAATGATTTTAATTAGCACATTTGTAACATGGTTCCCAAATATTACATACAAAGCTGAACTTAATAGTAAACATTCTTGTATTATCGACTTGTAAATAACACAGAAATTTTTGGTGCTGCAGAGCAGGAAGTAAAATGAGGCCATTATCTTTTATAAGGCAATATCACGCGGAACATTTCAAATTCTTTTTAAAAATACCCCATTGTTCCGAGGCCCGAGGCTCACATATCTGATGGTGAGCTAGTGTGCTTATTTGTAGGCCTAAAAATTCACAGATTATGTAACCTGCTGACTTGTCCGGCGAGGAAGAGTCTGGCAGCGCCTGGCTGCAGCCTGTTCGTGTAGCTACCCTGGTATGCAAGTATGCGAAGAATCCTTGGTTTACGTTTGGTGGTAGACGTGCTTACGAAAAACATTGCCCTGCACAAAAAAAATGCAAACCCCAGGCTCGAGGCGTGGGACGTTGCTGCTGCCCCGTAGCGAGAAGTCCCTTCGCAGAGCTGGGGCTGACTGTGAAGTCTTATCCCGGTGCTGAAGAGTTCTGATGGCTTTCTGTAGCACTGACCACACAGTACCGGTCCTGTGTAGTTATAAAAGGCTTTCCAACTTCAGGGGCTTGCTGGTTTAAAATAAAGGGTCGCCTGATTTTTGCAAGCAGTCATCCCATTTAATTACCTTTCTAGGAATCTTTAGTCTCCAGCCTTATTAAATACAATTTGTTCTCCTTCTGCTCTCAATGAAAGAAATTGGAAGTAGGTTCTGAAGCCTTAATGTGCTGATGTTTGAGACCTTTCTGCCAGCAGCCAGTAAGTGTGTGACCAGCTGGTTTCTGTGCTGGCGGCGTAGCTCTGTTTTTAGGTGCAGCACTTTTCCTCTGTTGCTCATATTTGCTCCCCCACTGTATTCGCAGACACCAGTCACCTTCTCCCAGCAATTACTCAGGTTTCAGTTGTAAGTCTTGTGTAACATCTCCGTCCCTTCTGTCACCCCGCTATCCGTTTTCTATATTTTCTCTTGTTTTGAACGGAGAGCATGCTCGATTAGTTGGGATGTACGGTTCCAGGTCAGCGTTTCCCTGTTTGTGCTGGAGGTAACTCGTTGCACCTGGCTCATACTGCAGCTTTGAGACTGTCACCATGAAATGCTTGTGTGGTCACCACTGATACCTGCACTCTGCCTTCTCTGCTCTCCTCTGCCAGAAGACAGCCCTGAGGTCCTAGGGTAAACGTAGTGTTTAAGCATAGCCTTACTTTTCTACATGACTGAATGTCATAGCTTCTGTAGTTTTTAGTTCCCTGTCTTCAGGTTCTGAGAAGACCCTTCCTTTCTGACCAAGTCTTTACTGAGGACACAGCAAGACTGGTCACCAGGTGGATTCTGTAAGAATCCTGGAGAGGTAACCTCCACGTGAGCTAATATTTAACTTTCAGTCCTTTTAAGTCCATAGGAAGTCCTTTTAAGTCCATATCTTGACTTCTACCAGTTGCCACCTGAGTTTCCTGGTTTTCTACATGCTACTACATCAGACATCTTGGCAGAGCTGTGGCGGACTGGACAGAATAAGTAGATCTGCCATACTTCTGTAGAAAGGTGTTTCTACTTTCATGCCTTTTGTTAATGCCTCCTGCTAAGTCTGCGTAGTGTTTAGATGCCCTTTCAGAATCTCCCTTTGGTTTTTCTCCTTTCTTAAATTTTGAATTGTTTTTCCGTCCTGTGGCAACGTTCCTTGTCTGATGGATGACTTGTCAAAGCCATGCTAGTGGTTATGTGATTTCAAAAGAAGTTTCCAGAACTGCCTGCCTAGACCATCGACTGCTTGCAGTGCAAGTGCCAATATTAGAAATGGATGCCTCTCAGGGAACCTGAAACTGAAACATTTCTGAAGAGCCCGAGGGAAGGTAAAATATCTTACAGAATGTTGTTTGCAAAACGTGCAGTTTGAAAGATTTTAAGAGGAATCTGCTCTAAAACAAGTGAGCTGTTACTGTTTGTATTGCCTCGAAGAGACTCCAGCGGAGATGAACCTTCCAGCGCTCAGCTGTCAGGAAGCGCCCGGATACGCGTTTGGTTCTGCTTTGGGCTTTAAAGCACTGTCAGCAGTTAAACAACACAACCTTGGGTGAGGTGACTACAGCGGGGGAAAGGTTGCTTTGCATTTAAAGTTTTTATAAGAAAGAGGAAGTGTTATTATCTATAGTTAGTAAACAGATGTGTGTGTTTCTGTTTTTTCCCCCAGAACGCAGCACATCTCGGTCCCATGCCTCCACTTGCTTTATTATGGGTAGGAAGGATGATGACAGTAAGCTTTTGAGTCTTTCCGATATTCAGATTTCCTAACTTTAAATAACAGCTTACTGAACTCACCGAGTAAACAAACAAACAAAAAATGGGGAAAATGTTCTCTGTACTTTGGAAAAAGATTTTTAGTAACCCAGCAAATTCAGGCACTGGGTAGGTAGCAAGGCATTGCTACTGATCTTTTATTGGACTTCTCCTAACCACTTTTCCAGCAATGTATCTATTGTTTCTACATTTTTAGTGCAACCGAAATAATTTTGATAGGCTGCATAGTAAGCTGAGATCCTGATATGTGCTGTTTTATTTTCAAATATAAATAGATCTGTTGAATAAGATCTAAAAATCCATAAAAATACATTTAACTGAAAACATATTCAGGTGTTTTTAATCCATTCTTTCTTGAATGTTTAGCTAATAGATCTGTTCAAGAGTGGCTGAATTAGGGAGGGTTTTCATAAAATGGCTGTGCTGATGTGCAACAACCTCATGATGCTGAAAAGGGCAGTGTCCCCTCCCGTCCTCCCAGCTGCTCAGTGCTTCTGCCTCGTGCATCTGAATTGTTCCTTGGTGAGCTGATTTTTCTCACTAAACTGACAGGATATGGTTTTGCTACTTTTGTTTTCTATTACATTAATTGAGTTCAATGAAATTTCAGATAAAACAGGCTCTGGTGTAAGAGGAGCAGCTCAGACTGCAGCAAGGAGAGCAGGACTTCTGCTTCTCGCAGCGCTGAAATGTTACATCAGCTCGGCTCGCTGCAGCTCACTTGTGAAATCTCACAGGTAGCATAGCTTATGTTTTATAAAAGCACATGAAATGCACTGCAAATGGCTTGAGGAAAGATAAGCGACTCTCTACAGAGCCATTGAAAATGCATCACTTTATGATTTCAGAATCTTTTTATTCCTTTTTCCTCCCCACCTCCCATCTCATGTTCCTCAAAGTCCTGCGTGACACGGGTGTCCTGGTAGCACCAGCTTAGCCCCACCTTCCTAGAGCATCATTTTATTTATTTATTTATTGGGATACTGCTGAGAGTTTATGTACGCAAATGTCACGATGGCAAAGCTGCTCTTCGTTGCTCCGTGTGCCTATTTTTTCTTGTAAGAGTGCATCTTGCCCAATATCCTTCTTCTGACTGTGGCCCTAAACAAGTCCACTTGTCCTGCTTTTATGCAGGCGTATGCAAGGCTCAACCTGACTCCTCTCCCAGATCCCAGCTGTTTTCGTATTGGGGATTTCCTGAGTCTGGCGCAGATTTTCTATTTAAAAATTCTCAGTAGACTCCTATTCGAAGGGCTTGACCACTTTTTTCCCTTAAAGTTTTATAAACTCTGCTCATCCTTGGCAAGGTCCACAGGTTTGCTTTGAGTGCAGCTTTTGATCGCTCCATTTAACGAGGTACGGTTCTCATGTTCTGAGATGGCCAGCAGTCATCCTGATCCCTGTGCCGTTCCCAGTTTGAATATCGTTCCCCAAGTTTTGCTTCTGAATACTCATGGGTTGTTTGAAGCCCATCACTTCATACATGAAGCTAGGTACATTTTTTTCCCTGGTCCCCTATATGCATTGCTTTAAGGTTCATAGGGGAATTTCATCTGTCATGTTGTTGCTTGGTCACTTCGACTTGAAGTTCTTGTGCAGTGTTTCACTCTACCCTTGTCCTTATGGTCATGAGTAATTTGGTCTCAATCAGGAGGCTGCTGCTGCTCAGCCCTCGATGGAAATCTCGTCGTCGTGCACTCGCTGAACACGCGCACATTGCAAATGTGAAAGCAGAACCTACCTGCTCGCGTGGCTGTTGAATCCCTGGTGGCATCCATGGAAAAAAACGTTAATGGGAAGGGTTCCATGTGGGAGCTTTGCCAAAACCATCTGAGGATAATGTGGAAATGAATGCACAAGGTGGGCTCTGGCTTCATCACCCTATCTGGTAAATTGTCTGTTCCTCCGAGACCAGAAAGGTGAAGATTAGAATGGAAGGATGGGAACGTGATGGTGAGTCAGACGGAGCACGAGAAGGAGGAAAACCAGAGGAACTCTTCTGGGTTGAGGCCAAGCAAATGCTTCGATCTGCAGTCTGCTACTTAAGCTAGCTTTTTGCATTTCTTATATGTAGAGCTTCATTGCATTCTTTCCCGTTGTGCTGAAGGAATTGTTTTGCACAATCAAGTTGATAGTATTTTCTTTACCAAGACAATGTTGCGTGTTATACAAGTTTTTGACTTTTTTCTTTTCAGCACAGAGATTAAATAAAAATAATATTGTCAACACAGTTGAAATTGCATCTGCTTAGTTTCTGCAAGTTTCTTAAGACTCCAAATATTGTGTTTTCTGTCTGTGAATGCAACTCTTATTCTGTGGAGAATCTGGTCAGGGCTGTTCTGCAAGGGAAATATTTTTAGCTTGTAATTCAGGGAATCTGCCTACACCAGACTTGGAATGTCTCTAAGACTCTCGTCTGTTCTTCCCTTCCCCCATCTACCCAATATTTAGATCATTTGTGGTTTCTTCACTACTTTGAAACTTTTTCATAACACTTGCACCTGTTTGGTTTTCAGGAGCACAGGCAGCAAAGCAGAGGCGTGCAGCTGCGTTACTTCGTGCCTGCTCCATGCTGAATATAGTGCCTCCTTACTCGGTGACTGCTTGCTTGCAAAGCTGCCCAGCGGTGCTCTGAATTTCATTTCCCCTTTCTTAGCAGACCTGACAATACAGAGAAATCGTATTTGTATGTAAGAACCTCTTTCTCAGTTTCAGCTGTTTGAAAGTTGTGTTTGTGGGCTCGGCTGTCACGCTAATATCTGCGAATCCAGTGGCTGAGAATATCTCTGTGTGTTTGTAGTCTAACGTGGTTGAAGCCTGACATTGGGAACCCAAGTGTAATAAATACAGGTGTCCATACATGTGTGCTGTTCCCTAGATGTCAGAACACGACTCCTTAGTTGATGCAGTTCTGGTCACGTTCTTGAGCTGCAGGCAGGGTGAAGAACTTGGTTTTGGCCAGCTTCAGCTTTGGTGCCCGGCTTCTGATTCCCGTGGAAGCTCATGTGGGGACTCAGATTTTGTCCTGCTTGTGTTGTTTTCAGGCTGGCTTTATGACGATGACGATTAAGCAGTCTTGCCTCCTTGATCTGCTTGCGGAGCTTACTGGGATGATGTCCTGATGGTATTGCAGGGAATGCTGACAGCTTGTTAGAAATCCGGCATTTTTTAATATCAATGCTGCAATTATTTTAACTGCTGGAGTACTTCGTAAGCGCTGAATCGAGGGCTCAATCAGCCTGCCCTCGCTAACACAGCAGTGTGTGGTTAGCCTTTATTATTTGTGCACGCTGCTGTTCCTCCCTCAAAAAGCACAGGGGCCAAGATGTGACCCCAGGCTCAGCCCCTCCAGGAACCCCATCCTCCGAGGCTGCTCCGAGGCTGCTCGGCTTCACAGGGCTGCAAGGCTGCACTTGCCTTCCCCCAGCTCTGCGAGCTTCCTGCTGCCTTGTTACGTGCCCATCTCCATCCCTGTCTGCAGCCCTCGCTGAGGCTGTTTCTTCTGCCTATGTCATATGTTTAAAAGGTTGTTTGAACACGTTTTTATTTGTATTCCTTCATTGTTTATAACTGAAAGTAACAAAAAGTGTTTTTGTCTTG
The DNA here is from genome assembly GCA_011076525.1 of Nettapus auritus. Taxonomy (NCBI): domain Eukaryota; kingdom Metazoa; phylum Chordata; class Aves; order Anseriformes; family Anatidae; genus Nettapus; species Nettapus auritus. The sequence continues at coordinate 26,734,286 of CM021770.1, forward strand.
TTGAAGCTTGTTGTAGGCTTGATTTTTAGTCTTTCGGTGAGCTTAGCTTCTGCATGTTTGAGCGGTTCCCATAACTAGCTGCTGTTTTACACTCTGCAAACTTCAAATATTGCACTGTGCTTATTTATTTATATGAATATTGTAATTTTGATACATAAGTAATTTGGAACCATATTAAGATTTCTTCCCTTCTGCTCTGTAACTCTTCCGTATGGGCTGTATTTTGTCAGTAATAATTCAAAATAGCTCTTATTTTTTAACATTTGAGCAGTTGGTGATATGCAGCAAAAAATTCGTCCTGTCTGTTACAATGATGTACTCCACCTTTGTGTCGAGAGTTGAGGTTCTGAAATTACAGATATATATATATATATATATATATATATATTTAAATCAGAACTCTTACCTGAAACAGTGTTATAGACAGACAGACTTGAATAAAAAAGGTTGCTCCCCCTCCCATCAGGGAACCTCGTGAGAGATGAATGTTATGATTATGGGAAATACGTGAAGTTTGTTCACAGCGTTGCTGATTTCAGATAATTGTTCTTTACAAATCAGATTGCAACCGGAGTGCTGACGCACCGGAGTCAGGTTCCACTTCTGTTTGCATTCTCCTCTTCCTCACGCTTTCTGTAGGAGTCTTTATCCTCCTGCTGTGTCATCTGGCCCAGGATTTATCATGTTGTGAGGGATTTCACAATTTTCAATCTGCTTAAGCACGGGCAGGCGTAGAGTTAATCCGGAGGAAAACAGGTTATGTTGCGAATTCTCCTCGCCATCCAAGAGAATTGCCCACCAAGGGAATCTGTGGTGGGAGACACCACAGCCCTTTTGATGCTGACCTGTGCCATCTCCCTACGTTACTGTTAATTTGTGAAGCCTTTAATATTGTTTTAATGTAGCCGTGTGCTGTTTTTAAATGGCCAAGAGGAACGTTCAGTTACGTAAGTCAGGGCACGTAGCTGGGCCCTCTTGTCATGACAGGCTTCCCAGGTCGGCCGTGTAATGGGGCTGCAATTCTGCCGCGGTGTGTGGAAGACACCGGACTCCTCGTAACCCTGTATTTTTCCAGCACACACGTTTAACTCTGTCATACCGTGCCATTTAGTCTCTGTGTACCTCTCAACGGCAGTCAGGCGATTGTTCCTCTCACTTTTTTTTTTTATTTTATTTTTTTAGCAGTGTACTTAGCTGTATTTTTAGCGATGTTTTTGACTAGAAAGTAGTTGGGTATCTTCAAGAACTATTTTCTCTGAAAAGTGCATGGGAATTGGCTGAAATTTTTATACTGTAGACACTTTTTAAAAGTAAGATTTAAAAAAACTACATAATTAAGCCTTCTGTTTATGGAGAAACTGTTTTATGTATTTCATATGGACATTACACCTACTTTAAAATTTCTTATTACCAAGCCTGCTAGTACATGCAATTTCTGCCGGCTTTCTTGGTAGACTTCGGGTTTCAATAGCCTTTTATGTGTTGATTGCAGAGCAGTAGTGTTTTTGTTTTTTTTTTTTGTTTGTTTTTTTTTTTGTGAATGGCTTCGTTCACTTTACCTGTGATAGCATTTCCCTGAAGTACTGCCTGCCCTCCCCCTGTGGTCCCTGGTGTCTGACCATTGTTGGTGAAGCGATTCTGCTGCCCAGGTGAGGCTTATCTCCAGCTGTGGGCCGCACATTTCTAGCCAGGGTGGTCTTCAATATGAACAACACCATGAGTTCCCCACTCATTAGCCTTTTTTTTTTTTTTTTGTACCTGTGCAAATCTTTCACGTAGGAGAGCTCTATTTTTAATTTTTGACAGTCCCTGCCCTCACACGCGGAGGCCGGGCCGTGCTGGCGGTGCTGAGGCTGGAGCTCACCCTTGGCACACGCAGGCCGCAGGCCCTGTGCCCAGGAGGTGTTAGAAGCTGAGGCTGATGAGCAGGCACGCCTCGTTGGCCTCATTAGGCACAGGGCCTGGCCAGCACTGGTTTATAAAGGACCAGACTCCTTGGTTTCCCTATTCTCTCTTCCCAAATCATGCTGTCTCCTCCGTTTTCCCTCCCTGAAGATCCCGCGGTCCTTGCAGTCCCCAGGTTCTCTTCCTCGCATCCCATGGGAAGCGTCACAGCCCCACTGGGCTTCCTCTGCCTGGAGGTGAGCCCCCACCACATTACCCAAACATTTTTCCCTTTGTTACGAGAAGAATAATTTTTTTCTTTGTCCTGGAGAACAGCAGGATAAGTATACCTTGCGTGTTTTCTGTTGACTTGCAGGGTCTCGGTGTTGTGTCTCAGTAATCCATGTTAAAGCATTAAAAGATTTTCACTTCCCCTCCCCTCTCCTTCTGCCTTTAGGCTAGGAAGGACGTTTTGGTGAGATGCTGTCAGACCACAGGCATTCTTACATCCAAGAGCAAGATTCCTTACAGAGCAATGTGAACTAAAAGCTGAATAGGAGATACTGAATAGTATCACTTGAAATTGTTCTCCTTAACTCTCTGTACTTCATGATAGGGCTTTAACTTTGGCTTGACTGCCTACATAAACCTGAGCTTCTCTTTTTTTTTCTTCTTCCCAGAATTAGCTCTGAGATGTTTGTGGCAACACGTATCTTGCTGTTGTCAAAGTTTTCAGCAGGTGCAAAAGGGAAATGCAGCAAATGGTACTGCAGAAATCCAACTCTCTTCAACTTCAGCAGATGTAGAGTGGGAAGAGTCGAGTAAATGAGAAATCAATGTGATGAAATGAAATTTGTGCCACGTTGAGTTTGACATCATTGGTTTAGGTGTGCAGGGAAAACAAATGAAAACAAGATTGTTAGGACTGAACTTCAGTAGTTGTGAGGTGAAAAACGCTGACCGAAAGTGCAATCAAAATTCTTGGGTTTTCTTGTTAAAGATAACATGGGGTTCTTTTTTGGTTCGTTTAAAGGGAGAATAAAGTCTTCCTCTAGCTTTTTCTCCTTCTTCTACTGCCTTCTACACTTGGCCCACTTGTTTTCATGAATATCAAGCAGATGCTTCTACCACAGAACATTAACTCTTGCTCAGCCTTCTTAAGTTTGCTTTCTTCTGCCTATTAATGGCATTGAATCGTGTGGTTTATGCAGCATGGTTGAATATTGACTCTGTGGTTCCTGAAATACACTTGAATGCTGACTTGAGAGGTGAGCACACACTCATGAAGGCGGTGCTTAGGGATTACACTTTCATGTGCCTATTTGGGTCAATAAATGCAGAAAATAGGGTCACTTTTACATAAACTTGTTTTTGGGCTGGATTTTCACAACTGTTTTCTGATCCTTAATAAGAGTTTGTGCCACCTGCAGCTCAGATACAGAGTCTTGAGTTCACAGATATATTACAATCTAATACATTGTTATTTGTGATCTGCTGATGATGTAATACGTAGACAGTCTACGCATCAGAACTTGCCCAAGCCAGGCCTGCGGGAAAATCCCTAAAGGATCATGTCAAGGGTACAGTACTGAAGCTTAACGATAGGCAGTCATCCCTCAAAAGGAATTTGCTTCTTTTCCAAATTTGTTTTTTACTGAGTGATGCTCTGGTACACAAATACAGTGACCTTTACTGGATAGAGTTGAACCTGTTCAAATCATTTGCATTAATTTCACCTCCATTAGATCCAAAAAATATGCACACATGTACCTGGTACCTGTGTTCATGTATGCACACACATTTTCTCAAGCAAACCCAACGACCTATTGCTCAGAATGCAGTATTTGCTGTTAAAATAGGTGGAACTACTGTACAGAGAGAGCTGTGCCTAGTTGTGCTCTTTGGTACGTAAGAATCAGGAATGAAACAGAGCAGCAGTAAAGCTGCTCTTAGCTCTGAGCAAATACAATCCTTTTATCCTTTCTAAGGCTTAACAGATAAGTCTTTTATTTCAAACTTTTATTGGCTATACCTGTGCTTACATGTATATTATATCATAATCTATATAAATAGTTTGTACAGTCTTCTGATGATATGTTGCCTTTTCCTGATGACTAAAATGATTAAAAATAGCATTCAGGACTTTGGATGAGTTTGGTAGGGTGTCAGCCAAATAATTTTGATGTCTCTTAAGAGTTCATTTTGTGTCTGAACATAATTTATTCTATAAAAGCAGATCTTGGTTTCTCATAATTCAATACAATCCGCTTACTCCATGAGGTTTTAAACTTCTGGTCAGCATGAAAGAAGTGTGGGGAATAGATTTTGTACTCCTCATATTCCACAGCTTGAAGTGCTAGAAGAAAATCAATAAATAAGATTTCTTTAGAAGATCTATAAAAAGCTTTATTCAAGTTAAAAAAAAAAAAAAAAAAGTCAATCAGATTTTAGATCTTACTTGATAAAATTATGATGCTCTAAGGCCTTCGTTTATATTTATAATTTTATAGCAGAAATATATATATATATTTTTCAGATCATAATGAAATCTGCCCAGACCTGTACATTAAAGAACTTAATGTTTGATTTTCTTGTGTCCTTCTAGGTGAGCTGTGTAACCTCATAACGCTGGATGTAGCGCACAATCAGCTTGAACACCTTCCAGAAGAGATTGGAAGTTGCACACAGATCACCAACCTTGACTTGCAGCACAATGAGCTCTTGGACCTGCCAGAAACCATAGGTATGTAAGGAGGCTGGGGAAGGGAAAATAAATCACTATTTCAAAATGTTCAGTAAGAGGAGCATATTTACGAATAAGTGCTTCGTTGGCAGCTGTAGAATGACCGGTGTTCTGCTCAAGGCAGCTTCACCACTGAGATTAGAAGCAATGTGTGTGCCTTACTTTAATTGTAGTTTCTAGTTTTTGCAATTGTTATTAAATTTAGCTGTGTCACAGCATCTGTACAGCATTGTCTAAGGAAAGTTTTATACAGAAAAAAAATCCTTCACTTCTAACTCGGATTTAAGGTGTTCTGTGAGCATGACTAAGTATTTGCAGCTTGTTTGTCCATTCTGTAATGGAATTAAGCATGTAAAGGAGTAAAAGGCTGAAAGAGTATTAGCTGAAGATAAATACTTTGACAGTTTTAACTAACACCTTTGGCTAAAAGAAAATAAAACCGAAAAGGTAAACATTTTCAATGAATTCTGTTTGCTTCATGCTTTTGGGTAGAAAATTTTAAAAATAATTTTTTAAAAAACTTCTCAAGTCATCAAAGTAATTATGCTGTAATGCAATAAAATACAGAGGGTTTGCAACTGAGGCTGGGAGACTTCTTGGTTGCTTTCAGAATCTCATGTAGGAGATTCTCTTAATTTAATCTGTTTTAAACAGATGGCAGAAAAAGATTCATGCTGTGATTTCAAAAAGATGAGAAAAAAAAAAGACAAAAAAGCAAGGCCTTCAAGATTTTAAGCCCTTCTTTGTCATCACAACATACTCAAAAGGATATACGTTATCACTTAGACAATGTTTAATGTTCTTTAATGCATAGTGAAGGGAATGAGCAGAAGAGTGAAGAACCACTTAACAACACTCCAGCTTTTCTTTTAGCAGTAATTGTTGTGTGTAGTTGCTGTGGCTTTTTGATTACAAAGTTTGACCTGAGCGGAGTTTACATTGATGAACTATCCACTCTAGCTAAATTTCCTTCCTGGTTTGATGATATTTTTAAACTCTGGAGATCTTTTTCCATCTGGAATTTGCATCTAACTTACACAGTTTGTAAGCACAGCCTTTATTTCTATAGCTGTTTTGCAAATCTTACAGAAAACTGTTTTAAATAAAATTTACATGTACTGTACATTTCATATTTAGGAAGAGTTCTCTGGATAAGCTGTTAATTATGGAGAAAAGTCTTTAAGCAAGTTGGTGGTTTCCATTGTGCTGGATGGTGCCAAAGATGTACCGAGTTGTTTCGTGGTTGGCAGTCGTTGAGCTTCCTTGCTTTACAAGGAAAGGTCCTTGGGTGCGAGACACAGAGTTACTTAAGCAGTTAAGCCATTTGTGATAGATAGCAGATTGCTGACTATGCAATCAAGACAGTTTGGACTCTTCTGTTTCTCTAGGAAGTTACTGTAAACGTAGGTTGCTTGCATTGAGTTTATACCTGGTCAAACTGGATTTCTGCATGTCTTCTTTGTTTTGTTTCCCCATTGCATTGTTTTTATAGTGTTTTGAAGTCATTTATTTTTAAATGCACACAGATGTCTCTTTACACTGCTTATCAGAGCTGAACATCAGTGCTGTGTAGCTCAACAAACCACCAAAGACAGATGAATAATTACAGTGCACTCTCTTTAACTTTGCACTGGTTAAGCTTTTGTGCCACTGCAAAATCCCTCGTTTGTACTGATGAATGTGTCTGGTAGCTGAACACCATATTTAAGTGAAAACTGAAAATCAGAAATCAGTATTTGTGTCGCATAAAGTATAGCTCACAAATGGCCAGAACTGGAAAGTTAAGGCAAAAAAGTTGAGCTCCAACTTAAATGATAATGATCAACCTACATTTATGCGTGTTACAGAAAAGGCAGCCGTAGCCAGTTCAGCAGCATTGGCTTTATTTCTTAGTCATCACAGTTTTGGTTCAACATTAAAGCAAGTTGCGGCTTGATTTTTAGATTACAGCTTACTTTGCGGTTAGGATTGTTCAGCGAGAGAATTTGAGTACTGAGAAAAACACCGAGGATGTCTCCCGGCCCCGAGACGCAGGGGCTGGGCTGCAGGACGCCCTGCCCAGCCTCTCAGCCGCTCTCGCCAGTTCCTGCCTCTTCCCTTGCCCGCTGATCCCTGCCTGGCGCTGGGCATGGCTGGCATGTCTTGCAGCGCCTTCCCTCTGCCAGGTTTTGGCATATTCAGTATATAAACACCGTCAGTGCTTCCTTAACTTGCTCGAAGCAGCGTGGGGGTCGCGTGCTTGGTACAAAAAAGACCGAACGCATTTGCTCGTTATAAATATTTGATACGCTGCGAGCCTCCTGTTGTGGAAGAGACTTTCCATTACTGCCAGAGCTGTCCCCTCCTCCCCCACTGACACCCTTCTGATGGAGGCCTGGTTTTGCTGTGAGGGATGTTTTTGTCAAGCTGCTTTGAAAAACCAGCAGCCCCTTTCGTTTTCTGTTTCTCCTTCCCTCTCCTAAACAGACACCTCTGACAGAAAAGGTGAAAAACAAACAAACAAACCTGGAAAATGCTTACATTTACCGCTGCTCTGCCTAACCAAGTTTTGGTTTTACCACAGAAAGTTTCCTGGACCTGCCAATAAAAAAAAATCAAAAGCTAATGCTACCAAGAAGCTGTTTTTCTAGCTCCCAGTTCCTCCTGAAGCGAGGCGGCGTTGGAAGGCAGGGACGCCAAAGGGTGCCACGCAGGGGAGTGGCCGGGAGGGGATTATGCATCAGCAGTGATTACAGAGGCAGCAGAGCCAATATATCCACTCTGTAAAAATACAAAGTTCTGGGTTCAACTAACACTTCATAAGCACGCCTTCTTGCAGTAGCAAATGTCAATTTTAGATATTAGCTGTCAGGAAGTGACCTAATGTCTTGCTTTACAGATATTGGCTTAATACATTCATATCTGTATCTCTGTTGATTGAAAATTGTAAAGTACTTTGTATGTTAGGTCACTTCCTGGAAGAAAAATGAGCTTTGTGGAACAGCTTAGCACATTCCAAGAGTTTCAAGTCCTGGAATCAAAATTGTAGTGGGATCTTAGCTTCTCCGTGCTTTAATTGCAGATTGCCCCCTGCCCTGGGTGTCTTCTGGGGGGGCGAGACAGGGGAATTAAAACCTGAGTTTACTTTCAGGGGTTTATCTCTGCATAAGTACCTGGTGCAGTAATAAGAGGGATTATCCAAAAAATATATAAGGAGGTGAATTACCAAATAAATAATTGGACTTTTGAGATAGCAAATTTGGGCTGGAAGAAAGTGTTTCTGTTAGGTGACCATTGGATTAAACTGGCTTAGAAAATGTTGTGCTGCACATGCCACGTTGTGAGTGTTCGCTCTTTTTGAAGACTTTATTATAGCATTCCGTATAAATGTTTGCAATTTCTTGTTTAAAAGCTCAGAAATGCTTGTTTGAGAATGTAATTTTGTTTCTGTTGAATTTCTGCTTTTAAAGAACCAGATTCTTCAACTGTTTTGTAATTTTCCACTTCTGCGTGTTTACGTGTGCAGCTTGATTATAGTCAAATGTGGCATATTCATAGACATTTAAGGCAACAGACATTTTAATACGAAAAAGAATAGTCAGTTGTAGATGATCCAAAACGATGCTTTAAAAGCACAAAAAATTCTGTCACTGGATACGCTTTCCAGTGTCTGACATGGCACCGTTCCTAAAACATGGTTAGGAGAATGAGAGGCGTATTTGAAGCCTACAATTCATGCCCTTCGCTACGACAGAGCTCAGAGCTGAAATCACAGCTTTCAGGAAAGCAAATACTCAGGGGAGAAGGAAGCTTTGCTGCTTTTGTTGTTGACATCGAGCTACAAACTCTGCTTCGAGCTGCTTTACCTTCCGAGCGCTGCTCTGCTTTAATGCACGTGGTCGATAAAACCTGGGAGCGGAGCTGCGCAACTCACGCAGCTCGGGTTGTACCACTTGTTGCTGACACCTTTAGGTCCCCAGAACTCCTCCTAAAGATATTTCCATAGAAAAGTGAAACTACATTAATTAATTCCTTTATTTATTTAAGTACTGCAGGCTTAGCAAAAGCTGGAGAAGTCTCGGTCTGAAACTTCTGGCCTTAATGAGAAGCAGGCGAGCACCGCCAGCCCTTGGTGGCAGGGCTGCTGCTCAGGAACCGCGCAGCTGATCGCTTCCGTTTCTTGCCAGCCTGGCGGAGCAGAGGCCAGGCACCAGCTTGGATGGCAAGCTTCATGTTCTGAATGATGAAGCATGTACACGCAGTGCTTTGGTCAGGTGGGGTCTACGAGCATTCAGTGCTTTCAGGAGATCTGGTCAGTGCTCATTGTTCTTGGACTGTGCTGTTAATGGAGCATTTAAATTAGATTCTGTTCGTATTTGGCAATCACGGTAAGCTTGCCTTTTCTCTACCTCCTCGAAAGCAGCGGCTCCCACTCTTTCAGTTTTCAGGTTATTACAAACCTTTGTTGGTTTTCAGGGTGTTCTCGTAAAGGGGATGACGCTTCTTTTCCTTGTTGGCTTCGCTTCTAGATTTAGTAAATACGAAGCAGTGAAACTGTCCCAAAACCCTGGGTGGCATGGAGGTGGGAAGTGGGAAGTGCCTGCTCGCTGCCTTCTGGGGGCTGAACTGGAGGGTATGGAGCAAAGCTGAGAGTCACCAGCCCCCAAAGGATTAAAAGCAGCCCGCCCTTACTGCGATGGGTAGGTAACGCTTAGGTGTCAGTGTTTGCACAGCTTGTTGTGGGTGCTGAAAGCTCGCGGGCTCCCAGGACAGCACGACAGTTCTGCAGAAGAAAACTGTGTCAGTTGCTGCTAAATCCAGGAAGTTTGCGAGCCACACGGTGTTGAATCTTCCCCAGGCTCCAGGGGAAGTTTCAGGGTGTGCTTTCCCTTTCCTTAGCTGCTTCTCTTGGCGTTGGCTGTTGGGCTTTTTTTCCGGAGAGAAGATACTTGTGAGTTAGGTATACGTTGTTCTTGGTGATTAACCTTTTTGTGAAATTAAAGATCTATCTATATAAGTGTTTTTAATGCTCAATTGAAAAGGAAAGTAGGACTGCCAAAGAAAAAACAGGTGAAACAAATTTCAGTTGTTTGGTGTTGTATGAAATATGAATTCCGAAAAAATGTAACAATTCCACTGATAATCCAAAGCAAGTCCCAACTGTTGCTTTTGACTGTTGCAGTCAAGTGTTTTTGTATAATTTTCTTATCATTTTCAGCTAATTATAATTTCTGTTTTTGTTTCAATAAATAATAGTCAGTGCAAGCCTGGTATATAATCAGATACACATGTATTCTTCTGTAAAAATTAGGCTTGCTTCTATTGGCTTATTAATTCTGAGTTTATTGATTTGATCTGTATTTATGGAAATACTTCTCATTTTGTATTTTGGTTGGATATTCTTTCTGGTGAGACTGGGATGGGAACAGTTTATTTCAGCAAAGGCGCATACCATCGCACGGTAATGAGCTGCAGAGCTGGGCTGTAACTGCAGCTCAGCATTTTCAGCGTGATTTGTATACCGTAGGAAGAAAAAGCCCATAATCTCGTATGTAAGAAGCAGGCAGGAAGGAAGAGTGATTCAAAGGAATCAAGGCAAGCAGGTCTATTAGCTAAGTGCATTTTGATGAACACATGTTAAAGGAAGTTGAATTTTCATGGCTTAGAGATAGAGACAGTTTCAGAAACATGTCGCTCTTGTTTGTGCTCTCTTGGCTTATACAGGTGTTGTGTATAGTACATGTCAGATACTTCAGTCATTGCCGCTCAGTTTTTGCCAGTATCTTGCATCTTTCACACATATACTCTGCAATGATTCCGGTCTTGAATCACAGTTGGAAAAACAAGTAGTGGTCATGCTTTTGTCTCCTTCTTGAAATAATGAAGGAAACCCATCTTTGGTTGATGCTGTTAGATTGAAAATAGAGGAATCTCCCCTCTCTTCAAATGGCATTTAACTTGATAGGAGTTGTAGGTTCATTTTAAAGTGATGATAGATTTTTAATAGATTAACATCTTTCTGGAGAAGTTCTCAAGAATTTCTCTGGAGAGTTGCATGAGGAGGATAATGCGCTTTGGTTTGAGCAGAACAAAAAACGACGGGCACTATTGACCTCGTAATTGGAGAGTCTGAATCTGCCTTCTGCACTGGCCTGATGCATCAAGAGGTGCAATAATGGTGGTCAGAAAGAGAAATTAAAGGAAGTTTGAATAATTTTTCTATGAAGGCAGTAATATTCAGAGATAGCAAGTAAAACTTGCTGTTGTTCAGCCGTCTTAAACCTACTGTGCCTTTGCATTTGGAAAAAATATGATTGCATTTCATGCTTTGGCTTTAGCAGTTGGTAACACTAATCAGGAGGGGTTTCTTTTCTACACTTTTTTTCTGATTGTTGCCTCTCCCTGCCCTCCAAATCACCTTTCTGTCCACATCTGCAATTCTCCTGAAACATCAGTGATTAGACAGAGGAGTGTGAAACACCTCAGATGAGCACTGGATGAGAAATGACTGTAGGAGTTTGTTCTGCTTTCCTCTGCAGCATGCTTACAGAGATCAGGTTCAGGATTTCTTGCCTGGCCAGTGGCTTCTCTCTCTAGCAGTGCTGGATGTCTGCAGGCATGTTGTGTTTGTGGAGTGCAAGTGAAGATCAAAATGGTTTATCTAAAGCCTTTCATTTTACTCCACACCTATCAGGGGAAATGTTTTCCTTTCTTACAGGAGGTTAGATTGTCAGCGACAATGATGTCAACATGTCAACAGCTCTTTTCACCTAAAAAATCTGTAAAACTGTTCAGCAATTGTCATGGAGTATGACTGACATCTGGAAAAAGTAATACATACAAAGTACAAAGTGTGATATAGGCGTCTTCTGGCTTGCCTTATGGCTATTTTAGGCTGTGAGCACTGCTGAAATGTTTGAACGGCATTTAATCTCTATCCATAGTTGGCCCTCTCTAGCTTGCCTGGTCTCTCCTTTAAAGCTTTCAACTCTGAAGGCCCTTGGTCCTACCTTCTTTGGGTTTTGTAATTATTTTTTAACATACTCGTTGAACCTCTCATGGCTTTTCCTTCCATATTGTCATCTTTGTTATTTTATACAGCATTAAGGATATGCAAGGTGTTTTAAGGTTAATCAATGACATCTGGTATCTTGTAGGCGAAATAATTTATCTTCCTTAGGAGATAATTCCTTAGTGAATTAAGTGAGCTGAGCTGTATGAAATAATGTAATGTAATGTAAAATAAGTTCTTAGGCTGCTACGTAAGGCATGCAGAGCTTAGTCAAATCGAAATCTAAGAATATTTATCAAAGTTAGATCATCAGAAATACTCGTGAGCCATGTTTGTAGTTCAGTCTTGTGATTATCTGTTCCATGCTGAAGCTCACGTATACTTATCACAATCTTTAAGGGAAGGGTTTTTGATGTGCGCAGCTCTTTTAGTTAAATTTGTGTGTTAATGCTATCTGCATAGGATTTTCTCTAGCAAACCGATTTTAAGTTGATCAGTATGTTTCTGGTATTTTTAGGAAAAAGCAACTGGCAAACTAGCTTGATGAACTAAGTTGCATAAATCAGACTAATTGCTCCAGGTTTTAGTAATGATACTGTAATATTTTTCACTAAGTAATGACCCTTCATCTAAGGATAGGGAATCTGAAGGGTTATTTTAACTGAAGAAGGGAGAGAAAGAGGTGTGCTGAATCTCAGAAAAAAGAGCATTTGTCACCCCCTTTAGATGGTGCTGGTAAGACTTTGAAATAGGAATTTTGATTTCTTTCTATTATTTGATGTTTTGGACCCCATTTCTCTTGATTTTGAAATATTCAGGAAAGAGTTGTTGCTTCTAATTAGAGAACTGCTTCAGGTGGTCTTTCTAGAAGGCGTGTTTAGGTGAGTGTGGTTTTCCGCTTTATTTCAGTTTTCCTTCTTTTGGGGATTAACTTGCACTAAGTTTTTTCTTTAACATTTTTGAGGCATCTTTAATAAAGAACTTCATTTAAACTGTATTTAGAGTCCCATTTGTAGCAGCAGGATTTAATAGTTTTGGGTTTACCTGCTTCCAAGTGAGTTTTAATTAATTTCTGTGTAAATTAAGAGACCTGTATTCTCCGCAGCAAGGTGACCGGGAGTTCTGCCCTCACGGCGCTTCAGAACTGAGCTCTGCGAGGTGGCGTGTCACGCTGGGCAAGGTGAAGCCTGCTGATGGGTGTCAGTACGCCTTGCCTGTAATAAAATATGACTGAAGCAATTGCTACAAAGGTGACTATGTGAAAAGTGACTCCTAAGAGTGACTGTTTGTACAAACAGTTGAGCTAAGACAATCGTGCAGTGACTTCCTTATGCCTGGCATGAGTTTAGGGCTTAGGTCGGCTTTAGTATGATGTTGAGAATTACCCGTGAAAGGGGTGATTGAGTTTACAGGCTCTGTTTTTGGATTGGGCTTCCTAAGAAAAACTCTTGGAAGGGTTTTTAGTTGTTGCTTTTTCTGCCAGTAGCTGCTTTTCAGTTGTGGTTATCAAACTGTCACATTCGTGAACATCTAGTGCTGCATCTTCTGAGTCACCCTGCCTGCAAGGGGCTGTTGGAGAGGAACCACAGAGGTATGGTTTTGGTGACAAAAGTACAGCCGCAGATGATCCTGATTGTCTGAGTGCCCCAACTGATGCTGATCAGCTGGTACCTTCCGCGCCTCACTTCTGGCGTGGCAGATTCAGCCTGACAGCGTGCAAGTTGTGGGCTTAATGTGGTGCCATTTCACAAACTGGTAGCTAAACTGGAGAAGAGGTAGGGGAACACGGGGACAGTGAGGTGGCTGGGGATCTGGGTGAGGAAGATGGCAGCAGGCCGTGCTGCGGGGCCTGCAGGCCTTCGGCCCTGCCTCCTCGGGCCCCCCTCTACAGCTGCTGGTTGGCAGTATCGGTGCGGCTCTGGGCAGCAAAAGCAAATGTCTGGAGACAAAACTTCCTGACGGCACACACATACACACACACAAATAAATAAATTAATAAATCTGACCCTCATTTTGAAGAATGCAGGCATCCTTTTTTTTTTTTTTTTGGGGGGGGGGAGGCGGGAGGAAGCATGGGGAGAAGTTTTAACATCTTGAGCAGAGGGAAGAGCTATAAGGATCATCCTGTTTTGTGAAGAGAATACTATGCTGGACAAGCCAAATCTTACCAAAATAAAAGCCGATCCGGGGCTGCTCACTGTGATATGTTCACAGTGAGGTGTGAACACGAACTCCGAAGAGGATGAAAAGATACCCGAGTCTTGTTGACACAAGGCTAAATGGCAATGATGTGGTTATAAAGGATGTCCTGGCTTGAAATCAGAAGGTGGCCTATGCTGTCTGGGTGGGTGGGTGCAGGACAGCCTTTCCAAGAGCAGGAGAGGTGCTGGAGATGAAGCTCCAGCTGAAACCTCGCTTCTTGTGTTGCCATTCCCAGGAAGAACTAACTGTATTATTGCTGTGCTGTGAAAAACAGTCACAAAAGGGTAGGACATGTAGGATGCGTGTTCTTTTTTTCCTGTGGTGTGCCTTTCCTGTGGAGGAGAAAGATTTCTGGAAAAGAGAAAACAAGTTTTATTGAGAAATGATATTTATGATAACAATTGCATTGAGAGCTGCTACTTCTGCCTCCTTCTGACAACGCTATGAAGACAGCCGATGGGTATCATTCTCTCCTAGAAAATTAAAGCATAATTTGACTCTCTCTAACGGCTGACTTGTTTTGTTTCTCTGAAATGCCACGTTGCTGGTAGGAATGGAGCCATAGCCATCCAACCTGTGCTCGCAATCTGGAATCGGCGCAGCAACGTTGTATTGCTAAGCAACAGTTGGCATCACGCTGTCGGCTCGAGCCGGGCCCTCTTTGTTCTCTTGGAGAGTGCCCGAAAAATCAAGATCAGCATCTAGCTCAGGGTTTAAGTAGTGGAAAAAATAAATTGGTATCTTATGTTGTGTGAAGTTTCTCTCTTGTTTTGTAAGTGAAGTCTTAAAAACTAATGCAGAGAAACACAATCAGGGTGTGCTTTGTTCATCGTAGAACAGCAAATCCTAATGATCGTGGTGCCTTGGGATAGGATGTGTGTCTTGCGGAGCAAGGCCAGTGTCCTGTGTGGACAGATTGCTGAATATGGCGTGAAATAGCTGCTTTGCCCATGAATGCACATCTTGATACTAGTGGATTGTAGGTTCAAAGCAGGTCGTAAGTATTCTGCTTAGTGTGTATATTTGTACTGTAGGATTTAAAACAAAAATATGACAATTTGTGCATCAGAGAGCAATACTGATAATCCTGGATTTTAAATGCCTTTTTTTGGTTAATGGAAGACTTACTTTACTGCTTCCAGCAAATTAAATTGTAGACTTGCTCAGAAAAAAAGCACTTATAAAAATCCCAGTGGGAGATGGTGTTAGTTAAGCAGCTCCAGGTGGCTACCTGTTGTTTAAACTTTTGTTTCGTTATCGACAATACCAAGTGAAATTTGTTGCTAAGCTTGTTAGCTAGACAACAGATACACACTGAAAATTTGTCTTTTCTTTCTTGATTTGTAAGACCTGGCACATTTTTTTTTCCGTGGAAGGCTTTTTTGGACTTTTTTTGCCTCTCAGTGTTCTTAGGAATCTCCTTTTTAGTAACTGCAGTGAATCATTCAGCATTTTCAGTTTTTGTTAGGTACACTCCCAGGGTAGCTACTCAGTGATTTAGGATCAAGTCTTACTGTATATTTTCACCAGTCCAGAGTAGTTCAAGAAAGAGGTATTTTGCCCTTGCCTTTGCTCAGACTTTTCGACTGTCTAGTGGATTTCATTATGTCATTTCTATTAATTTTCATTCTCTATTTCTTTTTTAGATTCATCTCCTGCTTCCAAACATATTTCATACACTAATTTGCTTCTTCATTTACTGTGTTCCGATAACCTTTGTAGAAGTGCATATGTGTAGACATTAATATATCCTTCAGTTAATGAGGAATTGCTCAGACTATGCATATAAGGCTCCCTTCATTTTTTATTTGTATTTTTCAAATATTTTTGGTTATTCTTGCTACTATTGAATCTTCTCTTCCTTTTATAATGTGTTGTTCTGGTACTTCCATATGCAGAAGAAATAGGTTGTCCCACGAGTGGTTGTAAAAATGTAAACTAGTATAAAATAATGAATGTTTTGCAAGGACTAAGTGAATTTGTTCATAAGCTTCTGCTGCTGACACATACACGTGCACAAACATGCTTTCTAAACACATGGATGAGACAGAAGGCTTTGCACTGTTCTTCATACTATTTGCCAGATGACTTTTTAGAGAAGTTCTGTGCTTCATTACCTGCAGGAGAGTACCAAATGCCCCAGGACTGTATAGGTCAAAGACATCCTTAAGCACTTGATTTTGGCCCTGAGTGCTTGTTAGCTGTTAAAGATGGGAGCTAAAGGGATCTTCAAATAGGAAATTTTCAAGATGCAAGCTGCTCAAGGATTTCTTTACCTCTAGACAGAAATACAGATCAGCTGGGACTGTCAGCCTGGCGATATGCAGAAATATTTTTAAAGCACTATTGTCCAGATTTTTGTGGACTTCTCCCGGACTTTTCCCTCAGTATCATTTGAAAAACTTGGAAGACTTTTTTTTTTTTCCATCATCCCTTTTTAAGGACTGTGTTGCTTTTGGAGGATAGTGAAGTCTTGGTGTTGTGTGGTTTTCCTCCACAACCCTTCGCCCCCTGTAGAGGAAATTGTTTTGCCAGAACCTAAGCTGTGTGAAGTATGCCCAAATTCTGGTAATATGAGTCATGGCATTCAGTGATGCTACGTGTACATTTTTTTGAAAAACAGAAGTTATTTTGGGGATATTGAAAATGACACAGGTCTTTGGTAGAAAGACCAGGATAGAATACTTCTCCAATAGGATGTAGGCATTCCTTTCCTTGCTGTATCATGCACAAGTTAAGAATAACATGTGGCATGTACAATTACTTCTCCTGCATTGTTGGTGTCAGCATTGGAAAGCACTGTAGTTATGAATGTTGTGTTAGGGCATGACAGCTCCATTTCACCCTGTGAAAAGTGTGAAGTGTGAGGCTACAGAAGAATCAGAAGTCAAACCATTTTCTGTTCCTTGGTGTTAATGTAATGAAGTATTAATAACTGTTTCCTCCCTCTAGGAAATCTGTCCAGTCTAAGTCGTCTTGGCCTGAGGTACAATCGGCTGTCAGCAATTCCGAAGTCTTTAGCAAAATGCAGTGAACTCGATGAGCTGAATCTGGAGAACAACAACATTTCTACTTTACCAGAGGTGAGAGTTAGAGGGGCGTGGGTTTGGGAGGGAATGTGTTGTAAGGCATCTTTGTTTCGTAGAGGATTTGGAACATGTCAAATAATTTCATTTTGCCTCGCAACTCTGAGAATACCCTTTGTTTTGATCTACACGTGTAACATGAAATACTGCAATTCTGCTACTACCAAGTTCTTCTATAGTAGTTAGATATGCCTATGTCACACAATTTCTGTCAGAAGTAGGAGCAGTATATGTGGTTGAATTGGCTGTCCTGAGTCTCTTCAGGAAACCTTAACTAAGGAGCCCAGGTTCCCATCATTTGAGCTGTATAAGAGGTGTTTTGTGGAAGAAGTAGAAAAAAGAAAAAAGGATAACTATCCGTAACTGAGGCAAGAATGACCTTTAAGAGAGTGAATAAATTGTGGTTACAGCTACTTACTTGGCTTTAGCATTCTCATTTTAACAAGGAAAACCATGTGCTGTTGGCACTGATGGGGTAGCATCCAGCAACTCATTGATGCACCTTTCATACGTTACAAAAAATAAAAATTTGCATCATGTTCCAGTTTCCAGTGACTCTGCAAGGATCACAGAACAGGGAAGAGAATCGGATTTTATGCTTTTATTTTCATGGTTGTTGCACTTGGTTGTTTTACCCTGCTCTCTTGCTTCAAGCTTAGTGTGGGAGCAAAGAAAAAGTTCATTGTTAGCAGTTCTGGAGTCACCTTTTCAAGCTCTTCAAGCAACGCATTCCCTGAATGGAGTGCTTTGTTAACGCTGAGGTGGAGACACAAGTCCTAGTCCCCAGTGCATCTTTATATTTGTCTGTACTCCTTCTCAGAAATTCCCTGAAACATGCCTCATTGGCCTTCAGTTTCACAGTCCTGGATAGGTGTGGTAGTTGGTTACAGACTGTTTTGGTGTCTGCATACTTTCAAACTACTTATACTGCTGGGTTATACGTTTCATCCTGATTTTTCTTCCTTTTCATAATTTCTTGAGACTGATTTATCAGGGCAGCAGACTGTAAGATGCTCGACTGCATGCTTTTCGTGTCAGTAAACATTTAGAGGAAACGTTTGAATTGAAGCATTAGTGCCTGGGCAGAATTGCTTGGACAAAAAAAATCTGATGTGATTTATTCTTATTTTGGATGTTTCTTCCATTGATTTAGAACTGTTTGGAGATTAAGGCTGCAAGACAAAAGCATAGAGTTTATATTCTCTTCTGTTTTAATGGTGGTCCAAACTGCTTTCCTAGGCTGAAAAAAGAGAGATTTCTATAAATCACTAGCATTAAAGAGGTATATAAAAACGATACATACAAGAAAAAGCTAAATATATTTAAATTTGGAATTAGGCAAAGTATTCCTAGTAACAAAATGTCGTGACCTTTTTCTTTCAGATGAATTTTTAAACTCAGCAATGATAGACTGAAGACAAAGAATTTAATAAATGTTTGGATAAAACTCTCATTTAAGGAAATGCCACTGAGTGAAAGCCACCAGGCTGCTTTTAAAATGAGAACTAAACTAGCCCTTCCCACCCAGACATATTCTAAAAGCAACTACAGTGTAATTACAAAAAGATGATGTGAAGATGATTGCTTGTTTTTAAAATATGTTCGATCCTAATACAAAACTTTTTGAGACCGCACTGACTTCTTCACGTATTTGCCAATAATTTGTTAACACCTAAGCAGCTACCTTGCAGAAGCGTATGATTTATACTGTAATCAGTTTAAAATAAAGCATTCCTTGCTATAACACAAAGAACTGTATTTATTGAAGAAACTTTGGAATTTCAAAACATAGCTGAGGCTGCTGACACAATGCCTAATAAATATTTTATCTTAAAAGGATGGGCTGGGAGAAGGCAGCACTGCCACAGTTTTCACAGACATAAGAGCATTGTTCTTTTGTACTGCCAAAGCTCTCTTGCTTCCCTTCAAATGTGTTTAATTACTCTAGGCTATTAGAGTGTATTAGCTAACATTTTTTTAATATTTTTTGTATGGATGCAGACTTCAAAAAATGGCTTTAGGAAATGCCAAGATCCATTTGAAGCCATAAAGTGTTTCTCTAACAGAGCTCAGGGACTGCCTAACCCTAGGACAAAGAATATCAGTTAAGTAAAGTATAGCTAGAAGCAGTACTTCCTAATCAAAGGTTGTATTAGTAAATGATAAGGTTTTAATGACTAATACTGATTTATAGATCCATTATTTTGTCTTTAGGGGGAAACCTGCTTTGTTGCTACTTACTGAGATGCCCCCAGAATTGAATTTTGATGCTTAAAAGTTTTAGCCATGACATGCAGACAATTCCCTATTTAATCCTGTTTGACTTACAGCAATGTTAATAAACAGCTTAGAAGAGAAAACTGACCACAGCTTTCCTGGTGAAAGCAACAAACCCACGTTCTTAAAGTTTTTACAGTGCGTGTAGCACTGTAATTGCAACCCAGAAAGACTGACACTAGAAGTACGGTCGGAATCATTATCTTGTTACTGCTCTTTCTGATTGCAGATGTTGCATTATTTATGGTACGTAATGCCACACACAAATCCCCAATTCCTGCAGTACTTCAGCAGATAGGGCTGAATTCAACTTGGGATGGTAATAAGCAAAGGTGACACTTTGAGCAGTAATTTAGCTCTCATTATTCATCCCCGTGGTACCAGCGATGTGCTTGGCGTGTAACGAAGGGGTGAACCCTGCGGTCCGTGCTGCTGAGATTTCGGACTCAGCTTAGGTGGTGAGGAGGCTGAGCACTCAACAGGCACCCATTGCTACCTAGTTTAGCTCCGTGGGCCGTGCATCCCCTGGAGCCAGGACATCTGATGGGGACATGCTGCTGGCTGGGCCTGCTGCCTGCGGGCTTCAGGCAGTGATTGAAAAATTCCTTTCCGAGGAGAAAAGAGTTACAAAACCTTCTAAACTTGTGCTTTCAAATGTGATATCTTTGTTTTTTTGTATGTATCAGTGTATAAGGAAAACGGGGGAAATAAGGTAAGAGGTAACAACTGTGAGGGGAGATTGCTGCTGATGGAAGTTTT
Source organism: Nettapus auritus (assembly GCA_011076525.1). Classification (NCBI taxonomy): domain Eukaryota; kingdom Metazoa; phylum Chordata; class Aves; order Anseriformes; family Anatidae; genus Nettapus; species Nettapus auritus. Next base: position 26,754,228 of record CM021770.1, read on the forward strand.
ATCAAATTTAACCCTGCTCTGTGTGTTGTAACATTTATTTGGGGGATAGACTTTGGGGGGAAGCGTTTCTAATTAGACCTGTGAAGGGAAAGAGCTGTATTGAAATAAATCTGTCCTAAGATCCCGGGTGGTTTTCTTCTCTCTGCAGGGTCTTTTATCCAGCCTTGTCAAACTGACTAGTTTAACACTGGCCAGGAACTGCTTCCAGTCCTATCCTGTGGGTGGCCCGTCCCAGTTCTCCACAATCTACTCTCTCAATATGGAGCACAACCGCATCAATAAAATCCCCTTTGGAATTTTCTCTAGAGCTAAAGTATTAAGTAAGCTGAACATGAAGGTGAGGCACAGAAACACGCTGCTGTTTGTAAAATCAATGAGGAGCACTGTTCCCTATTCCCTGAATTCTGGCAAGCCTAATGATTGAAGGAATGAATTTATCATGCTCAAGTGGGCACTGCTGCTGTTAGACGTTGAAACCATTCTGGATTACTTTAAAAATGTATTGTCAAAATGTTATTAAGTTGTCTTTATTTTTGGTTGTTAATCTTTTGTCACATTTGCTGGAGTCTGAACAGTAACAAAGTGGGCTGCAAAGTTTTCTAATAATCATCTAATAAGATGTGAGCATGCATTGCAACTTATTTAAAACAAAATTATGTAACTTTAAAAAATATGTTCTTTCAAAACCTAAGTTTGGAGCATGCAGGAAAAAGGACCTTTAAGTCTGTGCTATGAACATGTAGAGAAAAGAGTGAAGAGAACCAGGAAAAAAAAAGATGATATTTTTCAATAAATGGGTTTAAATTCTTGAAACAAATTATTAAACAAAGTTTCAGCAGTAATTAAGCCCAGCAACTATCTTAGAAAAATTTTGGCAGACATGCGTTCTCAGTCTGCATTATTACTATTTTTAGTAGCACGTACCCATCTGTAACTTTGCATGCTGACCAGGACTTGGATTTTTTTATTTTTTATTTTTTAATATCTGGTGTCTGATCTAGAGCATAGGAGCATTTTGAGCAGTAGGATGTTTAGATTAATTTCAGATAATTTTACTCTCGGCCATTAAGGTATATTTCCATTGTGTTTCTTTTTTCTTCCCACCTCCCCTAAACCACGTGTATGTGTTGATTTCAGACTGAGCTGTGAAGCATTGCTGGCTGTTCCCTGTGTCCCAGCTCGCTCAGCCACGTAGTCAGAGCCTTGAGTAATGTCTTTGCTGTTGTTGTTTTGTAACTACCTCACTTATTTATTTTTTTTTTTTGGTTAAGTGGTTGGAAGAGGTGGTGTTGGAGTTTGTGTTTTTTTTTTTTTGTCAAGCTCCATATATTTTTAGTATTTCAGCATTGCTGATAACAACTTTGTATGTTATAGTGAATTCTCTGTCCTTTTTTTCTCTCTGTTGCATTCAGCAATGAAAGGAAAAAATGTTTTAAGTACTGGGACATGCGGTCTTGGGAAATACATACTTCTGATTTTAACACTTCATGTTAGCAACATAGAATCAACTGTAGATTGTAACTGTAGATTGGGGCTGATTATTATGTTTTGAGGAATTAAAAAAAGGGGGACAGTTGTCACCTTTTTATTTTTCTGACTTAATTATCTACTATTTTGTTGTGAAGTATTTTATAAGCCATTTGTTTAATCTCTCAGATGCCTTGTTGGCATCTTGCAAATGCAGACCCTAACTGTTTGATGTGTTAAATCACAGGACAATCAGCTGACCTCTCTCCCGCTGGACTTTGGAACTTGGACTAGTATGGTAGAACTGAACTTAGCAACTAACCAGCTCACGAAAATCCCTGAAGATGTGTCTGGGCTTGTTTCTCTTGAGGTGAGAAGAGTATAAATGAACAGCTACTTGAATCCCTGTAAATAAGCATTTTGTACTCCAGGTGTAAGTAATTGTATTTTAGCTCAAATAAGGCCAAACCAATACGTGTAGGTATGGCATTTAAATAGATATATTTGATCTCTTTGTGGTTGTTGTGAACTTCTTTAGACTGTAGATGAAAGTGCACAAAGGGTTATTGTGTACATGTTTTTAACTATATAGAAAGGAAAGTTTCAACAGAAAGTTATTGCTGGAAATTAAATGGCTCTGAACTCAGTTTAATTCTTGGAGACACCAGCATGGAAACAGAGGGGATCAGAAAAACATAGTGAATTGGTCTTCAGTCAGAAATGGCTCAAATGTAGTGCTGTGAACCTTGTAAGCAGCACTTACAAGGTGGGAATTCTCCTCAACCCTGAAGGGGTAAGAGCTCTGTAGGTGGAAATCATGAACTACACCTGTCTTGTCCCCTATACCTGTTTCTCAAGGTACCATCAGCAGAGATGGTCAAATTTATTGTTTTGGAGGGACACAAGAATAGAGGTGCTTGTTGGGGCAGCTCTGACATGTTATTAGGGGACTTCTCAGCCTCTGTGAGCCAATAGGAAAAGTCTGTAAAAGTACAACAGCAAATAATGTATTTGAAAGTTCACGTTTCCAATGTGGCTGCTGCTCTGAATAATTAATCATTTGTTTAGTCTGAGGCAAAATTGATATGGCAGAGCAATAGCGCTTTAGTAGCCCAGTTTTCTTTAAGGCTCTGGCTGATTGGACTGGGAAGTTGGTGATCTCTGGCAGCTGGGTCTGTGGGTGGTCTGCTAGCTGCCGAAGCTAGGGAGCTGCGCAGTCCACAACACCATTAGTGCTATCTTTCTCTGTAATTAAAGAATCAAATACAAAGAGCTACTTGGGCAGTGTTTACACAAAAGTGAAGGTTCCCACAGCAGTGCTAAGTCAGCTGCCTTGCACGTAGGTAGTATTTTCTGTTCCTGCCTTTGTTTCTAGATATGCGATTAGAGCGTTATTATTCTTACCGTTGTGTATCTTAACACATAAAGGAAGGCCACTGTAACACTGCTTATGCCAGTGCTAAATTTTTGGCTTTTATTCATTTTGATTTTCACTTTTGATTTTATCCTTGTTTTCTATTCTGTTCCTGCCTTCAGTGTTTCCAGGCTCCATGAAGCTAGTGAGAGGGAGATTGTTGAACCTTGGCATTTGAAGCTGTGCAGCCTAGCAGGGATGAGCCTCTGCACTGGCTGCTCTTTCACACTTCTGTTTTGGCCTGCCCTGTTAAACAACTAGATAATAGCATTGTTTAATCAGTGATTACCTTACTGCTCGCTGTGTTATTATGAGGCTTGATTGTTTCTAAGGACTGTTAGGCTTGTCTGAAGCAAAATGGTTTACTACTGTAACTTGTGGCTCAATGAATAACCCTGTTAGTTGACATTGCAAATGTGGCTACGTTTGCTGAACGTAGGATATTTATAATGCAATTTAGAAAGAAGGAGAAACATGAGAAGATAATATTCTAGTAGGGGTGAGTGTGTGGTAGGAGACCATTTTAGAAAGCCAATGGATATCTACACAGTGTTCTGCTTAGGTGCTCCCATCTGTACGGTTCACTTGCTGCTACTCCTACTCAGAAGGACACAGGGAGAAAAGGAAGCACTCAGCTTTTCAAGGGGGACCTGGCAAGCACAGCAAACAATGTAATATAAAAATATCTATATTTTTGTATTACATAACGATATTTTATTATTATAAATATATTTATACCATTATAAATATATTATAATTAATATTTTTATATTAAAAATATTTTATATTAAAATATTTTTATATTAAAATATTTATATATTTTATATTAATTAAAATATAGGTTTGGGGATAGCTATGAGGAAAGATTACAGAATGATAGGGAAGCCCATGAAAAAATAGTTTTTCTTACTTTGTTTGCAGAAGTAAATGTTCTTTGGTTTTGGTCTACATTTATTATTATTCTGTAAAATAATATTTGAAATAATGCTGCCATTGATCTATGGATTTGTACCATTTACAGACTTTTTAAAAATAATCACTTATTTTTTATTTCAATTTGCTTCCATAATTTGTCTGTACGCTAATCTTGGACTTTGTTACTTAAGAATTTAAACAGTCCTGCCTTATTATTATGTATCCTATCTTGTCGTTTACTTATTGCATTGCTGAAATTGATTTTTTTCTTCTTTGAAGGTTCTCATTTTGTCAAACAATCTCCTAAAAAAACTTCCCCATGGAATTGGAAACCTACGGAAACTCCGAGAGTTGGATCTAGAGGAAAACAAACTGGAATCCTTGCCAAATGAAATAGCTTACCTCAAGGATCTGCAGGTGAAACAATAGTTGGCAGAGATAAACATCTTATGTCCCTTATTTACACTGTACTGTTTTAATTACAGCTACTTTGGTGAGGGAAACTGCCTGGATGGATATAGAACCAGAAGTTAAGAATCTTTCACAGCTTCCTTCCCGGTCTGTCCCCACTAGTTCTTCCCCAGATTCATCAGCTGATCTCAAACAAACAAATTTTTAAAGAGCTTTACTGTGTTGCACCATGTGTACAATACTACAGTGGGAATAGCTTCTGTGGTTTCAGTCATGTTCATGAAAGCTTTTATATTTAGGATGAAAGGTGTGTGTTCTATTATGTATTATTTTTATGTGTAGCGATGCCTAGTAGAGTTCTGAAATGTTGAGACAGAGAATTTTGTTGTTCAAATGCTGGAGATAGAATCCACCATGTTATCAGCTGTGTATCTTGTTTTTTGCTGTTATTTTAAGGCACAAGTTAACTTTTAATTTTTTTTTTTATTATTTTCCTTAGAAATTGGTTCTGACTAATAATCAGTTGACCACCCTTCCAAGAGGTATTGGTCACCTTACCAATCTAACGCACCTTGGGCTTGGAGAGAATCTTCTCACACACCTTCCTGAGGAAATTGGTAAGACCTATTTTTTTTGATTGTTTTATGCAGAGTGGCTGAGCAAAAGCAGTTACTGACACAGAAGATAGGCATCTACTGTGCTCACAAGCAGAGCTACAAAATTCATACGAAACTTGCAGATACACACAACCTGATGTGAAGGATGTCGCACTGAAAAAGCACTATAAGTCTATGATACTTATCTCCCCTCAGCAAGCTGTAGTGAAATGAACTAGCTTTTTTGAGTTGTTCTGCAGAGAGCTGCCAAATGCACGCTAACTTGGAGTGGTGAGATGCCATTTATCCTCAAATTCTTCCACAAGCTGCATGCTATTGATCACCTCATAAAACTATTCTTTTTCTTGGAAAGAGGTCAGTGTTAGGAAAATAAACAAGTCCTAATTCCATTGCCTAGACAAAAACCTTGTGTATGGTGTAGACAGATAAAGCAAATGTTTCTGCTGATAGTTCCTCTGCACACGCTTCCATTTGTAAAGCATCATGCTGTATTCCACCTTGAGTAGATAAGAAAAGTAAGCAAAGAGATCTACAGGAAGTAGGGGAGAAATAGAATTATTCTTTCTGTTTACTTGAGACATCCTGCCCTGGCTGCTACTCTTTCTCTCAAGGGAGGTGAAATAGTTTGTTAGATTATCGAAGATGTGTATGGTATGAAAGACGGGAAGGTGGGGCGTGTTGTAAGGAGGACTTGTATGTTTGGGGTGTATTTCAAAGATACATGTTCCTGTGTCACACTGCAGTTACAGTTTCAGGTCTGTAATAAATAGGTTGTAATTATGTAAAAGGTAGGGTATAGATATTAGATATTAGATATTATCACTGTTTTCATGGGAAAACTAATGTAGATGTGGCTCTGGTTTAGATAATGGTGAAAAGAAAACTTGTAGTTTTGGAGTTCAGATGAGTAACTGACTCTAGATTTTGTATTGTGAAGAGTCTCCAAGTGGGCTTAGAGCTCCTGTCGAAAAGTTAAAAGCTGCGTGAACCAAACCATACCTCTCTGTATTTTATTTTAACCAGGTACACTGGAGAATCTGGAAGAACTGTATTTGAATGACAACCCCAATCTGCACAGCCTTCCCTTTGAGCTGGCTCTTTGCAGCAAACTGTCAATAATGAGTATTGAGAACTGCCCGCTCAGCCACCTTCCACCTCAGATTGTTGCAGGAGGACCCTCCTTCATCATTCAGTTCCTAAAAATGCAGGGACCATACCGTGCCATGGTCTGATGCTAATCGGATTGTCCAATACACTGTACAAAATACAAACTGCATTAATGTTGTAATTGTCTGCATATGTATATATAATATAATATAATATATGTGGTTTATATTATATTATATATATATAAATATATAAATAATATAAAAAGGCGAATTTAAGACTGCATTATGTGTTTCTGCTAATAGAGGAATCATAGCCATTTAGATTTTTTTTATTCTGTAAAAATGCTTGTCTAAGTTTTCTTTGCTGAATTTGATGGATGGATGTCTGAGTAATCTGGAAATGCCATTTCATTTAAAGCAATTGCCAATGAACTCAAATTTAAGGGACAAAAATAGTTTTGCTTAGATTTGCTTTCAGTTAAGAGAAACATGTAACCTTTATATAATGAACTCTTCTGTTTTACTCCCTCTTTTTTTGTGTCAAAGCCTGAAAGGGTCATGTGTCCTGAGGTTGGGATTTTCTTTTAACTTATTTTGAGATTTGAAGCAAATGGTGTTTTTATATTGTTTACAGTCAGAGTAAATCACTGGATTTTGTTTTATTTTGATTTGCTCTGTTTTAATCAATCATATCTAGAATTTATATGCCTCTGCTGATGAATTTTTATCAACTGGTTTGTATACTAAAGACATTCTCATCAGAACAACTGGCAGGTGAAAAGGATGCAGTCAAAACAAAAAGAAAAGGAAGAAAAAAAAAGCTTGAATTCTAAGTCTTGCTTCCCTGAGTTATCAGTTGCAGGCATAACATATCTGAACTGAGCCTTTTGCAGTTGGTCTTTTCTAGCACAAGTAAACCTTTTCAGATTGGTAAAACCATTGAGTATCCTCAGTGAAGAGCGGTTGTCATGTTGTGAAGTAACGATTCCTTGAGGTCTAACAGAACAGTTAAGTGGCAAGGAAATAATATATATGTACATTTTTATTACGATGTTGAGTCATAAACTACAACAGGCAATTTTAAGGATTCCTTCTAGTCCTTGTACAATAAATGAATGTGTCTTACTTTTAAACACTGCAATATATGTAAGTTTTAAGGTTGGTTAACAATGTACTATGGTTTTATATCTTGACTTGCCTTGTACCTCCTTCCATTATGGAACTTCTGTGTCCAAGCACAATATCTTCACACTGTGCTGTTTTGCTGCTGAACTAAATGCACTTTTCCCCACAGCTGGGGCACTTGCTTCAAAATATTCAGTTCAGTATCTTGATTATTCTTTTTTAACTTCATCCTATCTGTTTCAGTATTAAACTGATCTATTAAAAAAGAGGCACCTTTTTCATTTGTGCATAGATGTTGATAGCTCAAGAGAAACTCTGTAAGTAGTGGACATTCAGTTTTATCACGACTTTCTTGGTTGCTCAAAAGGCAGAAGATGCTTCAGGGAAATATACACTATTGCTGCACTTGCAGGGCCAGTTGTCCTTTTCCAGGAGGGCAGGAGCTTGAGGCGGTTGCATTCCACGTTTACTGAAGAGCTGTCCAGTCTATAATCATTGGAGTTGCTGCTGGGGTAGCGTGGCTTAGAGGACTGTATCTTTTGAACAAAATGAAATCAGCTGATGCCGTGAGAAATCTATTTCACATGCAGAAGCTTGGGAAATATTATTGCTGGCTTTCAGGCATGCTTACTTACGTATATTGCCTTGATCTAATTTTTTTTTCGGCATTGCATTCTGTTTTGTCTTACATCTTTTCATTAACAAGGAGTAAGTTTTAAATGGAAGGCAGGTGGAGATATAAAACCTTAGAGGGCTTAAACATGCTGTAAAACTATTGTAGATGTCACTGGATTTTACTAAGTATTTTTTTTCTTTCTCACACGTTCTCTCTGCCCCCCACACGCCCCCTTTTTTTCTTTTACATCTACTGTAGCTTTTCAGTTTAGACTTTAGTTTATAAAAGGCTGTTTTCTTACAGTTCTGCCTGAAGTTAATCTTTCTCAGCATTAAGGTGTTAAAATATGAAGATGCTGAAGTGCATATTTTCAAGACTGTAATCTAATTTCTGGATATACTGCTAAACCCGTATTCGTGCCCTCAGGTCACTAGGGGAAACTGGTTTGAGTGATACGGTTCCTTAAAACAAAAGTGGCGACCCCTTGTGTTTTAAAGCATCTTGGTCTCATTCTGTCTGCTTCTCAATCCCGTTTTTATAAGAGCTGACAGGATTTAATTTGTTTAGTTTGTAAATATGTTGATTATTCACCTTGTTAAGGTACACGGTTAATGACTGTATGGTTGGAGCTGACCCTCTCTCACATAAGTTCTTGTGGAGAAGTTGGCTACCAAAATAGCGCTTGTTACACTCACTTAAAACAAAGTATTCTTTTCATTACACGTATAGGAATAAATAAAGCTATGTTTTAATTCATTACTATATTAAAAACAGGATATTTTTTCAAACTATCTTTGTACTAGTATGGTTGTTGCAGTGCCAGATAATCCTGAACCCTGTTTTAGAAGTTTAATTTTATACATTCTGAGGTGAGTGCTTATTTTTTCAGTGTCTCAAGGGATTTGAATAAAAGCAGTGTGAGAGAAGTTCTGGTACAAGAGAAATTAAGACAGAAAAAATTGAAGTTCTTAAAACTAGCCTAAAGTTTAGGTATTAAATGTGTGGCATGGCTTGGGAGTATGTGCATATAGATGTCTATATGCACATACGGGGATTTATATCCAGATCTAGTCACAGATCCATATAAATCCAGCTGTTTTGACCATTCAGAACAGTCTTATATCCTGACATAAGACTTCTGCATTTGTAAGGGTGCTGGACTGTTAACTGGTGCAGTTTCTGAATTGTATTTAATTATGACATTCAGTTGGACACATGCTGGTTCATACATGTTTAAGTACTTTGTTGGGCCTAGTCAATTAAAGTATGAATGGAAATAACTTCATCCTGACAAGTGTATGTATACGTACATACATACATGTATATGTGTATCTATATGTGTATGGAAGCATAGACAAGGTGGAGAAATGAACTCTTTAGGGCTCCTTTCAAATAAGGATGGGAAACAGGTGATTCCCAGATACTCATATTAAATGTTCTAAATCTTCCTTGCCCTACTGTTATCTTCAAAGTAATTTACAAGGGTTATTGAGAAGTGTGACAATCTTTACTCCGGGTGAAAATCAAGACCGTTATTGCTTGCCCATGGACAAAACGTCAATTTTGTATGTCTGCCTATGTATGTAAGAAAAAAAAAGTGCATATACATATGGTCTGTAAAGACACTGTCCTGAATCACGCCTTGACTTCACAGAAGCTGAGTTACTGTACTATAGACGATACGGTATTGTGGAACTTTGATAAGGTCTAAAGCAGATTAGGGATTTATTAAATAACAAGAGGAAGGTTTAAATGCCATCGTGACTCATTTTGGTCACGTATTGCGTTTAAATTTGCAAAATAGAAAGTTGGTAATCATTCTCTGCAAAAATACTTCCTTTAGTACACCTAATATAAAACTATTAAAGTTATGTCTCTGGCTGTCTGATGTTTAACTTCCTAAACAGATCTGTCCAGGAAAAATGCAGTGGAAGTGCTGCATGTAAAGCTGGGGTCACAAAGTTATGTGATGGGCACTTTGTAGTTTGTCAGATGTTATTGGACACTTCTAAATTCTCACCCACTTTTTAGAAAGAGATTCGTGCTGTAGAATATTTGCTTCAGTGCCTCTTCTGGATTTTAGGTTTTCTCTGCAGTTTTGTCCATCTTTTGCTAATGTTGTGTGAGTGCATGTTCAGACTTCTTGAAGGTCGTGTTTGTACATGATTTAGTAACGTAGTACTCAGACTGGCTGGCTGGTTAGCACTTAAACCCATTGTGTCACCTGAAATTCAAACATCTCCGATCTTGGGAGCTGGAAAAGTACTTTTTATTTAAAAATTAGAAAACTTTATCTTTTTTTTTTTTTTTTTTTTTTTTTTTTTTTAATTTATATTTCTGAATCAGTGCAAACTCGTAGCTGGGGAGTCTTCTTATCCGGATACAACAAAGAATTTTCATACAGTCAGTATCACACCTCAGTTGTATCAAATTAGCACACCAGAATAGCTTCTAATTAGATCTGCAATTGGCAGTAATTTGCCCAACACGAACTTCAAGGCACAGTAAGGACAATTACAAGCAAACGATAGTATCTGCAAGTGGTTTTTGTTTTTATGCTGGCAAAGATCAGAAAATTCTGTTTATTATTCTGATGTTTAGGTCTTAACCAGGACTGCACAGGACTTTTGCTGTGGAAAAATACCAGACCACACTAATTTTGTGGTTACAAGCTAAACAAGAGTGTAAACAGTCTACAAAAATGTACTTTTAATCTGATTTATTGTAATGTTGATTGTTATGTCTATATAAAAGATTGCCTTGCTTTTTTATAAGAGTCATTCTGTATCGATGCATTCGTTATAAATAGTATATTTGTAAATGAGCTGCCACTGAGTCTTTTGAAAGTTTTCTAGTATTTATAGTCTAACACGAGCTGGATGTAAGTCATACTTTTGCAGTACCCCAAATTATCAAAAACTGCCTTCTTGTTATATACTTGTCACTCTTGAAAAGATTTTTTTTTTTTCAAGTAAAATACAGATTTTTCATGTATAGCAATTCCAGGAAACTTCAGAGTTGCTTGACAATAACTACTTTCGTCAAAAGAGACGTGTAAATTGCACACCTTTATAAAGCAAATGTTGGTAAAATACTTTGCTTTCATTTTCTTGTACAGTAAGGCATAAAGTAAAACAACAACAAAACTTTGAAAGGGAAAATAAGCCTTGGATTTTAGTGCAAAATGCATTTCAGCAACAACAACAAACTTGAAATAGGTATAGAGTTGTTCTGCCTGCAAGAAAGTCAGCTGCATTTAACTTCTGGTGTAGTACAAGGCAGTATTTCCAAGCAGACCTGACAGCTCTGAAGTGCTGTCCTTTAGCTCCATGAAGCTAGGATAGATGCTCTTTCAAGAAGGTCATGGCTTACATCGTCCCACAAACAAAAACATGCTGATATCCTTTGAAATCCTAATACAGAGGCCACAGCAGTTCAGATATGGTGTCGAAGAGGGCACTGAAGCACTTGCTGTGGTAGCATGGATGAGATCAAACTGCCCCGTGGTCTGTCTGTGAGCTGAGGACATCCCTGTTAGCATCGGTGGCCTAGCGGCCTGAACACAGCGACTCTAAGGGATTTGCAGCTGTACCATGAGAGCAGCTGTGCTGTGGCATGGTGCTGGCCACGAACCATCCTTCCCCATCTCGTGCTGAGTAGCAGACGTGTAAGGACAGCAGCAGGGACTGCAGCTCCTCTGGCACCCTGCCCCGGAGCTCAGCAGCCAAGTCTGAAGGGCTCGTCATGCGGGAAGCAGCGTCGGCATCACGGCATTGAGTAGCCCTTGACAGATTTGGTAAATTCACAGAAGTGCTCTTTTCTTCCTTTTTTTTTTTTTTTTTTTTTTTTCTCTCTCCTAAATCTATTTGTATTTCTGGCCTCTGCAACATCCTGTGTCTAATAATTCTGCAATATGATTATGTGCTGGGTGAAAAAGGACTTCCTTCTGCTTGTTTCAAACCACACCGCCTTATTTCATTTGGTGACTCCCATTCTTGTATTCTGAGATATTTATCAAGAATCTCTTTCCTGTTCATCTGCTTTTTACTATTCTTGAGGGTTTTTCATAAAGGGGAGGGGAGTTGTTTTTTTTTTTTTCCCCCAATTCACAAACCTTGGGGTTTTTTTTTTTTTTTTTTTTTTTTTTTTTAATATTCAAAAAAAACCTCTTCCATTCTGGGTAATTCTTGTTGCCTTTCTCTGTAGATTTTTAGCCCTGCTCTGACATTTTTTTCCCTAATTCGTGGCCTTCAGCAGCCTATTTTGTCCTTTGCCATCTAGTTTGTGGAATAAAGGTACAGCTGTAATGAAAAACTGAAGCTGAGTGGGGGATGAAGTTTAGTGCTAAATTGCAGTGGAGAACAATTTTACTACAAACCGATCAGGTTGGGATTTAGATTTTGGAGGCAAGCCACCCGCTGCAGTAACAAATTGTTTCCTCTGATTAGCCGTAACACCGATTTTCATTGTCTCTTGCAACTAGATTTGTGAGACAAAATTGCTGTTAAACTTCACACAAGTGTGCTGGTTTAAATAATGCCAGAACTTAAAACGCTGTGTCCATGCTAGCAGGAGTGCATGGCTTTAGAAGATATGACTTGTGAATATTTCAGCTGGCCTTTTAAAACAGCCCAAGCGCAACGTTTTCTGAAGATACTGGGAAATTTCTAGTGTTACTGTTGCTTTTTAGTTGCAGATCAGTGCTGCCCTGGTTGGTTTGATCTTCCCAAGGGGCCCCTGCCAGCCACGAGCACTTTCTGTTCAGATGCTTTGAACGAACATCCCCCGATGAGCCTGGCCTCAGAAGAGGGCTGCGTCTGAGTGAGAAGTGAAGAGCATTTCTGTTCCCGGCACCCTGCGTCCTAAAGTCTGTATTACGGCCTCAAAGATGTACAGGCAGTGTTTTGGGTACCCGGTGAGACAAATGGGTTGTGTTTTGGTGTAGTTAACCCAGCCTAAAGCGCTTCTGAACCCCGAGTCTCCCAACACTGCTGTCCAGAGGCAGGTCCTCACTCACCTAGTGCATGTAGAGGTGTTTGGTGTGCAAATACTGTATAAAACCTGGACCTGGGGCAGCTTTATAGATTATAGTGAGTGCTTTGATTTGTAGGTGGTGGCAACAGCAGCCTATGCCAGAGAAAAAGGTGTTAAAGAGCTGGAAATGGTTAGCTTGGATACAATTAGAAGAGACAGAGTGCCTTGAAAGCTCATTTGTTTTGGTGTTGCAAGCCATCAGTCAAATAAAATACATCGTCTCTTCATACAAGCCCTGCCTCACTTAGGCTTGTAAGAGTGGGAGATAATTTGATTATCGAGATCAAATGATGATGTTTTAGAGGAGGAGCCATCTGGAGCATTCGAGTGAGCAGCTGGCAGCCTGGGCTGCACGGTTAATTGTCTGACTGTGCCTTGCAACTATTTTTCCACTGCAAAACCTTTTAAGAGTCTTTAGAGATCAATCTACCCCACTGCTCTGAGTGAGATGCTATCTGCAAAATTGCACACTTGTTCCCTTTTAAAAGGGAAAGAAAAAAAAGTCATTCCCTTTTAAAAGCTCTTTCCACAACACCATCTTTTTTTGTTTTTTTTTTTTTTTTTTTTTTTTTTTTCCTTCTTCTTCTTTTCCTGTTGGTAAAGTGTTTCTTTGTTACAACTCATGATGAATCCTTAATTTGCTGTAGCTTGGTAGTGGTTTCACTTGAGCTCGTCGCTACTTTTTGTCCTGTGTTGTTACAGTTCTGTGGCCTCAAGGGATCACCAAACCTCATCCGGATAGTTCTAATAGAAGTGCATTTCTTTTCAATAAATTCTTAAAATGCCTAGATGGGATGAGAGCAGCAGAATCATCCATGAAAAGGAAGGCCTTTTCCAGCAGCGCTTGCTTTTTCCTTACCAGCTTCTTCGGTGTCATTTGTGGCCTCGTCTTCTCCCATCGCTCCTTCTCCAGGTTTCCCACTTGTTGCAGCAACCCTGGTGTCTCGGCCATGTCTTGGCCAAGAGAGAGGGGAAAAAAAACTTGGTAATTGGTACCTAGTGGCTTCCGATCCATATACCTGCTGGTGCATCCTGATCCTCGTCTGAACCTGCTTCGTACCGTCACACCCCCTGTTCTCTAGAGCTGTTGCTGAATGGAGATAACCAGGAGGAAAACAGGATTTGGGAACAGGTGGCTGGGAGGGAGGAAAATAAAAGATGGATTTGCTGCATCTGGCCCAGCCGTGCGTTGGTTTACTTTTCTGCTAGCTCCTTGTACATGTGATTTATGGAGTGCAGCTGGGTTTTTACGCGGTGTCCTGGAGCGAACCTGAGTCCCTGTGAAGGTTTTGATGTCTGAGCACTCACTGGATAAATGGCTTGGCCTGGGGTGTGCGCAGAGGCTTGGAGAGGAATGAATTTTGATTAAGTAATTCTGTGGCTGATCTTTGCTCCAAACCTGTCAGGAACAAGGATGAATGTCTTAGTTCCTGAAGTGACACAGAGTGCTAAGCGGCCCTGAAAGGGCTCTGAAATATGTGTAATACTTAGTAACACTCATCGCTTCTGCTGGGGAAAACCCACACCCTCTCACAATTAAATCATTGGTGAAATATTAATGAGAAAATGATATTTTCATTTTGTACAGACATTTAGTTCCCCAGAAATGTAAATAAATGAAGAGATTTTCTTAAGATATGTTAAAGCTACCCTGACTGCTCCTTGCCACTGCTGTCTCTATCTCAGCTTAATGACAATTAAGAGTGGGTTGCAGTGAGGGGGCAATGGTTTTCAGCTCCAGAGGACTGGGCTGCCCTGGTGTCCAGAGACCCAGGAGCCCTCCCGAGTGGCCCCGAGCCCGGTTTCTGGCTGGGTGGAGAGCCCCATGATGGTTGCTGTGTGGCCAACGTGTCCCCAAAATGGCTTTGCAGGGCTGTCGGTTATAGCCAGATGAAATCCACGCTGTGCTGTCCTTCTGAGGATTTGGGGGCTCTTTCTAGCCTGGCTGAAATGAAAGGGTGTTGCTGAGTCCTGATTTCGGTTACGCTGCTTTCCTGTCAGTGCATCTGATTGCATTTGGGACTGTGCCTCTGGTAACGCTTGGGTGCTGCCTGGCAATTTCCACTTCTTTGCGGCTGTGACCCAGCAAATTGCTTGGACTCTACAAGTGGAAAGTGGAGTTCAGGGAGGGTTCAGCACTCCCCCTCCGTGGGGGAGCTTAGGCGTTCCTCACGTGGCTGCCTTCCCTGTCCATCCTGCCCTTCATTTAACTCACACTGATGGGCTGAACAGCGGGGCTGTCAGAGGAGATCGCTCCTTTTCCTCTTCCTGGGCGCGGTACCCATCACTTGCTGTCCCGGTGCCGAGGCAGAGGCTTGGTGAGGGAATTTGCTGGTTCTGCCCTACGTGGGGCTGGAAATTACTTCCCAGGAAAAAGGGAAGAGAAGTTGTTTGTAACAGCAGAGGTTTGGGCTTGCTGCTATGTTCTTGGTTTTCTGTGTTGCTTCAGAGTAAAGCATGGATTATTTCACTCGTGAGTTCTGTCCAGTGAAAATTTTCCTTGCTGCCTGTGGTGTTTCAAGGGAAAAGACAAACCAGAATCGAAAAGCACAGGCAGAGATGCGTTATGCCTCTGCTCGCAGCATCCAGTGTGTCAGCCTGCCTCCTGTAACTGCCTTGTCCTGGTTACACAGCACCGCCCTCGGTGTAGTATTCCCAGAGAGGATAAATGGTTCCTGGGGAGAGAGCTATTGGGCGTTGCTGAAAAGCAGGTGATAGCGCTGAATAAGCAAATAAATCAGAAGCAGGTGCTTAAACTTAATTTGAGCCTCTCCGGGAAAAAAAAAAAAAAAAAAAAAAAAAAAAGTACCTTGTAATCCATACAGGTTTAATTGTATTGTGGACAAGGAGGGGATGGCCAAAGCCATGATGATGGATTTCCCTCTGTGGCACCTACAGGCAACATCTGCAAACCGGTGCCAGGACGGGAGCCCCGGCGCTGGAGAGAAGCAGCCGCCCCGGCGTGGCCACTGGATGCTTCTGCCTGTCTGCCCCTCACCTGGTGCCCGACACTCCCGCAGGAAGGAAGGTGTTGGACCAGGGGAAGCTGCCAGCAAGGCTCGAGCTTTCCTCCATGGGCGGATTGCCCATGGCCTTGCTGGCACCAGGTGGGCTGCCCTTGCGGCTGCTGAGGCCAGGCGGGTGCTGTGTGGAGGTCGGGGCTGCTGCTGGGTACAAGGGGGGTCTTTGGGGGCACAGCGGCAGGACAGAGGGTGGTCAGCCTAAATGCCAGCCACTGTGGTTTCGTACGGGGAGACTCAAGCAGCTCTTGGTGCTGCCCTGTGCCCTCTGGCATCCTCATCCCCGTCATTGCTGCTATGGAAGAGTGGGAGCCCGGGGAGGGCTGCTGGGATGTGTCCTGCTGCTGGGACATGCCCTCAGGCACCTGTGGGGACACTGGGGAGAAGCTGGCACACACAGAGGTCTCACAGATCCAGCTGCGGCTTCTGGATGATTTCTCAGCGTTATTTGCTTTAGCCACTAGATGGTGAAGTAAGTAATAAGTGAGAACACCTAAAGTCTTGCTGTGCTCCCCAGCGGCCTCCCTCCTCGTGGAATCACGCCAGTGTGCTTTGCTTTCTGGGAACCCGGCAATTTCAGGCAATTATCCCCTGGATGCTTTATGCGGCTCGGCCTCGGAGCACTGCTGCTGCCACGCCAAGCCCTTTGATCTCCAGCTCCAGGTTCACTCAGACAGGCCGAGCTGCGTTAAACACAGAGCAAGCCTGCCTGATGCCGGCGTGTGTGGAAAGCCACCTCTGAGAGCTTGCTGTGGGAGCTTGCTTGTTTAATGAAGTGGGGCAATGGCCCAGACCCCCTCCACAGTGACCTGAGCCTGCTGTGAGACCCACACCTTGCCAGGTGGGCACTGCAGGCCCCTGCCTTGTCCTCTCTGTGCCCAGTCACTCGCACTGCTGGCAGCTTTGGGGGCAGCACGTGAGGGCACGGCTCAGATGGGGTGCTCTGAAGGAGGGAATCATGCTGACTGCAGCTCTGGCCTGAGGCAGCGTCGCTGTCAGGGCCTCAGACAGAAATGGTGAAGAACAGGGAGGGAAAGGGCAGGAACGCGGCCGGGCCCCGGGGTGTGCGGCTTGAACGAGCGAGTTACAGATTCCCAGCTGACTAATTGGACGTTAGCCTCTCCCAGTTGTGAAATTAAACGCTTTAAAGCCAGGCAGCTTTAATTTTGCTTTAAACATGGGCAGGCTCTGCTAATGAAAGGTAACTTGCTGAGTTGCAAGAACCTGGGTTGTTTGCATTCAAGGGAGGTTACAAGGCAAGGCAGCAGCACCCTGCCTCCCTCCTGGCACCTCTCCGCCCTGCCCTTGGAAAGGCAGCTCTGGTGTGGGTGCCATGCCACAGCCGGGCCCTTGGCCACGGGTCGGTGCTGGCTGGGAAAGTTGCCTGATGTGGGGTATTACGGGAGCTGCTTGTGGTCTGTTGGGTTCACGCTTCATCCCCTCTGTGCCCATTTCAGCAGATGCATCCCATGGGCAGATGGGGATGGCCTGGGGAGGGACGGGGCTGGCCCCAGTGAAAACCTGTGCTCAGCACAGACCTGTGTATCCATACCCACAGGTGCCACAGAGACAACATGCACTGTTGTTTCCACCCCTGACATGAGGTGCCCGAGAGGTGTGCATCCTGCTCCTGAGGTCAACATTTGGTGGCATGGGGGCCAGCATGGCACTGGGGGAGGCCTCACCCCGTGCTGTGAGCATGGAAGTGCTTCTCTTGGCTGTTGATTTAGGGCTGTGCAATCAAACCTGGCGGCTACAATCCTGCCAAACAGGGCTGGCAACCCCAGTGCAGCTGATGAGGAAACGCGAGCAGGGCTTTAAGGCTGTTTGTGAAAAAAGTACTGAAGGAGCAGGTGGTCACAGAGGATCTGTCTCGTGCTGGTTTGGGCCAGACACGGGGCAGGGAAGATTTGCTACAATCGGTAATATTCAGCATGCTCCTCTTCTCCCTGCCCAACACCTGACACTGCTCGCCGGGGGGATTAGGTGTGAGCGCAGGACACTGTCGCTGCTATCCCTTCCACGATGGTTTATTCAAATAACTCAGGAAAGTACATCCAGCAGCTGAGTCCAGACAAACTCCATTGAAAAACACAGCTTCTGGGGAAGGCATTGCTGTCAGGTCGAGGAAGAGAGCAAAATCTGCGGCTGCAGTGCAGTGGTAGATGGGGAAGGGGAGGTTTGTGGGTTTGAACACGTGCAGGGCCAAGTGCTTGGGATCCCAGAGCAGCTGGTGGGGACAGATGGGTGGGCAGCCAGACCAGACACAGTTCTAGTGATTTTTTGAAGTATTTATTATTATTATTATTATTATTATTATTATTATTATTATTTAAAGAAGAAGAAGATGAATCACAGCACTTGCACTGCCTCCCTGGAAATGGATGGTGCATTTGCTAAGGTTGGTATTACAGGGCAGTGGCACTGTGGTGTATCCAACCATGCTAGGTATGCCTGCTGAAGATCTTTGCCTCTTCTCTGACATTTTTTTTTTTTTTTTTTTTCGTGTGGCTTGGGTGCAGTTTGCTTGTCATGGGGGAAAGCTGTCCCCCTGGAAAGTGTTAGGAGGGGCTATTTGGTCGTTAGCCCACGGAGCATCCCAGGCCACGGGCTCTCAGTGCGTTACCCCCAGAAGAGCCCGGTTGCTAAAGCAAACCTCCCTGCACAACACCCTGTTTTGGTTTATTCAGACAAAGCCAGCAGCACAATCAAAACCCACAGCCACAACCAGGGCTTCCTGCAATGTGTATGCAAATACGGAGAGCAGAGTGAGCGAGCAAAGCCCAGATCTCCCCATACACAGCCGACTGAGGCTCACCTCTGCTGCAGAGCACCTGCAGCTCCCTCCCACAGCCCGCACGGAGCTGCTTCCAGAAGTGTTTCTGCACCATGGCTAGTGCTTGCCCCTTTCCCCCGGTCCCCCACTGATCTGAATCCATCCTGACTCCATCTCTATTCCCATCCCCTGATCGGTGAGAGATGCTGCCAGTGCGGCAGGAGGATGAGCTGTGTGCTGGGTCCTCTCATCAGGCACTTGGTGGGGTTTGAGCAGCAGAGACCTTGCTGCCCACACCAGCGCTGTTAGCAGCTCGCATTCAGAAACTGAGCAGCTGGATGCAAATGCCGGGGGACTGATATAAAAATTTTATTTACTATTTGTTTTTCTTTCCCCTGAAGCTTTTCCCTACTCTTCCACAGGCTACAAATTCTCAGTTCTTAGCAAATCCCAGGACTCTGAGAGCTGAGGCTTTATTACAAATTACCATAAAGTGTGGGATGAGCTCATAATATGATGTCCTGTAGGAGCGGGTGTGCTGCAGGCTGCTGTGGGGCACCTGGGGTGCTCACCAGCCCTGGCATTCCCACCTGCCTGCCATGCAGAGGTATGGGACTGCCTGCAGAGGAGGTAGAAGGGAGCTGTGAGATTGCTGAGACGCTTTGCAAGCAGCGCTATGTGCTGCCGGGGCTCCAGAGGTGTCAATAATGTCACCAGGATGTCACACACATGGCTGTGGTGGTGATGCAAGGAAGGTTTATGGATGTGCCAGGTTTCCTCTTGCAGATGAACACAGCATGATCTCAGCTATCCCTAGGCTTCTGCTGGGGCGACCTGAAGCCCCCGCAGATCCCACACCTGAGGGTGTCCTGCAGAGAACGCAGCTCCTGGTGGCCAGCAGAAAGCAGAAGATGTCCCCAATGCCCAGCATCTCCTCACCCCCTCCCTGGCCTTGCACATACCCAGGTGAGTCCCTGCACCGTGTGTGCCTCCACCTGCCCCTTGCTGTGAAGTCAGTGGTTACAGCTCATGGCTACTCTCATGGAGATCACTCTAACGTGCATGGAAAGGTGCATGCACGTCATTTTGGGTTCAATGTACAGTTTTTAAGTCACTCCCCGCAGATTGCCACCTTCCCAGGCGTGCTGCACAGTGGGTCCCGCACTCCCACACCTCCATCCTGTGCCAGCCACACAGGCTCTGCTCTCCCAGACCCCTTCTCCCACCCTGCTCTGTCTGCCGGGCATCGCCGCTCCTGGGCCTGGCTTATAACATAGTGCGTGGCACGGGGCCGAAGCTGACAGGGCTTCCTCCATCTCGCGGAGCAAATCCGTTCATTGGCCCGAGCACCCGGCGCGCCGATTAATTACCAGCTGCCTGGCTCTGGAGCACGGCGTGAGCACCATTAGAGCCAGCTGAAAATGAGAGCGAGGAGCCCGCGAGGGCCAGGGCTGGATCCCGCGTGCCGTAGGGGTGGGAGAGCTGTGTGCGGGGAGCTGGCATCCCCGGGGCCACCAGGTACGTCACCTCTGCTTTTCTGATCGAAGCTGTCCCTTACTGCTGCTGCTGCAGCTGGGCAAAGCCCCTGGACACCCCGTGGGGTAGCCGTGGGGATGAGAGCCCCCTCCCATCCTCCTCCTTCTGGGGCTGGGGAGGAACAGCGGGGAGCTGGCAGGGAAAGGGGCAGGAGCACAAGCCCCGGGGGAAGCTGCTGGGGCTCGGCCGTGGGCCGGGAGCTCCCGTGGGTGCCGGGGCCCGGAGCGTGCAGTGAGGCGGCGCGGCCAGCAGGTGCCACTGCCCCCCCGCGCTGCCCGGCTCCCGGCCCCCCCGGGCCCCCACATCCCACCGCACCCCGAGCATCCCCAGGCACGGGGGGCACACGCGGTGCCCCCCCCGGGGCTCCCCGCAGGGACATCGGCTGCGGGACCCCATGCGGGACGGGTCGGCTGCTGCCCCCCAAGTGGGGAAGCACGAAGCCCCGTGGGGGGCGGCAGGAGGAGCCCCTCTCGTGTGCCTCCCCCCTCCCGTGTCCCTACCCCACGGAGGGAGCGCGACCCCCGTGGGGTGGGCTGCGGGGATGGGGGGGGGGATGCGGAGCGGGGCTGCGCTGCCCGAGGGGGGGATTTTGGGGTGTGTGGGGGCGACAACAGGGTCGGGGGGCGGTGGGTGCGGATGGGGGTGGGCACGGGGGTCCGCAGGGGGGCGGAGCACGCGTGTGCGCGGCGTGTCCGTGTCCGTGTGCGCGCACCGGGGGCAGCTCCCTCCCCACGTGGGGCTGACGCGGCAGCCCCGGCCTGATCCGGGGCTATAAAGGGGCCGGCAGGCGGGCGAAGCACGGCAGCCGCCGCCGGCTGCAGCCTCGGACCCGCTCCGCTTCCCCTCCGCCGGCAGCGCCCGGCATGAGCCGCGGCCCCCCGCGCCCCCCCGGCGCCCCCCGAGCAGCCCCGGCCCCGGCCGCGGCGCCCTGAGAGCGAGGAGCCCCCCCGGAGCCCCCCCGGGTTGGGGCTGGGGGCGAAAGGCGAGGGCGGGCGCGCAGCCGGGGTTGATGTTGAACCGGGAGCGGCCGTTCACGGAGAGGGGCCACTTCTTCTCCTCCATGGAGTACCAGCGGCAGCTGGGGGAGGAGGAGGGCTACCCGCCTCCCGCGGCCAACGGGAGCTTCAACGACAGCGGGGCCGGGCCGGGATGGGGCACGCCGTACCCCCTGCACACCACCGTCACCCTCATCAGCCTGGCGGGCTTGCTCATGCTCTTCACCGTCTTCGGGAACGTGCTGGTCATCATCGCCGTCTTCACCAGCCGGGCGCTCAAGGCGCCCCAGAACCTCTTCCTGGTGTCCTTAGCCTCGGCTGACATCCTTGTGGCCACGCTGGTCATCCCCTTCTCCCTAGCGAACGAGGTGATGGGGTACTGGTACTTCGGCAAGGTGTGGTGTGAGATCTACTTGGCCTTGGACGTGCTCTTCTGCACCTCCTCCATCGTGCATTTGTGTGCCATCAGCCTGGACCGCTACTGGTCCATCACGCAAGCCATTGAGTACAACCTCAAGCGCACCCCGCGCCGCATCAAGTGCATCATCTTCATCGTCTGGGTCATCTCGGCCGTCATCTCCTTCCCGCCGCTCATCTCCATCGAGAAGAAGAGCGGGCAGCAGGCAGACCAGGGGGTCGCGGAGTGTAAGATCAACAACGAGAAGTGGTACATCATCTCCTCTAGCATCGGCTCCTTCTTTGCCCCCTGCCTCATCATGATCCTGGTCTACGTGCGCATCTATCAGATAGCCAAGAGGCGTACCAGGGTACCGCCGAACAAGCGGGCGGAGCGCCCCGAGAAAAAGCAGAACGGCTTGGCCGACAAGGAGGACCTGCCAGCCACTGCCCAGCTCAACGGGGAGAAAGCGGCCGGAGGCGGCGACGGGCAGGAGGGAGAGGTCAACGGCATAGACATGGAGGAGACCTCCTCCTCCGAGCACCAGGACAACAACCAGTCCAAGAAGTCAGAGAGACCGTCGAGGGGAAAGGCCAAGACTAAGCTGAGCCAGATTAAGCCTGGGGACAGTTTGCCCAGAAAGGTGGAGGAGGAGAGGACCACCAAAGGGTCCCGGTGGAGGGGCAGGCAGAACCGGGAGAAGCGCTTCACCTTTGTGCTGGCGGTAGTGATCGGTGTCTTTGTCATCTGCTGGTTCCCCTTCTTCTTCACCTACACACTGACTGCCGTCTGCAAGAGCTGCTCTGTGCCCGACACCCTCTTCAGGTTCTTCTTCTGGTTCGGTTACTGCAATAGCTCCTTGAACCCCGTCATCTATACAATTTTCAACCACGACTTCAGGCGGGCCTTCAAAAGGATCCTCTGCAGGATAGAGAGGAAGAGGATTGTTTGAAGGACCCCCTGGTTTGGGCAGGACTAATCATTCAAGACTTTGTAGGAGTGTAAGGCATGGCTCCCTTGGGCTGTGCTTGCATGGGATAGTTTCCTTCAGCCTGTGAGCAGGAAACCCTCAAAACCTGAGACGAGCCTATCGACACGCCAGACAGCAGCAGCAAGGAGCAGAAGGCAAGTGGAAGTCCGAGCCGTGGCATTCGGCTTTCCAGGGGAGGATGGCTTTTGACTTGCTTGGTTTACTTTGTTAGCTTTTTTGTTTGTTTGTTTTTCTTTTGCCAGAGTCTCTCAGTGGATATTTTCATGACTGCTCAGTTTGACTCTTTAAAGACAAGCTCCGTGCAGCTCCGTGAGATGAACAACAAAGAGGGAGTATGCCACCTCAGAGGTGTCGGCTTTTTTATTTTGTTGTATTGTATATGTAATTAATATTACCCCCCGTGTAAAATACAGTATTGTATCCCTGAATCTGAATGTCTTAATTTTTGTAAGGCAAGCAGCTTTGAAACTGTGAATGCTTTAATTATCTTTGATACCTTAAAAGTCCCTCTCTTCCCACCCTCTGAAAACTCAAAAC
The DNA here is from genome assembly GCA_011076525.1 of Nettapus auritus. Classification (NCBI taxonomy): domain Eukaryota; kingdom Metazoa; phylum Chordata; class Aves; order Anseriformes; family Anatidae; genus Nettapus; species Nettapus auritus. The sequence goes on from CM021770.1 coordinate 26,777,188, forward strand.
CACTGAAAAATTAGAGCCATTTCCCCTTCCCATCAGCCTGACAGCGTTACCAAAATTTCCAATGTCATTTTTTTATTTTTTATTTTTTGACTACAGAGCTTAGTGTCATACATCTTGGCAGACTGGCTTTTCTCAATTTTTTTCTTTTGGTGTCATACCTGATTGTATTTAATTTTTGTGTTGCCCGTGCTATGATATGGCTGAGCTGGGAACTTCCCAGCTGTTACGAGTTAGAGCAGAGGCGAGGAGCGGTGGCTTTGCCGTGCAGTCCTGGGGGCTGCGAGGTGGGCTCCTTCTCACACCGTGCAGTGGGCTCCTTCTCACACCGTGCGAGGCTTGGGACCCAGCCAAGCTCCCGACGAGTTAATCTCGCCTGCTATTATACCACTCTGCAGTGACGAAACGTGTTCAGCACTAACATGCTTCCCCCACCTCCGACTGTAAATAGATAACATTTCACAGCAAATATCAGGGCTCTGTATATCATGCTATCTTGTTTGTATTGATTTTTTTTTTTTTTTTTGATGTTTTAAATCCTGCTGGGTTTCCTGCAGAAGCAGAGGGGGTTTGTTTGCAGAGGTGGTTCCAACTTTCTGAATTAACGGAGGAGAGTTAAGTTTTTAATCTGCCAGACTCACCTTTCCTAGGAAATACTGAAGCATCCCTCTTTCAATCTTACACAGGGCAAAACACTGATATGGGAAACTTACCCTTTCCCCTGTATTTTATAATGTATTATTATTATTATTATTATTTTTATTTAAAGAAATGTGTACATATTGTGAGATTGGAGCAGGAGAGAGAGTTATTACTGCTTTTACGCTCCTTTCCTGAAATGTCTTTCAGCTTTTTCTGCTACAAAATAAAAATTAAAAAGAAAAAAAAAAAATGAACAGAACAAATGTAACATCTTTGTGCCATGAAGAAATTTATGGAGAATACTGAAAGGAGAAAAAAAAATCTTGATATGTCACAGTAAATGCGTTGGCAGGAGTTTAAATGTTATGAAAATAGCTTTATCAAGTGCTGACAAATCATAGAAATTGTTTGAGAAAGCCAAGTTTAAGTCTCTTGTATCAGATGCATTTGCCTTCTCTGGAATTTTGTGGTGCAAGGAAGAGACTTTAAAACAATACCTTTTTACTTTTGGAAGTGTTTTGTTGATTTTGCTCTCTCTTTGGCTTTGTAATTAACTCCGAGGGTGCCCGGCTGCATCCTGGGACCCGGAGAGCAATGTTTACATTCACTTGCATTTTCAGAGTTGAATCCTCAAGATGTGAGGAAAGCAAATAAACAAACTGTGCTTTACTGTAAAACAAACCAACAGAAAACACAAGCAGAAGTTGCTATAATGGATGATTATTTTTATTAAATAAAAGAGCGTTTACAGATCAAGTGTGAAAACTCTCTGAATAATCTGTTAGCTGTAATTTTTTCCAGCCGTTCACCGATTCTCCGGCAGCTTTGGTCTTGACATTTTTTTTTTTCAAGAGCGCATTGGGAAAAGCACTGGCAGTTTCTGAAAGGCGGTTTTACCCCAGGTAGGGAACAATGGCTCGCTTCATTGCACAAGGGCAGAATAACAAACGAGTCCTTGATGTTTCTTGTTCTTTCCCCCCCCTTTTCATGCCACGGTAAGAGCGTTCACGTGCTTCTTGAAGGGAAGAGGTTAGGTGTGATTTGTTCCTTGGAAATGCAGCCTGGCCCCGTTCCTGCCCCTCACTGGGAAAGCCAGGCTGGTGCAGTTTTTGAAGCTCTTTTGTTGAAAATTTTCATGATAATTAGGTTTCAGAGGGGATTAGAAGTGCTCGGGGTGGAAGGCAGTACTCCTTTACTCCTTCCTATGCAGGAGCGCCCACCCACCCAGCGTGGTGACCTTTGCAGGCCAGGAGGGCTTGATGGAGGCAGGGTGTCCTACTGTCCCCTCTGGTTGCACTGGAGGCTTTTCCAAAGTAGACCCAGGGGAGATGTAGGGGTCGGTGCCTTCCTCATCCCTATGGCTCTCTGCTGTCCTTGTGGCTGAGTCTCTAGCACAGACAAAAGCATATTTTGGTGGGTTTGGGGGTGGGGGCTGGGGTTTTGATGGGCTGTCGGTGATGTTGAAGCTGTGCACAGCTAAAATGTGGCTGATTGATTGCTCCCAGTTTTCTAGATAAAAGCAATGTGCTGTTGGGGTTGAATCCCTCCCAATAAGCCGTGATCTCACAGTTCAGCCCAGCCCAATACAATACCCCAAGGATTATGTTAGGTGGGGACAGTGACTCCAGTGTCTGGCATGGAGCTGCCTGCCCGTTCCCGTGGCCAGTGTCTGAATTTCCACCGTCCTGCTGCCTTTGCCATCTTCTGACTTGTTTTTGTGTTTCATTTCCCTGAGCTGTTGGTCAGTTGGGTTTCAGTTCTGTCCCAGGCCCTTTCTGCCTGCTGAGGGGGGGCATGTCCAAGACGCAGGGTCCTTGTGGGCTATGTTGTGCTGGTTATGGGGTGAAACCAATGCTCTTCTCCCTGTGTGGTGGTAAATGTTGAGGTAAACTTCCACGCCTGCCCCACATCTTGCTGTGGGGCTGAGGCCCTGCAGCCCCGTCCCAGTGCCTGGTCCTTTGTTTTCCCTCTCCTAAATTCCTCCCTCAGTTTGGAGAAAGCGGCCTCAGCGCTCCGGCTCATTCCCATGCAAATGCCACATTATGGGATGTAATGAGCTGTGGTTGTTTTTTAATAACCTTTTATGTCGGGGCTGGAATGTTAACCGTGCAGGGGCGGGGAAGGTGCCAGCTCAGAGATATGGATGTGTGGCACGAGGAGGAGGCCTGGCATGGCAAGTGTCTCCAGATGCCCCATGGGTGATTTGCAGGAGCAGCAGGGTTGTCCTTGCAGAGCCCGATGACAGCCTTCCCAGGGCTTGCCCTCATCCTGCTGGCATTCACATTTATATCCCTGGAGTTTTGCCCCCATTCCCTGGGACACTAAGAACTGGTCACACTGAGGAGCCTTTTTCAGGATGATCCAAGGAGGGATGGGCTTGGCCCCAGGCACTCTGCTGACAGACCTGGCGGAGCCCCTGTGGGTTTCATCCCATGTCCCTCAGCCATGCCATGCTGTGGGTGTCCCCCCACCCATCACCCCCTCACCCAGGACTTCATGCCCCATGATGTCCCTCTTGAGTTGGGTGGCCAACCCAGCTATGGGGCAGCCTGGGGGCTCTCCTCATCTGAGGCTCTCCATGTTATTTTATTTCTGAATATTCCCTGCTCTTTCACTGCTGGAAAAGTTCAAAGACTGCAGAGATTGCTCCTTGATTACAGCCAGTGCCCTGGCAGACAGCTCTGCATGGAGCTGTGGCACTGCTTCTGCTGTGGACCTCATTGTGTGGCTGGTCTGTGATAATGTCTCTGTGATGTGCCAGGTATCCGTAGCTGTCGCCTCTGTGCCTTCCTTGTGGTGGTAGAAATGCAGTAAGGAGAGAGCAGGGTCAGCAGAGAGCATCGATCAGCTCACAAATGCTCCAGGAGCAGATCCTGACCCCTCTGTGAACTGTGAGGGCCGTATTCTGAGCCCCAACAAGACAAGGTGAAATTACAGCTGTGGGGGAGTGCCTTAAATCATGTTTCCTCGAGTTGGATTGTGGCTCCTGAGCCTGGCCAGTCCTAGGGACAGAGCACAGCAGAGTCCCCTGCATGGGTCCACATAGGGGATGGATGGCCACATGGCCCAGCACAGCCATGGCTTTGGGCTTCTCTGTGTGAGGAGGGAGCTGGGCCCAGGTACTTTATTTCTGCTGCACGGTGCCCTGGTGATTCAGAGACAGCTTTTGGCTTTTCTCCTACCTTGTGCCATTCCTGGCTTTTCTGAACTGCCTTGACCTGAGAATGAGGTTTGTCTCAAGCAGAGGTGGAGACCTGCTGCCATGGTAGGGTAGTTTCTTGGTGCTTGAGCAGTCTCCCAGGAGTGCTGATTTCCCACAGGAGACCACCAGTGTGTGAGGCCAACATCTCAAACCCAGGCATGTAGGAAGGTGAGATGGGTCACACCACCCAAAATCCAACAAAGCAATGTGAGGACAAACCAGAAAACAGAGCGAGAAAGCATCTCTTTCACTTGAGCAGAGGCATAGATGTCTATCAGTGAAGGCATACATTTGCTGGCTTAAACAGGCTTCAAACTGCTTAACCCAGCTCTGTGTTAGTCTGTCACTGTGGTGGTCAACTCCATATTGACCAGGTTAGGAGGCACCATCCATGCTGGGACGGATCTGAGTTTCTGTTCTCCTGCCATGGCTCTGAGAGTGGCCAGCAGCAGATTTTAGGGAACATGGAGGAGCAAGAACCCTTCCTGGGAGCCTCGGGGCTCACTGGTTCTTCAGGGACATCCTTGGGCCAGTGGTGCCTTCTGTGCAAACAGAGAAATTCCACTAACATGTGTTTCCCTTCAGCAGTGCTCCGTGTCAGGAGGTCTGGATGGATTTCAAAAATGTGTTTGAGTTGAATGCAAGAGTTATGGGGTAAATGAGGTTCACCAGGAGTTGAGGTGAGCTGATCTAAACATCCCTGCTTCCCTGTGTGCCATTCTTGCAGCATTTGGCCTGTATCGGTTCAGGCACAGCTGGGGCATTCCATTTGCAAGAGTAGCCCTGCAGTCCTCCAGAGCTGTGTGACCTCGCTGTAGAGTTTACTCCCAGAAATGAGAAACATTTGTTTTAAATCAAATTCTACATGAGAGAATTGATTGCTCTTTTGCTGGTCAAAACACTTGTGCTTTGCTGGGCCGCGACTTTATGGCCTTTTTCCTGTTTGTTTTTCAATTGGTCTCCACAGAAAAAAGAAAGCCACCACTGGACATTTCCAACAAAGTAATGCCAGCTGAAGGCTGCGTTGCCTTCAGCTGCATGCTTGGAGTTGCTGCAAAGCATTCGTGTGAAGCTTGCAACCTTAAGGTGCTACTGAAAAACTCCCTGAGTAAAAAAAATAAAATAAATGTGCAGATCGATATTGAAAACACTGCAGCCAACTTTCTGCTTTGCTGCATCGACCAAATGTCTTTAAAGAGTGAAATGCTGAATTCTGGCCTTTTATCACCGGGATGACTTTTGACATCAGGAAAATGTGGACAAATGACTCCTGTTCCAGACCCAAGCATGCAGGATTGGCTTCAGTGATGCTGATCCGTGCCCCTCACCTCACGGTTACCCCACAGAGGTACTTGAGTTATGAGGCACCTCCATGTGAAGCAGATATGTGACCTGGGATGGCTCTTGGAGCTGGGTTTGCCAGAAGGAGCTTGTTGCTGGTACAGGCATGGCTGTGCAGGGTACTGCTTGAGCAGGGTCCTGCTCACCCTCCCAGCACATCCCCCTCGGCCATCAAGCTGCTGGTCTGTGGGGCTTCCTCATGCCCCAGATGCAGAGGTGCTGGGGGGTAGGAGCCTGCTGCAGGTAATGGGGTGAAGCAGATGCTTCTGATCCCCTTGGTCTTGGGTTTGACCAGCAGCCCAAACACAAAAGACTAAACTTTAAGAGAAGTTACTTAAAATAAATCCAGCACTTATTATTCTCAAAGACTGGCTTTTAAGCCCCAGATTTTTGGGGGCTTAAATAACCAGTATAAACTGAATAAAAAATAACCAGTATAAACTGAATAACCTGACTTGCTCACACTGAAAGATTTACTACCATCAGGGCTTCAGCACTGCTGTCTCAAGATGATGAAGATGCTTCCAATACATTTTGAAGAGCAGCATAATTGCTTTCATCATCGCTACTCATTGTCTGGGTGAGATGTCTTTAAAACAGCTCAGCAGAGAGGAACAGAAGTGCTCAGTGCTGCCCTGCTAAACTGGCTGTGCACTGAGGAAAGCAAGGTAAGCAGTGCTGTGTGCAGGGCAATCCTTCATCACTGCTGGCTCCACTGAGGCTAATTAGAAAATGAGTTCTGGCTGGTGTGACTGGTAGGAGTGGGGCTTGGTCCAAGCAGGCTTTCCTGCCATAAAGTAAGGTGCTTGTTGCAGATGCAATGGTGGCAGCTGTCTTCACGGCCCGGTGTTAATTGGCTTCAATCCTTTGTGGTGGAAACGATCTGTTCCTATTTTAGCCCTCACTCATCGTCCCCAGTAGTGCCCATTCCTGGCCTGTTCCCATCACCTTAGATTCATGGATACCTGCGGCTGGGGATGCAGCATTGTCTGGGAATGTGTGTCTGTGGGGGTAATGGGTGGTGTAAACCTGAGGCCAACAATCTGCCATTGTGATTGCAACAACTGGGACTGTAAAGATGGAAAAAAACCCTTATTAATTGCCATCTCAGTTGGGATGGCAGGAACTGTCACATTCACGTTATCAGATATTTAGAGGAAGAGTTGAATTTTTAGCTGTTGTTTATTCAGACCAAGATTTAATTAATATTAAATAGATTAAATATTTGATGAAAGAGACTGGAATTAAATATTTAGCTCCCTCTTTCCCCCAGATAGCAGCCCCAGTGGATGTTTGTGTGGGCAGTAATGCAACAAACATCTTCTGAACACCAGAGAGTGTTCAAAGACCCAAGCTGCATGGGAGCATCATCTGCAGATGGGGATTAAATTACTCTGGGCCCCTCTTTCTACCAGCCTGTATGGGAATTTGGCAGTCCTTCTTCTGAGCCCCAAAGTGCTGGTTGTCACTCTGCTCTCCTGCCTTGTCTGTCCTGAACCAGCAAGGAGGCTTCGTGGGGAAGGGTTTTCTCCATATGTTAAGAAATCCTGGGACATGCACTGGGCATTTTTTTCCCCTCTGGCTGCTGGTGATCTCAGTACTGGACTGCCAGCCAGCAGGTCCCCAGGAAAGGTCCTCCTGCGTGGGTGGTTGTGGCTTAATTGGGGAAGAAAATGTAATAAAACTTAATGTACTTGGCATTTCCCTCTTTGTCAGACCGGAGGAAGAAAACCACAGCAAAACTGAACTTTCAGCCCTCGATTTTTGCTTGCAGCTCACTTTGAAGAGGCCAGTGATAAACCAGAATATCCAGAAATGCATTGTGAGCTGTAAATACGGTCTTGTAAATTAGGCATGGGCCCTTTGAAGCCTGCCCCAGCACCTTCCATGCTGCTCAGCTGGTGCTGGTTGGATTATTTATTGACTATTTTTCTTGATGAACGTGAGCTTTGCCTCTCCCTCTGTGGCTCTGCACAGCTCTCCTTTGCTCAGGGCGTGCCTTGTTTTGTAGGTGATTTATTGCCTTTGGAGGTATTAGGACTGTGATCCCTACCTTCACCCTGCCCAGGCCTCTGCATGGAGCTTCTAGAAATCAGCAGGACCTTGGGGGTAGGTATTAAACAGAAGCAGTCTCCTGTGCCAAAATGCACCTGCCAGCGAGCAGAGACTGAGAAAAGGGTTCATGGTTTGGGCAAACCAAAGGTACCTTTGGAGCTGATGGTGCTGCCTACCCATGTGCTGACAGTTCAGTATGGTTCCCTATAGAAGAGAGAGGAATTAATGTCACATTTATAAACCACGTTCAGATATCTTATAAATATTGCAGCACGCTGCTTTATCTGTAAGAGCCTGGCAATGCTTTATAACCCAGAGTGACAAATCCACTCCGCTCCTGCAGCAGCAGATAGAGTTTCATTTGTTCGCACAAGGCTACTTACTTAGTTAAATTATTTAGAATTTTTCACGCGACTTAAAGCATGTTGGGTTAGCAGGCTTGGGCCTCTCTCCAGGCACTTAGAGCAGGAGAGGTATATATAGGATTTTTGTCCTAAGGGCACCTTTACCAGGTCTGCTCCCTGTATTGCTTGTTAGTGTCTGACCATGCTTGGCACCACACTCAGGGTCGTGCCACCTCCACGTGGCTGACACGGGGGTTGTACCAGGTTTGTGAGGTCTCATTTGTCTCACCTCAGATGGAAATGTCCCTTTACGTGCCTTAGCGGGTGATCTGCACAGGTTGGTGTGAAAAGGGCACGCAAGAAATAGAAAGAATGGGATGTGCTTCGTTTGTGGGAGCTGTCTGGGCTCTTAAGGGCACTTTGAATGGTTGGGGCCAGTTCCCCAGTAGGAATAAATTGACAAAGCCCTGTTGAAGTCTCTGATCTTCAAGCACAGCACTCACACTGGGCCCCATTTTGCAGAAGGTCAGATGGCAAAGATTTAGAGCTGGTCTGCTGGGGCAAGAGGCTGGATCCAATTATTTCCCAAACTCCTCCTCAGCCTGAGTTTTTTGAGCTGGTATCTGTGTGGAGGAAATTTAGGTGGCATAAAACTGATCTAGGTCTGAGATGCAGATCCTGAGCCCCAAAGGCATAAGCTCTGCCCTCCTGGCACCTCTGCTCCTGGCCCTGACACCTGCACAGGGGTTCTCTGCCACCTCCCTCACTGGGGACCTCAGAGCAGCTTGCCCTGTGCCCAGGGGAGCTGGTGCCCCCTGAGCAGACAGCCCAGGGTGCTGGAAGGGGATGGGCTGGGGTATGTTCCCGTCACTGCCCAGACTTTCAGTGCTGGTGTTTGGCCCTTTATGGAAGGAATAGCTCCCTTCTTTTCCCACTATCCTATCCTACGGCAGAATTTAGGTGATATGTACTTGGCTTTGGGTAAACTAGGCTTACTTTAAAAATATGCCCAAACATCTTAGCAGGATCCATGTCCGCATCTGCTGTGGTGGGGAAGGGAGCCCCAACATGGAGCCTGTGGAAATGGTCCTTGCTTGGGCAGGGGCATCCCCCGTGTTTGCAAAATCACCAGAGCAGTGGCGGACCCATGAGCCTCCCCACATTGCAGGACGTGTGGGCACCTGCATATGCATGGGGAAGGAGCCCAGCCACATGGCTGCCTGTCTTCTTCTGCTCTCCCGTTCCTGGGGCTGCAGGCTGCCCAAAGCTCAGCACAGACACAACCCCCCCCCAGGTCGCCTTGCCACTGGATGCTGCTGCAGCACCTCCTTAACCCAGGCCCTTTTTCCAGGAATCTGCTAAAAAAAAACCCACCACCACCACCAACAACAAAAACAACAACAACAACAAAAAAAAAAAACACCAAACCTGTCTTTGTTTCTATCGCTCATCTCCGTGCCGCTGAACTGCCTCCAGCTCGGTTGCCAGCAGGGATCTCTTCCCCCTCGCCCTGCCAGGCTTTCAGTGGAGCTGAAAACATAGCCAAACAGAGAAAATGGCTCCCCAGACAGGTTGCTGAGTGCCCCCAGATATCAGAGCCGGGAGGGCAGGCCAGCACCCGGCACTGTGGGTCCTGCTGGTGGCTCCCCTTTCCATCCAATGGGCTGCACGAGGCTGAGCCATGGCAGTTTAAGGGACAGGTACTTGCCATGATGGGCAGGCCTCGGGAAGCGGCTTCACTTGATGCAGGGATGTCAGTGGCACCACGTGGATGCTGACCGATCTTGCCATCACCCATATATGGCCCTCGGCTTGGGGCTTCATCCACTCGGTAAGAAAATTAGGTTACGGCTGAGCTGATTGTATTTTTGCCATCTGACACACATGCAACTGGAGCCCACGGAGAGTCTGATTAATGCTCTTCCAGGATCGGATTGTCTAATGCAAACAGCTTTAAAAATATGACTAAAGTAGGAAAAGAAACTTGGAAAAGACCCCATTTGGGATAAAAGCAAAGAAGGCTATTTTTTGCAAATACCAGTATAGCTTCTTCTAAAAATATTATCTTGGATGTCTGCTAGAAAATGAGAACCAAATGTGATTCCGAGCAGCCTAACACAGCTTGCCACTTCAGAGGAGAAAGGAAGGCAACCTCTCACCGTGGTAGGCGATGTGCTTGCAGGCACCCAGGGGCATGGGTGGGTGCAATCCAAACCTGTCAGCTTCGGAGAGAAACACAGGTAAGCACGGCTTGCCCAGGGACAGCTGAATTGCAGGTTCATCAGCTGAATTGCTGGCAGCCATCTTGAGAGTGTGCAAGGGTTTCTAAGGAAAGGAGTTGCATGCTGTTAAATTCTTTTATATTATTATTATTTTTTATTTTTTATTATTATTTGTTAAAGCAGGAGTGACATCACAGAAGAAGAAGAAGGAAAGATCCTTGCAAGCGAGGCCAGATCAGAGCCGTCTTTCTGTTCAACCCCTTAAGCTGTTTTTTGGCCATCCTTCCCTCTCTGTCGTGCTGTTTCTGAGACTCCCAGAAGCAGCGAGGTGGCTTTTCCCTCCTTTTCACGTGTTTCCTTGCCTCAGCTTCCCAAGCAGTTTCTTTCTTAAGCCAGCAGTTCCAACAGCTTCTGTGAACACTGTGTTCAGAGTGAATCCAGGTTGTAAACAGAGATGCTGGTGCCAGAGCCCTGAGAATGATTGAAAACCTGCAGGGTACTCCTTGGTAGTAACTCAGACAGCATGCAAGAAGTCTTGGAGTGTTTTCCATCTAAACCTCTCACTAATATAATATTAATCTCTGCTCCAGCTTTGCCCTTTCCAAGCAGTGATCAAAGTCCTCTGGGCCTCCTTCTAAGATCTTACAGAGGATTTTTTTCCTTTGGAGCTGATGAGTGTGAGCTCATTTTATTTGAAAATAGACAGAATGTATGCTTTTCCACCCCGTCTGATGGTTTCACATCTTCTCGCTGTTTGTCAGGGCAAGTCCTGCCTGCTGCCTTTACCACCAGAGCCTGGAGAGTGCGGTGACAAGAGGGCACTGAGGTCACCGGCCTGCAGAGCGCACAGCACTCATCGTGTGGCACCAGGGGCTTCCCTAAAGGACTTGTCTGCAGCAGAGTACGGCTCCACAGGGAAAAATCTGTCTTGGACCTGCCTGGTGAGATTCAGTTCATCTGCCTCTGACTGTGTGGAAACACGGGTGATATCATGGTGGGACCAAGAGGTCTGAATCGCGTCAGCAGTCAGCAATGCGTGATCTAATGGAGGAGGTCAGCGGGTGTCAGCTGCACAGCCCGAGGGACTTTGTAGGGGTCTCACCTTCATTAGAACATTACACAAATCCTTTGGTATGATGCGTAAGAGCAAGGGAGATGTAAGGTGGCACGGGGAGGTCCAGGCGGTCAACTCCATCGAGTCCCTTGGGTTGAGGGGGTTGAATAAGGCAAGCTCTTCACCTTGGCAGCTCAGAGCACCCTCTGTGGTGCCTGGCAGGTCTCCCAGCTGACTCGCCCAGGAACATATTAACCTTCACAGGACTTAAATCGACCCTGTGAGCTGGAACATGCTATGTCCTGTGAGCTGGACATCTTCAAGAGAAATCCTCATATCTGAAGAGTCCTTTCACCCAGAAACACACCTGATCACTATCATAGGAAGAAAGCTGTGATATTTCTTCAAGCTGTTTAAAACAGATAAATAACCAAAGGGAGTGCTGGGGGCTTTTCAGAACCCAACTGGGATGCCCCCCACAAAAACAACAAAACAGCACCAGAAGGCATTTTTCTGGTGACGTTTTGCTTCTGTCACTATGTGTAATTTTTGTGATCACTTTGTTTTGCCCAACTGTGTTGCCTGGGGCATGGTGGGGAGGAAAATCCATCTTTCAGTAAATACTCTTCAAACCACCTGCTGTCACAGCAGATTGCTGTGTGTCTCTGTATTCCCAGAGAACAAAACAATTGTAAGCTTGAGCTTTCAGGCCATGTTGCTTACCTAATGCTGGCCTGATTCTTATGAGAATCTGGATTTCCAGGCTGGAGTAAGAGGAACATCCTTCGACAAAATCACCTGTGAGGCCCTGTTTTAGTGTTTCTCAGACATTGTCAGCATGAGGAGAGACTTGCTCTTGCCTAGGAAGAACCCAGAAGTTGTGTCCAGAGTTTTTCTCAGACTTTTACTGACATATTAAACTTTTTGCCTTGGCACAAAAAATGTGTGTGTGTTTCTGGATGCTCAGGTGCATTAGGAGCCTTTGATGGCTTTATCTGAGCTCTAGGATTCCCCTCTTCTGGATCCCCACTGTCTAGCCCTGTTCTGCAAAGGCAAGAAGTAGAAACTTGCTTCCGAGAGTGGGTTTATCTACAGTGGCTGTATCTATGCACAAAGCAGCTGACTTTGGAGGCAAATGCTTGCTCATCTTTATGCATGTCACAGCTTTTTAATGTATGGCAAGACCACAGTGCATCTGGAAATAACCCTGCACTAACTGCTTGCTTCCTGGCCTTGTCACCAAATCCTTCGTGCCAGGTTATCTCCACTTCATATATGCTTTCTCTTGAATTCTTTTTTTTTTTTTTTTTTTTTTTTTAATCTTCTTGGCAGAACCATTCTTGGTTGATGCAGCAGCTGCTGGGGAGGAGAGCTTGCAGGGCCGCACTTTGGAGGAGTTTGTAGGCTGAGGATCAAGGTTTGTGCTTCATTCTTTGCTTGGTAGCACAAGCTGCCTCCCTGTAGTGATGGCCAAATCAAGACTGAAATGTGACAGAGCACCAAATTAGATGTGCAATTTCACTTTGTCTCCAGCATCCAATCCAAGCTGGCAATGCTCTTCCACAGCTTCCCACAAGGTGGTCTTGGAAACTCTTTAGTGACGTGACCAGTCAATCCAGGGCTGGAGGGATTCAGCCTCCGATGCTGGCACGAAGGTGAATTGAATCACTTGGAGCAGTCACTTTCTCTTGGCTGGTGGTGAAGGAACCTTCTGGCCAGCTTGCTGGGGAATGCTTGTTCTGCAGAGCTGCCAAGCTGGCAGGGAGAAACCCCGTCAAGGAGGGAATAACCTGTTTTCCTCCTACTTCTCATCCTGGTGGGCTCCATCCCAATCTACAATGAGAGGCTGACCATTTGCAGCTTTTTATAATTTATTAAACCTTTACAGAATATTTAAATAAGCACAACAACATCTGAAAATGTGCAAAGCTTGGCAGGTATTTCTCATGCACCTAATGTTTGGATATGCAAGTTTGGAGTGCAGCTCTGGACAGGGACTAGAGTAAGAATGCAGAAGATGACAGAAGTTGCTCACACACCTGCTTGGACTTCATGAGCTGAGAAAAAAAGCAGGATGTTCTTAAGGTTTTGCTCACTTTCTCTGCTAAGCCCAAAGCCACGCCTAAGTTTTAAGAAAAGTTCTTTTTCCTCCATCTTCCCATCTCCTCCCCTTCCCCATTTCACATTGCTAATTGCACCGGCAGGATGCCCTCCAGGCTGAGACTATTCTGAGTGCAGGGTGAGAGGAGGGTGCTGAGAGGAAACAGCAGGCTCTGCATTTTCCTTCGCTAACGTGATTTGGCTATGATTAATGCACGTGGAAAATAATCAGCACATTTGGCTTAATTTTGCAAAATTATTAAAGGAATGAGAGGAAGGTGAAAGGAGAGATGTTTCTTCTTTTAATTTTTCTTTTTTCTATTTCATTTTTAGGAAGGAGGTCGGATGTTGTGTGAACATTCATCATTAAACCATCACAGTCTTAAAAGGAAGAGGGGCTTTGGAAACTGGGATTGTTATGCCTTACCCTGAGCTGCTGATCACCTCTCAGCCCTTCCCTTCCCTTTCCAAGTACTGCCCAGCCATTAAGGGGATGACCACAGCAAATCACTGCTGGTTCCTGAGCAAAATGCACTGTGTTTGAGCTGGGTCGTGCAGACTGCTGGAGCTGAGCACATCACAACAATGCTGGCCTTTGCACAGCCACTGCTGACTTCTGCATCTCAGCCCCAAATTAGAGAGGGCAGGATGCATCTGCTCTCAGTCATTTCTGCTTCGTTACAGGCTGAAGTACTGGAGTCAGCTGGGCAACCTTGAATGCCCAGGTGCCCCTCATCCTTACACTCATCACCAAATCTATTTCCTTTAAACCCAGGTTGGATTTAGCTGCTTATGCTGTGTCCCCATGTTTGGCAAGAGTATCTTGTTATTGGTTCCCGATGCTGGTGAGTTCAGCACTTCTTGGCACTATCTTTCCACGTAGAAAGGAAATCATAATCTTGTTTTGTAGGCTGGAGTTTTTATAAATCTCTCTTCCCTTCATATCTTTAAATAATGAAACATCGACTTACTGGAGAGATTGTAATATTTCTCCAAATTTTATAATGCACTAAATAAAACACAAAATTACTGATATGAAAAATATTAGAAAAGCCTATTCTGTGATTATAATTGCATTTCTTTCTGATACAGGAAAGAATGCTGGCTGTTTCCTTTAATTGTGCTTTTTTATTACTTTGAATTTGCATTTTTATTTATTTTCCATTTCTTGTAATTCCCATTTACCAACACAAAATTAACACTTCTTGTCCCTGCTGAGCTCACTGCTATTCCCTTTGGCTTCCTAATTTTGCAAAAGCTGACTAGGGCCTTACCCTGGTACATTTCTATGGGTGCCTGTATCTGATCAGAGAAATTATTGTCCCAGTGTGCTTAATTGCAGAGTCTACAGATCTCATTTAGAATACAGACAGGGATCTTCTGATCTCTGAATCAAGCTGCCAAGAGCAATTGGGTGCTGTGGCACTTGACAGTCCAGCCCTGTCTCAACTGAGTGCGAGGTCTGGGATGCTCTTGCTTTGCCAGAGCTGGAGGTAGCGTGGGTGTCCCACTGCCTTTTGGGGCATGACAAAGCCTTGAGAGTGGTACATTAAGGGAACACCACCACTGCCATCCTGCACGCCACGGCGCTGGTGGGGCTCCCGCGGGGATTTTGAGCCCGTAGCTGGGAGCTGGATGCGGCACTGACGCTGCTGCCCTGGGGGGGTGGCAGCCCCAGGGGGTAGGGAACAGCACAAACACTGCTGTGACTGGGTTTCTGGGGACAGCCTGAGCATGTGAGAGCAGCAGTCAGTCACATCATGGTTAGGTTTCTTCTTTCAGATGTTCTGCAGTGATCCCTTTTGACTAGAGGGTGGAAACTTGCTGTTGCTGTTGACCCATCCTTGCCCATTGGGGTGCTAATCCTGGCTCCTGCAGGCTCCCCTTGCTTGCAGAGCAGGGTGGGAGGCTGTGAAGGACCTGTGTCCTTCCTCAGCTGCTCTGAAACGCGTGGGACTGAGAGAAACATTTCCAGGGGCTCTGCCCTTGGAGTTGTTTTGCCTAGGCTGACAGGGATGAGCTACCAGGTGGCCTGGAGGATGTAGCTCAGAGCTCCTCAGCAGAGAGGCATCTGGCCGGCAGTGAGAGCGTTCATACCATCCCCACGGAGAGACCACGTGGAGAGAGATGTGGGCTCCTGCTGCAGACTTAGGGCCTTGGCACACAAGAACAAGTACAGGGGTTGTTCCTGGAGCTGTTTTCCAAATGGATGAATGTTCACCATCCTTTCAGGGCTGCAGGGCATGTTGGTCTGGTACTTGCCCAATATATCAGAAGGGAGAGTGTGTTTTTTTTTTTTTTTTTTTTTTTTTTTTTTTTTCTGGTGAAGCCTGCCCTTGCAGAATAAATGGTTGACTTTTTTTCTTCTCTTTCCTGACAAGCAAAGAGCCTGTGGTGGGCACAAGATCACTTCAGCAACATCCTGACTCAAGCAGCTTGTTGCGTTGTTTGTAAAAGTCCAATTTTCTTTTTGAGGGAAATCAATACAGCTCATTACTTAGCTGAGAAAAGATCCCTGTGTCAAGCAGCTGCTCATTCCACTGAAAGGTAGCCCCCGAGCGAGCTCAGCCACTTTTCCTAAGATGGACAACAGGTTGATAACCTTTGTCTTAAATTATCCCTTCTGAACTAAAACTGCCCCACTGAGACCGATCAGCTTCCCGTGGGCTGCCAAAGAGCTGCTCAACAAGAGAACACCACCAGCACTGGGCAAATACAAACTGGGAAAAAAGACCAACCCCACAACAAAATACGTTTTTTACAGCTGGTATAATGACTGCAAGTTCTCATGCTGCTTCTACGTTATATCCTTTCTTCTGGGCTCTGGCTACTTCATTTTCAGCTTCAGTGCTAGGATGTGGGATTCAGTGCTATGAGGCTAATAGCTATATGTTGTCTTTGTATAGCCTGTCTTGAGTGGTGAGGTCGGTCTCAAAGGATTGGCTCAAACTCAGAGCTGGTTTAAGATCTTTCTGTAAGCGCACAAGGTGTTTTAAAGCAGCTTTGGGGGCTGAGAGGGCTGTTGGGCAGACAGTACCTTTTGCCTACCTATGTGCAAGGCCTTGGGGACAGCACTATTAGCCCCCCATCTGGGAGCGTTCTCACCTGCCTTCCACAGTAAACATGTGCTTGGTTAATTGTGAATTTATAGCTAGTGTAAATTGCTCCTTGCTGTAGCCCAGCTTCAGGATCCAGTCCTCCAAACCCTTGTCAGAAGTTGCTAGTTTAGAAAGTTGCAGGATAAAATTGCTCTTGTATGAAATGGAGAACGAGGAAAAAAGCACATTGTGGCTGCTGAGGAGTAAGACCAGGGAGTACAGGCTTCATCTTCATTGCTTGGTCTGAATTCAAGCAATGAGTTCTGAATAACAGCTCACTTCCAACAGCAAGTTTAGCTGAGACCTTGCACTCAGGTGAGTTAAGTGACAAGTTCAGTGAGAAACCAGTGCCAGTGCATGGATAATTTCTGACCGGGGAACTGGACAGGGTTGTCTAAGCTTTGGGGTAAAGGTTCAGCTGGCCAGGAGGAGCTGCAAAGGAGGTAAATTCTGTTAAATTCTCTGCCTTTACTGCTCTGAAACCAGAGCAGATGACAAAAGTAGTAGTGAGGTGTATTTTAAGAGAGCCATCAGCCAATAAATCTGTCTTTTCTCTCCAGATTGTTGCTGCAGCCTTTGCAGTGGGTGCTCACAAGAGCAGGTTGTGGATGCTCTGAGCATGGACAAGTCCATCCGTCCTCTCCCTGTCTCTCCTCTGAACAGAGGTAAGGGTCTGCTTCCCTCCCTCACCTCGGGTGAGCTGGCTGCACCTCATGAGCTTTCTTCAACAACTTGTTCCAGATTATATATTACTTTTTTTTTGTGGACTGTGAAGAGACAAAGTTGCTTGTATTACCAGACTCCTCCGGTGTTTGATGATGGTTATGATTGCAGTGTGTGTTGTAGCATTATTATTTGACTGCAATTACAATAGCATGGGTGGTGTTATGCCTGACTAGCTGATTAATCATCTGGAGCAATAAGTGAATCTTCCTCCTTTTTTATGATAATTAATATGTAGAGCTGGATCATAGTTGTATGAGTGAGTGTGGAAGTGCTCATGGCAAACCGAGATGTGTTTGGCAGCTTGAGGCTGTGGGAGGACAAACACACAGAGATGTTGGGGCAACTTTTCCCTCTCTGCTGTGAGGTCTGGATTGAACTGGCTCTGATCCACCTCAGGGAGCTGCACTTCAGTGGTGGGTGTCAGAGCTTCCAGAGACATGTTGGGCCAGTCAGTCATAAGGAGATATTTTGGTTGCAGAGATGCTCAGCAATTCCTCATCCTCCCCTCCCCTCTTGAGGTGCCTGGTAACTGATGCTGCTGGGCTTTCTCCAACAAATGTGTAGCCCAGTGGGGGGGCGGGGGGGGGGGGGGGAGCAGGCACCAGGAGTAGCAAACAATGGAGTTTGGGTGGATTTACTGGGATTTAGTGTGTTTTCTTGGAGGGTTTGCATGGGGTGGTCATTCCTTGTGTTTATGTATATATGTACATAGCAGGCATCCTTGTTTCTAGTCTGCCTCTTGCCTTTCTGTTTGACCTTGGTCCAGAGCCTCTGGACCACCTTTTCCTTTCAACACTGTAAAGTTCGTTTTTAATATTAACTGTCTCTTCACATGTGTGTGTACATTAATTACACCAGTCATTACCAAAATGTATGCTGTGTTTATTAAAGGTCTTGTTTTGAGGACAGAGCCATTTAGGATTGTAGGACGTAAAGCTCTTTCCTTCTTCTAGTGGTTAACCAAAGAGCCCTGTGCCAGCATGTCTGTAGCTACCCAGGAGTGAAGGGAGGAGAGAAATTCATTAGTGTGATTGGATTAAATACCTGCTGTGCTGAGGACCTGCCATGATGGCTTAGTGCCACTGTTGTCTCCAAGCAGGTGGAGTAGCTCTCTGTTTCTCCCTGCAATCTGGGTCAAATATTTAGTGCATATTGTCTGAACGTAACTCATGGGTTTGCTTGTGGGAATTTACAATTCAAATCAAGAGCAGTTGCAGCCTCTCTCTCCCTCATATTGTGATTTTCTTTACTCTCCTGATGCAGCAAAGATCAAGATGAAATATTAAATGTCCTCCACAATGTAATTATATCTGGCTGGTTGCAATCAATTCCCTCTGCCTCATACAGTTTGCTACTGCTTCTCCTTTCCCTTCCCTTCCTGTAAAAGACATGGGGCTGATTCTCATCTTCCCTGTGGGCTGGAAAGGAAACATTGCCAGCTCCTACATGGACCCACCAGCTGAACAGGAACAACTTGTGAAGATGAACTCTCATCAGTAGCCCCAAGCAGTGCACATACAGTGTGGAGGATGCAGCTAAGCTCAGGTTAAAGAGAGAGATCAGGGACCTTCCCTATTTGTCTGCTGTAATCTGTTTATGTGCCCACTTCAGAATAGAATATTTGGATTAGAAAAAGCGATGATGACTCTACTTGTCCAAATAGTCCATACATATATATATATATATATATGTATTGTCAGAGAGACTGGACTCTAGTTTTCATAAAGCCCAAAGCAATGTTTTATCTATTAGGCTGCAATTAAACAATGGTCTCCAAAGCTCAGTCTCTTTCAGGCAATTCCTTTTAAAGAATACTGTATATTTAAAAACTTTTTGTCCAGAGAATAGGTCTGGAAAGGCTTTGTGAGGCAGAAAGCTTTATGTGAACTTCTCCTTCCCCTGGTGAAGAGATCAAGGTTATTAATATACTCATCAGTGTTTTCATCCTTTCCTTCTAAAAATGTACAAAAAATCCAAGAAAAATCCCTATTATCAGGTGCACAGGCTGGTCCTATCATTAGCAAGTCTCTCTAGAAAATTAAGGCCGTTATTCAAGACACTGGTGACTGTAGCTGTTGGTTGAACTTGGGTGGGACTGATCACCTGCTTGTGACTAGCTGCTTGCTTCTGTGCTTTGCTGAATCAGTTTTTCATTCCTATTGAGCAGCGGGTTCACAGAAAAATCCATAGGTCATTTTTTTGAGAGATTCTTCTTGGGGCTCTTGAATGACGATACGATCTGGCTGTTAGTGGTGAACACCAGCCCATGGTATATTTAAGCTCCGTATTTCAAACTTTATTTATAAACACCTCATCACCTATTTGGGGTCCATTCAATATATATGGAGAGTCAGGGAAACCAGTCTTGGGATACTCCTCCAGGAATAAACCAAGCTGTTGGAAAATGGATAGAAGAGTCTATGTAAGACCCACCACCTGCCTTCTCTAGTTTGGAAACATTATTGGGTTTTGGAGCTTTGAACCTTCTGCTGTAGGATACAGGACTTTTCTTCCCAAACCCAGCAGCTCATCAAGAGAGACCAGATTTAAGTTCCATCTCTGCCCAAGCAGAGTTACCCCTCCAAATCTCAGTTCACACAGACCAGTTAAAAGCAGATTGCCACAAGAAGACTGAAAGGAAACATGGCCCTAGTATTTGGCACTGACGCCAAGAAGGAGACAGGGGGTGCTGATAGTTGTTAAATGGATGTAAAAAAGTTGTTAAACCACTTTATAGAATGAATAAATTATCAGCATTGTACCTCTTCTGCCAGAGAATAGGTTTAGCCCTATAGGACACAGCTGTGTTCTCATTTGTATCACTGTCACTCTGGCTTCATTACACTTGGATTTTTGTCGCCATGGGCCGAACCCAAGATCACTGCTCTGTGAGTGAGGAATGTTTGCATCCCATCAGGCAGGAGTGGGAGAAAACCTCAAGCACAGCAGTAACGAGGCACCAAACAGTCCCCAGCCTGCAGCCCTCTTCTTCAGTGCCTCTGTCCCTTCAGCTGCTCCTGTAATATAGGTGTAATAAGACTACAACACATTTATTTAAAAATTAATCAGATCCTTCACGACACTTTAGTCTTTGCCTTATCTGCTGGAGTCTTACAGATTGCTATGTTTACAGCTGCTCCTACTGCTAATGTGGTTTTGTTTATGATACAGAAAAAAAATGTCATTTTTAATTTTCTTTGCTTCTCCTGTTTTATATATTTTTTGGCATCCATCTAGAAGACCGGAGATAACTCAGATGAAAAGGAGTCAATTATGTGGTGCCTGGGATACTAGAAGCCTGGACTTTATGACCCAGGAAGTTTCTCTCTGCACCATGCTCCCAATTTGTTGGATTTTTTTTTCTTTAATATCAACAAATAACATATCCTGGATACTCTGCAGTCAACAGCATTTACTTTATTGGCAGTAACTGGCTTGGAAGCTACTATATCACCGGGACTTTTCAATTTAAAAATATATATTTATATTTAGATAACTATATATATCCTTTTTTTTTTTTTTTTTCACAGTTTAGGGTTTTTTTTTTTTTTTTTTTTTTTTTTTTGCTTTTCATCAAAATTTGGATGTTTGCTGACACCAGATATTTGAACAGCTTCTGAAATGAATCCAAGCCAGGAATTTTCTATTTTCCAATCTGTGAGGAGCATGGTATTTTAGAAATATCACCGATACAAACAGGAGAAGAATTAGGGCAGCAATAAGTCCTTGGGAGCTCCCAGCCAGTGGCTGCTAGGACTGTCAAGCTCTTCCTAACAATTAAATTTATTCCTGACTTAGGGAGGTGTACACCTTGGACAAATATCTCCTACTAGCGTGATTGCAATGCTTAAGTCTTCCCTCCTGAACAACTTTCTGTCTAAAATGGCAAGCAGCCAAGCAATAATGGCCTTGCTTATGAGACTTTTGAATTTTTATTAGTGTTTTAAAGTTGAAGAGGAGCGTACAAATCTCAGTATTAGAATGTATTGAGAAGCAGGCTCGGAGTAAAGTCACCATCCTTTTCAACTGAATCCTAGGACAGTAGGTGTGAGGGATGTTGTAAGGGTAAGAGTGTGACTCATTGAAAAATACTGGAAAATCATTCTAATTCTGAAGTTTTATTTCTGGACACTGAAAACCCACTGAAATATCCTACATATTGTGCAGTATAAGGCTATATATTGTATTATTTCAGTATAAGATTATGCACAAATATTATTTACTATATTTGAGAGAGCATTTTTTGTTCCTTGTTCTTTATCTTTTTTTAAAATTTATTTTTATTTTTATTTTTACCTGGCAGATGGCTTGTTTTGCATGTCTTTGCCTGTGTGGTGTAGCCTGTGTATCTCTGCCCAAGCCTGGCTCTGCTGGCAGGGTTGGGACCTGGTCCTGGGCCCGGAGGGAGCAGCTCGCCTTCTTTCTAGGAACTGCACCCATCAGCAGTGCCCTTCTGAGGGGACAATTTCTGAGTAGCCAGTGGGAGACAGCTGGTCTGTAAACATGAGCCTGCAGGCTCAAGGCTGGTACCCAGCAGAGTTCTTCGGAAAGAAATATTACTGAAGGGAAAAATACAAGAAAACAAGCAAACACAGGAGACAACAGGAGTAGCCGTAAGTATGTTATCTTAAGGGAACTGGAAGTCCTCTTGCTACACCACAGCATTTTAAGCAGAGTCGTTATTATCAATCTTCTTTTAATATATAATAAAAGTTAAAGAGAACACAGCACAGCCCATGCTTCTCTCGCTGATGTGTACCGAGGAGATAGAGTGGATTTAACGTAAAGTGATCCTTGTAATCTGGCAGAAATAAAATCCTGAAGGCAGGAATTGATCAATTCAGAGTGGCAGGTAAAGGCGGTGCAAATACCTGCTCTAAAAGCTTTGGATACAGTAATTCCTAGGCATCAGGAAGCTGTTAGCTAATCAAACAGCGATGCACCATATGGTTCACTGTTTTTTTAAAAGAAAAAAAAGGTGAGAAAGGAACAAAATCTCAAAGCATGCCACCAGCAAGTATGAAACGTCCATGCTAAGGTTCTCTGAAAGAGGGGAAAGCCACACAGCCAAGGCTGTGACTCACCCGCTAATTAGCAGGGCTAATGGCACTGCAGAAGCTGCTGGCTGGCTTTCAGATGTGACCAGCCATGTGGGCATGTCATTCACCACGGGCCAGCCCAGCGCTGCTGTGAGCAAGCAGAGCAGGTGTAGAAGAGCCAGCCCTTTCTTCTCCATGCAGCTTTGAGGTGTATGGGAGAGTGCTTCCGGAGGGCTCTGCCAGCCCATCCTGCACACACCAGGAGTCCTCAAGGAGTGCTCTGAAGGCTGGTGGGGCTCTGTGTCCAGTGGGCTTAGCTGTAACCAAGGCAGAAGAAAATAGTGTTAGTTTGTGCATCATCTAGAGGCAACCCAGCAGAGGTTAGTGTTACACAGGCTGCTTGTGGGAGAAGCCATGTGCAGTCCACAGCAAGAGTCCTGTAGAAACCAGGAACTCCTGGTTTCTATATCAAATATACCTTTGATCACCACTTTTTGCACACACATACACACACACACACATATATATAACCAATATATTGTATTGATTATATGTAGAGATTATTGTATAGAATATATGTATTGATATAGAGACTACTTTATAGATCACAAATTATATTTTATTCTGGGTGTGTTATAAATTCTGTTTTCTATATCTGTAGGTTCAGGTCAAAAAGTGCTGAAGTACTGTCCTGGCCTCATCAGATTTAGAGGCTGAGGGTGTCATAGGATGAGGTAAGATCATCTTGTTGACTACTGCTCACTAATCCTCCATCCTCTCCAATCCATCTGTTATGAACCCATCTGTGCAACTTCTGCTGTCTGTAGGGCCCCTTTTATGCTGATTTAACTTACTAACCTGGCAGAAAATTTACTACAGCAGGAAAAAAAAAGTGTTTTGTTTTAAGCTGAATTCATTAGTTGAATTCCCTCCTGATTTTATTTACATAGGTGAATGGGAAATGTCTTTCTAGCTCTAATTTTTAGACTAATTCTCTTATCCAATTTTATCTTGTCTCCTGAACCATTCTGTCCTAGATCTCTTTTTGACAAGGGTAGGTAACTTGCAAAATGGACCTCATGCATTTTGCCTCTCTCTGTCTAGAGAGAGTATTTTATCACTGTAGATGGATACAGGAGTGAACATTTCCTTCCCAGCACCTTGTGGAGCTGGGCTGCAGGCTGCTTGGAAAGTGCATGAAATGCACAGCTCTAAGTATTGGGGAGGGCAAAACAGTGGACAAATAAAGGAATTGTTTTTATGTGCATTGATAACAGGGAGCTGACTCTTTGTCAGCTTGGGTAGTGACGGGTTATTTGTTTTTCCTTAGATTTGTATCTCCCAGAGCTGGTTTGCTATTCTTTTCTTTAAGCAATTATTTGTCATTGCGCAGAGTTTTAAATACACCTGCAGCATGACTGCTGGTCTGGTCTGGTGTGCATGGAAAAGTTTTCCCTGTAGGGCAGATGCTCGACTCCATCCTCTGGGCTGCCCCAGGCTTGTTGTATGGCTTAGGCCCTGTGGAGGAGTCAGAGCTTGGGGTACCCAAGCAGGACCCTGCAAGGAAATGTCTCTCTTGGTGCACATCTACAGCTCTCAGGTGTGTTTGGTGAAAGGGACAGGGGCTTGACACTAGAAGTGTGCCTGACTTCTGGGCCATGGAAATGTTCCTGACAGTGGTTTTCTTCTCTTTGTCCATCCCTCAGCTGTTCCTCTTCACTGCTACCAAACTTCTTCCTTCCTTCTGCCAGAAGGCCCTCTGAGAACCCTCCCGCCCCGCCACCCCCAAAGAATTACATCACTTTCCCCATATTCAGCTGCCTGCTCTATTAACCTGCAAAGATGCCTGGAACAAATTGGTTCTGTTGGGTCTCAGCCCATGAACCCACCACCTACAATCTGATTCAAGTGCAGTCATTAAAGGCTAATGATGCTCCATTATCTTGAATTATATCTATATTGCACGATGTAGTGGAGAGTTATCAAACTAACTGTAAATGAATTTAGTCAGCACAGTAAGCAGTTTAGCTAAACTACCATGGGGCTACTAAGGGGTAATTTACCCCCTCTAGGAGCAGACCAGCAGAGACAAATCTTAATCTGGTGAGTGCAGCCTAGATGTTCATCCAAAACTCAAGCTGAGTTACACTTTGGAGAAGAAATCAAAGCAAACAGACTGGATTAATCTACAGAGTAAGGAAAAAAAAAAAGGTAAAGTGAAAAGAAGGCTCTTGTTTTGTAATAGCATTTTTTTGTAGCCTCAGAGCTGAAAGGATACTTTGCACCTGTGTTTAATCAGCAGGTGCTATTCACTGTGGGCACACAGGTGTGGTAGTTAGAGCCAATGGCAATGATATGCCCAGCCTGATATGGAAATAGGAGTACTGTTCTGGGGGACAGGGAGACCAAAAACAGTTTTGTCCATGGAAATCTGTGTGTGCGAGAAGTGCTGAGCTGGACAGGAGACAGCACACAACCAGTTAGTGGGAGGAGCTGCTTGAGATCAAGGCTGCGAAAGCAAATGAGCATTGTTAATCTGCCTGGGAGCTACCTGGGGTGAAAGACAAAATGGAGAGGTCAAGCTTTCCCTGCAGTGAAGGCACTGGTCTCTTCCTTTTCCGTTTCATTTGTATTCCCCATGCTTCCTCCATCTGTCACAGTCTGCATCAGACACAGAGGGATGAAATCACCCTTATCATTTCCCCTCCCACTTTAAGTGAGAACTGCTTGTGCTTTGTTTAATTAAAATATGCTGTTGTTATTTTCAGGATTCATTTATAGCAGGATTAATCCAAAGCTACTGTACAAAGAGAACACTTTGGCACCTTTGACAATAAGCTTAATGTGACATGGGTCTCAGTTAGGTGGGACATCTGGGCTGGAAGGCAACATTGTGGAACTGTCCCCATGTGTGTTATTGTGTCTTCAGATAAAATGGTGGATTGTCTTCATTTAAATGGTCCCTGGAAGAAAGCAAAGCTGAAACACTGAGCATCTTATAGATTGGCTTACAGTGGACATCTGTGGATTTTAGGAAAGTCTCCAAGACTGGAAGGGTTAGCAAGGTGAGAACCCCAGAACAGAAGACTGACTGACTCACTGCTGCCTGAAGTATAAGCGGAAAGAAGGGTAGAAATACCACCAATACAACAAAATTAGTTTGCCAGGCAACTTGGTATCAGACAACACAACTTTTCTCCAAATAGATACAAATGGACAGAGTGACGAAAGCAGTAGATAAGGGACCATAGGTTAATGCTATTAGAGCCTACTCTACCCTTGGGCAATGGCAAAGACTGTGTTTGGTCATGAAATGTGGAGACGTCACCACATTCCATGTGCTGTCTGCAATTATGGATGTTGTAGATCTCTTGCGAGGACATGTGTAAGGGGAAATGTTTCCCATAGCTGGAGAGATTTCCATGTAAAGATTCCTTCTTGTCTTACTCCCTGCGCCAAGGAAAACAGAGTGCTTGGGCAAGGGAATCTCACAGCAGAAAGAAATTAGTCCATGAATGAGCCCACTGTAGCACCCATAATGGGCATGAATGCGTACTGGTCCTTCACGTGGGTGGGGAACTGGAAATGGGCACCGGACATAGCCCTGCCCTTTGGCTGGCTGTTGTTGATCCTGTCTCAAAATAGAAGATGGAGAAAGCTAGAACAAACTGCCAGGCTTGTCAGTACTGGAAGAAAGAAGAGAGAGAAAGAGAGGATGGAAGGACAAAAAGAAACTAGGAAGGGCAGAAGGAGAGCATTACTCCTTAAAGAGAAGCTTACATCAATCCCTGTGTTTCCGAACCAAGACAGTCAAGTCTGAAAGTCAAGATGAGAATTCATTACCCTTGGCAACCTATGGTGATTAATTCTCCCTGGCAGCAATACATAAGCTTATGGCAAAGTCCAGCTTGTGACTGGAGCTCTGCATGCTGGAATGCAGAGACACAATAGGGCACAAATACTCGCCTTATAGGTGTTAAGGAAGTTGAAGAAGATAAAAACAGTGCCATGGGAAACAGAGCAGTTAAGTGGGAAAGGTGAAACAACAAATCATTGGCAGAGATTGCTCCTCCTGGCACCGAAGTTCAGTACTGCATCCACAGGAGAAAACACCTCTTCCAAGGATGACAGATACTCTCCATCTATTGTTTCATAGCTCTTCATCTTCCCTATGGTGCCACAGGAACTCACAGCCATAAAGTACTTTATTAGCTTAGTCCTTAAATGCTCCAGGAAGGAAATCAACCTGGCTGAGCTCTCCCTACTACATTGAAATAGCCCAAGAAATGCTGAGTCTGGTTTAGTCCAACAACTCTATAAGCCTTTTTTCCCTACTGGAGAAGAGGGATGCTGGTATTTATGTACCAGCCTGAAAAGTGGATTTTCTCACCACGCTTTTTTACCCTTTTCATTCACGGCCATTCTAGCTGTCTTCCTGGGAAAAAGCAAAGAAAATACCCAGCCACCCAGATAACAATCCTAGTCTCTTAAAGCCCTCCACCCTCTAGGAGACCCTGCTGTGTGCCTTGTGGCTTAGGGTCTTCAGACCAAATCAGGGATCGGAATCTAGATTTCAGTAGCAAAGGATCTTCAAGGGGAATGCCTGATCTCTCACTCTGATAGGCATAGAAATCTACTTAAACACCCTGCTACTCTCAGGTCTAGTTATTGAGGCTGACAGAGAAGAATGCTGTCTCTGAGTACGCCCCTTAGCCACTCTTGATCAAAGCCTGGATCAAAGCCTGGCAGCTGGTATCCAGAAGCAAACAAACAAATGCACAGGTGAAGAAACGAGGATCTGAAATTTGCCCTTGGGTAGCCAACCTCCTATATCAACACTGTAAGTATTCTCAACCATTAAATAAAATTTGAGAAGATAAATCCCGAATAAAAGAAATTAAAATCAATAAACTCGAGTCTTCCATGTCACAGTTCAGACTCATAAAGAGATACAACCGCTAAATCCCTCCAGTGCTGCTGTTTCACAATTGCACATATTAAGAAAAGGGAGGGAAGAGTTATACGAAACATTTGGCTGGGTATAGGAATCAGTTATCTTAATGATGCAATATCAAAAGGAAATATAGTCTCATTTAGAGATCTACCAGCTACAGTCACTGCAATACTCCCCGAAGGATGGTAACTATTCTCACAGATGCCTAGAAATTAAGAATTATACTCTTGCTACATTTAATATCCTAGCTGTACTTTCAAGGATCATCTATCTTAGTAAAGCTTTGGGGATCTAATTCAATTGCTTTCTGTCTGCCATTGCTTATTTATAAAACACATGTCCTTCTGATGATACTCTGTTCCAGTGGATCTCCCAGAAGATGGAAGAAGAACTGAAGTTGTTCAGTCTCCCGAGTGATGAAAAAGAAAGATTTGATCTGCTCACCATGCCTCTATGACTGAATCCTGTCCTTAACTGTCTTGTTTTGCAATGCAAACAGCATACCTAAAATATGCATTTCCTCATGCTGATCCAGCCATGTGGTAGGACAGAGACATACTTGCCTTTAATAGTTTGTGCTGATTGTTCTGCTAAAATGAACAGCTAGCACAGCAAGCAACATCTCTCGTGTGTTATATTTGTTTACCTGTGTGCAAACAAATAATAATTTATATTAAATTATTAACAGTTAACATTTATGGGATGACTTTACCAGGAACCCCAGAGTAACACCAAATTGATAAACTATGCACAGACAGCTGAAATGCAGCCTTTCCTCAACTGAGACATTGTAGTGCTTGAGGACAGTGTATGTATGCACTTATGATACAGTCAAAATATCAGTGTAATGTGTGAGAGTAGGGAAGAAAGAAAGATTCAGCGTAAAACTTCCCAGCAAAAATTCTGATGCATGGTGCTCGTGTGGGAGCAAGCCCAAGGACACAGTGCTATGGGGAGACCGCAGAGTGGGAAGGTAGGATCCGAGAAAGTGCTGAAAAGTGAATGGTGGCAATGCTGGATCCTAAGGAAGGAGGGAACATCAGTGGTCCCAGGGGTGGACTGGGTGGGACGAGGAGCAAAGAGGTGGTGGTGAAAGGAGAGACGCTGAGCCTTCTTCAGCTGCTAAGCCTGTAGGCACATCATTACTTATCTAAGCTGGGTTTCCACAAAGCAATTAAAAATATTAAAAGTATTAAAAATGCACTCAACTTGAAGGGCATAAGTACTCATCTTGGATTAAATGCTCACATGCTTAAAACTAATGTACACTTAAGCACCTTTCTGGATGGGAATGTTTACTGATAGGTAGTGTCAAATGTCAGGCCAACAAGTGTGTGTAGGGTCTTATCAGCTTCCTATAGAGAACAATTAGCAGTGTCTTCTAGCCTTGAAAGCTACTTCCCTTAACAGTCTTGAATATATTGTTCCTCTGATTAACAAACCACAAGATAGATTTCTTTCCAAACATCTGATGCCTTATGAATAATTTTCTTAATCAAAATGAATGAGCAGGAAGTACATATTTTATCATTGTTGCTATGATACAGTGAATTATTGCATTTTTTACTCAACTGCTCTTGTGGTTTTGTTCTAGGAAATACGTGAAGAAATCATTCTGGATAAGGCTTTCATGTGATGCTATAGGAGTTTGGATTCAACTGGCTACCAGATGCTGAGTCATAAATTGGTAATGGATTATGGATAGCATTTGTAGGACTCAGTAGTTATTTTTATTAAAAATTAGTGATTTATGTTGGTGAAGACTCTTGCTTGCCCAAGATCACTGTCAGATAAAATTTCTGGTCAGTGTGGGAGACCTTCTGACCATGGCAAAACACCGATACCAAAACACAGATATCAGCTGTACAGCTGATGATGCAGGTCTTCAGGCAAGAGGGAGACAGGCTGTAACACCAGTCAGTGCGCGTAGGGGAGAAAGATCTGCTGAGTCTGGAGAGTGAATAAGGGCAAAAGTGGATAAAAAGAAAAAAAAAAAATTGTTTTTAAATCCTGCCCAGGGCGCATAGCCGTCTGCCATAAAAGTGAGAAACCGGCACAGATCAACAGCAGAAGCACGCAGGGAGAAGTGCAGCTGTGTGGCATTGCTAAGTCCAGGGGTGAGTGTGTGTGTGTGTGTGTATATCACAGCACAGCTCGGGGCTCTCCCAGATGCTCTCAGGCTGTGAACCTGCTCTCTGCCGCTGTGCTATAGCCACTGGTTCTTGGGGGAGCAGCTGCTGCAAATGGGGGTGGAGCATTTGCTCTGCCTCCAATTAGTGTAAGATTCAAGTCACTAGTCTGGATTTCTCTCTCACACATGCGCACGCATGCACACAAAGTGGTGATGACAGCAAAACACAAGATGGGAAGTGCAGCTGTCAGGAGTTTCTTGGCTAGCACGTGGAAGATAGGGAACAGCCAAAGGAATTGGGAGGAGGATGGCAAATCCCTTGTAAAAAAAAAAAAAAAAAAAAAAGTAGATAGAACAAAAAGAGGGGGTCTTCTAAAGCTTTAGACAGTGGAAGGAAAAGAAAATAGTGTAGAGGGTGAGGAGGAGGTGAAAAAAGAGAGAAACCAGAGAAAAGCTCAGGAGATATTGATGCTGCGGAGTCACAGATACGTATGGCTGCTGTGTGTTAATTGCACTAGACTAATAACAAGCATCAAACTTCATTCCCAGTTGCATTTAGGGGTTGAAAGCACTTTACAGAGCACTTGTTAGGGAAGGTTTTATTCCTTCTGAGATGTTTAGTGATGGGAAATGAGCTGGTGGCCACTGTGCCCATTTTCTAACAAAAGCAAGCTGCCACAAAACCAGTAGTGAGATTCCCAACTGAACCACTCTGCTCAAGCCCAGTTTCAATTTCTGCTGGAGAAATGTAATGCTAAGCCTGCAGACTGATGAAAGGCAGGAGTGAAGGTGGGTGAGGAAGGTAGCTGGGAGCAGCTGGGAAGAGAAATGGGAAAATGGATGGGGAAAATCTCCCTGGCTGCTAGCCCTCTCTGTGCAGGCATTTACAATTACAATGTGGTGTAGTGAGTAGTGACCTCTAAAATATGTATCTGACAAGACTTTTTTTTTTTTTTTTAATAAAATAAAAGGCATTTGCTGTAAGTTTGGAGATGTCCCTGGGGACCTGGGGATGACATAAAGTTTCCCTTGCTACTCTTACATTTGCAACACCCTCTCAGGGAAGGGAGGACTGGGGGAACTGCAGTCACTATGGCCATATGGGGTTGTGTTCCCAAGGAAGAAAGATCAAGGAGAAGTCAGGAGCGAAAGAGCAGAGGCAGGATGAAGAAAGTGCTGACTCTGAAGGATCCTCACAGGTCTCTGGAGTGGGGCTGGACCCACCTGGTCCTTGGCTGTGGGGTTGAGCCTGAAGGCCAGTGAGCAGCGGGAGAATGCTGAGGTACTTGCACCGCTCAGCAGCTGGGAAATGTCTCTGACACTCCCAAAGTAGGACCACAAGACAGAGAAGTCATTGCAGGCACAGGCTTTTCAAGGTACTTGTTTCTCTTTTGCAGCTTTCAATTTTGTAGCTGAGAACTTAAATTAACCTTTGAACTTTTGTCTCTAAGCTTCTCTAGGCACACGGTTAAGCCCAGATCAGTCCAAGGCTTGCTGCCTGTCTGGAAGCAATAAATCCAGGTAAGGTGGTAAGGTGGTGCATGCAGGCTGCTCACATTTCCAGCAGGGATGCATTAGGAAATGGCTGCAAATTACTGAAAGCCACCAGGGCACACCAGGGTCAACCCACCTGGCTTAGTGCCATCAGTGACAGCTCACAGACAGAAATTCCTCAGGTTTGCTCACCTGCCCATCTTGAGCTGGAGATAAGCTGTTGGGAGATAGCTGTTATTTATTTATTTATTTATTTATTATTATTATTATTATTTTTTATCCCAAACTGTCCCACTGAACAGAGACAGCCTCACATATTAAAGCAGGTGGCACCACTATTATGAAAAAAAATAGGAAGACTTTGAAACAGAACCTGGCTTCAGCCTGGTACTTCAGGATTGATTTTGAAGAGTCAAATGTGTCCAAACATGTTCTCTTCAAGGTGAACCACTTCTGTCCCTGTTGTTTGCATACAATATTTGCGGCTTCTTATCTCACTGAAACCTTCCTTCCTCTCTCCCCGATGCTGTGTTCCTTCAGTATCTCACCTGGCAGGTACCCATGAAATACAGTGTTAGTTCAAGGACACGTACTAATAAAATAAACGTATCACCTGGTCAATATGTTTAACATTTTGTGCCACAGATAAAACCAGAAGGAGCTGGTGAAGCAACAGCAATGTTTATGGAGTAGTCACACGTTACTGAGCAACGTAGACAGGCAGGATTCATCCCTGGTCAGTCCTCCCTTGCTCTTGTATTTCTGCAGGGAAGTGTGTTTTATTCATCTGCCTGTGGAGTCCAGCTATTAATAGGGTTCTAAAGTGCACCAAATTGGCCATTGGCCATCCCAATAAGATACATAAGTGCATATTACTCATTTTATATTTTGTGTGTAATTTGAGCCTTTCAAAGTTCCCTTGAAAACCTTAGCTTAGTTACTTACCATCACCTTACGCAAAGGTCATGAAGTTCAGGGAATGTTTGCTGTTGGGCTCCCTGCTGTAAGGTGCCATTGGGCTGCAAGTCTCTGTGCATGAAGGACACAAGCTGCTGGAGGCTGTCAATGTGCGCTGGGGAAGCATCACAGAGGTTGTTGGTGACAGGCTAGTGTTTTAGACAGGTTGTTTGTCCAGCCCACTTCGTCTGTGCTTATTTTCTTTGTTGTATCACAGCTGACAGCCCAGGGGACAGTATGCAGCAGCTTTGATTTGTACTTCTCATAGGGCAGTTGGAGGGGACTCTAGGCTAACCCAAGATGCCTTGAGTGCTTGCTGACAAACCTACACCCTATGCTAAAAAATATAACTTGGTTCCATCTCATCAAATACTGCTGGTTTGAGAAAGGACCACCAGAAACAGCCTACCTGGCCATCCTCTGCCTTGCCTGAGCACAGTGGGATTGCCTGGACCCCTGGGCAGTTGGCCCCACTCTGGCTGAGCACTTTCCCAAGTGGAGGATCTGGGTAAGCCTGTGATGGCAATGCAAAAATCACTCTTCAGAAGAAGACTGTCTTCAGGAAGAGAAAAACACGATCTCTTATGGGGGACGTAAGTTCCCCAAATACATATACTTGCATCATGCTTCTCAGATTGTACATGCTCTTCTGCCTTCTGGCTGTGCATATTCTGAAGACCCTGATCACCTTGGCATGAATTATTGAGAGGAACTGAACAAATGCTTAAAAACAAGAAAATATGCCTGTGATCCAAGAAGCTTTTTAAGTGTCTCTTTAATTCCTTCTTCATCATATTGCTTCCTAAACAGTGTGGATGTTCTTGTCCATACTTCCATTAGCACTGTACATGAATTCTTAAGCTGACTATTAACATCCTTCAACTAGGAGCAGACTTCCCATAAGGGGAACTATTACACAATTATGGCAATTTTGTAACTTTTTCTGTGTTAGCAACTCAGTGCAGACAGGGCTTTGGCTTATAGTGACTATTGGCATGGTGATGTGCAGAAGCATCTTCTCTTGGAGCGGTCTTGGGTAGGTAAGTAATAGTAGAATTAAGTATAGTGAGTAAAGGAACAAATCTTCTTCTTATTAATATTTTTTATTTATTTATTTTTCTTCTTGGAGGAGCTGCAGTTCAGTTTCAGTTGGGATGTTTCATGAAAAGGTAATGAAGAAATCAGAGAGAGCAATGTGAACTGACCTAGACTGGAGAAAAAGGCATTGGACAAATTATCTTTCCTGTTTTGTGGTGAGTGTGTAATATGTCAAAGACCTGCTTTATGCTTCATAGCAATACTATCATTGGTATTGCTGAAACCTTTACCACATAGATGCTGATTGAAACCAATAGAAAGAAAAAGGATTTCCTGTAATAATAGTCATATTACCAGGCTGGAAGACTTGTGGATCAACACCAATTAACATTTTGATTCTTGTTATTTGTTCTTTTGATCACATTAGTATCTAGTGTTAAAATAGGTCATGTGCAGAGTGCTGTGCAAACATACCAGAGCAGACCTTCAGCTAAGTTGTCATGGAGCCGTCATTTTCAATGGTAAACCAATTTCATGCCTCTCTGGCAGCTCTGTGATCCTTTTTCCTGGGACAGACTTTTCAAATAACTGGAAGGAATGATGTGGTGGGATGTGGGAAGAGGTGACGTGCAAAAAATGATGACTCAAAGGCATTTTTTACCTTGTCAAGAACAAGTAATAGAAGTCACTTAATGAAGAGATGGCATTTCTCCTTGGGTTTGGAGAGATGAGAGTTTTGGGGATGGCTGTGTGAAGATGGGATAGTGTCTGATAGTGGTTTTGCTATAGAAAAAGAGCCAGGTTGTGTTCATGGGAATGAGATTGCCATCTCAGATCATTCTGGGTTCATTGTCCATCGGTGCTGTTAATATTGCATGCTTATAACATTGTGAGAAGGAGAGGGAAAGCCAGTGATTAAAAAAGAAAAAAAAATTAAACAACAACAACAAAAAAAACGTTTTCGGTTTTGGCTCTGGTATACAACTTCTCTGAGTATGTGGACTAGGGAAAAATGGCATACTGCTAATGTTTTTTTTTTGTTTTTTGTTTTTTGTTTTTTGTTTTTTGTTTTTTCTCCAGTTTAAATCTGGTTTAAGTCAATTAAGTATGCAAAATCTGCAAGGATCCTGGTAACATTCCAGTGGGCAGTATACAGACTTGCAAATAAAGCAATTCATGTACAAAAGAGAAGGGATGATGTATCAGTCAAGAGTTCCTCCTGCCTTACTTTCACTTACATTTCAGTGCATCACCTTCTCCTTTGTACAGGTAACGCAGAAAATAACTTAGCCTCCATTTCTCTTGGATAGCAGCAAAATAGCTGAAGGGGAATCAAGAGTCTGATCTATAGCAGAAACAAATGACTGAAAATTCAAATGCAGTTAAATTTAGAGCTACACAAATCTGGATTTGATTTCACTTATGCCATTTCCAAAACAATATTATAAGTTCAATGTGTGAAATGTGTATTGATTTTGAACAGAAATGTGCATACAAGTTGTTGGTATGGTTTTGTTATTCCATTAAAAAAATAAGCCTAATTAATGTTTCTGGATGTTTACATGAGCCCCAGGGAAGAGTAAAAGGATGGCTTCAGGATTTCCTTTTAAATAATACAAACCTTTTGGTTTAGTGTGGTATATGGATCTGCTTGAGTTCAACTGAGAGTAGGAATCAATAGATCACTTTTCCAGGCAGGTCTCTGACAACATGGGGCATGCTCAGCTGAGAGCGAGTGGAAGACCAAGAGAATACGCATCAACCAAAAGCGTAACAGGTATAATTTGATAAGGAATCTGGCCTCATGGGTTCTTGCACTGAAGTAACAAAAGTCTGGGACAGTTTTAATATTCTATTTCAGACTACCGAGGTGCTGTCCCTGCAGCTACTGGCAAATTCCCAAGGCACTGAGACATAGGTCATCTCCCATTATCAAGCTGGTAATAAAGAAGAAATCTGCATGGGGGACTTCATGGAGGACAGCCAGTCAGATCTGATTTTCATTTGTCCAGAGAGAGAATTTCCTTTGCTACGTATTGGTGTCTGCCTAACATGAGCGAGATGATGGAGGAAGGCTGTCTGCAATGAACCAGACTCACTCTGGACAGATAAAATAGAAAGGCAACAGAAGGGACTTTAGTGCAATCTGGAAAAGAAATAAATAAATAAAAAGGGGATTAAAGTGATAATTTTTAGTTGACAGCCTTTGTTTGTAAACTACAGCCATCTAATGGGGAAACTGAATTTCCTGGATAGCATATATACACTGCCCTGGAGTCACTTGATTAAATAATGGATGGGAAATGAAAGTACAAGTGCATGTAGGATGAGAAAGTACATGGTCTGTCTCTGGCATCCCACCCCTTCCCCCTTTTTTTTTGTGTGTCTTGAATTAAACCAGTCCCACCAACAGAATTCGGGGGGGGCAGGTTGGTACGTAATGCTCCTTCACATCTGCTGTGGGGGTGGACAGATTTCTTGGAGGTGCTTCCTCAGTTTCAGTTTCAAGTACTAGATTATCCTAGGGGCCAGTGGTCTAAACGATTGGTGCTGTGCCACAGAGAGGTCCTGGAGAAGTGCAGGAGAAGGACTGAAAGCTGATGATCATTCTTTCAGGGATGTAAGTGGTCATCCTCTTGTAAGGTAAGAAGTTAGAGACATTTTCTGAATGTGAGTTAGATTTATTCCTTTCCTTGTAAGTCAGCCTTGATCAGGGATGGGGCAGAATAAAGCCCCCAAGGAGCACAGCATTGTCTACTGGGTTATAGCTAGCCAAAAGAGATATAGCTATTCTGTTCAAGAGATGCATTAACTCTTAATCTTTCCAGGTTTCATCTCATGGAGTTTGTACGAGGGCTGCACTGACTTCCCAAGCAGTCTGCATGAAGGAACTCAAGTAGACAAGTTATTTCCTTTCCTGAGGAAGAAAATGCCCTCTCTGAGTCATACAGCTCAGCGTAGCCCAAGAGGAAGAAAATAAAGAAGTGCTCCACGCTCACTGAGTAGATGTGGAGCCCTATAAATAATACAATAAGGTAGGTGTGGGCAAATGGGGAGACCTCAATGTCTTTCTGAAATCTGTGTCAGAAACCACATCAGCATGAAAAGCAAATGGGGCAGAGCTGCCCTCTCACTTCCCTCCCCATTTCTACATTCTGAGATGACATCTCCTAGCCAGTGTTCTGCATTGTGGGAGAAACAGTATTTTTCTGGCATTTGAGATATCCCATAAGCCATACTGAAAGAAAAGGGTAACAAGGGATTAACATAGAATAAACTTTTGCGCAGCAGCAAACTTCATCAGTCATGTTCGGTGCTTTCATTTTGTAATCAGACCTTCCAAGTCAGCTTTGGTTTACTTGACATAATTATTATAATAGCACTCATTTAGGGTATAGCTTGTTAAAGGAGAAGGCTTGGATATTTGGCATTCAGGTCAATATTCCATATGGATATATTCCCTGTCTTAGCACGGTGCTTCTTAGTGTCATGCTCAGGAATGGGCTAATGTTATGTGAATGTTTTCAGCAGGGCAAGATTATTTAGATCTACTCACCCCCAAACTCACTTTATTGTGAAGAGCCATATTTCAATTCATAGGAAGCTGAGAAGACTGCTCATGTGAAGGGTTGCCTCACAGCAATATGCAGTTTAAACAAAATTAACCCTTTGGGATGTCTAACTTGTTTATGATTTCTTTGCCTCCAGCTCAGTGGAGCATGAAAAGGATCCACTCCCTCCCTGAAACCCAACTCAAGTACTTATGTGCAGACTAACTCAGAGAAAAGAAGCACTAAAAGTCTGAAATGTATGTTTTTATCTCTGAGCCCACATTAATAATCCAGTCCTTTACAAGAATTTCATATATCTGTGCTTGTTTGTGACAGTTAAGTTTATAGAGCCGTGGGGATTTATAACAGATCCATAAATATCTTCCTTAAGTAACTGTTAAAACTCTAATTAGTTAGGAAATAATTTGGCTTTTCAAATTATAATAATTTGGTCTCAGCCACTAGGCTTATGTAATGTTTTGGTGCCTTGATAGATTTTAAAAAAAAATAAAAATGTGTTCAATGTCAGCACCATCATCATCAACAAGCTGAAAGAATCAGATCTCATTCTCTAAAATATTTTCCATTTTTGCCACAAAAGACACTTCTTTTTCTGCATAAATATTTGTGGAAGATTTTTCATTATTTTAGAAGAGACATTACTGCCGTTGCCTTTTTTACACAGAGGAAAATCAGACAAGGAAGAGGTTAAATGATTTATTTTAGTTTCTGTCAGGGTAGTGATGAGAGATGTGCGTGCTGGCAGATGTAACCTTGGACGCTGATGTTCTGGGCACCCCAGAGTTGCCTGGCTGCAGAGGAGTAGGATCAAGCATGAGAGAACAGGCTGTGTTTTACAGAACTTTGGACTGTCTCGGGTCACAGGCTGCTACATGCCTGCAATCTGCTGGGTATGCTAAAATATGCTTCAGTGCCCGGCATGTCTCAGATCGCAGGGTAATGTAACTTCTTAGTGCCTTGGTTTCTTCTGTATTAGTTACGATCCCTCTACAGAAAAATGCTATGAAATTGAAATCGCTTACAGTGGGAGGAGACAAGAAGTTGTAGAAGTACAGTTACCTGTGCACATCCCACCAAAATATGCCTATAATATATACTAAGGGCACAAAACCTGTGCCTAGAGACGATCAAAAGTTGTGTTGTTGTTATTATGGTTATTATTACTATTATCATCATCATCTAATAACAATTTATTCTGCATAGGAATTTTGTGGCTGAATAACTCAATGACTGTTTCTGGATTGCTTGTGTTCCCATGCAGGTGTGTCCATCAAATCAGGGTGTGCATCATAAAAGATTGCTGCTTGATAGTCTGTGTGTTTGAAGAGATCAGAAGCTTGGAGAGTAGTAGGCAAACAAAAAGAAGCCAAAGTAAATACTTCTCTGCTTTTTGAAGGGACTTTATTGAAAACTCACAAAAGGCAATACAAATTTTTCTACTGTGTAGTGTGAGAATTTTATCAAAGAGCAGATAGTCATCATTACACTCGAGTTCAAAACATGGCAGTACTTAAGAGTTTTCAGCTTCTATTTGTTGAACATGTAATGAGATGATAACTGATTATCTGAAGTGACATGAATAATTCTTCTGAGATATGTGGGACTGAAAAATTTACCACTGGCTCCTACTGATATGGGTAGGGATACAGGGCTCCATGTTTTGCTTCATCTTAATATTAGTCTAATACACTCTTACATACTTTAAATGGAACAAGAAGACTGAAGTAGGGGATACTGAGGCCTACCACTAGTGCATGATCTGGGAGGGGAGTGTGACATATCATCATTCCAAGTCTGCCTTTGTTTAATTGCATTTTCAATATGTAACAAAGGTGATTCTGTATTTTTATTTTTTATTGATCTAATTTCATTAGTGTGAGGGGGTGTTTTATGGTGCGGTTGTATTTTATTACCATTTATATAGCAATAGTGTGGTAAGGTTTCAGAGCTATTAACTATGATTGCCCAACCTTGGTGAGCTATGGGTAGAAACTGATGAAAGGAACTGACACAGCCAGAGTTGCCCTCTTTTCTTCAGTCCCTTTGTCCCTTCCAAATATAAGGATAAAAGAAAACAAAACAAAAAAATCACATCTAGTGTGCTTTGATATAGGTTAAATTCACTTCGATGTCCGTCAGATTGTAGCAGTTAATGCCTCTCCACTGCAATGGGAAACTTTCATTTGATTTCCAAGGAGCTTGAGTTTGGTTTCATATTAAATTAAGCTGTTAGAGTGTTAGTGCCTCTGAAAACTGTTACTGAACTCTTCCATCCTCCTCCATTCAATTTCATGCTTCTAATTTCTATGCTTCTAATGAAAGGGATGTTTACTACCAGAGATCTAACTTGAACTGATCTGGCAAGTCGCTGAGAAATGTAGTTGCAAAACATTTGATATGAATGAAATTTTCTCCATCAAAATGTCTTATGTCAAAAGTGAAGACAGCTCACTGCTTTTCCTCTTCTTAAGTACTGGATGTTAGACATTAATAATTGAACTGGAAATATAATTACAGGATTATTAATCTTGGGGAAAAAAAAAAAGGCCAAGTGAAACATGGAAGTCCACTGGGAAAAACTGCCAATTAAAACAATTAAAAGAGGATGTGGAATTCTTAATTCTTACACTTGTCTAAAAAGATGATTGACTAGGATTAACTCT
The DNA here is from genome assembly GCA_011076525.1 of Nettapus auritus. Classification (NCBI taxonomy): domain Eukaryota; kingdom Metazoa; phylum Chordata; class Aves; order Anseriformes; family Anatidae; genus Nettapus; species Nettapus auritus. The sequence goes on from CM021770.1 coordinate 26,815,817, forward strand.
CCTGGGAGTGGGTGTACTGGGCAGTTTTTTATTTGCCTCTTAAGATCAAATGTTTCTATTTCTTTTATGAGGCATAATTAATTTTCTTTGCAGCAAACTTTACTTATTATGATATGGGTAGCTGATCAAGTTTAAAATGTTTGATCAGGTTAAGCAATGTCTGTCATTTAACATTCCCACTCACGGAGAGAAGCACTTATTCTTTCCACTCTTATAACATTCTGCAGACAGACTTTCTGACAGCTGAAGTGTAGCCAGTAAATTTCTTTTCCATTAGTTGCAAATTGTACAATAATATACTAAGGTAATTACACCATAAATCTTCTTGCCATGAAGTTAGGCTCTGCGGTACACACTCATAAAATTGTGCAGTAGCAAATAAAATCCTTGCATCTGTATATATTAGTCTTGCAGTAACTTTTTTGAGGGTGGTCTAAAATACTGCCAAGGGGAAACTGGGAGGAACCTGGAGGAATTCAATGGTTCTTGTTTTTCTTAAGAGAGGAGCTATAATAATTAAGGACTCCAAAAATCAAAGTTACCTTGTAGCCATACATGGGACAGAGCACAGATTATTGTCAGCAGTATCTTTAGATATGCAGTGTGAACTGGAATTTAATATTCTCTGAATCATCCAGGATATGAGGAGTCTTAGTTGAAGATCAGAGTCTAATACAAACTGTGTTGAAGCACTTAAGGAGCCTACCCAATCCAGATAGAATACCTCTGGGCTGAGTCTGATCATTGCCTGTCTCTAAAATGCTTTAAAGATGAGGAAAACACATGCAAGAATATTTGCACTGAAAGAAACATCCATCGGTACATCTGTTTTTGCTTCCTTCTTAGGTCCCTAGAAAACAACAGACAGGTACTGTAACTAAAATGTCTTTCAGCACCTGAGAGCATTTGAGAGAGTCTTCCTTCAACTCGTGGTAGGTATTTGCACCCACATAGCCACAGACTTTCTCTGGATTAGGAGCTTGTGCTTAAAACTTTGGTACTGACCCAAGGCAATGGAAATTGCACGTGCACTTTTGCACAGCATCTCTTCTGCCCTTCCACTTCTCCAGGTGAGCTACCAGATCCCCAGGAAGCCAAATTTTGCTGAAGATCAGCTCTAGGTCTATCTCATCAGTTGCCCAGTTGGATAACTTGAGCTAAGGACTGCAGGTTGGATTTGTAGGAGCCTGTGTCAGGTTTAATTTGCTACACTGTGTGTGGCTTAGTGGTGAGAATGTGTGTGAGCTTTGCTCCCTCCCCTCCCTCCCCAGAGGAAAGCTGTTCACTCCTGCATAAGGGACAATATTTACGAAGGTCAGGTTATTCTTATTACCGGACCATTCTACTTCTTCTTTTTTCTTTTTTCTTTTTTTTTTCTTTTTTGGGGGGCAGGGGGAGGGCTTGGTGGCATAAGAGGACAGTTGGATTCATGGTAGTTAAAGCACTGCTAGGGGAAACAGTGTAGAGGCAGGGTGCAGGGCAGGAAAAGCTTTTGTTAAAAAGGGCTGCATTGCAGCTTCCCCTTCCACCTAACATTGAGGACATGGGCCTCTGCCAGGGATCAGGCAAGACCACAAGCAGCCTTCAGTGTAGGATCATTTTAGGTGAACAGACTTCGTTATTCTGTGAATAATTACCCTCATATAGGCAGCATCTTTGACTGGGTCTGGAGTGACTGAGTAGTGTGAAATGGGCATTTGACTTGTATTCATCTGGGAACTGGGCATGTAGGAGCACTGAAGAGAGATTTTTCCTGCACATCAATGCCCAGGAAGTACATTTGATTATATTCACTATATTTGGTGTGATTTGCTGCACTCAGATATTCAGCTGCAATTAGGTGGTTAGAGACTCATCATTTATCTTTGGCTCTGTGCTGTCTATCATTCTACTCCCCCATAGGTCTTAGCGTATGGCATCATTCTGAACATTTTGATTAGGAAACATCCCTGGCTTGGAGCTGTTGTTGTTAGTAGGGTTTTTGTGTGCATCTCCTGTCGGTATCTAAATCTCTTCTATTCAAGGTTCTTTAGAACATTTGTTTCTCAAATGACGATTACGTCTCCTGTCTGATTCAGAGATCTCTCAGAAGCCTGCTCTGACATTAGACCCCAAGAAATTTTTTGTTCACTGATATCTGAACATATTCCTTGGTGAATGTCCTAATTTTCTTTTTCTTCCACTTGGGTTTCTTAGGATGTTCAGGTTCTTCTAAATCATCTCCTTCTGCTTTCCTCCTTCCTAAAAAGGCTCACATTCTTGGTGCCCTTATTGTATTGGAAATGCTTTGAATTTGATTCTGTACTCACTGGTCTTCCTGCTTTTCAATTCACTCTTTCATAAAGAAATAAGAGAAAAGCAGGGAACATTTAATTGTGTTTGTGGTGGGGAAAGGACTTGTTAGGAAAGACACTGTAGGAACAGCAGTGGGGAACCTTTGCTCTTTTACAGGTCAGGTTATTTAAAGGCAGCTCTCAATTCTCTTAGCTTTTAACTGATGAGAGAGGCCAGTAAGTGGATGGACTTCTCCCTGTCTGCACCCTTATGTCTGGAAGATTTAATCTTGTTTAGCCTTGGTCTGCTATGAACATATGGCTCATTGGTGATATCTCCTACCAGGTAAGAATACCCGAACAGACGACAGGTAAAGCTGATCTATATCCATACAGAGCTCCGTCACCCTGTAGGTTGATCACCCTGTACAGGTTTATGGGGAACATTATATGTATGTCTATCACTCTGTTGTGTTCTGTATTGCAGCCACCATTCCCTATGAAATCTCCCCAGGATGTTTTCAGTTAACGATGAACTAACTTAATTTTTTTTTTTTTTTTTTTTTTTTCTTTCTCCAAGTACTAAAGTACTAGTAAGAATAGATTCACCCAGGATAGGAACTCTAACCTAAGCCTTATGCTTGTACCATGCTGAAGAACACAATGATGAAAGACATTGGGGTAGTGATGGACAGAATCCAAGCAGTTCATGTATTTCTCCCCATACACAAATCACAAACAAATCTCAGTCTTAAGAAGCTTTTCATTTGTATCTCATTCTTCTTCACCTGTGGAGTCAGCATGTATTTTGCCTGGTAATAGAGCTCACCCAATCACCAGACATACTAATGTCACTCCGAATCTTCCAAGATTAAAGAGACTGAGACTCTCCTTAAAAAAAAAAAAAAAAATTAAAAATTAAAAATTCAGCCACACTATAAGATATGCTGAGGAAGTTGTGATGTGGATGCAGCTATGCAGAGATTAGACTTGACAGTCATAGTGCTTTTGAAATCTATGGATCTACCACAGTTATACCCTCCTGCTGATGAAAAATGAATGAAGCTGTAAAGCTGGGCATTTTGTGGAATTTAGCATAAAAGAGCATTAGCTACTCGTACCCTGGGATATCCCTTTATGCATCTCTTAATCTTCCTAAAAATTCAGACTTTTTTGTTTCACTGTTTAGGCAAGTGTGGGTGCTATATTAGGTCTGTGACACAGATAAAATAGTGGAGGGAAACTGATCTGGATTATGAATATTTTTCTTCTATTTCTTTGACGAAATATTTTATCAGATTGGTTCTGTCTGTCCCTTAGATATTAAAGATGCAAATTGGTTATTTTAATAGCTCCAATCATGTGCACAAAATTCCTCACGACTCTTAACTGACAAGCCAAATCCCATGAACATCTACTGTGAAAGGAATAGAAGCAAAACCAAACCAAACCCAAACTTGCCAAACAGGTAAATGCATATGAGTTTCATCTGATAAACATTTGCAGTTACTTTTGGAATAACCAGTTTATTACAAACGCTACAAGTATACTACTGAAATTAAACAGTAGGAAGAGAACAACATGAAACTAGCTATTAATCTCTGTGTATCCAAAGCTGTCAGGAGTAAAAAAAGTTTTGGGGAAGAAAAAATAATGTCTTTGTTTTTGTTCCAGAGATGGGTCAGGGCCTCCTCACTGTCTGAAGTCTCTGCTCTGCTTTACTTTCACCATCTGGTTCGAGAGAAGCCAAACCAAATCATTTACTGCATATCTTGCCTTGCTATAATTTACATTTGGCATCAGGATGCAGCTGTACTGACTCTTCCCAAGTAAGTCAAGGTCATATTCATCAGTCCATGTTAAAATAATCCTTGTGTTTTCAGTTTCTTGTAGTACACATCCTACTAGACCATTAAACTATCATCATGTTGGGTTTCTATGAAATTTGTCATTTTTCCCGAGGCTGGTGAAATGAATGATGATGATGTACTTCTTACCAAAAACATCTATCATTTAAAATCCCACATGTTCCCTGAGCCTTCAGAACTGTTAAAAGTCAACATAAGGCCTTTATCCTGATATAAATTCGTGAAGACTGACAATAGTGTTTACGTGGAATCCAAAGGGACCTACCAGGTATGTGTTATTGGGGTTAAGATCTGGACTGTTTTGTCAGAAGTCCAGTTTCCACTAGTGACCAGGCTTTATGGTAATCCTCATCAATTCTGTGCAATTAGGGGAGATCAAATAAACGTTTTTCTATTTTCTCCTAGGAAAAAATGCTTAGTGGGCAAGGAATCTGGAAAGTTTTGCTTAATGAAATTGAGTTTTCTCTGTCTTAGAATTCTTGTCCTCTTGCTTACAATTGATGAGGTATTAAGCATGAGACTCGATTTGTTTTATATTTCTATGTTTTAATTCACCTAACTGAATAAGTAATAGAACAGTTTAAATCAGCCAATTCTTAAAAATAAAAAATAAATAAATAAATAAATTAAAAAAAAAAAAGACTAGGATGCCTGCAGGTATAAGATAAACCAATGCTGGTACAAACATTATATTTTTAATATCCAGATGCTAACCAAATCTGTGAGAAGTATGGGAAAAGACAGACTGGGAAAGGTTGAACTTGCTGTTATAGGCAGAGGTTTTTCAAACCATCCTAAACATTTCCCAGACTCATCAGAAGTTATCAGAAAGTTATTTCATTGTATGTTTATTTTGTTTTACCCTTTCAAAGTCACACTCTGTCTCTTGATTGTTCCTACAGGGATAATGCAGTGCCCTTCCGGTGAGGGGTGACACTTTGGCAAGGATTGAGTGGGTTGAAGGTAATTCACTAATAAACTCTAATAATCAACAGCATTAAGAATTGGAATAAACACATTCAGCCTGTAGTATACCTTGATCCAAAGGATATGTTTACCCATCCTTCATGTCAGTCATGGTGTCAGGTCGTTTCACAGGTGGTAAGGCTGCAGCAAGCACTGAGCACCACTCAGAAAGCACTAAGAAGCTGTTTTTCTGCAACAGACTTCCTTCGTCTTAGATCTTAGTAACAAAAAGGAATCCTAGGAAGACATAGGGCAGTCCAAATAAGAAAAAGAAAAAAAAAAAAAAAAAAGGAAAGAAAAGAAAAAAAGAGAGAGAATCTTTGCAGGAGACTTGCAGAAACCTATCACAGCTAGCATTGGGAATTCATGGTAATGTAAATATCAATTTGTATGATTAAATTTAAAAACTCTCAGCTGCTTGGTTCAGTATAGTTTGTACAGTCACATTTTGTGTGTGTGTGCGTGTGTGTGTGTCTTATACTTCTGAGTATTTTAGCCAATTTCATCTAAATCAGATGAAGGGGCCCAGGATTGTAGGACTTGGGATAATTCAATTCCCATGAGGTTTTTGGAACACAACAACTACAGATTGTGCCAAAGTGAAAACTAAGCACTCTGAGAAATTGTATTTGTTCCTTGGTTGTGCATCACTTACAGGATATTCTCAAAAGAAATGAGGAGACCACAGGAAATGCTTTTAAGCTGATATGCCGGAGGCTTAGAGCTGTGTTAGCTTTCTGATATGGGCAAAAGTCGCTTTAGAGTGCTTTGAGGGTGTAGCAATGCTACTTGTGAGATGATTTAATCCAAACTTTTCTGTATTGCTTACGTTCTTCCTGGTAAAATATCACAAATATGGAGTAAAACAAGAGAGCGGTCTCCACTGGAGACTTGTATGTAGCATTAGAAATCAAGTCCAGGTAGAGCAAAAACCACTATGAAATGCTCAAATGTAGTGGAGCACAGCCTTAGTATGGTGAGTCATATCCTCAGTCCTTAAACTGCAGACAGGGAGGTGGTTTGGTCAGTGAGCAGCTACAGCCTTTCTGCAATTGTTCTTATTTGTGTTATCTGTCCATGTAGGAGCTCAGCTGTAGTTGAAGATCCTTTGAGTATGTACTGCGCAAACCTGAAAAAAAGAAGATTCCACCTCATGGAGGTAAGTACATTCAGCTGTTCATTTATTTATTTATTTTATTTTCATTGCACATGTCACTGTTTCTTCATCCTTTAGTTTACTGCCTCCAGGGAGAAAAGGAAAATATTAAATATCTCATCTTAGGCAAGAGAGAATAATTCAGAGATATTTTCACCTTAGTACTAGCCGTTAGAGTTGGTTCTTTCTAAGTAAATAGTATCAGATCCCTCAGGGTATGGGGAAAGACACAGAGAGATTTCAACTGTTGATTGTAAATTGAGCTAAGAACTCCTTTTCCAGCATGGGTGGATTTCAGAGGAGCCAAGGGCTTAAAGACAAATCAGAGTGAAGCCTGGGGAGCTCATCTGGTCTCCCTGAGGGTAAGAAGCAGGAATAAGGCAAGTGCTGGGGTCGAGCTTTCCAATGACTCTCCTAGAGGCTGCAAAACTCTGATCTCCAGAAATGGATGAGCAAGCCAGGTGCTGAAATTGCAGCAAACCTGCAAAAATGTCTGCATGCTGAAGTTTTCTCATAGTGGTTGATGCCTTTACTTTGCTACAGGAGGTGCTCTGGGGAGACTGTAGAGTGGAACTGAGGGTTGTCTTGACTCTCTACTAGAACTTCAGACTAAGGCTAGAGACATAAAGGGACTAGACAGCAGAAAGACGTGAGGTAGCAAAATTTCCTTGTTTCTCCTACTTTATGACACAAGAACTCCTGACTGAGAAAAACCTTGTCATGCTGGGAAGGGCCTGATTTGTTCTTTTGGACCTTTCTCATAATTAGCTCAGTTGTTGTCTACCAGGACTTGGAAAGCTGCTGCTGAAAATGTTGTATTTCTTATGTTCTTCATTACAAGAAACCACAAGTGGTGACAAATCCAACTGTTGGCCAGTCTTTTATCATTATGCACCATTATGAAAATCTTTTCTCAGTTTGGATAGGCCAATGGTGCCATTGATTGCATTGTTCTCTGACAGTTGGTGCCAGACTTATGATCCTTTAAGCCACATGAAGATTATCTTGGTTTCCATTCAGTTGCATAATTTGTTTCTTGCCACTCACTGCAAGAACACATTTGGGAATACCTGGTTTTCTACCTTTGAGTATCCCATCAAGGTTGCTTTCTTGTAGGAAGTCAGGACTTTTTTTTTTTTTTTTTTTTTTTTTTTTTTTTTTTTTTTGTGAAGCCTATGCCATGTGTTCAAACTGATTTAAATCATAGCTGTTGTGCCTGATGGGATGAGGGTCTGAGCAACGCTATCCCTATTTGCCTGCTGGGTGGGTGGTCATGTTGCTAGTGCTGTAGTGCATTGCAGAGAGGTCCAAGTAACTAATCACATCTATTCCCTGATTGAGTACATTGTATTTAATACTGTGTAAGAACAGGAATTGTCAAGACCTAAGGCAAGTTAAAAAAGGTTAATAACAGACAGCCAGTGAGATAGACAACCTGAGAGGGGATCAGGTCTGATCTAATTTAAAGAGACAAGCTGTTGAATATTTTAGGTCCTGTTCTAGTTTTGCAAAAAAAAAACATTTGCAAAAGTATGAGAAGGCTTTAATTTGAAACCTTTGTGCAGCTTTTCTGTACGCATTGGGGTATGGACTTTGTGCACAATGAGCATTTAAATATTCAGCCACCATGCTGAGACTTCTGGATCTTACAGTGGCCTGCAGTAGCCAACCAACAAGAGAAGATCATTGTGGCATGAATGGAGAGGGAAAAGGAGCTAATTTACATCTCAGGTTTTTAGAACTCTTAATACTCAGTGTATTTTCACATCCAATACACAGGAAAATTATAGAGATGTGCTTTGGAAGGTATTCTCACATCATGATGACATTGTCCTGAGCTGGTGACCACATCAGGCCCTGCAATGAGGTATTGCCTCCATTTCCTTGGAGTTGGAAAGTCTGCAGGCTCCTGGTGATGCATGTTCATTGGTCCAGCAGCAGAGGTTCCTGCAACAATGCTCGGGTCAGTAGTGGCTCAGCAGGGACACAGGCACACAATTCCTCTGGAGCTGTTTGCTTGGAGCAGGTAGTGGGGAGAGAAGTGGGCTTTCTGCTGCTCGCTGCTGCTCTGCTGTGCAGGCTGCGTTGGAGGACCAGAAGGTGATACTTCCCCAGCATAACATTTATCCAGTATTAAGAACCTGGGAGACTTGGTGTGATGCATCTTGCATTTTCTGGCAGAATATTATGAGTAAAAATAATTAAACTGTATTTTGTGGCACACAAATGTAACAATGCAATGGCAGATCTACAGCAATATGACGACTCATTTAGTTTGAAACTTTGAGTCTTCATACAGCATTATGTGTAAGAAACCAGCAATGGCTGGAAGCATCTTGTAATGGTAACAAAAGTGTTTCCTTAGGGCCTTCCTGTGTCTACTGGACTTGATCTCTTTTGGGGTTGTTTATGTCTTTAGGGCTTTGAAAAACTTCTGGCAACTTTCTTTTCTGTGGTGGTTAAGCGGATGCATTTATTGCCAGAGGGCAATAAAATTAAAGAAGTCAATAGCAAATAAAGGCAATCGCTTATCTTCTTTGGCATCTACAAAGAGACTAAAACTGAAATGGACTTTGTGCAGACATAAAATGTAGTTTGTGTGATAAAACTCTCTGTGGTTCCCAAATCAACCTATCATCTCTTCCTAGATGGAATAGGAAGAATCTAGATTACACTTGATTATGTGGTGTAATATACCAGATTACAACTGGGTAACCCAGTTCAGAAGATAGTTAAACACACTCAAGCACTTAAAAAAAAATTACCTAATCCAAGGATTTAAAACCTGTGTTTACAGTTAGGTATGTTGCAAAATTGGGAGTTCTTGTTTTCTAGCTGCTGCGTGCTGAAAACTTCTGAATATCTGGCAATGGCAAATAGTGAATAAGACAATTTTCTTGAACTGGTGCCTGAAACTACTAAGTCTGTGAGCACTCCCAGGAAACACATCCAAGGATTTATTTGAGAATCAGCACATCATGAGACCCTCTGGGAGTCTTCGTTCAGTCCTTCATAGATTGTGAGGCTTCAGCCAGCTGCATGTAAGTCATTAAACTCTTTATTCCATCCATTAGTACATTCATTAATATTTCTCTGTAATTTGGGACACAACATTCCCCATGCCAAGCTTAGGAAAGTTTTCTCTTCCGACTAATTTTGACCTAGAGACAGTTATAATGACCAAAAGCTCACCACTGGGTGGAGGAAAACTTTTCATGAAATCTGTTTGCAGAATGTCATCCGGTGCGAAATGGTAGAGGGCTTTCATGTTAGAGATTAAAGTCTTCCACAGAGATGTTGACTGCAAGGGTATTTAACTTGTCATTGGACATAGCATTCCTATCTGAAGCTCATTGATCTATTAGCAGTAATACAATGAACTTTTCACAATAGTTCTCAAAATGGAAAACAAAGAAATGCAAAGAAAGATTCCTGGGACCTGAGGAACTGGGTAAACATGGTGTTAAATTGTCCATATAATCCAGAGATGGGTACCAGTAGAAAACAGCCAACTTAAGCACAAATAATTGCTTTTGGGTAGAAAAACACAATCCAAGTTTTCTTCCATATGTTTGTACACAAAAAGTCATAGATATATTCTTACATAAATATAGGTTATATATGCATGTATATGTATTAAAATATATGTACATAAAACCAAAGGTTTTAACAGTAATACCTGGGACATCGGCACGAATCTGCAGACTTGCATTTGCAAGGGAACCTGAGGGGAAAAAACCCTAACTATTTGATTCCACCAAGAAAAAACACTTCAGTGCTAAACCCAGCAGGTCATCTAAAATGGTGACATTATTGCTGTTCTTAAAGCAAACGATAAGCAGTGGCTTCTCATCACTTACCATGCTGTAATTTAGCCTTGAGGTCAGAGGTTAAGCATTTTCTTATTTTCTTTTTGCTCTTGGATATAAGTGAGAAAATTCATTAAGTGTTTTTTTTTTTTTTTTAATAATAAAGATCTTTCATTTCTAAGAGGAGTTTATGGAAGAAGCAAACTAGGGGCAGCAGGATGAGACTCAGAGCCCTGCAGGGTGTACACTGTGTTGCCAAAGTCAATATTGCCTTTCTGTACACAAAACAAGGAACCCTCAGGCTCCAAAAACAAGTACAAGAACTCACTTTCTGAAGGATTCTGTTTTAGCTTTCCATCTGGGATATAGTGTTTTGATTCTTGCATTGGTAGCACTACTGGAATTTGACATTCTCTTCTATCAAATTGGGTATTTGTGGCATTTCTCCACTGGTCAGAGGTTAACTTCTTGTCCTCTAGTTCTCTTGTATTGACTCTCATTGAAAGCTCAGTAGGACTCTCATTGAAATCTGTCTAGACTGTGCAGGACTGGAGCAGTGGTGTAGTATAGCTGATGTCAAACCACCTAATTGAAGAAGACAGAGCAGCATGGCCAGAGGGGCTGAAGTAAGGATGGGATGGACAGTGGCCCATAGAGACAGTCGAAGAATGGAGAGTGTGCGTTGAATCCCATGCATCTGGATCTTTGTTGTTCACAGGACACTTTCGGGACACCATGGGGCCCAACTGCTGAAGGTGTGCATTTATGGGAGGATTGATAGGCCTCTGGCGCCTTGTCCAGCAAGAGCTGCTCTTGAGGGTGTTTGGTACCTCCAGCTGAGCAACTGATGCCACTGGCATTTAGAGTGCAGCCACATTTCCTCTTGTGCACAGCAGCATTGATAATGATGAGCAGAAGCTCTTCTTCTTGCCATCTACCTGCCTGCTGCATCCTCCCACAGTCTTCAGCCCTGGGAAGTGGGCTCTCACCAAGTGGGTTTGATCTGAGCATGGTGCAAACGGTGTTTGTCAGAGAGGCCTGTGAAGTGCTGCCAAGACAGGACAGGGACTCTCTTGTCGTTCCATGCCAAATTCCCCTGTGCATTCGATGTGGCTTCTGGTACAAAGGAAATTCAGAGGACTAAAATACACATCTCTTCTGCCTGTGTCTCCTTCCTTCTCGTAATCCTTCTCCAACATTTTGTGTACCTTTCTTCCTCTGCTTCAGCTCAGAACTCCTTGTTCTTCCAGGGCTTCTGCATAGCTGAGGACTTCAAAGAGTCTGCTTAATTTGTGTTTGCACTTCTAAGTACTGAATGAAGGTGTGAGGCAGAGGCAGGTTCTTTCGGAGTATTTGTGTATAAACATGAAAGTTACAACCTTTCTGCTCCTTGCTCCTTTCATCTTTTCAGGCTCAGAGATAAAAATGCAGTTGCGTTTTTGAACTTTACAGAAAGTTTTATTAAAAGAATGACTCAGATTCAGAAGTTCTTCTGCTGAGTTCCTTTTCTTTTTCCTTTCCTTTCCTTTCCTTTTTTTTTTCTTCTTCTTTTTCTTTATTTTTTCTTTATATATACATTTTTTTCTTCTGTTTCCATTGTTGCTTTCTCCTATTTACTCCTTTTCAGTCCAGCACTAGTTTCAAGCTATTTTGGTGGACGTCTTGTTGCACTGTTGTTTTGCAGCACATCAGGGATATATAGCTGGGGGCCTCCTTCGTTACAGACCCCAAATCTGTATAATGCATACCTTGTGCCACCTTTGATATGGGTGAAAATGTGTGGAAAAATTAAGAGTTTTCCTAAATTAATGTTCTCTTATTATCCATAAACACAGAAATAACTTCTCTCTCACGTTCCCAGCACATTCTCAGCTTCTCTTTCTTTGTCATTCTTTAAGTAGCTCAGTCTATCTACACCAGGTTTAATTTCTTATATTGATATCAACTGTAAAGTAGCATTGACAGGTAAAATAGCAACAATAATTTCAAACGTCAGTACTTATATGTCTAGGTTACAGTGCCTGCTAACTCGAACAAAGATGTTAATGTTAAAACCAGAGGCAGGATCAAGGATTCATGAGTTCTGTTGGGCTTTACCCACTAAATCACAGATGTAGAGTAGTAGATGTGCAGGCCAGTGACATATAGTATTTATTTTGCTGAACCTTCCATTCATCCCAATTTTCATCTTCCAACCAAAATTTAAGCAATGAGCATCCCAGTCGTAAATGTCTGTCTGCTCTTTGAGAAAAGAGGTAATTAAGAGATATCAGGATATCCATGAGCCAATCACTCTAGTGACTTCTAGGATGAACCCCATATGCAGATGTATTCTCTGGGAAGCTTGCGTTATTTGCTTGAGTTTTGTGTCAGATGGATTCTGATAATTTAACTGATAATGACTTGTCCTGGTGCAGCTATTGTCTTCCAGTACTCATTCTTCATAATGTATTGCCAAAACTTTGCTTCTTCAAAGATTATACAGCACTTAGGTCCTTCAGGTATGCTTTTATATATTTATTTATGCTGAGAGCCCTAGCTATAATGTAAACTTTCTGTGTTTGTTACAAAGCTTGCTGAACTCCATTACAATTACTTCATTGGTTGACTTCAAGGATTTTGTTTGTATGTGGAGAAAAGACCAGAACAAACAACAAAACATCAACAACAACAAATAGCCTGCAAAGTGAATAGCTTTTTTTTTAATTTTTTTTATTTTTTATTTTTTTTTATTTATTTATTTTTTTTATTGCCAACATGACATTCACCCTCAGCCATCTCTAGTTTCCTGAGACTTAGATACTGTCCACACTTGATTAGACTGGGCCAAGGATGTAGGGTATCAGGTGGAATTTGAAGCACTTTCCTTTTAATGAATGTTTTAATGAGGATTTTCCTTCTTCAAGTTCTATCCACTGCCTTGGCACAAAAGTGCAATGCAAGCTTTCTTTTGAAATCCACTAGGATTTCCTTAAATTTATGGTCAGATAGTTGCAAGCAATTAAATTATCATCTCCCATGTGAGAGGAGACAGCTTCCTGCAAAGACCATTTCCAGCAAAGGTTGTTTAAGATAAACCTTTTTATTTTGGAGTGCAAGATGCTGGAAGCACAGTAGCTTTGAATTTCTTCAGTTCAGCTAAAGGTAGGTAAGTTCTTTAAATATGGATTAGTATCATCATAAATTCAACATACATTAATATAAAAAATGCCTGTTGGTTATTTGAGACCTCTGACCCTCCCTTTGCTAACAAGTGATACAGAACCCTTAGAAATCGGAGTTTGTTGGTGAAAGTAACGCTCTTCAGATGTTTTTTCCAATTCATTTTTCTGAATTCCTCACATTGCACTTTGCTGAAAACCTTCTCTGTGGTCTCTGGGGTTTGAGGCAGGCAGAATCTGTAAGCCTGTAAATCAGTGTGATGCTCAGCTGAGATACTCCCATCCCTCACGAAGTCCACCTCTTCCCTGACCTCAGTCAGCATATGGGTGGCAGCCACCCACACATAGCACGTTAGAGGATTAAGACCTTAATGACATTTTTTAAATGCCGCTATTAAAAGGGGACTTCCATCCTGTAGAACCCTTAAAAAATAACATTTATAAAAATGCTTCCAGAGCAGCATATTTCCTTTAACATTATCTCATCTATTTGTATGCTAATAAGAATTATTTTCTTCTCAGTCTCTGCTTGAACAGTTCAACGCTGAATTTATGATTCCATGCTTTGTGCTGTCAAGATTTTACTTATATTTAGAAAAATAGTATCTCAATAATTAATTGCAGATAAATTATTGACAAAACAGCAGCAGATGCAAAGGGAGAGTGCTCTGTATCTGAGAGGCTTTTCAAACAGATACATTTGTAATATCGCATATATATATATATACTTTTAATATTCACTTTTCTGAAATAAATCCATGGATATCTAGCATTTGTTGCTTCATGTGATATCACAAACTACTGTGAAAAATTGGCATTTTGTCTCAAAATATTTCCTTAACTCATATACACATCTGTTAGTAATATCTCCCAAGAGTAAAATATACCAATGTATCCAGACTATACTTCTGTGAAAAAAGTCCTCCATATTTAGAAAGCACAGCTTTGCTAACAGAGAAATTGTCAAGTCAACTACAGACTTTGAAGTTTTCTGCTTGTTTAAAAATACTCATAGTCTGAAATGTTCGAATGCAGTTATTAAGAGAAATGGAGCTAATTAGTTATATATTTAATTCAAGAATGTTACTGAAACTTCAGTGCCAGCTGAAAGAATCTTCAACCAAAGTTTTCAGTCCCTTTTCTGAGCTCACTGAGTTCCCATGCATTTCTAAACCTCAGTATCTGGATACACAGTCTTAGCCTGAAGTAATGTGAGGTATGCTGAATCCTTGTGAGTCACAGATGCAAGGAATGGTTCAGGCTGGAAGTGACCTCTGGAGGTCATTCAGTCCATCCTCCTACTCAAAACAGGATCAACACCAAATGCAGGTTGCTCAGGGATTTTGGGCTATGAATTCACGGACTCACTGGTCCCGTATTTCCATGCTTAACCTCTCTCCTGGTGATTTTTTTCCCTATGTTCTTGTGATTGCTCTCCCCCATCCTTTCATTATATTTCTATAGGAGGAGCTTGGCTTCTTTTCCGTAATCTCCTTTCAGGTAGTGGAAGATAACAAATGCCTCTTTAGCTTTCTCATCCTCAGTCTGAACATCCCAAGTGTTTTCAGCACCTCTGCATGCAACATGTGCTTTAGCACCCCATAAGGCTGATGGCCTTTGACTGGGCTCTCCCCAGGATGTCAGCAAACCATGTTGCATCTTGTTGGTACCATCAGCTATCAGTGTGGACATTTACTGTGGCTCAAGTGACAGACAGAGTAGGTAATCTTTGATAACTTGTGGTATGTTTGAGCTCTGAACAATGTTGGCCAGATCCAGAAACATGCATCATTTTTTTTCCAGGTCTCCAAATAAGTCTACATCAACATAAGTTGTTCTCTGTTCTTTCACATCTCTTCAGAAAAATGGCTTTGAAGGGCTAAGTGTGGCAGACAGTCTTCCTCTTTAACATCACTGCAAAATATTTAAGAGTTTGGACCAAGGAAGTAATTTCAAGGCCTAGTTCAACATTACAGCTCTCCTCTTGAAAAGTCAGTCTTCAAAGAGCTGCTCCAAGGCCCAGGGATGCCAAAAAGAATATTCACATTGACTTTTGCCCACTTTGCTTTCTCTTCTAAAAACAATCCAATTTTCAGCTAAGCTATCATCTGCACTTGGCATAAAACATGGACCAATTTCACATCTCAGCTACCTCAAGGAGCCTGGTTTTTATGCTGTGCTTCATGAAAACAGAAGCTCAGCCACAGAGTCCTCTCTCCTTGAGGTAGCTGAGAAACTGGCTGGATGGCAGGCCCAGAAATACATTACATAATATCAAGCACTGTCAAGGCCATTAGGAACAGACAAATCCTGAATACTGTTTTGAGAGAAATTCAAAGCAAGACTCTAGCTAAGAATATTTGTTTGCAACACAAAATTATGTTTGGAGCACGTTAATTTTTCTTCACCAAAATGGAAGCTTTTATACAAAAGTATTCATTAAAGTATTTGAATCTTCAAAACATGCCAGTCATTCTATCTAAAAGAAGGTAAAAAACAGCAAAATACTCTCATGACTATTTCCTTACTGAAAAATTCAATGAAATTGAAAATACCTCATTATGCGCGTATTGACTTTTATTCCTTACACTGATTTAACTGCAAAGGCCTGTTAAAATAGAGATCAAAGTATCTACCAAGGAGTTCACTTAGCTCTGTAAAAGCATAGAGTACTTAGGATAGAATACAAGAAAATGATAGAAAATACAGGTTTGCGTCGTAATTTGTGATGGAACAGTTATGGGGGCTCATTGTACTAAATACTGCTGAAGAGAAAACACTTTGGACTTTGACTGGAGAGAGAACAGGATAAAAGACAAAGTCTTATTGCACTTTTGCCCAAATAGAGGGGGAATAACTGAGTCATGCCAGAAATTTGAATTGGTACTGACCATAAAAGCCAGATCTGAGTCCTAATCTGATGTCTTCATGCTAAAAGAGTCTTTATTTGTGCTACACTGAGAGAGGGGAATAAGCTATATTCCAAATAACCTCTGGACTATGTGCTTTAATTAAGGAACATAAAGGAGTGAGCAGCACCATGTAAGCAGCTGTGGACTGGCATGAAGATAGATGGTGTCTGGGATGAGATGGGGAGAAAATAGAAGAAGCAAAAGGTTTTTTCCATTGTGGTGAGTCACGTAAAGCAGGGAAACACACATAAGCTGAAGATTTTTTCCATTGTTTTTCAACAGCCACAAAGAAGACGTCTCAGCAGCCGCACATTTAAAGTAACCCAGGCACCTCCTGTGCACAGGGAGTAATTGTTTCTTGCCTGCAGAAAGAAATGCACAACATGCATGCACATACATACACACAGACTTAAAAATGGTTTAAAAATGTCATATTTGACTTCCTGGCCAGTTTCACAATTCTCTTCAAAAATAGCTCTCATGGCTGCAGGCCGGCAGAGCTGCTCCTGCCCTGATTTAAATGGCAAAACTCAATTAGAGTTTGAATCTGTTGCACTAAAATGGAATTGTCTCTTGCAGGCAGAGCTCTGTCATGGATGTGGCGTCGGGAGCTTTGGAGGCCATGCCTGTGGGGAGGGTAGGTTGTGGGGTCTCGGTTCCTTGGGGCAGGGATTTCCTATCTGCTGTTGCTCTGGAAAGGGAGCTCCATTTCTGTTCTCCACACATGTGCAAGGACCTGCTGCTTCCTGCAGGCTTTTGCTGTCCAAATGCCTCCATGCCTAAGGACACCTGCTTGGGCCTGGGGGTGGCAAGGGCTTGGCTCAGTTCATGAGGACAATCACCTTTTGCTCAGCCTCTTGAGCTTTGAGCAAACATACTCCATCCCCCAGGCTCTTTCCCTCAGGTTTAAAGACTTTGCTTATCCTCCTGCAGTCTGGAAATATTTGTGAGGATGTTGGCTGGGCTGGAGCTTAGGCAAGGACAAAATGTTTGCCTTTTTCTTGGCAGGTTAGCCATGGGAGGTTCCCCAGTCCCTCCCTGTATCCCATTGCAGTCCCATATCTCCCCTTGCTGTCCTACAGCCGGCTGTTTCCAGACGCTTCAGTGCTGCCTCTGCTCCTGATGGCCCTGAGCTGGCCTCAGCATTTTTCTCATCAGCATGCACAGAGATGTATGCAGAAATCACTGACTGCACCCCTGCCTCACTTATCTGGGGTCTCAGTCTGAGCCTTGGTTTCCATTTGCTCTATAAGTCATCTGTGTTAAGCTGCTCATCATAAATAGCAGCTTCCAGCATGTCTTCTGTCATCTGTAGCTTGTATTTGTGTGCAAGAGGGAGAAAACAGGTCTAATTTACATCAATGCAGCTGGCTCCTCTGATGTGCCACCTGGATACTTGGCTGACTGGGAATGTGTCTGCAGAGGGGCCAGATCTTTGTTTCCTCCAGCTGCACCAGTCTGCGATGATCACCTGCTGGCAGAGGGCAAACATACCCCTTGACCTCAACCCTCAGGGACCTGGTGGAGAGTTTTAGTGAATGCTGTGGACTGCAAGAAGGATGCATATGTCCTAGCAGTGCAGCAAGTTCCAGTGATCCTCTTGCCAGATGTGCAGTGCAAAAGTTGAAGTATATTTACAGAGGCATGCCCTGCCCTGTGGTTATGATCTCTCTGTCCTTTGAGGATGTTAATGCTTTACCTCTCCTCACTGCAGGCTCCTGCTTCTCTTGTGTGACAGGCCAGATGTATGCGCATGGTTTGAGTCAAGGTGCTGCTGTATGTTGCTTGGGTTGCCCAGTCATCTACATGGGATGATTAAAATTCCTACACTGGGGCAGGCCAAATGATTTTGACAGACTTTGACAGTTTCTGCAATGATGCTCTCTAACCTGTACTCCAAGGAGATGATCCAGGGACTTTTGGCTTCTACTTTTTTATTTTTTTTATTTTTTATTTTTTTAGGTTGGCATTTTCTTTGGCACCAAAGAAAAGAGCAGTCAGAAAAGGAAAGAGTTTGGAAAAAATGCCATATATGTGCAAGGCCAATTAGCAAGGCAAGAGACATGGCTGTGCAGCAGGTTTTCTGAGGAGAGACTTCACATCAAGACTATTGGGTGTCTGTGACACTTTTGAAGGTACTGGCAAAAACCCATCAACGACAAAGCTGTGATGCTGGCATCAGCTGGCTGACGTACCTGGGGCTGTGTACATCCCTCGGTGAACGTCAGAGCTCCTCAGTGAGGAGGGAAGATCATTCTCACTGGAACAAATCCCACTGAGATGAGATTTTCCCAGGAATGACTCACCACTGTGCTGTCCCAGGCTGGTCAGCGAGAAGTGGGCAAATTTTTATTTTTATTTTTCCCATGCAGAATTCAGTGCACATCTTCATTGGAAGTGCCTTGCAGCCTCCCTGCTGCTGTCTGACCTTCCAGCCAGGTTACCTCTGCCAGAAATTAGCCCAAACCTCGAGGTGTGGTGAGATCTCCTGAAGGCCCTGAAAGAGTCAGATGGGATGGATGAACCCAGTGTGGTATTTTCTCTCTTTGTATACTCCCAGAATGCCAAAACTGGTTACAAGAAGGACAGTGGACTGGCCAGGAGCACAAAAAATGAAACAAGGCCCTCACCAATGTCCAGTCCTATGTGACAGACATGGCAAGTTGCGTGTCCAGCCCCTTTCAGGGATGTTCCCAGATCCCAGACACAGTGTCTCTCCTTGGGCAGGGCGTGAACGATCATAGCAAAAAGGCAAAAATCTCTGAGAACGAAGGTGTCCAGAAAGATCTCAGAAAATCAGCTGAGCTATGGTGACAGAAGTGTGAAGGTGAAGGCCCTGTCCGGTTCCTGCTCAGGCTGTGGCTCCTGCAGTGAGAACAGTGGTTGCAGGACCAGGGAGAAACCCCAGGGTGCAATAGGGTGGGAGCAGTGGTGGGAATGGGGACAAGGATCAGGCCCAGGAGGTACTGTTCCTGGTCATGCACTGCAGATGCCAGCCATGTAGTGGGCTCTGCCCCGCAGCCAAAGCTTTAAGGATCTCAGGAGAAGAGGAGCTAAAATGAAACCTTTGTCTGCTCTGAGGTTCTTTAGAAAAAAGCAAATAACTTAAAAAACAGGGCAAGCACTTCAAATACGGCATGTTTCTCTGTCTGTGAAGCATATCATCCCCTGGGCAGGTCTGCTGTCTGCTCTGCTACCCCACACCAGCTCATTTTTCCAGCTAATGCTGTGAGGGGGCATCCTGGTTCCCAAACCATGCTGCATGGAGACGTGGGGGCAGCTGGGGAAGGGAGATTTCAGGGAGGAGGGGTGCCACCAGCAAGCAGCCAGCAGTGACGGCTGGTTCAGAAGGACCAGGTCAGGAGAAATCCATTGCTGAGAGGGCTGGTGTGTGGTGGGGCTGCCTGAGTGCAGCCACAGAGCCCTCTTGTGTTGTCTGCGGGGCTGCAGACCAGCCAGGAGAGCAGTCTTTCACTTTCACAGCACCAAGGAGGGTAAAAAATTATTGGCTTAGATTTCATATCATTTTTTTTTTTTTTTTTTTTTTTTTTTTTTTCTTTTCCCGTGAAGTTTTCAGCCTGTGAGTGTGTTTAGAGGGCAAGAATGGCAGGAATGAAATGATCCAAATTCCCCTCATTTGTGGGAGCGGGGAACGTGCTCTGCCCATCTTTCAAAGACCTGTACACCAGGAGGAGGGATTTGCACTGGAGCTGTTCCCATGGTGTTACCTGTTATTAACTGGTTGATTTCCCAGAAAATATTTTGGCTTCTTGCCAGAAACCCAAGCTTCAGTAACTTATTGTGTCAGCCAAAAGAAATCTATAAAGAATTGGTTTTCTTACAAAAATTCCGTTCATATTTTTTCTGTGGAAAACAAACACTTCTTTTCTAAAAGGAAAGGGAAAAAAAACACCCTTTGGCTGAACTGTCAAATCTCTGAAGACTAAAAGTTCAGGCAGCCTTTCTCTGGGCAACATGAGACCCACAACAGGCTGTTCCACCCAACATTTTGTATTCTGACCTTCGTGATCTTTGCTACAAAAGGAAAAATTGTTAGTGCAGAAGAGGAAAGCAGAGAAGGTTTTACCAGACGCCTTTTTCTTTTATAAAGCAGGAGTTATCTTTAATCCCTTCTGTAGTGCTCTAAGCTTTTCCCCTGCTCCTGCGGAACACCCAAGTATCTGCCTAAGTTTAAGGCTGCAAATAACCCCCCTCACTGCATTATCCCTTTAAGGGACTGCATTATTCTCTTTAAGCAAAGCCACCTTAGACACCAGGGCTTTTTGTAGTGAAGGCTGTTGAAGTTCCAGCAAGTCTTGCTCCAGCGAAGTCCCCAGGCACACAATGCTACCTTCTCCTGATATTCATCACCCATTGTATAAGTCTCCAGGAATCACAACCAGCTTAAAGATCAGAGGATTTTTCTTTACAATGACACAGGTATGATTCGGTCTCTCTCTTTCTTTAATGGTTTCAAAAAAAAAAAAAAAAAAAAAAAAAAAAAGTAAAGCCAGAAAGGAGTATTAGATCATTTTAATTTGCTTTCTGGTGGTTTTGTGTAGTATTCTATTACCTAGGCATTAGGCATTAATCTCCAAGCAGATACCACCAGCAAAGAAAACAGATGCCATCAAAGCTAAGAATGCTTTAAAACTGCGGGGGGAAAAAATGGTAGAAAATACTTATGAAAAAAAAATGTCCCACGCTGCAGAAAAAGGTAAGTGTTGTTCTTCCTTTTGTCTGCACAAAATTCCAATTAATCTGAAGAAGGATAAAATTATTTCCTGCATTCAGGTCCAGTGGTCTCCAAGACCCTGAGAATACAAATGGGAATCATATGACTCAGTCATCCAGCTACAGTGTAAGGGAGGTCTTGTTTCAGTCACGTCCATAAATGTGAGCTGTGTGTCAGAATCTGTTCTTTTCCTGCTTGCAATCTGTTGAATAGACTCTTCCCGTTATGTGTAACATGTGCACAAAGTTAGGAGGAGTTTGTGAGAGGTTAGGAAGCTGGTATGTGTTTTGGAACTTCCTATCCACTGAACTAGCTTTTTCTAATAATTCAAGATCTTGTCAAATGAATTAAAATGATTCTGATTGTGATGCTATGTAATGTATGTGTCAGCTTCTATTTGAATAATGTATTCTGTATTTTGGCTGCTTAGGATTGGATTTTTGATACTTTTTTTTTTTTTTTTTTTTTTTTTTTTTTTTTTTCTCCACACTGCTGACAGCATGATTCTATTTGATCTGTGTTGGCAACAGAAATGTAAGAATGAGGATCTATTTTAGTAGCCCTTTTAGTTTATACTGATGTACTGATGACACTTTTAACCTGAGCTTTTGCATTATCACGCTACCAAAATATTTTCATTGGAATTATTTTATTTTATTTTTTAAGATAATTCCCTCAAAATCTAAGTTAATTCATGAAAATATTTTTACTCGTGGCAAATTTGGGAACTACTGCCTGTTTTCAGAACAAAACTCTTTTTTTTTTTTTTTCTTCCCCATACTCAGAATGTGCGCTCATAGAAGGCTGGCAAGCTTACAGCTTTGAAAAACAATCAAAGTAGCTATGTGTTACAGCATGACCTTTCGGTGCTGCATTGTTGTGCCAAGGCAAACAAGGTGCTGCCCAGAGCACTCCCTGGTACAGCTCTGTTTGTGCCTTTTGGTAAGAGACAGATCCTTAGTCTGGCCCACAGTAGCTACTGTTAATATCTCATCTGTTTACTGATTACCTCTCTCATTGTCTTCTTGCAAAGCCACCCCTTCTACTGACAGTAATTGAATTGGCTGTCTGTATTAGGTTCTTAGATTCACCATATGCTCTCAGTCTAATATTATTTATTTGAGATTAATGGAAACAACACCAAGAAAGAGCAAATGCAAAGCTTACAGGAGAGGTCACAGAACATCTTGTTGTGCCAGATGGTGTTGTAGCTATCCTGAAAGCTATCAGGTGGGTATTTCAGACACATTCTTTACCTGTTGAATTTGAGAAAAACTTAAGGAACATTCAGAAAAAGAGAGACTTGTCATTTAAATGGGCAAGGAAAGAATTTGAATTGCCTACATTATGATTTTTGGAGGAAAGGTAGATCTGAAAAAAATGGCACAGATTTTCAGGATTTATGTCTGAACATGAATTTTGTTTCTGTGATCCCAGTCATCTTTGTTTTGGGTATGTTTTCATGGATTGCATAAGAGAAGTGTTACTTGTAAACTCTCTCTCTGTTCCATGTTACCCTTACCAGAAGGTGTCTCACTTGCATGGTCATTGCAAAAAATTGTAGGTCCGTTTACTTGCTATGAGATACATTTAGGTACACTGCGTACTGTTAGTTTGGTTTGAAATGATGTATTGCAGCCCCTCAGCAGCATGGTAAAAATGTATTAACCTAAACTATCTGATGTGTGTGCAAGGCTAGAATAAGCGCAGCACCATCTCATAAATGCTAGTTAGCAGCAGAAATATTTTTCAATGTGGGTTATGTTATAAGGATAGAAAACCAATAAAGCTAAGGGAAAGGGAGAATGAAAGACTTGTGATAAGGGAGAAGGTACTGAAGTACCACAATGATCAGCAGAGCACGAGGGGATGGAAGTAGGTGAGAGATGCTGTGTTACAGATGGGTGAAAGAAGAGATGCCTGGAGAGGGAGGAGATCTCAGATCCAAGCAGAAAGTGTAACTGGGAAATAGTAATAGGCATCTCGGGCTCCTGCACAAAGGTCTGCTGCTGTGCTAGTGGTCACATCCCTGTGTCACACTGGTCCCTTACCCAGCTGGATCCCGTCTGTGTGAAATGTCCTCCCAGGGTTGAGCCTTGCCTTGCCAGGAGGCTCTGCGCCTCCAAATGTCTTTCAAATTAATTAACTCAGTCAAGAATGGGAGACATTAAGGAATGAGGGGAAGAGAGAAAAGCACAGCTAAGAAGTTGTTTTAATGAATGTGGCTTTCCTCGCAGAAGGATTGAAGACGTGAAAGATATTTTCAAGGAAGCAGGAGAGCTTGCTTAAGGAAGGGATTATTCAGAGCTTCAGAAGTGCTGATTACAAATTGCCTTGTGTATGCTTTAGGTTGTTAAGTGTAAAGAGGTCTTAATAACTAAGCTAATAAACTCCTCAGTGTTTTGCCTTGATATTTTTATTTATGTCTTCAGAAATATGCTAGTTTGCTGCATAAATAACAAGGCGTATTTCATCTTGGAGCAAGCAACAAACACACTCAGACAGTTCTCCAATGTAGAAAGAAGGGAGGATTTTTCATTTATTTTATTGGTATTTGATATCTTTTGTGCTGCAAATGGTCCAGCAGTGAAGTGGATACAAGTTTTACCTGCACGAGGAGCTTTGTGGAGTATTGGGCAGAGCTCTGCATCCAAGTGATACATGAAACTCACCACCAGCAAGGGGGTAGGATATTTTTAAATATGGCTAATTTTCTGTTGGATGATTTTCAAATGCTGTAAGATTTAGATTTTTTTAAAAATTTTTTATTATTATTATTTTTTAAAAAGGCCAGGTTAACGCAATTCCCTAATTCCAAGTGAAAGCTCTTGCCATATTCTGATTCAAAACCAGTTCAAGGACTGAGTTACAAATAAGATTTTTTTCCAGGAAGGTGAGAGCTTAAAGCAAACTCCCTTTGTTTGTTGGGCAGAAAGATCTCTTGAAATAGCTGTTACCCAGTCATTCTTAATGCCTGTCCCCTGAGGCAGGCAGGGCCTGTTTTGACTGTACTTATTGATCTGTGTTATGAAAACAATTACAATAGCATTCATGAGCCTTGAAAACCATAGAGTAAAGATAGCATGCATATTTCACTTAAATCAATAAGTTTGGCGGGGGGTATAATATGCCTCTTGAAGCATAGCTTGAGGAGATTATCTTGCTTTGCACTGCTTGAGGAGGCTCTGGTAATGTATTTAATAATGACAATGATAAAAATAAGGTTCAGCAAATTACCTGCTTTGTGTGGTATTGCAAAACCTCTGCTCTATGCTGCCCTATGTGCTGGCCTCAGCTGGCCCCAGATCTCCTCTTGCCACAAGCCTGTGGCAAGAGAAGGACCAAGTACCCTCTCTGCCCTCCTCCTTTCTGCTGAGATGACAAATACTTCAGCAGGAGCTAGCTCTGGTTGGCTTTGCACAGCACCTGCTAGAAAGTAAGGTCTCATTTCAGCTGGGGATCTCAAGCCCTGTAGTAGCACAAATAATTTTATGTAATGATTTCATTTTATTTATGGTCCTAGGCTTTGCCCAGAGGCTTGTGGTGGAACCATTAGGCATGTCTGGGATTGTTATGAACCTCTTCCCCCAAAAGTGATTTATCTGACTGAGGGTGGTGTGGTGCAGTTGTACAGCAGCTTCTGACAATTATTCTAAGACAGCTCACCTCCTGCCTCTGTGAAAACCATCTCAAGAAGAATAAAAACTGTGTTGCTCTGAAAGCAGTCACTGCCCCATCAGGCTGGAAGTGAAGGCTTGTTACCTGGATGTGTATGTTGTATACCCACCTCGTACTGACCTCCAGGGACCTCACTATCTGCTCATGACATTTCCCACATTTTCAGAATTTGACAGCATGTCATGTCAAAAATGAAAGATCCAGGGAATCAAAAAGCCTCAGGATGCCAGGAGCAGTGACAAAATTGAATGTATGTATGTTCATCTCAGCCTGTTCTGTTTTCCCCAGCTTTAAAACTAAGTTTCTCCCACCCTTTGGAAAGTTCCTTGAGCCAGAAACATGGTGAATCATTTGGGTTTGGGTACAAATTTACTTCACTGAGTGAACTGTATCGGGAAAGCAGGGGCAGGTCTTACAGAGCCAGTGTGGCTGGTGAATAGATGAGTGGCTGTAGTGTCTTTCCAAGACCATTGACTACTATGAGAGCTGACTGGTTTCACTGAATTACCTTTCTGAGAGAGGAAGATAATCTAATTAGAGTAATCCTACCAACACCACCCAAGGCCGATGAGATCTAAGCAACAAATTGAACTGACCAGAGAGATTGCTAGGAGCAGCTCTCACACATAACAAGGTGGAGGAATGTGATCCAGTAACAGTCCAAGGAACAGCATTTTTCTGAACTGCTGTGTGAATGAAACAGCAGGGGAGGCAACTTTTGTCTTGCTAAAGGAATACATGGGCCTGCAGGAATCATCTGAAGGGGATGTACTTTGAAAAATATTTTACAGCTGAGCTGCAGAAGAAGGCCAGCAGTGGGCTGACCAGCTTCTTTAAGCTCCAAGCTGTCTCTGTTGTAATTTCTTTCATACTTCAATTCTGAAAACCTTTTTGTGAAAATTCTAAAAGTCTTTGTTGCTGCCCTAACATGAACCACCACACATGGCCTATTTTATGCCATCCAGGTGGTCTGCCCACAGGAAAGGACAGAGCTACCCTTGCCAGAGCCTAACCCAGCTGCTCTTCTCTCATGGAGCTTTAACCATTGCTGCACTGCTCTGTGGCCAAAGCCTGTGCTGGGAGTGATCACTGAATGTCACGTATTGATTGATACGTAATAGATGTAGTGAAGTAGTAGATTTGGGGATGCAGCTTTGTGTCCTGTCTCCTGCATTTGCAGCCTGCCTGAACTTCAGGAGCATAAAGCAGAGACAATTTGCCTTCCCTGAGGCCTCGTAGGTTCCACATCCAAACCAGTGATAGAGAAACTTAAATTTTAGCCACTGAGAATGAGTAACTGCAAATTCTTATTCTCTGCATATTACTGTTAACACTAAATAGCCATCCTGCAGTACCTGGCTCCAGCCAGAAACAGTGAACACAAGCATGACAATGGTCAGAAATGCATTTGTGGACAGAAGCCCAGTCACTAAATGAACTCCCACTGAAATGAGAGGTATTGAAGTTCTGTAACTTCAGTGAATTTTAAACCAGGCTTTTTCAGGGCATCCTGAAAATAACAGTCTCTGGTGAGGAAGCATCTAATTTGCTGAAATACCCAGTGCTTGGCATATGACAGCCTCAGCAATGCAGAACTCTCCCTGCCTGATGTGCAACATGTATACCTTTCTCCATTAAGTGCCCATCAACATGACCTGATTGAACTGGTCAATACAACTGTGTTCGTCATGCCAGAACATGTGAATGTATGTGATAAAAATGAAAATTTGGGCAGAGCTCAAAGGTATGTGAAAAAAAAAAAAAAAACAAACACATTTATTTATGCTTCTTAAGTCCTTTTAAATTCACTCAGCTTGAGGGATTTCTTGTATTCTTTTCCTTGCATACAAGACTGCTCCTATGAGGTGGCTACAGGGTTTTCATCCATTTCTCAGCAAGAGGAAGTCTGGAGATGCTGTCTGTGCTGGCTGCTGTCTCCATCATCACTGAGAGAGGCTATGTGGTGTAGGGTTGTGTGGATAAGAACAAGAGAGGCTATGAAGAATGTCCACAAAAGGACATTCATACTGGAAAATACTGAGAGCATCCTTTCTCCCTTTGTACCAGCTGAATTAATTTAATGCCCTGCAAAATGCCTATGTTTTGGGGTGTGGGGTGGGGGTGATGAGTTAATTTCATTCAAGAAGCAGAAAGTGAGTTGGTCCCACAGTTGGTCATGGGAATACCGCGGTATCTCTCTTTCCACTCCTCATCCTGCCTGCTATTTTTAGTTTGTTAGTTTGTTATCAGATTTGTGAAATAGATTTCTGGGACCATGAAAAGCAGGAAAAAAATTAAAAAATTGTGATTAGAGGCTCAAAACTCAAAATCTTAAACTTGTTCCAGGAAGCAAGTCTGGGCAATTAGTGAGTACCAGTGATCTGGTCTTTTGAAACTAAGAGCTATCTTAGAGGAAAGAGCTTTAAAGCTTCTCTGAAGAAGCTTTAAAGAAGGCAAAATGTAACACTGCAGAAACACTTCACACTGACAGGCATGAGCTCTGTGCAGATTGGTAAAGTCTGTCCCTGATGTTTTTCCTGAGCAGAAGGTTTTGTTTTAATTAGTCCCTCATAGTGGCACTCTGACAGACTAAATTAGGTGTCACTAATAATATACCTTGTAAATGCAATCATTTTGTCTATCCACAAATTCTGCATGCTCAGGCTGTGCTTGTTTTCCATGTCCATTCACAGCACATGATTATATAATCATCTTGTGGAAATAAACATGAAATAGTTGCCAATCTTCAGCTGCTCCTGTTTCTCAGCTCTTACTCATGGGGTGTGACAGGCCACCTAGTCCACAGGACAGTAAGTTTGCTCCTCAGTCAAGTGATAGAAATGTTAACTTTGGGGATTAAGGAATATCAATTAGTAATACAGTCTGTTTGGAGCAGATCTGTTTATTTAGCAGAGCTGATTATAAAATGCAGGCAAATCTTTTCCTAGCCTCTGGGTTTCTTAAACTGTGATCTTCACCACGAATCCTCCGTGCTCTGCATGTATTCCAGTTAGAGGGCAAATTGAGTTCCTTTCAATCTCTTTCATCTTTTTGTGTGACCACCAGGTTCAGACCAGAGCTGTCAAGTGAACCAAAGGTTTAGAGATTGACCTTGGTGTGAGTCCTGAGTTAACAAACAGTGTAGGCATCAAGGGCAGATTTTAAGATCAAAATGGAGCTTTAAGATCTTCATAACATCAGCCACAGAATTTCTTCTGATTACATCTGTCTGGAGTCCAGGAGCTCATGTATTTGTCAAAACAGAGCTTCTAGATCTACTGGCTTAACTAAAAGACATCAAGAGATAGGTCACCAATTCCCTTTGTTAATTGTTCTTATCCCAGGTCACCCTTACTCTTAAATAAATTAGTATATTTTAGTAATGAGAGAATGGAGAACTACTAGAAAACAGAACAACATTTGATCCATATTTATAGTTTGTAAACCCCCTTTTTTTTTTTTCCAGTGAAAAGAAAGATACTGTTTCCTACTTCAGCAGATGTTTTGTGGGAAGATAAGAACCCATGTTTTTAGCAAAAGGCCCTATTCAGGTTAGATTTTGTTGTAGCTGACAAAGCAAAAGGTGGAAGTGACCACTGTGTGTTCAGATTTCTGTGTACCATTTCAGCGAAGGATGTAATATAAGAAGAGGACCATGTGTTTTTCATCAACGAGGTTCATAGGAAAACATTTTCTTTTTCTCTTCATACTGGCTATACTTTATATTTAGAGTATCCTGAGTAAATTGCAAGTCAAACCACTATTTTATTTGTTTCCTTTTTTCTTTTTTACCCTTGCAGGAATAAGAGCTTTCTTTCTTTCTTTCTTTTTTTTTTTTCTTTTCTTTTTTTTTTGTTTGTATTAACTTTTTTATTGAAAAAATAACAATACTGCAGGGAAATAAGAGAGGAGTCACAATTTTTTATTTTATATTGTAAAACCTTGTTCTAAAAGTTGGTGATTATAAGACCATTTGAAAATATTCTTTAAGAATGGGAACTATATAGAAATAATAGACTTAAATTTATCTGGTAGGCTGTTGCCTGAAGAAAGTCTTATTGTGGCTTCACAGTGGTGGCTGCATTCTCAATAATGACACTCAAAGAATAGTTTTCTTACCTTGCATTTATACAAAGCTTAACAGTACAAAAGTGAGAAACTTAAGAAGACAAAAAAAGATTCTAACCATTTTTCAAGCATGCCAGGCATCTGATTTACAATGCCACTATTATATGAATGAGAGAGGGTACTTTAGAAAGCCGTCAGGTATGGGTATGGGGTCTATGGTCTGTGGCAGATCCTATTGGAAATGAGTGTCCCTTATCACTGTATGATTTCCCATGCTTTTCCAAGGATGTAGTTTGTGAAATTTTTGGGGATTCAGCATTTGTGATGGAACCTGTAACAAAACCCAGCATGGGAACTGTAAGAAGGTATTTAAGTAGTTTGAGTGAGAGTCAGAAACTGGTTTAAAAAGCATTTCCTGAAGGTACAATCACTTCTGGCACCAGAGTAAAAACACTTAAGCGTATTTCTGCACCCTGGGGCAGTTTTCAAGAATGTTGCTAATGTTAAATTTGAACTCAGAGGGCTTTAATTTTTCTGTTTGATGGGAACACTCATTATGCAAATAAGATAGCCTTTGGGCAGCTGTCTATTTTCCGAAGTTTTTTTCTTTTTTGGAAGGATGCTAGTTTAAAATGGAAATTTCCACACTGAAGTTACCTATTTAGACATATCTTTTTAGTGTGCCTGGAAACGTGAGGTTAAACACAATCAGATACAAACGTTGTAAGTTAACCCCTATCTTGGCACGAAAGGGTCCCTGTTTCAATTTGGCACTGTCAGTGTTGTAACTCCTCCTAGACAGGGAAATTGCAACTACTTCCACTTGTCCTTGACCTCATGGCACAGGTAAAACATCTTTGGTTTTCTCCAGGGCTGAACTTTGGTGGCCAGGCTATGAAACCAACTAAATCCTTCCATTTCTCCTGGACTGTCTCCACGCTGTCAGCTTTTGGGTCAGGGACAGTTTGGATGATGGCATCCTCAGCATTATACGGGTAGCTGATGCCTGCACTCTGCCTTGCAGTACTCTTGCTGCTCTTCTGCTGTGTGGTATTACCTGAATGACCTTGATTCATTCTTCCTGGCTAGCATGTCCATGTGATTGTGCCATAAGGAGAGGTGGGAGATGTGACTATGCAAGAAGTAGATGGACTACATTGTTTTTCCATCTGGTGGGTTCCTAGACTTGCCTGAATAAGGGCATACATCGTGGCAGGCTTTGTCCATTGAATTGTGTTAGGTTAACAGCACAGTGTTAAGTAAGCTTGGGCCTTATTCACCAACAGCAAAGTAAAAAAAATGTCAGAAAATAATCTGAGGACACATTCTACATTTGCATAACTTGCATGCCATGACCAAAGCCAATGGAGCAAGAATGTTTTACGTCTGCAAATATCTTTTTTCTTCTCCTGATATTTTTATTCGGTCTCAAAATCTTATGTAGGATTCAGGGGTTTTGGCTACCATCACCTTCTCAAAGTCTAGAGGTGGGGACCTTTAAGAAGGAGTACTTAACCTATGGGGAAAAGACAGACCACAAAGAGCATGAAAAACTGGAAAACAAGAAAATCATTTCAGTAATTTATTTTAACTTACTCCCCACTGACTTTTCTGTCTCAGCAGCATTTTGTAAGTGACATACTGTTGTGGTGTGCAAGGTTGATCTCACGTGATGGCAGACACATAGAGGCAAGAACCTGGACATTCATCTCCAGCAGCTCAGTGAGATTCTGGAGCAACCACTTCATGGGAACAGTGGGAGAAAAGAGCTGTCCTCCCTTTTAAAGTTTTCCTTGTTTAGATGAAATCATAAATTTTCTGACTTGGTACCTATGATAAACTCAGATATTGCCTTCCCACTCTAAGTTGAAAACATCTGCTTGCCAACATCCAAAAGGGATTTGCTATACAGTGTTAAGGAGAGCTTTCCCTGCTGAGTTTGGCTTGCTTAATTAAGTAACAATTTACAAAATGCTTTGGATCCATCTGGAGGAAAGATCCTTCTGAAATGTAGCTCATTATCCTAACAATGCAAATCGACCTGGGTGAGCAAGGGCTGAGGGACCAAACCTGCTCCATAAAGGAGATGCATTACAGAAGATGGGCAGCTTGCTGAGGGGAAAGCAGGTGGCTCCTGTAGGTTGAGTGGGAGTTCTGCTCTCCTGGGGAGGGGAGCAACAGCAGCGTAAGTGCTGAGACTGACAGGAAAAGTTAGTGGAAGTGTTTTCCTATGTTGCTGGGCACAGCTGCAGCACAGCGCTTAGCTGTGCTTGAGGACTTCGTGTTGCTGAGCTTGCAGCTGGAGGCAGGGAGCTACAGAGCCAGCCAGGGAAGGTTGCACACAGTGAACTTCACTTTTCGTCTATCCGTCTCCATAAAATAATCAGGGTGTATGCTATCAGAACTCCAGCTTTCCAGAAGTGTGGGATGAAATTAAACAACCTTGGAACATCTCTAGGTGGATGAAGAGTACACAACAGCCTTCTACAGGGACATAGCTCGGTCTCCCTCATTCCCAAGTACTCTGCTTACCACGTATTTCTCTCACTTAAGGGTGATTAAAGTTATGACCTACTTGGCTCTCTTACATCACTAACCATAGGAACACTGGGGCAGAGCCCTCAGAAGTGTGCCAGACAGCTCCCAAGGGTAATGACCCATAACTTCACCATCACAGCTGCTTTCTGTGTTGGATGGGTGCTGTTTGCTCTGCCACTTTCTTAAAGGTTCCTACTCCCAACTTTTTTTACTGCCGGGAGCAACCTGAGTACAGCAGTCAGAATAGCTTTCTGTGTTGCCAAGCGTATTTTGGGAAGAAGAATTGCTATTACCTTATCAGCAAATCATTTCCCACAGGCATTTTATTTTCCTACAGCAGAGGACAAAGGGAACTGCTCAGAAGGATGCTGAGGCAGTTGTGTCTGAGTGAACCATAGCTGGATGCTTAATGCTGTGGATGTTTTCTTTAGCATCTGGATCATGTTTGGTACAGTTGTAGGACCTTTTGAAGCGCAACATTTTATTTTTCTAACACTTGGAAAAAATAGACCCTAAAAGAGAAACAACAAGCAAACTAAATCAAAACACATTTTCCCAAAATACACATAAACTTCCCTTTCCAGTAAGTAAGTAAATACCCTAAGGATACTGGATCTCAGCATTAAATCCAAGACTTTGGAAACAGCCTCCACAAGACAAACAAGGAAAGAAACAAGCCCTGCTGTCCTGCCAAGGGCAGCCACATGCCTCTGGTGTCTTTGTTCTTGGAGGGAATGCTGCTGTCACCAGGAGGATACAGGCTCCTGTGATGTTTTGGGAATGCTCTGAGAGGAGGGGAGCAGAGTATCCTGTTTGGACCAAGTGTCACCCAACGTGACGTTTCTGCAGCTGAGCAGGTGCAAACCCAACACAAGCTGGGTCTTCTCTATTTTTGTATAAACAAGGGTAGGAGGTGTTTACTGAGCTGGGGTGAATTATTTTACCAGCGCTAATGAAAACAAAGCTGTGCTTTCCCTTTTCAAAGCACACCACAGGCCTTGTTCACTCTTCCTGTTAATTTTATTCTAAGGGAATACGGGTGACTTCGGGGAACGTCCCGTTGTCTTCACAGAGTCAGATGCTAAACGCTGCCAATTTACACAAAAAAGGGACAAGTACTGACCTAAGGTGCCATATAAAGAATAGCTACAGCTATGTTTTGGGACTGGGTTGGTATTTTCTCTCACTTTCTTTTCAGAAATTAGTTGACATAGCAGTACCATCAGTGACTGGACATCACACGAACATGCCCCAAGTTTCACTCTGCATCCACAGTCTGCCCAGGGGAGCTCCCTTCTGTTTGGATACAAAAAGCCTTGAAAGAGCATTCATAGACATAAAGAATCAATTAGTAAGAGTCAGAAGAGATGTCCAAGAACTATTTTTATGATTTCAGTTTGAGAAGAGCCAGGTGCTTGATTAAAAGCCCAGCAGCTGGCATTTTGAAGGCCACAGAATAGTCATGACCTATCCATGAAATACAGTGAAAGGGAGAAGAAAGAACAGTTCCCAGGGAGTGATTTCTTTTTTTTTTTTTCCTTAAATCCAACAAAATAGGTGGATATGATGGCTTCAATAATGCTGTGGGAAAAGGTCCTCTGAAGAGGTGAGGAGGATGGTGGCATGACAGGAGCAGACAGTGACCTCGTGTCCTGTTCCTGAGACTTCACAGAACCCAGGAACGATTGCATGGAGATAGTGGCATTTGATGTGAGTTTTCACAGATGTACCTGGAATACCTAGGGTCATATTTTTCTTTCGTGGATAAAACAAACCTCTGACAGCTGGAGGGAAACTGCACAGATTCAGTTTCCCAGGTAAATCATTATCAGCACTCATGGTACTGATGTACTTACTCTTTGTGGAGTACTTCCTGCATGATAACAACATGTAGGCCTTATATCACCCTCTGCACAGCACTGACAGCGCTGTGGGCAAGATCTGTGCGCAGTTATCCTCGCTGAAAATCAGAGCCAGGCTGTGAAGTGGGATGGAGATAGGAAAGCCCATTTCACAGGCGATAGGAGTGAAACCTGATAACTTGGCTGTTGAAGGGGATGGAGCTCCTGCTCCAGCATGATGTGATATGGAGGTGGGGTACACCATATCTGGGCACTCCCAGTACTCTACCAGCCACAGCCATCTGTCGGGTATTTTCCTCTTTGATTTTGCTGCTCTTCCAAGTGTCCTCAGACAACTTTTTAAAGTTACTGAACTGGCAAATTCTGATTCCTTGGGTATTTCTGACTGTCTCTGTAGCCATAGATGTAAGAAGGCTGTAACTGCCACAGGATGGGCCCATATGCTGTCGAGCAGACACCACTCCAAGGCAGCTGGGATGGGTTGCTTATATGCTATGACGGTTTCTATCCTTTGCCAGGAAATGTCAATTGGTGCTTGATTAGTTAAACTAAACATTCAGAACAAAATTCATCAAAGGAAATAAAATACTATTTGGTGAGTAATTTGAACATCAGCTATAATAAAATGTACGACTTTTAAAATGAACGATCAGCTCCTTTCAGTCCCAATTTCCTGAGTTTTCATAAATGTAGATTAAAAAAAAAAAAAAGGTTTTGCTTTTAATACTTTGGAAAGTCCAGAGAAAGACTTCGATCTGAAAATCTAAAATAATTTTATTGATATTACTCCAGATTTATAACTGAGTTCACAGTCCAAACTAAATTTCTGTTTTCTTGTAAGACATATTTGCATATGCCATTCCAAGAGACTTTTTAAAAAAGATGTAATTTTTTTCAGCTTTTTTCCTTATTCCAGACAGAGTTTAGTATTTATACTGAATTGTTGACAGTTTGGATACAGTAGGTATGAATTAAATTGTTATTAGATTTCATAATCCAGCCAATATTTGTGTAAACAACATCATTTAAACATAATATGTTCAAATCCCATTGCTATTGATAAGATGAACAGTTAGTAGATGGGCCAAAACTGAAGTAAAATGTAATAACTTCACTGAAGTCAATTGAGCTTAGGCCAATTTACTTTAGAAAAGATCTGGCACATTTTTCCCTTTAATGTGATGCTGTCCTGCTTTCTCTTCTGTGCAACTTCTCATGCTGGCCTCCAAATTTCTTTGTAAAAATGTTTTTTTTGGTCTGCATCCTACAGATCCTCTCTCCTCTCCTCTCCTCTCCTCTCCTCTCCTCTCCTCTCCTCTCCTCTCCTCTCCTCTCCTCTCCTCTCCTCTCCTCTCCTCTCCTCTCCTCTCCTCTCCTCTCCTCTCCTCTCCTCTCCA
>CM021770.1:26850339-26886707 GCA_011076525.1 Nettapus auritus
CTCTCCTCTCCTCTCCTCTCCTCTCCTCTCCTCTCCTCTCCCCTTTTCATTTTCCTTTATGTTTTTCTTTACATTTTTCTTTCTTAAGGAGTTAAATACAAGCTATAGAAAACCAAACACTGGGCAAATACTGTTTAGCAAAAAAAAAATTTAAAAAAAATGCAGTGACATTGGTGGTATTTGTGGTTCAAGAGTTGGAAAAATACATTCCTACTTTGCATAAAAGATTAAGAGCTTGATCCTGTTTTCATGGTGTTAGTGGGAGTTCTGCCACCATTCAGTAAGGGAAGGATCAAGATCCTTAAGATATTTGATGAAATGGCTTGGCCAAGGATTATAACTTTGAATACACAAAAGCAGACAAAAACTGCAACCAAAATAAACTCAATATATAACACCTGCTTCTGGTGGCTGAACAGTATGTAAGATCCTACTTTGAAACTGGGGCTGTTGTGTGTAAATTATTGAGCAGGTTTGGTAGAGAGGGCATAGAATATTTTTTCTCCAGGAATATTTGATGAAAGATTCATATTTTGCTATGCAGAGTAGGTTGATCTGCAAAGATACTGATAGCATAGGAAGGGGACATGCAAGGCCAAGGGACTTAAGGATCTTAAGTCATGTCCTAGGGACCAGGGCTCCACCGGCACAGGACAGCCTTGATTCTTCCCATTTTATGGGTTTTCTTAGCAGGCTCCTTCACTATTTGTCTCTTAAATTCTTCTTGTGTGACAGGTGAAATAAACCTTTATGATATGCACATGCACATTTGAAGATACATAAATTTATAAAGCACAAAGAATATCATACCTTTAAGTGGAAAAGAGTGGAAAAGGTGTTTGCTGAGTTGTGATTGTAAGATCTGCCAAGGGATATATGCTGCCGTTGTGCAAGTTTTGTGTTTCTTAGTGAGAGGTCTGAAAGAAAATGGAGAGTGTGAGCAGGGCTGGGGAGGGGGGGATGAGGAAGATGATTTCCCTCACTTAACTAAAGGGGTAAAATACTCCAAGTATTTTATTTACTCCAAGTATTTTTAAAATACTCCAAGTCTTCTCACTCTACAGACCAAACCTGGCTGAACCTGCTAGGTATTGCCCCTTCTCAGCTTCCCCTCAGGGTAGGGGTATGATTTTTTCCTTATATATCCTTACCTGACTACAGAAATGAAAGAAAATAATTTTCTGTTTTCTGCAGTGCCACAAGCCCCAGGAGCAATACCACCTCTACAGCCTTTGGCTTTTCTTGTCTGCTGCTGAACTGTCTC
Organism: Nettapus auritus; assembly: GCA_011076525.1. Classification (NCBI taxonomy): domain Eukaryota; kingdom Metazoa; phylum Chordata; class Aves; order Anseriformes; family Anatidae; genus Nettapus; species Nettapus auritus. Next base: position 26,851,604 of record CM021770.1, read on the forward strand.
TCTGTTACTTTGGCAGCAAGATTTTGAGGGACATCTTAAACTGATTTGGGCAGCATTGCCCTCAAGTACAAAAGACAAGTCAGGACTGGTCAACTGAAAGGGTACTGAGAGGTCTCTGAGTGCACTTCCTGTCTTGCAGCGGGTTTAATTGTACCAAAACCTTCCCAGTAGATGGCTTCAGGAGTGTTAATGAGCAACTGCTCAGGGGTCATCTCCTCCTAGGTAATATGACATGGAATCGGGGGTGGCTGTTTGCAAGGAGAGGCCAAGAGCCACTGGAGGCGGCACCACAAAGGCCAGAGAGAAAAGTTTCTGCCCCTTCCATCCTGTGCTCAGGTTTCCCACTGATTGCATGATGTAAATGGTTACAGAGACTCCCCTGATTATCTGAAAGGTTGCAAAATTAGCCACAGACGTGTATGCCACTCTGTGTGGGTGGGTAGACAGTTAGATCCCAGATGGCTGAAACCTCTCAGTCCTACAGAAAGGGTCAAGGCTACCTCAGTCTCACCTACCTCTTCCTGCTGGTTTTCCTCATTTAAAACAGGGAAATTCAGATCCTTCTGGGAGATGACCTAGCAAATATGGCAAATACATTTGTGAGGTAATGTCGGCTGTCTATGTACTGTGACAACTGATGGTCCTGTATTTCCTAGTGTTGTTTGCATGATGTAATGTCATTGTTATGAGGAAGAATATGTTTGCATAGAAACCTTGGCACCTCATTTGAGTTCTCAGATTTCTTTCTCTCTGAACTCCACACCTCAGGTGAAGAGCCAAACAAAAATGCTGTGCTCTGTGGAGGAAGGACATCACAAGAATGCTTTTTGTCACTTTTAACAATTGCCATTCATCTGAAAAGAAAGGGCTGTATATTAATAACCCATTTTCAAACTCTCTTGAAGATTACCTTGGTCCTCAGCATGTCAGATATAGTTTTAAGAGTCTACAGTATATCACCTAACATCTGGATTCCTTCTTCTCAGTAGCTGTATGCTGGATTTGTGCCCAAACTGACTTGCCACAAGGTCAACAGAGTGGTAAGCAGGAGGCACAATGAGCACAGCTTCTGGCTTGGAAAATAAGCCATAAGGTTGGTTTAGCTGAAACAGGGTACTGCCCCCCTTAATTTTGCTGGAAGTGAAGGACGTTGCTCCTAGGAAATTCCCCAGTGCCTAGGGGACAGATTAGAGCTGCTAACTGGCCTTTTCCAACTCTGCGTATTTATGTTCTGGATGTGTTTGTGCTAAAAGCTCGGGTTCTACAAGATTTTATTGCACTTGGGGCAGTACGCAGTAAATACTTATAGCAATGCAAAAATGCAACAGCAGTCCATTAGTTACAGCCAGAAAATGGGGGATTTTTCCATTTGTACTTAACTTTAAGTGAAAGAAATAACTAGAATGGAAATACAGCTGTGACACAGACTGCTACACAGACTGAAAGCCAGCTCCTGCTTCTCCTAATGCATGAAGGACTGATTTCTGTGGGAAGAAGCTGTCAGGTTGTATATAGTTCAGTATAAACTACTTCATGTTATTAATGAGGTTATTACTGAAGTTAAAGATGTTATTTAAAATGTTATTAATGAGGTTAAAGATGCAGAAATTATAGCACTAATCTTACTGAGAAAAAAAAAAATAAAAATTCTAGAATCCTAGTGTGTGTAGATAAAAGCAAGCAAAAGATATCATTCCAGTGAAAAGCATAACTTTCTTATGAGTTGGAGAAGTACTGCTTGCATTTTTGTTTCTCATTAAGTACATTTTTTCATTACTTTTTTAATTTCCTTCTTCTTGAGCTGGAAGCAAAACTGCTATGTAGCCAAACTGGAGTCACAGCAGGATGATTAGCACTATTGTGGCCTTTTTGTTAAGCATATTGTGAGGAAGAACAGCCAAATATTTTGAGCGATCAGATATAGGACATGGTTGGCTCAAGAGTATAGAAACAAGTGAAGAACACTCCCAGTACTGTATCATGTTAATTCAATTTCAGTGCAGTCATGCAGTAGTCTCACTGGGTCATGGAGGATACTGAGTGCTCTCTTATGATGCTGTTTTTAGTGGCAAAAATCTTGTGAGTTCAATGACTAGAAGATCATTAGACACCACTGCCTGTTTCGCGAGTGATTTTGCAATGAGTTTAACACTGTTCTGGTTACTGGGGACAAAAATCAGTCCAGATGGCAGAAGGATCCAATAGAAATGGAAAAAGCATTGTTGGTCAGTCTTTTCAGGGAAGTCAAGAATGGACAAGCTCCTAAGGTTCACCCAGACGTGTGGTGATTAGCCCATTATGGCTGGTGGCACCTTGTTAATTGATGAAAATATATGAAGCTCATAACACCATTAACCATGTCCTTTGGACAAAGTGTTTCATTTTTCACATTTGTCAGTTGGGTATATTCCTTGAAAATTACATTTATTTGGAAAGAAAATATAGTAAAGGCTGGGTATAAACTGACTGCAGTGTAATAGGGTTGTGAGAAAGAGAATGTAAAGAATTTCAGATAGTTGACTTTTGCAAATCTGAGCCTTTTCCTTCCCTGTAGATGTCAGCAGCTTAGCGCAGAGAGAATGGGAACAAAACTTAGGCAGCAAAGCTGTCACAGTGAGGACTTTGGTTAGGCAGAAACAATTCTTGTTTAACCCAAGGTTACAGAATCTAAAAGAAAAGCACAAAACTTAAAGAACACATAAAATTGTATCTGCATTTTCATCTTCATAAAGGGGTGTTATGGGGTTAAAAAAATCCCAGTGCAGAGATCCTGTAAGCAAACTGTAGTGTATCACCTGTAGTTCTTTCTTCCTTCCTGTTGAGATGGAGACTTGGATTTTCTGGGAACTTTATGAATACACTGGAAAACAGGCAGTTAGTGCAGACCTTCTGGTTAATTAGGTAAATAATATGCATCCCTTTTAGCCCATGACTAGATGTTCACACTATTACTTGTGGGTAAAGTAAAACCCGTGCTTAAATACTTATTAAGCGTGGATCTAAATCTCAAAATGGACCAAAGGAGAGATAACTGGGGAGATACTAGAGAGATAGTTTACATATTTTAAGCAGTTTCCTTTATGTCTGACTTGAAGCTAAGTGATTTCTCAAAGTCCAGTGCATTTATGTGGTTCATTCCAGAGTACCACCATTTTATCTGCAGTGAATCTGCTTATCCTTCAGCCCCAAGCAGTGTGAAGATGGCACTGAATGCAGAAACTTTAATGACATTGAGACTTGATAAACTATGCAAAAGAGAAGTAGAAAAAGAATTAATGTCTACTTCATGAGAAGTCCTGAAATTCTGGCTTCTTTCATGTCTTGAATCACAGCAGACTATCAGATTTCAAAATTTCATCAAGTACAGTATTTTTGAAAATCTATTACTTCAGATCTCAGCTTTTCCAATATTACCTTTAAATTTACATTTTGCATCATTTGGTTTATTATTGTACAAGATGTTCCATGCTCAATTTACATTTCTGATGTTCAGTTTTACTGAAATCAATGTGTTCCCATGAAAGAAATTTAATTTGGCACGTTCTATGACAAAAAGATGTGTTTCCTTAGATCTTTAACTAGCTTTAGACTTCAGCAAAAAAACACGTAATTAATCAAAAGGCAATCCAAAAGATGTCTCTTTGTAGTGCCAATAAGGCTACTAAATGGTGTGTGTGTTGCAATTACAATCAAGCAGAGCAATTACACTCAAAAATAATAAGGGCAGTTATTTGTACAAAATTGAAATTCACTGATTTTTCATGCTCCTTCATACAGGATCCAGAGCATGTTGGGTTCAGGGAAATTAGTTCATGTACATAATATTTTTAGAAAATACTCAAAAGGTAAGGAATTCCTATCCCAATTTTGCCTTATGGCTCAGGAATACAACTCTGTCTGGTGCAGTTTGGCAAATAGGCAATCATAAGTTTTCTGGGAAGCGGCTTTTAAAGATTGCATAAAGTGCTTCTAATTTGCATTGGTTTGACAAGTACAGGCATGCAAAATCCAGAATTTCAGATGAACCTTGGAGACTTATATGCTGCTTGACCCAGAATTGGCTTTGACATGAAAAAAACTGCTTGCAGAAAGCTTAAAGTTTATATCAGGTTTAATGCTAGTTGGGTGCACAGCTTCCTAACTGCATCTTCCAAAAGAGATGGACTCTAATGAAGCTAGTATTTTTCTTCTCATATATCACTAAGAGTGAAAAAGAACAGATGGATTGACTTTTTGCAGGCATCTCTACATAAAATGCAAGAGTGCACCAATTCTCTTCTTTCTGCCCAGAAAGATCCCTTCTGCAAGGATTTTGGCACCTAAACAGCATTATGTGCTGTGTCTTGTTCATTTCTGAGTCCCTTTGCTGTATTTTTTCTATTTTTTGCTTCTCCTCTGCACTGCAAACTAATTAGAGTAGTGACTTTTTATCCGTGTGTAATACTGAGCAGTTTTTTCATTTGTCTTTAGCAACGATTATAATTTGTATTCATTTCTTTTCTATTTGCTAAGGTTGAGCATCAGGGAAGACAATGACAGAATGATGTCAGTTTCATAGGAATACTCCATGCATTTTGAAGAAATGTAGAGAAATAATACTGAAAATACATAAATAAGAAAAGACATCTTCCTGTTGCTCTTAAAAAATTATTACAAAACAAAACAATCAAGAAGTGTGCTGCAAAAAAAAATAAAGTTTCTTGGGTAATGCCTGGGTCAGCACAGAAGAAAACCTGTGGATTTCTGCAGGAAGGCTGGTTACAGACATGCAAGCAAGAGTCAGTGAGGTCCATCTAGCTCCATATCATGTCTCTGATGAGAGCAAGCGAAAGATTCTTAGGAAGCATTTTAACAACAGCACCTGTAAGGTCTGAAGCAGCTCTAGGTATATTCTCATTTATTTTCCAAGCTGGACAGTCCCTGGGTCATTTGTCCTCTCTGTGTACAATAATCATCCATCCTTCCCAGCCTTTTCTGCTCATTTTCTAGGACTTCTACACAGTCTGTGAGATGGGTGGTACTACCACTTGCTGTACTAAAGGCACCAGATAGTCAATTAAACTCGGTGAAAAGGAACGAGTGACTTCAATGAGTCTTTGGATCCTGCTTGCTTTTATGTAATAAAATTGAAAGGTACAGTTGATTTTCAGAAAGGTGATTAACTCTAATCAGGTAGATAAGCAATCCTATTAAACCAACAAACTATGGCATGTCCCCGAGTGCCCTATGAATCAACATGTATAAGTATATAATTTAAAAGTTCTTAATTATTACTTTTTTAATATCTGGTCTATTTAGGATCTAAAATGTGTACGATGATAAATGACTAGTTAGTCAAGTGCCCATAAAATGCATTAATGTCCCTGAGAATGATAAATCTTCTTTAAATGAATAGAGACTGACAATCAAGGATCATGTGTTCTCCAGACCTTCTGATAAATGCTCTTTCTATTATTTCAAATAGACTTTGATACATTAAACTGCATAATTTATTCCCAGTAATTTATCTTTGTTCTCTTGGGTATCAGCTCCTCTCTTTCCATATTTTCTTCCAACAGAAACACTGAGTAGTTATATCAACATCAGGAACAACAAGAACAATAAAAATCAAGGTACTGGGTAAGTACAAATGACAATGATGACAGTTTTTGGGTTAGAGTAGAAAAAGAGTGGTAAAGAACCATACATTGTATCTTCTGTGCCATGGAAATTCTGTACAACTGCACTATGTATAAATTCACTTTGTCCTTAATTCACTCAATATCTCAGTAGCATAGCATTTTGCTGTGGGTAGTTAGATGTGTTCTATGTACCAAGAACAAAAGAACAAGCTCTGAATGTATGAATTTTACTTGGTATTTCTGCTGCATTGAACACGGATTAGAAAGCTCTCATAACAAAAAATCTGCTTATCTTTTTCTTTTTTTTCTTTTTTTTTTTGTTTGTTTGTTTGTTTGTTTATTTGTTTAGGCGGAGTTTCAGAAGCTCATATCAGTTTGCATGATGTTATTCATCCATCCATCTATCCAACAATCCACTTGCTAATTAAAAACATTTCTGCCCACAACCATACTCAAATCAAAGAGCTTTAAGTATTTATAATCTGCAGATTATTCTGCAGTTTGTGTAAAATTAATTGGGTCTAGTTCAGTCCCTGTCAATAAGGCCTAAAATCCTAAATGTTGATTAATATAAAAATGACCTATTTGGGTTGGTAAATCAAAATACAGAGGATTTGAGGTGGAGAAGGTGAATCAATCCTCTATGTAAATCAAACTGAAGGTTACCTCTTTTCCCAGTTTATGTGTCATTTCAGAGGGAAGAAGCTTGCAATGCAGAGTGAACAGGGTATATTTGCTCCCTGTATCGTACAGCTGGGAAAATGCCTCAGTGGTATTCAAAGAGCAGAAACTAATGTGGATTCCCAGTTTTCACTTGAGCTGTTGCAGCCAAATGTTCTGCAAAAGTGGAAGAAAGTCCATGATATGATATGAACTGCCTTCTTTCTTTTTAACAGACTAAGTGGGACAATGTTAAGTGAATTTTCCTTCTAGGTAATAAATTTATTCAGGGCTTAACACTTATTTTTTTTTTTTTCCTTAGGTAGAACATTTATTCCCCAATGATGGACTGCTTTGATCATTAGTATAAATTGCCACTAAGTTGTTATCATGTTCTCTATCATTTATTCAAGGTTGTTGAAAGAGGACTAAACCTCATCTGAATATTAAGTATTCAGACATAATTTTACTACCTTCAAACAATTTCTTGTAAGGAAAAGTGGAGAAAAAATGATCTTACTCTAATCATTCCTTTTATGTGCAAAAGCAGATATCACTGTTGCTCTCTCAACTCTGATGCCAAAGCCCAAGGCAGTGGAAATGGAAGATGAGCCCATTTGCAGCATGGGAAATCTCTAGCTCCTCTTCAGGTGAGTGTCAGCAGGTCAGTCTCTCAGCCAAAAGGAAAGGAAAAAGAAGCACATCTGGGCTGCTCTGAACCAACCCCACTAAAGCGTGTGTTTTTTGAGGCAAAGACCAAAGTAGAGCACAGCTTTGCTGTGCACACTGTAAAGCACACTGACATGGAAAGGTCAGTGCAAGGACAGAGTCAAGATGGTCCACCCTGCTTTTATCCTTAGCCCTGTATTTGCTGGGAAAGATGAACGCAGTGTTCAGTCTCAGTCAAAAGAGGACAACCAATGAATGTAAGAAAGACTCTTTCAAAGTATAATGAATCAATAATTTATTGCCAGCCAACAAAATATTCACAATCCATGTTGTACAGAGAAATTCATCTGCACACTATTCATAGCTCATGTGCTTATGTTTCTGTGTATTTAAATATATAATATTCCATTATCCTTTCACTGCACATCATGCAGTGGTCTTTCTTCTGGCATCTGCTGATAGTTTCCAGTGAACTGAGAAATATATAAGATGAAGGAAAAAAATCTCCACTGGAGCCCTTGAACAAGAAATCTTGTGTAACTTATGTCACATGCCTAATATGATCTCTGTGAATTAGCTACCCACAGAACAATGGTTGATTTTCATGTGGTGAGAAATGGGAATGGCTTGACAAATTGTGCACTCACCTTCTACAGCGCAACAGAATGTGCTGCAGGGCCAAAATGCATGAGGCTCCAGAACAACAGTTGCACTGCCTTGTAGATTTGCCAATGCTTCAAATAGTTTTCAGATGGAGGTATATCTGAATAGTGCCATAAAGGCATTGTGACTATTGTGCAGATGCAGAAGTGGCATGGCTTGCCCAATATCTGAGCCAATATTATGCTATTTCCACAGAGCATTGGAACCCTTTGAGAGAGCATGTGCCTATTATTATACACGTTAAATTTCCATGCACTATCATCTTCACTATGAATAGGACTTATGAGAATAAAACAATCTTTGGCTGCTGTAATTTCCTCTCGCTGTAGTGAATAATTAATCCTTGAAAAAGGTGATTCCAGATTTTATATCATCTGTCAAAGTAGCTCTGGCACCATGTCATCTCTCACTCTACAAAAATTTAGGAAAACATGATCTGGGGATGGGAATGTATGCTGGTTCATGCTGATATTGCAGTGCTGGGCTGGCATGTTTGACTAAATTTCTTAATGAAAGTACGTGCATATTTTCTTTATAATCCTATGTTCCTGGGCACCCAATTGTTCTTTTGGAGTGCTGGTTTTTAAAGCCTGGATTATTTCCCTGCTGCGGCATGCAGAATATCCCCTGCAGTAAGATGAAGGTAAACCACTAGTGCTACATGCCTCGTCTTGGTTGCTCCAGCATCTGCTCTTTGGAAGCAGTAGAGGCACTGACCAGAAGCTGTCCCCATCTGCCCCACTGCTCCTGGACTTCACGATACATATACAGGAGCACCATGGCAGGGGTTTGTTTGGTAGTTTGGGATGAAATAAATGATTTCTTCAGGGGCCCATTCCAGAGCCCAGATTATGATGAAACATAAACAGACCAAAGACAGGATTTTGGACTGAATTTTCTGTGGTTTATCCCAAGTTTTATTTCTAGCTCAGTTTTGTTGCTACAAACTTTCACCTCTAGATGCCCCCCCCCGGTAATTAACATAAAGTGATTGCTTCAAAGCATGTTATTTGCTCAGTAACAGTCCCAATTACTCAGGGGTTACTGACTTTGGCCTTTCAAAATGCACTAACTACAGGAAGTACCATGACCCCAATTACTACAGTTGTGTTCATGGATCAAAGACCCTGCAGCCAGACTTCTTCCCCTGACTATTCATTAACCAGGAGGAATATTGTGGAGCTGCCATTGATTTTTCTGGAGTTACTTTAACAGGCTGACCATACAGCGTGTTCCTCCATCCTTAGAGGAATTCCAGAAGATTAGCCAGCTAAACCTGATAAGTTTTCTGGAAAGGACATTGGTGGCAGTTATAAAGATCGTAGTGAATAAACAGATGTGTCAGAATGGTGGAGCAGTTGGAAAGTGAGGTGTGGACATGTTCAAAGGTGAGAGAAACTAAGACCCTCTCCTAGGCCTGTGAGTCCTTCCAACCCTTCTGTCTCCTGAGCAGACAAGCTCGATGGAAACCTAAACTCTGATGGCCTTTACATGAACTCTTCCTAAGAGCTCAAGCTGAATGTAGGCTATCTTAGGGTTCAAGCAATCAGAGTGCTGACTTGCTATATGCACAGATTATTGTATGCAGTATTCAAGGCAACAGATTCTCAGCTGTCCTTCTGGTGGGACAAATCATTCCCAGAGTGCTATGTATTTCTGTAAATGGGTGAGCTTTCTGATGTCATCACCTAATATTTTTTCACTAGAGCAGATAGCCCTGCCTGCATTTGTAGTCAGATCTTATTTTGTGTTACCAGGAAATGCATTCCTTTACCTATGCAGTAAATTAAAAAAAACTTACACATATCTACATATTCATTTATATAAGCACTACGAAATTGAGATTGTCAGGAAGCCCTGCATTAAAACCTTCACTCCTGATTAGAAGATGACATGCTGAGTACTTAAACCCATTTTGCACTTCAAAACAAGCTATTATTAGGGCATCTGTCCCTTTATGCTTTCACTTAATGAGAGCTGTTCTATCAAGATGCAACAATGATGCACCCAACATAAAATTTCAGCGAAAAGTGTGTTTTTTGTAAAGCATTTCCTTGCAAAATAGAAGGTTGAATACTGCTTTTTCAAGGCTTGAATAGCAGGCACAAGGCTTGAGTACATTAGTTTGAATCTGGATAATGCCATTTTCCCTTCATCATCTCTGTAACTCCCACATGGAATCAATCTGGTCCATGTTGCGACGCTGTTTGGTTAATATAGTGCTGCAGTGCACATGGACTATGTGCTCATTTAGACCAGAGGATCCAGCCTTTGGGATACCAGAGGGAGCTTATCTTATTGTTTTGGGGGAAGAACTACTTGTTTACAGCAAGGTCTGCTCTCACCCCCACCAAACCAGAGCCCTGCCACCACCTATGATGTTACATTTCTCTAAAAGAGTACCTGCTCTGCTTGTTGCTGGTAACATTCCCTATCCATGCATCGTGCTTGGTTAAGCATTTTGACTCGTTTCTCCTACCTCAGCTTCATCAGATTGCTTATGTGATAACTAGCAAAATCACAGGGATTACAGGAACAAGAAAGAGTTAAAAGAACATGATTTCTGTTTCCTTTATTTTTGAATTGGTTTTAAATTTAGAAAAAAACATGATCCAAAAATGCACAAACAGATTAAAGTATGGTAAATACTCAGATGGAGACAGACAGATTGAGAAACTGCTGGAATCAAAGCTATGAGTATTAAGTACGTTCTCTTGCATGCTCTTGGATCTTTCTTGAACATGAAATAATTAAGGGAAAAACACACCAAGTCTTCATTGAAGATTTAAAAGATAGTGCTGCACAAATAAATGAGAAATCACTAAATAATATTTACTTTAAATACATACCTACAGACATTCATGCAGATAATGCTAATGAAAAACAAAAGAGCAGAAATTATTTTTTAGTGCAGCCTGTTCTTCAGCCTTGACTTACTCAATTTTATGTCACTTGTATTTGAATGGTGATTTTCTGTGAGTCCATATGTATGAGAATAGCTGTACGGGGGTGGGGGGGGGGCTGACCCAATAATTTCGTTATTGATGGGGAGCACTGTTCATTAGCACAGCCCCTTCCTTGTGATGTGACTTGAAGTGCATGCTGCTTCAAGGAGAGCTAGTGTGGAGGATTCTGACCTCAATGTGCCTCTCTCCAGGTACATCTACGTTTGCATATTATAAAACTCATTGCTCCAAAAGATGCAAACTCTCAATGTGTAAAATTTCATTAACTTGCAAAGCAGTTAAGACTAGAGTCCCCTTGGCCAAACTGCAGATCTGCAAATCACAGTGTAATATAGAGATGATTAATGAATTGTAGAAAAGGAGAACAGAGGGAACAGTACTGATGGTTCCCATTACTCCTTGCTGAGGCTACTGCAAGCGCCCACTGAAACAGCCAGCAACACAGCCTTGATCTTTGGAGAACAGGGTCACACTGGAGCCAGTTTCCACGTCTGCCTCTGTGCAGGAGATAAGTCGATATTGTCACAACCAGAGCCTGAAGGAAAATAAATGCAACTAGGGAGAAAAAAATCTCTTCTCCTAGGAATATTCAGGGTTGCAATAAAGTAACAGCTACCTAGCCTGTTGTGTACACTTCTGCTCTGCTCTATGGGAAAGACAGAATTGTAAAAGCAGTAAGTGTTTCCGTTTTATAGGACTTTGAATGTGTTAACTAATGAACTGACTATGCAGTTTTACTAGCAGTTATGTTGCTGATTACCTCTATTTAATATTAATGACTTATTCTGTTAGGGGATTCTCTATGCTTTAAGAAAGGAAAAGAAGTGCAAATAGTCTTCTGCAGTTTGCAAGCTCTCTCAGCCTCCTTCTGTGAAATTCCTCTGCAAGTACAAGGATATGAACTTCCACATACTAAGATCTGATAGATGAGTTCATATGTGCTCTGAAAAACAACACTGTTGGACACACGCTGCTTCACACATAGCCATCTTGTGTAATGTTTTCCGCTTGTTGTGTAATAAATGATAACAGAGCAAGTCACGGAGAGATAACATAGCTTGCCAGAAGTGTGCAGGCATAACCAAATTAAGACACAGCACCTTTAAGATTTCTGGCTACTTTGGCAACACTAATGAACTTCTAATGGTTGAAAAGTTAAAACCAGTTTAGACTCTTCTGTTTTAAACAAATTTTAAGCAACCTTTCCTCAAATTAAACACCAACCCTCCCTCTTCTTACTTTTTGAGTAGATTTTTATTTTTTTCTTTCAGGTTGGATACAATAATGACTTGTGATTCATGGGTAGAGAATACTTCCTCCAGTCCCTTTTTCAGTTTGACATTGAAAATGAACACACAGAGTGGAAATCCAGTCTGAGTCAGCTTTCGTATCAGCTTTCTGTGAAAGAATCACCCTTATTTCCAATTATCTAACCCAGTGGCTGCTAAAGTATTGATGCTTCTAAGCTACAGACATGAGAAATTAGTTAGAGGCAAATTGCCTTGCTGTGCTTCCATTTTCAAATGTAATTCCTTTGAAGGAACACTTCGTTTTCTCATCAAGTCCATTTTTCAAAGACCAAATTAACATGGAGAACTTGTGTACTGTTACACACTGCTGTTATATGAGAGAGGAATTAAAGATCTCAAAATACTGTGATTCTGTCTGAGGCCACTACTTGACCTCTCTCTGAACAGATCTGCACAGATTTTGGTTTCACAAGGCCGGGCTGTGGACCTTCACAAGTGCATTGCTTGGTTCCAGCAATGAGCTCAGGATCAGTACAGGGATGTGCTGTGATTAGGGCAGGATCTGGATGAAATCCAGAACTCCTGCCCCAAAGCCAACTCAGGCAGATTATTTCTGGTGCACCTAAATCATTTCAAGTGGGAAATCAGTGAAGGATCTGTAGGTAGAGCTCCATTAATTTTGTTTAGTGTTATTCTTGTGCTTCTAGTTTCCTGAATTAGGCACATAATTGTCTATAAAATGCATTAAAAAATAATGAGAGTTACAAATCAACACTCTTTTTGGGAAGCTACCATATACTGGTAGAGACACTGAGCAGATAAGTGTGGAGTCAGTGTTATTTCCCAGTAGCTCAGATGTCTGTGGCTAAGAAGGAGCTATAGCTTACTCAGCTCAGCTTCTTTAAGAGCATTGTCTGAACTTGTCCTCTTCTCATCTCAGGTGAAATGCAGTGACCAGGAGAGAGCTTTTCCAATTCTCTACCCATGTCCAGGAATGCAAAGTCACCTAGGCTCAGATTCAACATCTTGCCCTGCCTGCTGTAATTATAGTGTTTGAGCCCATCTCCTGCTGAGAGCTGTAAGGAACAGAAGAGCTTGGGTGAGGTGTCCTAACTGGGAATTAGGTAACTCTCAGGTAACTCCCTAGGCCTTGAAGACTGCCAGGACAGGAATTTGTTGTTTTAGTTGATCCTGTTTAGCAACTCACATGACCTACACCAATATTTAGAGAAGTGGCAGAACTTCTCTTATGCAAACTTTGAATGCACAGAAACAAGAAATCTTGGGCTAGGCAGCATCTCAGATGTGTCTTGGAAGACCTGAGTGCTTACGGCTCTCTGTACATCTAGCCTTATGTCATGCACTTTGTTAAACAGCTGTTCTCAAATGTAATAACCAAAGTAATGAAATAGTGTCCCTGGTGCTGTGTATCCACGTCATGAACATAGAGTACACCTGCATTTCCTCATTGCACTTACCCAGACAAATAACATTATCACACTTGCAAAATATTCAGAGTTGCCCAGATGGCTACTTTGCTTGCAGTTACCATGCCTATTTCCTAAATGTGCTGTGTTTGTATATGTAATTGGGCCACTGGTATTCCAGACAGCTCATAAAGTAGTGAAGACCTACAATCCCATCAGGATTTATGGAGACACAGGGAACTGGATGTATCAGAGTCTCTGAGCTAGTCAACTGGGCTCTCAATAATGACAACTCCATGGATTTGTTCATCTCATCCTAAAACAGAAGAGTAGCACTTCCCGTCAGAAGACTTCGTGCATGAGTTTAGCACAATTTGAATGGGAAGTGCTAAAAATAATAATAGTAAAGCTGACAAAATAAGAAGGATTTTGGGTTAATCTCAGGCCAGTTAATTATTCAACATCTCTTTCTTAGGCACTTTCCTTGACTTATTTCCTTATTTTCTATTTAATGTCAGACATTTTCTTTCAGTGCCTTAATTAGTCCATCCATAAATATGGATTGGCTCAAACTATGCCTCTGGCATATTGAAGGAATATCACAGTAATCCTTACTATATTAATTTTCACTTTAAGATCAAACAGTTCTCTATTTTGAATTAATTCTTTGTTTATTAAAGTTTGTCTTTGAATTTTTATGTATAATATATATAAATTTAAAAATGACTGATTTCCATTTTTTTGGCCTTACTTCTTCAATAGTATTTTTAAAATTTCTTTTAAGTTTTGAAACATTTGCACCTCAATTTGTTCTTTATGTTTAAAAGAAAATCAATTTTGCTTGTAAACAAAGCACATCTACATTTTCTTTTAAAAATATCTTATGTTAAATATAAAAAGATACAATGGTATCACAGTCTTCATGAGGCTGGGGCAAAAGCCCTCTACTTGACAGAGGATGCAGTGACTTTCTAGAGAAAAGTTGATGGAATCACAGAAGTAAAAAACCACAATACAACAGTGTGATGTAGCCTCAAATCTATCATTGGTATCACCAAGTATTAGTCATATTTTTTGTACATGCATATGGCTAAAATGTTATATATACAACAGGGCTTCCTTCTGAAAAACTGAATTTGAATGTTCCCTAGGATGAAGGCTCAAGAGGGAGGAAAGCTGGGACTATGCATAACATGCAGGATAGGAGGTAAGAGACTAGTGCCTATAAACAAACTACCTATAGAATATGTATCTTACAATTAATATCTCAGACATACCTAATAATACCTTATCAAACAGATAGTAAGCAGATGCTGATATGATGAAGTAACTAAGCCCTGCCTCTGAGAAAAGCCCTCCAAAGATGTTGCCTTCCTTTCAGTTCTCCATCTCAGATTCATCCATATCTTTGTGTATATTTCTACAGGGAGATGTGACCCGAACTCTGGGGATGAGTTGCCAGAGACAGAATCACAGAGAAAAAATCCTTATGCTCTTTCACCAAGGATCTGCTACTTGTTGCTGTCACATACAAAACAGCAGGTAAAATAAATTTTGGTTTGTTAAAGGGTATTTGTTTTTATGTTCTACCTCCATTAAACTAAAGCACACCTATATAATTATTGATATGTATACATATGTATTTAAAAACCCTTTTTATTTTAATCAACAAAATAAACAAAAATATGTTTAAACGTTAAGGAAGGATCAAGTAAAGTAGCTGTTAAATCCTGAAAGATTTTTTTTTTTCATATGTCTGGTATGAGAAGAAGATGAAATTTGTTTTAAGGCATTTCAAAAGCAAAGTTCTTTGAAAGCTTTTAAGAAAAAAAAAAAAAAAAGATAAAAAAAGAACTGGAAAAACTTCTTAACTGTATTCTTGAATTTCAATTATTTTCAGCAAATATTCCAAATTCTTACAATAATAATGATCACAATTCAAAACTGATGCTCTCTCTCTTAATCAGCTTGGCTTGTTTGTTACAATATATTGCTAAAAGTCATGAAAAAAATTTCTTGCATATCTACTGCCTGGCGCTGCCTACATGTGAGCAAAAGTGTTTAGAAAAGATGCAGGGCTAGTGGGATTCAGTGGACCTCTTGGTATGTGGCAAATTGGAGGATAATATCAGAGAAAACATTTTAATTGAATCCAGCTATAACCCCATCAAAATTACCATTCCTTCTGGGTCCAACCCAGAAGGCCAATAGCTGCTGATTTGCAGTTCCCTCTGGGAATGTGCTCTGTAGAGACTTCATTTTAGTTGGCTTCTTCCACGGGAAAAGTTCTCTATTCATTTAACAGCTCTAAATGGTGCTGGAAACAGGAAGCAATCTGATATTATTTTACTTTCATGTTTTTCTGTTTTTCGCTAGCAGATGAAGCTCTGAATTGCTCTAGCCTTTTGTGTAGGTTCAGTGCAAGACTTCGGTCTCACTGTGTAGTCTTAACTTGGGACTGAAGGTTTAGTTCTGAATCCTACCAGGACTGTTTGCAGATATGATCTAGCAACTGATGAAGAACTATTTGCAGAGTAAGATATGAGAAGAATATCTCCTTCAGACACCATGTCTTCTTTCACTGTCACCTAGTACTTGATTTTGGCAATGACATTATGAAGGACTGAAGCAATAAGATCTCATTGGCAATCAAAATTCAGGTGGAATAGCATCTCTGGCCAGGAAATCTCATCCTAAAACTTTCATCCTGGGGAGAACTATGCAGGCTGATATTAGATTGAAGCAGTCTCACAAATGTTGAGGTGATGAACAGGCCCTTTATAACCTTTAGAGGTTAGACACACTGCTGCAACACACCGAAGTATTATGCTAGTTATTTTGAGAGGTGAAGGTTACAAGCTTTGATTGGATGGATGGAGCAAACCTCGAGGCCTATATTGACAGTTTGTGAATGAGGTCACACTGCCTTCATTGGCTATGTGAGTGCAAGAATTTGTACTTGTCACCACACACCAAGCCCCACTGCAGCTGCTTTGGCTGGGGAGCAGGAGAGCCCAGGAAAGGGCTCCTGATTTCTTGTCCATTTGGCTTTGCCATGGTCTGCATTCAGCATGCAAGCTCCCTGCCAGGCACCATGGGGATCTGGGGAGAGAGGGCTTCCAGGGTCAGAATAACAACTTCAGCTTCTTTCACTCTATTTGGTCCTGGTGGAAAAGAAAGTCTGAGTTAGCAATAAAAAACTCATGACAGAAAAGTCATCTATTTATTAAAAAATACTGTTCCTGGTGCTACTGGCATTCTCTTTGTGGTACATCCCACATCTTTTGGGGAAAAGGATTTGCTAGATTTTTTATAAGAATAGGATTGAAGACCTCCAGGGTCAAAATAATTTATAATTTCACATTTCACATTTCTATTTTTCCCCATTCTTGTTAGTTTAGGAGAATATAAAAGAAATAAAAATTAAGTGTAATTAACTAAGAAATCCAAGTCACTTTGGGTTGGAATCTGAGAGCATGGATTCAGCTAAGATGAACTGTTAAAGATCAATTTAGAATGCCAGAAAACATTTGTGTATGAGGAATGCTTTTAGTCTTTTCCACCATCGTTTCAAGAATGTAAGCATTCTTTTTCTTTAGACTCAGGGCCTATTTTCTCCTTGATATATCTTATCATTTAGAATTCTAAAACTAATGATTTTTTTTTCCCTCATGCTGACAAAGAGTATGAAGGACTACACTGTTTTCTTTAACATCTTAAATCTCAAGCAAACCTGCAAACCACAAGAATCCACCTTAAAAAGAGTTATATTAAATAAATGCTGCAGCAGGATTAAGTCCTTCTCCCAAAAGAAAAGCAAAACAGAAATGAAAAAAAAAAAGACTCTTCAAATAACCATCGAGTTTCCCCATGTGGAGATAAAACACTGACTGTTCTCTCCAAGGCTATTTGTATTACTCCTTGTGCTGATCCCTAAGAACCTGAACATCTTAGCATTTGGAGATCAAATGTGGGGCCTTAATTTTGCCTTGTGTCTAACCAATGGTATTGTAAGTTACCCAGCATGCTAACAGCTGCTTTCAAGCTGTACAGCATTGGCAGACACCTCTCATGCCTCTGACTTCAGTTGCTCCTGTTTCAGGTAGCCATTTTCTGTACATCTCTTTGTGCCTCACATCCTGTCACAGTCTAACAAGTCTATGCGCCTTGCTACACAAAAAACAATGCGGACAACATCCTTGTTATGTTCCTGTTTCCTACCTGCAAGTATCCCCTTTCACTATTTCCTTGTTTGTGTTATTTTGTTACTGTAACTGTTATTAGTAGAAACCACTAGGGTTATATTTTGCAAGAGTTTGCATTACACCTTCTTGGGTTTTGTTGTTGTTGTTGTTGGTGGTGTTTATTTATTTATTTTTTTGCACACATGTTCAACTTTCCCAAACTTAGCATTATGAAAATTTCCCAGGCTTGGTTATATCCAAGAGCAAAATTATTTGGAAAGTTTGAGTAAAATCTCATAAGCAGCTTTTAAGTGAGGCGAGAATGAGGAGCATAGAAAACTCGGTAAGGTCAGAAAAAATGAACCTTCTCCCACAGACGTCAACAACTATGTTTCCAAAGTCATCCCAGAGGATCTAGAACCAGGGACAGGGACTGTTGCTCTGCATTCCTTGTATAGACAGAGTTGCCAATGAATTTTGGTGGATTTTATAGTGTGAAGGCCAGATTCCAAACCCAACGAAGCAATGTTAGCCTGCACAGACCACTGGGTTCTGGGTGAACCAGATAAGCTAACTCCACTGAAAATCTAGCTTCATGTTCTCTGCAACAAAAATCAGGTGTCCATACTGTACTGTATGAATAGGCTGAAAGTGTTTGCAAATTTAACATGTCATGTTTGGTAATATCCTTCTCTGTTTTTTTTTTTTTTTTTTTTTTTTTTTTTTTTTTTTTTTTTATCATTCATTTCCTCCAGCAGAGAGAGCTGCTTCTGCCACGCAGCGTGTTATGTTGCATGACAGGTTCATCCATCAGAATCAGGGAATAATTGATCATAATTGGATAGAGACTTAGAGACTGTAAAGGTATCAATGCATATGTGTGCAAGGTATACAACTAAGTGTCCAAGCCACAGTTCAAGCAAGCAAATATAGCTGATAAGGATTATGAATGTCTAACTTTTTTTAGACCTGTGAAAATCCTTATTTACAAACATGAAAAGTGTGTTCTGTGCAAAACTGACTATAAGTATCAGGAGGACCAAGTTACCACAGCACCCAGAAGCACAGGTGGAGGGTAGAATAAGGACAATGTCAGACTCCTGGTTTAAGAAGAATTGCTCAAAGTTACTTAAAGGTAGCTATTTCAGCAGCGACTGGTCAAGACTGACAGGGACAATGCAGGTAGAAAGGACTGTGTGAAAATTTGCCTTTTGATCTACTTGAAAGGATGAGGCAATTTGCCATGCAATGGCCAATCTACTAACCCTTGAACTATGGTAAATGCTACATCAGCCTCTGCCTTCCTTGTTGTTTGGATCAGGGTGTTGCAGAAGAAAACCTTCACTCTTCTCACAGAGACTTGAGTGCATGAAGCAGGGTGAATTCAGAATGTCTTAGTGTCTAAAACATATAGTGTTTATATTTGCAGCATCTGCTGCTTCTCTGCTTCTTCTAATTTCATCATTTAAACATCATGAGGAAACCCTTCTTGCTTACAAAATATATTTTGTATTATAAGCAAAGACTATGTGTTTCATGCTCCAGTATTTTTATTTTATTTTATTTTATTTTATTTTATTTTATTTTATTTTATTTTATTTTATTTTATTTTATTTTATTTTATTTTATTTTATTTTATTTTATATTTTATTTTTCCCCCTATGCAAACATTTTGAGCAACTGTGATATAAAGAGCTGCTGGAAAGCCTCCAACAAGAGTTCAGGATGGAAGTTAAACAGCCTGAGTTGTTATGGTTCAGCAAACAACCTCTCTTTTGTTTGGTAGATCCTATGGTTTCTAAATAATTTTGGAACATAGAACAATAATGTCTCACAGCTAGGTGCCCATGGCTTGCTATAAGAGCCATCAACACAGGGGACTAAGTCCATGGATTCCAGCTTGCAAATCCTGTGCCCTGCCAGAAGAGAGCTGAAACAGATACATGTCTGGCTGCTACCAGAAGGTAAATAATACACAATGATCATTCAATTACATAATCTTCCTAAGTCTTTCTGAGTTTTTGTTTCCTACAAAAGGCAAGACCAGGAAGAGAACATGGTGACACTTTTGAGTCTTGTAAGGTGAGAAATTAAGTGCTGGCCCTTGGGCAAGATACGAAACAAAATTAAGGAGGAGGCTTACTGCTCTGTCGTTATTCAGGACCTTGGTCTGGTACAGGAGTCTGTATAGGCTTAGAGAAAGTCTGTGGAGAGAAGCCTAAAGGGGATATATTTGTACACCCACCTTTCTCTGGAGCATAAGTGTTTGTCTGGTTAATGTCAATTAATGGTTATAAACACTTGCCAATCTGTAAATTTCATATGATTTTTACACTCAGGATTTTTTCCTCTGATAGATCAGCTCAGTTCTTAAGCCTGCAGTTTTACATGACAATATATACTATATTTCTTCTCCAGTTTTCACCATAGGTAATAGTTTCTCCCGCTTTCAGCCCTGAAGCCTCATTTGTAGTAGATGAACGCAATTAAACTTCTCTGTTTGGTTGGCAGGTGAAAGGATCCTTGTTCACAGAGTACAGTTAAACTTTAAAAGAGATTAGCAGTCCTTCAAAATAAAAGACATTAATGAACCAAGTGCTTTCATCAAAACTAACTAGAATTCCTTCAGAATAATACAGCACTTTGTCTCTCCTTTCCCTTGCAGCTTCTTCCTTTAAGTTACTTAAAAAGCAACTTCTGAGGGTGCTTTTATTCCTGTAAGTTGCACAGAAGGAGTACATTTCTGAAGAAGGAGTTAATGAGGTTCTAAATTTGTCCACCAGTCTTCTCTCCCACCCCAGCTTCTCAAGAACAACCTAGCCCAGATTAGTGTCATCTTTCATTATCTTCCCTGGGAACTGGGACAGGCCTCTCCTGGCTGCAGAACGGGTGATATTTATTCAGTTAAATTATCTAAGGTGGAGTCCAGAGTGCAGATGATGAAGAGACACAAAGCAGAATATGTTTATGTTCATGCGTGTGTCTCTGTGTGTGTGCAGATCACAAAAAGATAGGTAAATGCTTCTTTGGGTCACACAGCCAGAGGTTGGACACCTTTCTTCTGGTGGCATTGTGCACGAGGAATCTTCATTATTTTTTATTTTCTCCTCAGTCCTTGTTTCCCCATCATATTTCTTGATAGCCAGAAAAGGATCTCCCAATACTTCTAATTCCACTAAAGCACTTTCTTCTCTCAGTGGTGGTTTAGATTTCTGTCTTGGCTTGCATTCAGGGAAACCAACCACTGTGTGCTTTGGGGAACTAGACCTTCAGATCTGAGAGCTGTCTCTGCTTGAGAAAGCACGACAGTGGTGTTTGCAACCTAGGTAGTCTCAGACTTCAGGAAATAAAGACACCTCAGAACATAATTTTTAAAATAAGTTCTAATTCAGCCAGAAGTCCTTTTACAATAATGTCTGGACTGTGCTTTTTACACAGGAAATGAACTCCTTTGTCAATGTCTCACTTGAAATAAGCAATTTTTCAGAGGTGTTACCTCAGGGTTTATCTCCTTTACTATCATTTTACACCACTGTGGCACTTTTCATTGCCCTATCATGATTATCAGTTTGCACGTGGGAAGGCATAAGAATCCATGTCAGACACGCTAAGATGACCCTACAGATCTGTGCTTATATCATTGATGTTTCATTGTTGTTAAATGTCTAAACAATTGTGTGTCTGGGTCCATACACCTAAGAAAGATTTCAGCTGTTGTTAACTTCCAGCCTCTCCATTCTCACTTTCTTTCGTTAATCCAAGCGAGCAGATTACTGAAATGTTTAAGGTACTATTTCAGTCCCAATGAACCAGGGTCTTGTAATGATTTACCACTGATCGGAGGCAGTGTTATTGTTCTGCAAGACAACCCCCCCCCCCCTTTTTTTTTTTTTTAAGGCCAGCAGTCAGAAATGCAGTCCTGAAATCAGCAACAACTGGGTGCAGCCAAGAGTTAAACTGCATTTAGGACCCAAATTTTTCTTGTGAGCAGGACACCTCAAAAAAATTAAATCAAACCTAAGGTGAACTATGTACCTCAAGCAAGGAGGATCAGCTCTGCTCCAGAGCTCACTGCTGTTTCGCTGGCTGCAAAATACAGAAACCCAAATTGCCGGCATCTCAGCCCACTGACAGACAGATTGCATGCCAGCAGCTGATGGCTTGTGCTGTCTGATGTTAGGCTCGCTGCAGCTTGGAGTCCCTGCTGCTCTCCCTTCCTTCAAAAAGGACTCCCGCTGGGCTGGTGATGTTTGTTAGCTCACCAAAATCACAGAGCTCATCCTTGGCTGCACGAGGCCGCTGCTGAGAGGCTGCCTTCTGCTAGTGGAGTGCCACAGGGTATGTTGCAAGTTTTCCATATTAATGGCATAACATGAGGCTAAGCAGCAGGGGCTGCTGCCTGAGAACCTTTCAAGACACCAGCACTTTTACTTATTCATTTTTTACCTGTTTTTGTTGTAAGATCATCAGGGATGTTTTCACAGGTCCCAGGAGCCATAGCTTTGCTTACTTTTTGGAAGGAGGAGTCAGTACCTCCTGCTGCCTTCTCTATCCCATACTGCAGTCACATCCCTGGGGGACAAGTTATTCCCTTCAGGCACCTTTTTTCACTACCTGTGCAGTAAACAGCGAAGTGACACAGTTTCAGTGTGTCATTCCTGAAGTTCCACTGAGCTGAGACACTATTTCTTCCATCACAGAGCTGAAGGGGAACCTGGAACCAAAGCAGTGGTTTACGGTTAGTATAGCATGTAAGGGTAGAATTAGCATTAAACCTAGTCTCCAAAGCAGAGGTATGAAGATATTTGAGAATACACCTTATATATTTAAAATCGAGAGGGTAAGCCTATGATAGACCTGTCTTCATCTTGCTAAAGTGGAAGTAACCCTGAAAATGTTTGCTCATGTGTAAGCGTGTCTATTACTGTTGTAAATTTGCCCACCAAGTACCGGAGAGTTATACCTGTGCAAAGCAGTTGGAAATGCTATACCATCTCCCCACTGAGGTTTTTGGCTGGTTAAGCACTGCCTGTGGCAGTGGGTAGTAACAGAGGCCTTCTGAGGAAACATGCATTTCTATCAGGAATGCTGTTTGCAGAGTGTGCTGCCTAATTGTTTTCAATTCTGGGGTCAGACTGAACTGTTCTGTTCAGCCAGGCAGGAGGAACTGGTCACGCTTGACTCGTGTATAGGGAAATTGGAGTAAAACAAAGGGAATGATGGAAATTAGAAGCCCTCCCTCCTTCCTGAGCCATGGTCTCCCTTTGTGCGGTACCTAAGACTGGAGTGGATCAGAATTGTTATACAGAGCTTTCTTAGTGAAAAGACAGAAGGATTGTTGTGGTGTCCCATCAAGGACCCATCATGCTTATTACTGTACAAATAAGTAATTTAAAAATAGTCCTTGTGCCAGAGTTTTTTCTTTTGACACAAGATGAGACACACAGGCACGTGGAGGAGTGGGAAAGTTGAGAGCCTGATGCATTTCTATACACTCTTTGTTTCAGTATCTCAATACCATGAGACTGAACTGCTTTCCAAGCTTCTCTCTCTAGGTTTGTACCCTGATCTCTCTCTATTTTTTGGAGTCACTGAATTCGAAGCCAAGATCCAAACACTGCTCAAGCACTTGACATTCAGAAGGGGGAAATATTCACATCGATGTGATTTGAAATGACAGCAATTTAGAGTAGAGACTACAGTTGATGAGAGAGTGAAGATCCAGATTTCACAGAAGAAAAAGAGAACATCTAGTTACAAAATGTGGATTGCATTCAGTGGAGAAGACCTTGCTCTCACACAGTAAGTGTCAAGCAGAATTCTGCATTCAATTCTTTTTTCTTCATGTAATGATCAATTGGAAAAGAGCTGTGCTAATCAGAAGATACGCTTTCTGGGAAGCACGCCCATTCTGTTCTTACAGGATACCTTCCACTGCAAATACCAGACCTCAGAACAGCCCAGAGAAAAAACCTCTCTGATCCAAGCAATTTAAATTCAATGAATGTGATTTGGCTTGCAGTTAGTTCCCTAGGAAGTAATGAAAGAGGTAATTAAAGACTGGACAACTACCTTAAGTAAAACATTATTCATTAGAGCAAAAGCATTTTAGAGAAACTCTTTTCAGGCAGTGAAAGCTAGCTACATGCCTGTCTGTGCATCACTATGGCTGCCCACTTCCAGAGCAGGGAATGAGGCATCTTTCTGAAGGTCCCACCACAGTCTGCTTTTCCCAGATGCCTGAGGAGGATCAGACCTGAGTTAACATGTGGAAAAATCAGGGAGGTGGTAGGATTTACCTGCACTCTCTCCTCTCCACCGACGTTACATCCTGATTGCAACAGCAGTTCTTCCAGCTTTTCTCACGCTTTCTCCTCTGCCATCATGAAATACCTGCCCTGATCTTTCTTCTGTAAAAACAGTGGTTAAAAAAAAAAAAGGCTGAAATTGTGGTTTAGATATGATGACTCTTACCTGAAGAAAGTGGATTACCCTGGTTAAAAGATCTGTGGAGTGTTGGGAGGACAAAGAGAGGGTGGAAAAAGGTCATTCAAGGAGAGCCTTTGAAAGGGGAATTTGACTAGCACCTTGCTTTTGAGAAAGCAAAAAATATTACCAGCTTCAAGAAGAGTAAGTCCTAGGCATTAATGGACAGTTCTCCAACAATAACAACAGAGCAGGTAGTAAATTGCTTGTCTGAATTGAAGTGGAACAACATTTGCTATTCAGTCAAGGAACTGTGCATTTTATAAGATCCTAAAAGCAGTTTCTCAGGAAAAAAATAACAATTCAAAATATCCAAAACCACTTTAAGTAAATTTACCAAGGTGATGATAAATAGCAGTATAACTATATTTGTGCACACATCAGTGCACCCACCACTATAGTATTTTTAAAATTTATGGGGGGTGTCTAAATACATCTCTCTATCATGGGTTTGAACACATCCTTGCTTACCCAACATTTGTCCCTGAACAATGGGTTTCTAGTCTGAGTTGAGGTGAGCCATACTGATACTAGCTTCATTTGTAGCCTATAGTTTTGACCCTTATGGCTGATTTCGCACTGCATGCTGCTTTACCACCTTACAGCGTGTGCTAACTAGAACAATGACATGGAACTGGGCTGTGTTTCACTCTATCACCAATTATTATTTCTGTCCTTAACATGTGCTTTGTTATCCACACATGAAGCTTCAGGGAACCATAAAACTTCACAAGAAGCAAACATCACTGTAGATCTTAGTGAAGTCTGTATAACTACCAACTAAACCAATGCAATCAGCCTCTGTGCCATTTTTTTTTTTTTTTTTTCAGTCTTCCATTCTCACTAGATGATGGTAAATAATTTTTATTTGTAAATACTGATTCTTGGTTGAGATAAAATAACCTGACAGTGGAAAGTTCACGTTTCATGCCTCAGTTAACCATAGGAAAGAAAATACTTGCTGTATTACCCTGTGGAATGAGAGAAGGGTTAAGGATGTTCTTTTGCTGACAGGATACCTTAAAAGCTATTTTGTTGTGGCATTGATACTGTATCCTAATCAATGTGAATGGAACTGCCAATGTGTACAAGGACTGCTGGGTCAACACAGGCTTTGCAGGGAGGAATTGGTGTTATTGCCTTTTGTAGCGTTTGTAGGAGGCAGCTGTCATTGTTGCAGGTTCTTATAGCTCAAACCTTTGTGGGTGATTGTGGTTCCCTTGTCTCTACCTTGAGCTGAAGCTGATTGCAGGATTGACTGCACCTTGGGAGGCAGTGGCCTGTCAACCACCACACTGTTCTTTTAGTTTCACCAAGAGGCATCATGAGTAACCAGGAAATAGATCAGGTTTTCAGTATTGTAACTGTGGGACTGCTTCATCACTGCAAGACAAGTGCAACCATGCAATGAAAACACAGTTAATATCCTCTAACAATTCCCCAGGTGCATCTTTTTCTTCAAGATTATAGGTTGTTAACACATTGACAAAGTGTTATATGTGAAGACTGTGAAAAAGGAAGAAAAGACAAGAAAATTATTAACGTCTCAAATCAATTAAGTTATCATGAAAATTGGTAATCTTTCCCAATTCTTTTGCCATTACTGCTGGCTGATTCCATCACTGCAATATTATTAAGAACATTTTTTAAGTGGGACAAATGTCAGCAAGAAATAATTCATGTAGAGTTGATCTTGCCTTAGGGTAGTAAGAAGGACCAGGTGACATCTTGAGATCCTTTCCAGACTAGTTTGTCTTCTAAAACATTCTGAAAATCTGCTCTCTCAGATCAGCAGAGATTTGCATTCGTTTTGCATGGGTGGAAATGAATACACCAGCTTCTTGCAATAGAGGAGTCAGTCCCTATTGCATACAGATCAGGCCCATTTTTAGCTACTAGGACTCAGGATATTCAAACACCTGAAAACTATCTGACTTTGATGTCATGTATGCTGCTTTGCAGATTTTTAATGAGAAAATCTCGTATTTTATATATTCTGGATCTAGAAACTAATTGATGAGTAAGCTTAAAACAGTCACTAAAATATTCTTCCTGTAGCTCAATGTTATTTTCATTCTGCCCATTTAAATTCTTTCTTCTTCCATCTTTCTTAGCATTTCAATTACAGTTCATCTTGAATAGCTAAGAAGGAAATACTTTCACAGAAAACTAAATTGTCATTTCCTTGGTGTAAAATATTTTTTCTCTTCTTGAGCAAACACAAGCCTAACAAAGACCTTTGTTATTTTTCCTGTATTCTGTCTGATGAGATGATATTTTAGGATTAACTTTCATTAAGCTTTTACATAAACAGAAAAAAAAAAAGGTCATATATAAATTCTTCATAAGCTATTAATCATTTACATGCTGACCTTAAAAATTCTTTAAAACATCTCTGTCTGTGAACGTTAGAAAAAAAAAAAAGACACACAGAATAATAGCAAACAGTAGTAATGAGTCACAACAAGCTGACTGGCCAGTTTAGTTTTTGTTTTAATTTGTGTGGCATTTTTCTTCTCTGTTTACTAGGTCTTAGTACTGCCACCTTGGACCTTCATCTAGAAAAAAGTCATAATCCAGCCAAGGCTGAATAAACAGTATGGCCTCAGAACTGCTCATAACACTTATGTGGATTAAGAAGTGGTTTTCAAATTCATTAGAAAGTGTTTTTCTAAATAGAATCAGTGACATGAAGTACAAGCTCTTAGATTTTCAGAAATAAATTGGACAGTAGGAAAAGGTTTCCCAAGAATAGATTAATTGAGGTGTGGGTCTACGTGTGTTTATGAAACTTTGCTTTTGAGTATGGAGGATGTCACAACAGTATAGGAACATATGGACTTACTCCCTCAGGTATGAAGGTGCAAGAA
Source organism: Nettapus auritus (assembly GCA_011076525.1). NCBI lineage: Eukaryota > Metazoa > Chordata > Aves > Anseriformes > Anatidae > Nettapus > Nettapus auritus. The sequence continues at coordinate 26,878,400 of CM021770.1, forward strand.
GTTTTTAGCAAGCACTGGTAGCTGAAACCACTGTTCAGGATTATATTCCAAGCATAAATTGTGTAATTGCACTCTGGGTAATTGCATGTTGCCATGTTATAGCCAGGGAAGAACTCAAGGGCTGAATGATTGATATTATTATCTCTTTTGTTTTCGTCACGGCCACAGTGCAGAACAATTACCCTGCATAAAAGCTGCCAAAGATAGGGAGAAACCTGCCCTTTCTTTTCAGGCTTCCTCTGAACCTACCCTTCCCTTACAAAGCTATTTTGCATAGTGATGGTATGTCTAAAAACCAAAACAGAAGTGTTTTGCTTTTCTAGCTAGACACCCAGTCCAGACAATCGAAGAAATCTTTTATTTATCTTGATGTTAAACTGGATTTCTGTGGAAAAAAAAAATCTCTTGCCTTGAACATTTGATTTATGAACAGATCCTTACTCAGCTTAGAAAATTTTCATCAAATGAGGCAATGTTTACTGGGGAGACACACTGTATGATGGAGGTTTTGCACAGGGCATGACAGAGTTGCCTGGAAGTTTATGAAAATGCAGACACTGAGCTATCAGCATACTTGATTAATTAACACTTGTTTATATGCTGGTTCTTTCAGGCTTGTTTCAACAACCAAGAACTGATTCTAATAAAATCCCTTTGCGGGTTCTTTTTCCTTCCACACACTTAACTCATGATTGCAAAAATCATTACCACTTTTGATTATAATCTTTAATTAGCAGGAAAATATATGTGTTGAATTATTTAGTTGGTGTTCATTTTCATCATCACATTTCGACAGCTTTTGCATTAATAAACCCTTTGTACACCCACAGACCCTGGATAGCCTTGGACTGAGCTGTTTAAGGACTTCTGTTAAATACTTTGTTTTCCAAAGACCTTAAAACACGGTGTGCTATTGAGGGTTTTTCAATCCCAGGTGAGTTTTCCTGATCTCTAACTTGTCTCTTCTACTCACTTTATAGCTTAATGAATCTTTAAAAGCTTTTCTTGTAAGTGGAACCAGTTCAAAAGGAGAGGAGGAGATAACATCTCTGCACAGCCTGTCATGCGAGAGTGGTTGTGTGGCTTAAGGCCAAATTCATCACTTGTCTGCTGCATGGCTTTCTGGGTTGGTTCTGGAGGTACTCATTTTTTTTTTCCATGGGTAAAAACTTTGAATATAGCTTATCCTTTATGATGTTCTCAAAGGAGCCTTTATCTGCCTCATAGAACTGCCCCAGCAACTCTGTGCTTGACCCAACATCCCTTGTGTCTTAAATCTGCATTTCTCATGAGTGGATAAAGTGGCTCAAAGTGCTCTTTAAAGGGCCCCAGCATCCCTGCCAAGCCTTTGGGGCTGGAAATATCAGAAGTTAAGGGTACCCTATGGGTTTATCCAGCTCTTATAAAGTGTAGATCTTATTGTATAATGAGCTTCAAATGAGAAGACAACATCTTTCCTGACTGTAACCTTGTCAGACTCAGTGGAGGTCCCTGCATGTGGAAGTCTGTATCATGTGGTAAGAAAAAGCCTCTTTGACTGGATCCCTTGTTATTTAAGTACACTGCAGTCCCTATTTGTGCATCTCCAAGGTCGTTGTCTGATCTGGCACGTAAGGCTGAGTACAGCTTCCAGTGAACTGTGATCACTGAAGTTCTATGCCACTGTCTGAAGCTATCAGGATTTTAAGCAGTGGATAAGATGGTAATATCTGGGCTTTGTCTGATTATTGAGTTTTTATGATTTTCTACCCAATTTGATGAAATTACAGTATTCATAATTGCAAGCATTGTGGGTAAGTATTTCTGTGTGCTTGTAATTTACCAACTTTAATGAATAAATAAGCACTTAACTGCTGTGGCAAGAGATATTCCCCAAATCTTTAAATAATAATAAATAATACTGCAATAGTGGAGTGCTCAGACTGGAACAATTGCCCCATGTGTCATTACACACATACAATAAACCATTTAAAACTGTTTTAAATGCTTTCTGCCATCACTGGTGGTGGTGTAATAATTTTATATGGTTCATTTGCTTCAGTACTTAATTTTCTTTAGTGCTTCTGGAAGGAGTGATTATTATCAGAAAAAATGACTATAACTGTAAGACTTCGAAACTATAAGACTGTGTTATTACATGTTCAGTTTCCATCAGGAATTTCTCAATCCATATCAAACTGGTTTGCAGTGTTTGCAATGGAATGTCACTGTTTGTTCAACCCATTGCATTTTTCAGCTGAAAAACCTTGTAGTTAGATTCTGTCCATCATTGTTCCTTCTGTTGTATGCTGTACACAAATGTCCTACAGATAAAGCAGGTGAATTCATGGGGTATGTGCTATGGTACATTAGACATATGGAGTTAGTCATATTCCTGCATTAGCCACGTCCAGAGCTCCAGTCCACTTGACATCATTACTGGTGCTACTCTTTGTGCCTCTGGCTTTAGCAATGCTGCCCAATGAGAATGTAGTAATGAGAAATTACAGTTTCCTCTGAAAGTTTCATTTTGACATTTTGAGACTAACTCCTCCAAAATATTCACCTTTTTTTTTTTTTTTTTTTTTTTTTTTTCCACTCATTCGAGGTAACAGCATCCGTTTAGAGTTGCACTAGACTTTAACAACTGCACTTGAAATACTCAGTTCGATGCTTCTGACTGTCCCTACATTGTAATGTCTGCAACTGAATACAGAAGTATGAATATTGATTGAAAAAGTAACATAGATAATACAAAATCTGTGTAATTTGAAAAAAGTTCCTAGAGCCATATCACTCTCTGAGGCATCCTTTAATACAAGATGCATCTCAAGGACTTATCTTCAGACTTGCTTCTTGGCAAATTAATCTTTTCAATTGCTTTTCCTTGCTTGTCAGATTTTTATACCAGTCTTTTCAGTAAATGAGTTGTTTATACATATCACCCTTCACGTAGCTTTAAGTAGATGTTTAAACTGTGATACTATTACATTTTTTTTAAAGGGACTTGCAAGTCTGGCAACTCCATAGGGATAGAAAGGATTAAAACAGTATTACTCACAGCAGAAATGATTAAGGGAAGGCTCTTCAGAGTGCACTTGTGTGTTCAAAGTGTGGGTGTCATTATGTTTATTGAGACGGCTGTTAACAAAGCATCAGAAACACAGAAACTGTGAGCATCCTTACAACCTTTTCTAGTGCCTGTTGCCCTCTGCGAGCACTCAAAAGCCAGTCAGGAGTCTGGGGAGTGAAGGCAACATCTGATCAGATCCATTTCATGGACAAGTGCAGTACTTTGTTTTGAAAAAGCAAAAATCGGTGAGCATGATGGAGAACCATTCCCAATACAGCTGCACCTGCCACCTGAGAAGCAGGTCAGTACTTTGCCTGACGAGCAGATGAGCAGCAGGAAAGCAGGAAGCCTGACACCAATGCTGAGCAGTGTGAGAAACAGAGAACCTTCTGCTGGAGGAGTTAACAGAGCTAAGAGGTGAGAAGAGGTTTTTGCTTGGGCTGTGCCACTCTGTTTGCTTGTGTATGGGTCCTGAGAGGGAGACTTAGCATTTCTGAGCGCATTTTTGGGTAGCATTTCTGCTCCTACTCTGATGCTGACCCTGAGTAGCCACACACTAGGTCCATCAGCTCATTCCATCATCTTCCCACCTCATAGGGAAGTAACAGGATCCTCACAGCACTGCCTTCCACCTTGCACATCACACAGGCAGAGCCCCCTCAAAAAAGCCAGGAGAAGGGGTAAGGCTTGGTGTGAGCCCTTTGCCTGCGGTGCTGCAGCCATGCAGCAGTGCTGAGGCTGGAGCTGCTCTGTTCCCAGGAGTTGTGCACCCCTGGCCTCAGCTCGGTAGGCTGCCTTGAGCCTTACTGCCACAGACCCAGAGAAGGCTTTTTGCTGTTCCAGCAGAGAAGCTGACAAGGCAAATGTGCCTGGCATCCTTCCGGGCTTGAAGGAAGAGTGGGCTGCCTAATGGTCATGCCTTCCAAGGGCTCTCCTGCTGCTTGTGATGTGTTGTCCTTGGCTGCTGCACTCCGGGAGGAGGAGCTGGGGAGGCGGAGGGAAAGAAGACCAGTTAATGTGCAGCTAATGGAAAGCAGTGCAGGGAAAATGAGATTGGAGAAGGGAGATAAGAAGGGATCTCCTGGGTCATGGAGTACACTGCTGAGATAGGCAAACACAGTGCAGATCGATTAATTAAAATGGGAGTAATTAAAAACAAGTTAATTAAAGATTGATTGATAAGTAGTTACATAATTTGTATGCACTATAATTAGATTAATTGATTAATTAGAAACAACATCTATTTGTTAAAATATAATCAAATTTTAGGTCTTGTTGGTGAGTTTGCTCTCACTGATTTTTGTTGTTGTTCACTCTTCTCTCTTGCATCATCAGTGCAAACTTTCAAAAACTCTGTGTAAATTAATTCATGGCCACATTAAGCCGGTTTATTTTTGTTCCCATTTAGAGAGGAGTGAGTGTGTGTGTGTGTCCCGACTCAGTGTGGCAGCTCTGCCAGCTGTGCTTTGTGATTGTGTCCGGTACCTTGGTAGGTGTTTCCAGGCCATGAATGCCTGCCCTAAAACTCCTTGCAGCATTTGACCTGCCAGCCTGTGAGTAGCAAGATCTCATTTATTCAGCTGGCATGTGGGGCCCTGAGCCTATCCATTGTCATTTGCAAGGTATTTCACGGTGGCAGCAATTACTGTAATCTGTCCCTTCGGTAGGAGGCTTGAAGCCTACTCTTTCCATTGGCATGGCTGATCTGACTGCAGAATAAGTCACGTGTTAACAGCTGGACTGAAAACCGCCCACAGATGTTGCTTAATAGGAGCCTGAGTAAGTCCACCCACTGCTGGTACATTTAGTCCTCCTAGAACAGGCAGGTGTATAATCTAGGAAATTTTCCAGTTCAGCCCTTGGAGACATGAATCATTAATGCTAAGTGCAAAGAAACAAGGTCCTTTTTACCCACTGGGATGAAAAGAAAAAGACCACAAGCACAGAAAAAAAAAAAAAAAGTAGGACATCTGGGAGGAAGCAACCAGTTTTTCTTTATGCCAAAGCTAGTCTTTCAGTATAAGAAATAACACAATGGTCTCTCCCCATACTCTGATATTTTTTCATGTGTTACCTAGAGCATTCACACTGCTAGTAGGCTGGGGTCAGAGGCATCAGGCTGTTAATCTGCTGAAATAGTCATGGACTTCTGCTGCTGGTGGCTCTGGGAAGCGTGCATACACAGCCCACTTCTGTAGCTGAACTGCTCTAGTTTTCCTTCAGGGAAACAACCTCATGGACTCACCTGGGTCTGTGTGGCTCTGAGGAGTGGTGGCACCCATGGAGAGTCCCTGCTTGGACTCTTTGCCTTTCTATCACACCCTATCACAGTGGGAGAGCCCTGGTTTTCCCTGCCATGAGGGCTGCAGGAGCACAGCACTCAGGGTAGGTGAATTTAGTTGAAAGCACGGCTTGGGTGTCATCCTTACTAAACAAAGGCGGGTCCATTGGCCTATTTTCAGGAAATAAGAGGCTTCTAGGACAGAGCCAAAAAAGGTATTCACACATGAAGTCCTGTGTATTCCCATAGCACTGAAATAGTTCTATGAATGGCTAAAGTAAATAATAGCCTGAGGAAAAAAGGAAAACCTACTTTTATCCTCTTCAGCAGTTTTTCTCATTGTCTTCCTGGAGCTTTTCCAAAATTGTAGTATTTTGTAAAGGTAGACTGTCTTGAGCCTCAAACAAGCTGCTTGGCAATGGGGAGAAGGGGAGAGAGCGCTGGAACATCCATCCCAAACCTTGGCTTTGAGTGAGGACTTTCATGGCCATTAGCACAAGGACACTTTTTTGACAGTACTGGAACATCACCTGACTTGGGTGACCTCAGTGAACCAGATTCTTTTTCCCATTGCAAGCCATAATTTTCTCCTCTATATCCAGCAGTTTGGTTCTGCTCTAAACTGTCTGAACCCGTGGCTCCAGACCTATACATCTTCATTTCAGTTCTCTCTCACTTCATATTTTGTTCTTACTCAAAAAAAGTATTTATTCTTGCTTAAAAAATAAATATATAGGAACGTCATTTAAAGAAAGAAACAGTAAGAAAAGGGTTTTTCAGTTTTGAGCACTGTGATTTACAAGAGAGATGACAGGGTGTGGAGCTGCTGCCTGGTCTCTGCAAGGTATGTATAATGCAATTAGTCACAGGGCAACATAAATAGACACTTCTGAATTGTAAGCACTTCTGTGGCTAGCAGACATGCTGCTGCCTCATCTGGGAAAAGTGCACTTTTTTCTGGTATTTACAAAACAGATGGCAACACCTCTAGAAAGTTTTCTGCTTTTGCCCAGAGCTCTTAGTTGTGGAGCCATGAGTTTCACGTGACGTTAATCAAGAGCTGAGTTAGCCATACATTTTGATGTGACTGTTGACTTCTTAAGGACATTAGTTTTGCTTTAGTTTCTTATCTCTCGGGAATGAGTTGTTTTCAGTTCTCTCAGTTTGGTAAACTGTTTTGGAAGATTTGTTCAATGACTTCTGACTGTTGTTTGTCAAACAAATGGATGGGAGAATATTAACTCCTGCCCTGAGACATTTTTGGGACTTGGCATAGGGTTGCTGGGAAATATCCAAAAAGAACCAACAGCAGTTGATTGAAAGCAGAATTACATTATATTACATTGGGAAAAGAAAAAATCACCAAAATGATTATTTTTATATTACATCTACAAGTAAATTTCCTTCAACAAAGACATCACTGGGGTGGGGAAAGAAGAAGAGTTCTCACTGACCATACATTCCCACAGCAAGAATTACACTTGGTACTGTGACATAAAATAAAACAAGAACCTTTGGATGAGATACAAAACCAGAAAGAACTATAAAGATCAGCCAGGGCATACCTAGGTGGGTCAGCTGCTACTCATATGGCTGTTGCATCCTTTCTTGGGTATTACAAATGAGGTAGCTTTTATCCAATGCTTTGAAGTCCTTAGATTGAAAATGCACAGCTCTAGAGAAGAACATATGAAGGGTGAAATACACAAGCTGTTTTAAATGTGTATATGTATACTGACAGATGGTATTATACCAAAAGCAATGACCAATTTGCTATTCTGTCATTGAAAACCCAAACTATCAATCTGAATGTATAGAGAGTCAAGTTTCCTTTTGAAATATACAAATTGCTCTTAATCACGACATTATAAAATAATAAACACTTTCCCTTTAAATGGCTTTGACACAGATAAAATCAAGCCTATTTTATCAGAAGAATCCCTCAGGACCACAGATTATAGAGTAATTTTGCTTCAAATTCTTATGCTTTTTCCACTGGGAAGCATTTTAATCTGTAGTTTTCTGACACTGTCTTCTAAACAATTTGTCCCCAGCACAATACGTGAATTCTACATGCCATGTTTCGTTGGCAAATTAGCAAGGACATAGAAAAACTGCATCAACATATCATAAAAAATGCAAAAGCATTGAACACTTATTTACAGCTCAAGCTGTTCCAAACAACTCGGTAGATGTTTAGTGGCTTAGTGGTTTAGTTAAAGTGGCTGAAGATCTACTATTTCTAGGCTCACTGTCTAAATCACACCTAATTTTCTGCGATCTATTGCTATCAGTAGTGGGGAAATCAGAGGAAGATGAAATGAGCAATCCACTGTTGGCAGCGATGTACAATAGAGTGTCTGATTCAGAGCACACACTGATATTTCATCTGGCAGAGGCAGTTCATGAAGTCACGTGCCTTGAGGTGTAGCATGAACAATTGTGTGGCTGGTCTCCTCTTGACATTAGCAATAGACTTGCTCAGAGTAGCCAAGTTGTTTGAAAGATGCTCAAAGGCTGTTCATGTTTACAAGATGAGGTTTGAGCAAGACTGTGTTCTGACCTTGCCTTTTACCAAGACAGAGAAGAATGCAAACTTAGGGTCACCATCTCGTCACAGTTCCATTTGGGACACCTGTTCTACAGAAGCTTCCTTTCAGGGACAGGATTGATAGCATGGAAAACATGTCATACCTCAGATGTGCCTCAAAGCATGTGCTGGATGGGAGGAATCACTTCCAAGCCTGAGGAGGAATATTTTTTCCAGGACCTGTTCCAGGTTGCAAACGATAGGTTTTCTAGTGGGTGTTGTTTAATGTCTTCATATGGACTGAGAAGATCAAATCCCACCGCAATTCAGAGTTAAGCACATGACTGAGTCTGTGGCTTAGTTGAGTTACTGCCTTCAGCAGATCTGTGGCAGGCCCATTTCCACAGCAAATATGAAGCTAAAAAAAAAAAAAAAAAAAAAAAAA
>CM021770.1:26901235-26928109 GCA_011076525.1 Nettapus auritus
GGGAAAAAGGGAAAGGGGAAAGGGAGGGGGAAAGGGAACAGCAAAAACAAAACAAGTAAAGGCTATATGGAAGTGCAGAGGAAATAAATTATTCTCTACTTCCCACAAATGAGCGATGCCTGACCACGTCCTTGAAGCAGGGCCTCAACACACGTAGCCGGTGTTCGCGAGGAGGACAGACGTTTTCACAACGAAAGCCCACCCCTCCCCTCTTCCTCCTTCTTCCACCTTTTATTGCTGAGTGTGACATCATATGGCATGGAATATCTCTTTGGTTAGTTTAGGTCAGTTGCCCTGGTGATGTTTCTTTCTCACTTTTTGCCCACCCCCCAGGAGGGTTAGAGAAAGTCCTGATACTGTGCCAGCACTTCTCAGCAGCAGACACAACACTGGTGTGATAACACTGCTGTTCTAGCTACAAGTGCAGAGCGTGGCACTGTATGGGCTGCTGCAGGGAAAGTTAACATCCCAGCCAGACCCAGTACAGTGCTGTGTTTCTCCTACCTTCAGGCGGAGAAGCTAGCAGAAGGAAGCAGATGGCTTGGGACACTAGTCCTAGATGACTGGGAAAAGGACATTGGGAAGGGCAGGTAGATTTGCTTTATCTAGAAGAATTTATTTCCCTGCTTACTCAAAGCAAAAAAAAATTACTTCCCAAGACACATTTTCATTCATATGCAGTTTCCCCCAACAAAATAACTGAACTCTTGTCCAGGCTGAAGCAGTAGGTCCTCAGAGCTTTGTGAACTCCCTGGAATTTATTCTTAGATGTCTACAAGGACAGGAGACGTCAGTAGGAGAGGTACACAAGATCCCATTTGACATTTACAGGAAGAAGAAAAGAGGGTGTCATTATGAAGAGGTCCCAGTTTTGATATGCATTATGACCAGTTCTTCTAACCTACCAACACGCATGAATAAAACCCATATAAATTCCACAATCCAGCTTTAGTGATAAGATCTATACTACTTTGGTCATATCCTCAGCTGATATTAATCAAAACTGAATAGAGGATATACTCCAGCTGTGCAGATTTACTCTGGTGGAAGATTCAGGCCCGTGTTTTTTGCTTGGCTTTGGGTTATGACATGTTAGATTTATTGCCTCATTTGCTACAGTAAATGAGAGTCTCTGGGCTGAGACACATTCGATAGCAGCGTGGTGAATGAACTGGCTGAGGAGCGGGACAGGAATAAAGAGAGAACATTTGTTCTGAAATACAGAACCCAGTCCTCATTCCTCTCCTAGTCCATCATTACTGCTTTCCACACTGAGTGAAGATAATCCACTTTGAGACTTGAAATGAGCAAAGGCATTTTTTCCTTAAATGAAAAGTGTTGTAATGAAACAGATTTGACAGTCCATAGAATTCACTATAGATCTTTGTTGAAGTGGACTAGCTGAATGGAAAGGGATTACCTAATTTCTGTGATAAGAACTGATGTGTAAAGTGTGCAATGGAATACACAGATAGTTGTATAGGCATGACAGTGTTTGGTTTTACACTTACCTGCTCTCGTGTACTGAGATCTCCAGATATGATCTGGCAATCATGAGAATTTGAGGATCTTGTGCCAGAGAGTGTAGGCTCCTGAAATAATGGATTAAAATCATACTTATGATTTTAAGTACATGATAAATGAGTAAATATAGACAGATGAGACATGATGACTTTTTGTTTGATAATAATATAAAGCTGGTGAATGTGGTGATCGCGTGTAACAAATGAGAAAAACATTTTTCTTGTTTGATTTCTGAGTCAGACCTTAAATTTTTATTGCAATTTCACTAAAAAGTGGACACTTCATTAAGGATGAAATCTGCCTCACAACAAAATTCAGAGACTATGTTTTACAGAAGATTTTAGAGCATCTACAGATAAGCAGCTTTTACCTTTTTAAGTATAAAGCTCCTGGTACCATAAAATTCAGCGTCCTGGTATTTACAGTTGATGTGACAAACTGTTTTAGGGTATAGGATAAACCCTTTAACAAAGCTTCCTTTACGTGTTTACTTACAGTTATAAAGAGCAATGTTATAAAACATATCCTCCTCATTTCTCCCTAGAAAGGACAGTTTGTTCAGTATAATACTTGATGTTAATGGTGGGATTTGGTTTTATATTATCAGTTTGTAATTAAGGGAGTTAATGCTGAGAAGGAATTTTGAGCTCAATCTATAATCCATTATCAGTTTTAATGGACAAAAATGTGCTCAACAGAAGAGAGAATACAAGCTGTCATGGTGTCAGATGCTTCAATGATGTGAGAGTGAGCAACATAAGTCCATGGAACAGCACTGACACAGAGGAGCTGGAGACCTGGCATGGCATTGACAGATGAGCTGTTAAACTCTTCAGAGCAGCAGCATAATTTTTGTCTTTCTTCTACTGGGAGTCTTCTCCACTATTTCTAGTAGTGGTTAATAGAAAATATCCTTGGTCAATATATGGGGTTCACAGTCTCTCAGTGCAAGTGATCCAGGCATCTCTACAAGGGCCTCTGAGGCAAGATAGTCTCCTTAATCACCACTTCCAGGCTGGACAGCAACTTCATACCTGCTAATTGTTGCCTGGAGTGTGGCAAAGCCCAAGAAGGCTCCTTTGCTGACTGATGGGATGGGAGTATAGTTCAGTGACTATTGATTATAAGGCAACTATCAACAAAGCATGGGGAAAAAAGCACAGGGAAAGTCAGGTAGCCATCACTACCCTGACACTAAGGAAGCCTAATCAATTGATGATAAAGATCACTTGTTTACTAATTGCAATTAGTTGAACAAATGCTGAGCAGGGTGACTTCCCTGATGGTTGGGAGACTACACTGTGGAGCCCATCCATCTCAGAAGCAGTTAATTAACTTTACTTCCTGTTCCCTCACATTCAAGGAGGAAATGAGTCCTGTTCTGTCTTTGTAACCTTTTACCTTTATTTATTTATTTTGTCATTGCTTTGGCAGTGATTCAGTTGACTCTCTCTACCTTGCTTGCTGCATAATCACCTCTCAGATATGGTTATTACATATTCCATGGGATTCAAAGGCCCTGTTTGCCTCCTTTTCTGTCCCAGGAACCGAGATGACTTTTCTCACTTTTTCCCACAGACAGTATGTGGAAGGAAAACACCATTGCCGACTGCTGTTGCTCAATGAAAATGTGTGCAGGAGTTTGTCTTAAGGATTTTTCAGGGAGACAGACACTGTGGACATAATTTTTCATTTTCCAAAGGAAGAATTGCTCAGCCTTTTCAAAATATGATAAAGAAAAATCATTTTATATTACCAAGAAATTAACCAAATTGCTTTTCCTGTGACTTTTTTTTATTTTCCCCCTTCTGCCCCTACATGTTTTCTAGTCCTTCTGTTGCTCTATAGCTTTTCAAAGCCTTTGTATTTTCCAATCAGAACCACTAAGTTGCATCTTATGTTTGGCTCTTCATAGCTAGCTAATTTGTTTTAATTTACAAATTGTGCAGAGGACAGTATTTCTATTTCAACTATGCATTCTGCTCTTACTAGTTGAGAAAAATGACAGAAAAAATCAAAATACTGAAATAATTATTTCCAAGCAAAACTGCTTGGAATAAATATTAGTAATAAATTTTAAGGAAAAAAAAAAATAATAAAAGCAAACAAACAACGACAACAACAACAACAAAACACATTTACTCATTTCTAAAAAAAATACTTACCAAATCTAACTTTCATCTTCCTGTAATCTTCACTAAACCCAACAGTTTCTCTCTCTCTCTTTCTTTTTCCTTTCCTAGGAGGAGTGACCAAGATATAAAATATACTGCTCCCTTTAAGTGTCAAGATACCAGCCTGATGGTACACCAGCTTTGGAGAAGGAAATCCAGGGGGCAGAAGCTCAGGCCTGTCTCACAGTTCATCTCAGGCACTCCTGTTAACACTGGTTCTTGCTAGCAAGGTTCCTGTTTAACACTGGAGTGGGTTGTCTGTAGAGGTGTGGAGTCTCTATCTTTCGAGATATTCAAGGACTGACCAGACATAGTCCTGAGCAGCCTGCTGTAGCTGACTCTGCTCTGACTGGGGTTGGAGTAGATGACTTCCTGAGGTGCCTGCTAGCCTCAGATATTCAGCAAGTGCATTGCAGAGGCAGCGTTTGCTAAGGAGGAACATCACAAATGTGAGAAGTGTTGGGCCTCACTCCAGGGTCTCGGTGTGCTCCACGCTCTCTCAGTGGATGTCCTCTGTAAGGGCCTGAAGCACAGACAACTGCATGGCTTTCCCAAGTAAGAAGCAAGAGACATTGTGTGGAAGGGCAGAGAGCTGGATCTGCATTTCTAGAAGACCAGACCATCAGGGCTCCCTCCTCCTGTCTGTCCCTGGCTGCTTTGCATGGACTGATGTCCTCTTAGTACCAGAGCATTGTAATTCAGAGACTGTGCTTGCTGCCAAACCTCTGATGCCCTGAAAGGCTGTTTGTACCCAGTAGAACTGAAAAAAAATCACTCCACTACAAGTACATTAAACACATGAACAGCTCTGACAAGAGGTAGAGCAATAATTTGTTGGGTAAGCTGGCTTATGCTTTATTGAATTCATTTACTGGCTGTCCAACAGCTCCATCAGGCACTTTTGCAGCAGTCAGACATAGACACATGACCTCCAGTCTAGAGTCAAGTCCAAAGGTCCTCCCCAATTCTTTCCTACAGTGGTAAAATGAAAATCTCCTCAAGCAAGCAGAGGTGTCCTGCCACAGTCACTTACAGTATGTGCTGTGCAAACTAAACATTAGCATCATTTCAGCAGAAGCAGTTAGGCGCAGCTGTGCCAAGCTTTATCAGGTTAATGTGCTTTGGACATGTCTAAAGTGCTTAACAGTTTGATGTGGCAAGGGCAGAAAATACAATTTTAGTCATATCTGAGCATTGTTCTCTGTCCAGGTATAAAATGCAACAACTTGTACTGCCTCACATTCATTTTTTTCATGCAGGTTAAATACAAATTGTAGCATGTCTTTAGCTACACTGATGTGGTAATAGTGGCAGATTGCAAATTTACCAGTGAAATACTGAAGAAGACATTTTGTCTTAATGACTTTGCAAAGTGGGAGAAACAAGTCATCAGAAGTCTACTTTTCTAAAGGGAAGCCTGAGAAAAGCAATTCAATGTTGGCCACACATGTATAAAGCAATTATGGTAAATAAGCCATAATACAGAGAAATGTTAATCTATTTTGTGAGAGATAAGGCAAAGGTTGGCTGGCTTCTACAGGCTCAGCATTGCATTGCAACCTACACACTCAAAATGTATTGTACATAATAAATGGAGTGGGAATAGCTGATGAATATCACAAAACGGAGACACAGAGAGCTTTGCTGCACCACTGGATAATGTTTGGGTATTTGCTAGTGACAGATGGTAGGCTTTTTCATCCGTATCTGCGTGCCCTGGATGGAGGATTGTTTGATGACACATGAACAGTTACTGTCACTCTCTTCTTTGTCATCTTGTAGCATTCTTACAGCTTTGAGGGCCTCATGTGTTTAATCATTTATGCAGGGATTTCATGAGGCAGGTGCTTAAGAGTGTGGTAGGAGGGAAGATAAAACAAATAAATTAAAATCAGTTCCAGTTACTCTTAATCCCAGCAAAGGCACAGACTGACATTACTTAACTGCTCCTAAATGGCCTGGGTCTTGTATTACTGTTGGAGCTGACAACACTTGTGGTGTTAACTGATAGCATGCAGAGGCCAAATAGAGGAACACACCAACATAAAACCATGTATGGCCAAATTCCCTCCTCTGTGGATGCCAGTGAGAAGGCACAACGTGCACTGAATACCAGAAAATTAATTATGAGCTGAAATACCCTTCAGACCAGTCTTACATTGTTCTGATGCCCAGACCAGATGTTGCAAGAGGCTGGAGGTGACTAAAGGTGACTGGAGGTCTCTCCTTGTAATGGTTTAGCTCAGAGAGGCATGCACCCACCAAGGGCACTCTGGTAGCAGGGTACTTGTGGGGCTGCATCCTCACTGTTCTCAGCCCCTTTCTCCAAGCTGATGGCTCCAGCTTGTTGCTGAGAAGTCTTCTGGACACTTCTTCAGCTGCATTTTAATGGAGAGAGGAAAAATGAATAAATAAAAAAACAACCCAAGAAGGGTAAGCACTTCTACTTGGGAGAAATGAAGGGCTTGCAAAACAGCACAGGCTAAGGTGGATGGGGACACGTTAATTCTGAACTTTGCTTTCAACCCCTTCTTCCTATTTACAGACAGACAGACGATCCCAGGCCTCTCGGCAGCCTAGCTCTCTGAGACCTCTTTCTGTAGCATGACTGTATCTCTACAAACTGGGCTCTGGGTCCTACTCCTACTTTGTGCTATGGAATTAAGATCCAAGTCCTTACTATTGCACAGCTCTATCATCCTTTCACAGGTAGCTGCGCTCTGTCCCTCTGCAGGTGATCTGTTGCATTTTCTTCTGATGGCAAATCTATGCACCAGACGAGCTGCCCCATCGTGTCTTTCAGGTTCTTCAACTGCCAAGAGACACAAGGCTGTCTTCTCTGCAGAAGCCTAAGATAAAACAATTCCACCTAGTTGAGGCTAAAGCCTGAGTTAACAAATATTAGACAGTGTTTCTTTTAGACCTGTAGTTTTTGCCTCCCCATTTGTTAGTATGTCTTCGTATGTTCCCAGAGGAATTTGGTCTTATTTGTTGAAATATCTCATGGCTGGACTGTCTCCAAACATCAACTGTAAGCCTGATTAATTATCAAGGAGATCATCACAATTCATAATAAGTCGTGTGCTAATTACATGTACCCTATGAGTATTTTCCTCTCATTTGTCTTGTGAGTGCTCATTTTGCAGATTAATAATGAACATGACAAATGCAAGTGAAACCAGTGTTGTGGACTATCAAATTAAGGCATGGGGGGATTGGACTCTTAATTAAAACTACTATTTGCTTGGAATTACAAATGGTACTACTCATCTTGCTTCCAGAAAAGGCTATTTATTAAAAATGCAGTATTCCCAGAAGAAAAGGCTCTGAGGCACTCTTAACACCAAAAGAATCACTTAGTATTGAAAACTCTTTCATATCCACACTGAATTGAACATAGTTTATGAAAAATATCAGCTTGTTAGACTTGAAGGCCATTTTTTTTTTTTTTTTCTCTGTCTTTCATGTGGGCAAGTGTAAATAAGCTTTTTTCTTTTGTCTGATCCAAAAAACCTCAAGTCTGTGGGTTTCTCTCCCCAGTTGGGGTTGGACTAGAGTTTCTCACTAAAACTGTCAGTGAGCTTCATAATAACTTTTTGTAGTCAAGAGGTACAATAAAGGTGGTTGTGAATGGTCATCTGTCAGAAGTAACTGTTTTGGTCACTGACAGCTTCATGGGCTACATGAGACTCTGCAGTCTGGAAGTGAAAAATGGTTTACTTACATTTTCAAAAGAGTATCTCATCACCTCTCACAAGCTAAAAACCCAGTATTTTTGGTTTTGAGACAAGAAAAATGTGGATTAGCAATGTGTGCCGTGACATCTCTGGATTTTAAGCTAGAAGCTAGCGCTGCAGCAGCCAAGGTTTCAGAGAAATAAGTTATTTCTTTTGGGCATCAAAATTCAGCTGGCTGGGGGGTTTATAGTTTGATTGGGAATAGATTCCTTTTGGTTAGATGGCGGTGTATTAGTAACTAGCTTTTGTAGCACTAACTTTATGTCAGAAAAGCAATCCTGATCCTGTAAATTCTATTCAAAATCCCACTACTCTTAATTTCCTTTCTATACTGCTTTTCTGATCACCATTTGTTTCATTCTTTATAATAGCTTAGCTATGTTTCTAATGAATGTGCTGGTTTCAGTAAAATGTCTTGTGTTCCTCTAAAAAGCCTCACATTAAATTACTATAGAGCCGTGTTTCCCTGGCAATTCCCCCTTCTCCAGTAAACTAACTAATCTTAGTGCTAAAATCAAAAAATCATTTCCAACAAGGAACGATTTCTCTCTTATTCAAAACTCTGGGATTTCAGAAATAAGGAAGATGATGATGATATCTTGTGGAATGGCTCTAAAAAGCATCCTCTCCCCTTTTTAGCCCTTTTCATACCCCAAAAGAGCTAATTACAACCCATGTAATTACTTGCTTATTAGTTCATGACTCCATGACTCATGTGCCATCTCCCATTAGTCAGCATGACTTCCCATACATTTACATCACAATGGCACGGAATTGTAAGTAATTTAAAAGTCATAGGGCTTCTCTCTTGAAACAACAGTTTTGCCCATCAAAGTGACTTTCGTTCGGTTAGTCAAAACATATAGTAACAAACTGATTGGAAGTTACCCTACTATTTGATTACCAAAGCATACGTAACTTTTATAGAAAAGGTAGGTGGTTCAGATATCTTACTACCCTAGAAACCTCCAGAAATGTTATTTTTGGGGGCCACTACCTTTCTAAATACAGATTCTTCTTTAACTAATGCAAGAATATTTGCTAAAATGAAAACCTTTCCCCAGAGAATAACATTTGGTTCATGTCACCATCTGTTCATTCATCAGAGGGCCCAAACCAAACCACCCATTCTCTACCAGATCTTTCAGTGCTGATCAACTCTGTTGCTAGTGGCTGACTGGCTTCAGGACCTGCCCTCATTATAGTGCTTTTCTGTACTTCTGATTTCCCACTTCATTTCTGCAAAGCAGGGGAGAAATTCTTAAACAAAATTTGCAGAACTGCAACTCTCTAACATTGCCACCAAATGTCTTTCTTTTCTTATGGTACCAATCTGAATACAGAATAGGCAGTGAGTTTGCTGACACATACTTAAATTAGAATAAATTACTATTATTGCTATTACTATTACTAAAGTATTAGAATAAATACTTAAATTAGAATAATTTTTCTTTGCAGTATGTTTGTTTTTATGACCTTGCTTACATATTTATAGAACTCATTTTTTTGGAGGGAGAGATTGTTTATGTTTGCTCATGCAACAGCTGTACTTTGTCTTTTAAAAAGACAGTATAGTCCTTACCCCTGGCTATTTTTAAACTACCTAAGTCTCACTTGTCATCTAAAAATAAGTTTCTGATATCCACATGTAATATACATATAAGCATGATATGACCGAATATGGTAGCATAAAGGGGTTCATATCAGGCCTTTGGCTACTTCTATAGTGGTAATAAATTTTTAAAATTAAAACACAGCAAAATTATAAACAGATCCTGTACTTCCTGTTTGCAAAACACCATGAACAGAATTTAGTGCTTTTTTGCAAATAGAGTCTTAGCACACAGCCTTCTCCCAGCATTGTTCAAATAATAATCATTTTAATTCCCTGAAATGATCCGTAGAATCATAGAATATCCCAAGTTGGAAGGGACCCACAAGGGACATGGAATCAAACACCTGGCTCCACAGAGAATCACCCAGAAATCAAAACTTATGTCTGAAAAAAACTGACAAATGCTTCTTGAACTCTGACAGGCTTCATAGTATGACCACTTCCCTGGGGAGCCTATTCCAGTTCCTGGTTAATCATAACTTCTGTACAGCAAGAAAGTCCGTTTTTTTTTTTTTTTTTTTTTGAATTTTGAAGGAAAAAATGTTGGAATGTAAAATGAACATTCTGATTAGATTATTAACAAATATAATAACATTTAATATGTTATATATTAATACAATAATATAATATATTAATATACAGTATATTAATATATATACACAATATATGTTATATAATTCTGATTATATTATTAACATATAGCCACAAAAGATCATTAAAATATTATTATTATTTTTAATCATGCTTTTATTTCAGATTTTTTTTTTTTTTTCCTTTAAAGGCAATCCCAAAACATCTAGGCCATCTGACTCCCAAGGCTTTAATGTTTCTTCTTCCTTATTGACCCTAACTAATTCCTGGAGAGCATTGTTCAGGTTGCCTGAACTGAACATGAGGCTCTACCACCAGGGAAGAAACCTTACTGGCCTGGGAGCCTTCAGGTCTCTTGAGAATTTAGGGCTGTCAGGCTCAGAGGAGAGACTCTGGGGGTCCTTGACTGATCAGACCCAAAGCAATCCCCATAAAGGAGCAAACACAGACCTTGGCTATCTAGGCTTTCTTGAAATAAGCATGCCAAGCTGGTTAAAAGAAAATGACGAGGGTCAGTTAACATTCAGACAGATGAACTACATAGGCTTTGGAAAAGGTTTACATTTTGATTAACTTGGCATTTATTTGACAAAAACAACAAACAAACAAACAAAAAAGACCACAACAGAACAGAAAATGTTTTCAAAGGACAAGTCCTTATCTGTCACAGTTTAAAAGAATGCCACAAGCAGTAGATTTAAGAGGGTCTGGCTTCTTACCAATTTGTGTCTCACAAATGATCACCTTTGTGGCCTTAATCATTTAAAGTATGGAGTATACTCGTGGTTGGAGCCTCTTTCTTACCTTTCCTTGGGCTATGCTTCTCATAAGTCTAGGAGACCTTTGAGACAACTGCCTTTCTTTAAAATCAATAGACGCTTTCATTCCAGTGTTACTGGGGAAAGATGGTCAGGCTGGGATTGACAAAGACACAAAGTGCAGCCCAGCATATTACCAAATCAGACAGCCCAGTTATAGTCTACCATACAGGCATTTACCAATATATACTTCCCTCCCAATTTACCTCCCTTCCTCCTCATGCTGTTCTTCTGTAGTTAGCTGGAAGCATCAGGTTCAGTGTGATGCACAAAACAGAATATTAAAATCAAATTAGCAAGAACATAAGGCCACCTGATATTTTAAGGCTTAATCATTAAGACCCCCATGCAGCTGTTTAGCTTTAGAAGCAGTCAGAGCCTATTGATCTGATGAACTGAGCAGGAATATGTGTCATTGTTTTAAAAAAAGTTTCAAGAAATATTTCTGTATGACAGAGTGTAGATGATGAAGAGATATTTTTAGTGTAATGTTTAAGTGCATTGCAAGTCTGCTTGCATTCCTCCAGAAGAGAATGAGTCATTACACACAGATAATATATGCAAAAAATTTAACTTGCTTTTCTGCTCGTGCAATACTATAAAGCAAAACAGAGTTCCCTAAGATGCTTTCTTCACTGCAGCTCATTCTTCACAAATAACTTATTTTTTTTCAGTTTAGTATTTCTGTCACCCCTGTACCAAGTTCCAGCTGTGCTTGGTTCCGACCCTTCAGATAAGCTACAACGTTAACACAGTTCCCTTGTGTGATTAACATGCAGCACAGATTTCAGGTGGATTACTGCACCCCACAAAACTTTGAACTCCCATTTATATTATCTTATGCAACTTTTAAAGCTTCTCTTTAGCTTCCCTTCCACTGTTTTCTTGTCTCTATTTAGATTAGCACCCCCAGTGCTGCCTGTTAGGTCACTAACAGCTCTATCCCTCCAAACTTTTTTTGTCAGTGTTTTACGAACATCTACAATAACAAAGTCCTGGCATCACAGTTGTGTCCTACTGTAATAAATAATAAACAGTCCTTTGTTGGTCCTTTCTGCAAGCTGCGGATATGTCTGACATTTTCTGAAATATTCAATGTTTCACTTAGACAAACAAGAAAAGCTTCAAAGGCATTGTTATCTCCCTGTCATGGAAAGGGTTCTGCCTGGATGACAATATGAAAGGCCATTGTATGACATGGCTTCCCACAAAACAGAGGAAACAAAGTTCTGTGGTTTCAGCTCAGCATGTGAATTTTTCAACAACATTAGAGGGCTTTCTGCAGCAGTAGTCTTCATAAGTGAAAATATATGCACACAATTATAAGAATACATTTTGAACTTCGTGGTGGGATGGATGACCTAGTATTACAAGGCAACTCCTCAGAGAAAACTTTTGTAGTGGGAACTTCGTGATGTTTATTGAAATGTAAGTACATTTTTTCCTTAATTCATGACAGAGATGATTCTTGTGTGCAGCATGCTTTGTTGAAAAAATAAAGTAAAATTATATTTTCACATAGTTCAAAACTGAGCGGTTTAGGTGCCAAATGATTTCATGCAATTCAAAATAGAGATCATCCCTATTGTTCTTGCTTACATTATCGTATGAACCCTGTTGTGATTATATAACGTATTTTTAGTGCTCAATCTAGCAATGGTATTGCAAGAAAAAAGCTTTATACAGACTGCATTATTTAGCTGGGATAAAGGGGCATAAAGAGTATTCAGAAAATCACTTGCTATGGGAGCTAGGTAGAGATTCCCAGAGCACTGGCTTATCTAAACGAACAAACTGTTTAATAACCCCATAACATAAAGACTGTGGGACATGAAGACTTCACAGAAAAAATGGTATCCAAAGACGGGAGAAAGGTCCTTTCAGAAGCTACAGACAGTGGTCTATTATGGTGATTAATGATTTTTACATATAGACAAATTTATATTGTAAGGAATCCTTACAATATAAAGGGTCAGAAGGAACACACTCATCACCATGCCTGTGTTCTGTAGGAACCTCCTACAGTGTCACTTGCAACTTATGTTTGACTGGAAATTTTTCCAAAAAGCTACTCTACATAGAAGTACATTAAGAGCATTTTGGATTTTGCCTTTACTGGTGACCTGAAATTTAGGATCTTGCATCTTAGATGTTTATAAGTGTCCCAAAAGTGGAGCTTATACAGACTACAGAATGGCCTATTTTATGATACTTACGACAGACATTCTTTTTTATTGAGTGTTCAGATCTTTACATGAAAGTGACAAGAAAGAAAAGAAGCTTTGTGTAATGAGGACTGTATTTTTTTTTTTTTTTTCTTTTTTTTTTTCATTAGTGATTGTGAATGCTTGCAAAATGTGGAAAAAAGCTAGTGAGGTTTGTAACGTGAGGGAAGGAAAGCTGGTATATGGGAAGACCTTTTCTGTGTCAGCTGTAGAGTTGCTCACCTGAGGCAAAGAGAATAAAAACCTAGGGCCAATAAATCAACCTTGATTTTGTTCCAGTGATGAATTAATTACAGCCATTAATTTGACAATGTTCTAGTTCCTGCTTCTGATTGAAGGTTTTAGGTGGGACAATGTCACAGGCCTTTGACAGTTGAAACATAGAGCATCTCAGCTACTGGGAAAAAAGCTTCTGCATTTCATTAAATGGCTTTGAAAGCATGACGGAGAATTGAGCAGTATGAAGAGATTGAAAATGCCAGTGGAGGTATTTACACCAGGTTTCTAGGCTCCACTTTAAATTCAGCTCCTGGCCTACCAACACTTGGCATTTTCTTTGAGCAGCACAAATTTGAGAAGAGGAAAGGAATGTGAATGAGCCCATTAGCCCAGATCTCATAGATCTTATGCTTTTGGGACTTCAGAAATGGACAGTATTTGTTGATAAAAAGCCTGAGAGATCAGCCAGGACAGTAAGTTACTGTTAAGAAACAGCTTACTTATTTGGTCAATTTGCTGCAACTGGGTTGCCTGTAGGAGTGCATGTGGATTTTATGCACATCTGCAATTTTTTTTTTTTCACTACCCCATGCAATTTTAACTGAATATGCATGCCATTCCACACCCCTTGAATGGTATTCAATGCTCCTGAGTAATGAAAAAACTATTTGCTTTTTCAGAGGTGCAGCAGCAGGAAATGTATTCTAAACTCATTTCATGTAGTTTGTGGAATTACTCAGGTCTCTTTCCAGCTGGAAGCTGGTTGGCAGGAACACAACAGCTTCTAGCCTCGCTCATCTGAGTAGGCTATTAAATATAAAAAGTCAACCTGTAAATGAAGATGGATTGGCTGTGGATGCTTTTCAGTTTGTGCTGCCAGCACGCACTATGTACCATCCCTGCAAGGGTCACAGCTCGCTGCCATAAAACAGGACGATGCCTCAGAGAGGTCACAGCACACGATACAATGGAACATATATGCTGGGTGATACTCCTCATTGACCATCTTGTAGAGGTAAGAGCAAACAGTCTCCTGCCTTACAACAGGCATATGCCAAGCACAGATGACTCAAAGTCCTGCAGCTGCTAGCTCCATAACACAATCTGTGCCTGGCCAAGAAGAGCTGAACACTTAGAGACAAGAAATGGAGAGTTTCAGAGTACCAACTCACCGTGCTCCAAGAAGCTGCAAAGGTTGGATGTACAGATTGGTCCCAAGAAGCAATGTTAGCTCGAGTAGTACACATGCTGCTTCATTTCATCCTGTCATCAGGGATTTCAATTGCTCAGTGTTTCCAATGCCAGCACAGCCCTGTTTCCACTTTGAGACCCACACAATTCAAGTCTTTGGCTTTTGTGCTTGGCTTGATAGCCAGAACTTGGCCACATGTATCTCATATTTTTCCTAGTTCCCCTAAACAGCAGCCAGGGAATTTCTATTATATTTCCTGAGGGAAATTCCAGTATAATCAAAATACAATGCACAGTGATTTTCTGTGCATTTCTTACAGTAGTTAGTCTCACATCAATCAACAAAAGCCATGGTCTTTTAAGTGTCCACCTTATGTTACAAAATAAGTTTGAAAATGTTCCCAAAGGGTTAATATTTTTATAGAAGTGTTTTGTTATAGAATTCAACTAGTCAACAAACTGCCTGTAACCACCAAAACATCTGCTATAGATGTCCTGAGAGCCATCTATAAACAGAAAACATCCCCATCTGCAAGGTGTGGATTAGAGACACTATTTATGTTAAAGCCGTGTATTTAAAGACTAAAGAGACTAATCTTTACTCAGGAGCTACTGCACTGAGGTACAAGGAACAGTTGGTTTTCTGGTACAGAAAGGACACTACTCAACAACCCATGGACATGCTAGAATAGCAGCACTTGGGAGAAAGAGGAACAGTCTTTTTTTTCTGTTTTAAGGCATTAAATGCACATAGCATTCATCACCCAATATAGAATTTGCCTAGGATGACAAACTTAAAACAGCAACACCACTTCGCTTCTTAAGAAAACATATCACAAAGTCTCAAGTGACCACCATAGTCTGGGTGCTCCTGCCAACACAGTACATCTGCTCGTAAACAACTCAGTTTCTTGGCAAAGATAGTTTTGGCCTCACTGCAGATAACTCCTATCACTGAGCAAAAAAGTTGAGTTAGAACTAGAGTTCAACCTGTAATATAAAATCTAAACCCAGGCTGTGATTATCCCAGCTGAGATTGGGTTTTACAGTTAGTGACCACCTCTTGCAACACAACTCTGGGCAAATATGAAGATTGATTTATTTACTACTGGAAGGATACAGGACATACCATGGTAGCTGCAAATACCAAAGTATCTGGAGGCATTCTGTGGGTCAGGGATAAAAAAAGAATCAATATACACAGCACTCAGAATGGCCATGAAATTTCCCTCCCTTAGACTCTGTTCCAGTTATGTCAGGAATAAAAATCAATATATAAGTTGGTCTAAGTTTTGTTTTGTACTTATTGAAATATATCACTATGTATTTTTTGTTAAAGAAAATGATTTTTTGAGGGGTGCGGGAGAGTGGGAGGGTGTTTGTTAGCAGAATTTCTGCCTTTAAACAAAAGCTATTGCCATGGGTAGGTTCTAGTGGATGAAATATACTTGTCTCATCCCTTAAATAGTTCATGTTGGAAACTTAGAAATTATTTTAATTCTTGGAATAAAAATTGGTAGAGCATTCCTAATTCACTATTCAGGCTGACATTTTTGAGTCACATTAAAGCATTAGGCACCCCCATTCACAAGCCTTATGTACATCAGAGAGAAGACCTATGCTTGGGCCTTCTTACCTTGAAGAATTTAAAAGATAACTGTCCTTTGTTCTTCAATTCTTTTCAGCTCAGGTGCTCGGGTGCTCAGCTTTTTGAATGGTTTGGGGCCCCCCCCCCCCCCCAACATACTTGCACTATGTTTAATATCACTTCATCTCACAACTTTCAGCGGAGTTGAAAGATGTTGATTTACTCTGACATGATTACATGGAAGGATCAGACTGAAGTCATTGTGAAGACAATCTTCATTATCATTAAGAGATCACGGTAATCAATGGAGGTTCATGAGGCCTGGAAGAAAGCAAATGTCACTCTTATAAAGAAGGCAAGGAAGGAAGACACAACGAACTACAGGCTGGTCAACCTCCACTTAAGCTCTGGAAAGGTGACATGCAAAAATGATCAGAAAAAGCGGTTTTCAAACATGTTAATTAGAAGATGGTGACTGAGAGAGGTCAGCAAGCATTTGTAGAGTAACAACTTCTTACCTAACTAAACTTCTTACCTAACTTCTTAACTAACTGTGATTCTGTAAGTTTGAGACTGAAGATGAAAACTGATCCAGCTCCTTTTACCTGACAAATTCCAAGCTGCCTCTCATAACTCTCTACCTGGAAATTTAGTAACTAAATAACAGATGGACTACAGATTTCATTTAGTTATGTCTGCATTTAATTTATTAAATAATTCGATAAGAACTTAGAAGAACAACTCAAATTTCCAGGTTCAGGAAGGAAAATGTAAACCTTTAGTTCAGAAAATAGCCCAAGAGCTTCCAGTTAGAACTTTCCTAACAGTCCAAGCTTGGTTACTGTCCTCGCTGGCATGGCCTCCAGTCTAATAAGACTGCATTAATCTATAGTCAAGGAAAAAAGGTACACACAGGCCCACGGAGCGTTCCAGAAATCAATTTGTTGGTCTGTCAATTAGAACACATCAAGTTACTTGAAATTTCACTTCACATAGTATTGTCACAAAACAAGCAACCCCCACAAAACACCTTCCCCCCCACCTAATCACCACCACAAGCTGTGTTTTAATACATCCTCCTAAGCTATTAAAAATGGTATCTGGACTTATCTGTTGATTTTTTTCTTCAGTTCTGATGATATTGTAATAGCGACTTCTTTTCAGCCACACTCTTTGCTTTTGTCAAGACTGTGTCATCAGGTTTCAGGAATATAGTCTGTCTTTCTTGATGACGTGGGTGAAATAAACGGATATCCAGCACTGATTTCAAAGGACACAGGACAAAGTCCCAGCAGTAATATGTTGAAAGGGAAATAGTGAATTACGTGTCATATCATTGCTTGCATAATTTGCATTGAAAATGTGAGATATTAAACACAAAAAAGCAGCTGCCTGGCAGAGATCTATTGCATGCCTGCTCTTAATACCCTGTGAATCAGAGTGCATATATTAATGTTCGGGAATTGAAACTCTCTTAATACCCTGGTGGGATTAGTTGGATTGCTGGTGGGTGAACGTGTATCAGTGCATGTGTATGTCTGAAACATTTCTTACTCACTTCCTTCTCTCAAACACATCAGGGAATAATTTCTTCTCCTTTCATGTCTATCAGGTGAGAAAAATTTACCATTATCTTCCATTTTATTACAAATAAAATAATTACCAAATTACAGTTCTGGAATATCAATTGCCTCTCTAAATAATAATAAAAAAGCCTAAAGATGATTAATGATATTTGAAAGCTTGTATCATAAACCTGTTAAACATACTTGACACTGTATGTTCAATTCTAATACTACCCCCCCAGGACATTTTACTAAATATTTTTAATTTAGGGGGATGGGGAAATAAAATAACATGAAATAAAAAAAATCAACTAGTGAACAATATTAGCTGCCCCAGGAAGAATAGCTACAGAAGTTCAACATGGTATATGAGCCCTGACTTAAAAAGCTGGTGAGTATTCATCACTTTATTCCTTCTTTTTCAATAATATTCATCAATTTGCCAAATAACTTTCCATTTATAGCATTCATCTGTTGCAGATATGGACCTCTGACTCATAATGGTCGCAATATGATTATTAGGATAATTGAATACTTTTGTTTGTGTTACATAAAGTCCTGAATTGTGCACTTAGTTAGATACCTTACTAAGACTGTTGTCAGAAGTCAGGGTGAGGTGGATACTGAGCATCAAAGTTGAGTCCCAACAGAAGCAGGGAGGTGATGAGGATGCAGAAGCACAGAACGTTCACAGCCCCTGAGGGAGTTACTTGTTAGAGTGATTTATGAGTGGAAATAGCAGACGAGTGATGGAATAAAAGGCATGAGAACTAAAGATGGATATGGTGACAGTCTTGGGTTTTGAACTGTGACAAGGTTAAGGAGATAATTCAAGGTCTACATGTTTGAAAAAGATGTTTTACAGACGAGTGAAAAGGACAGGCTGTTAGTGTCCAGAAAGAATGAGACCACGACAGTAAGGCAAAGGGTGAGAGAGAGTGACAAAAAGATGAGACAACAGGCTGGTAGAAAGGACAGAAGCATTCTGGAGAGGCACAGCAAAGAAAATAATAAAGTACAACGTACAGACAGAGAGGAACACTGACTCATTTTGACAATAAAAGAAATTAAATCTGTGGGATCATGAATTCCTTGTCAGGGAGGAATCAGAACGTGTCTCCAGTGTCAGAGATCATATGAACTATCTAATGGGAATAGAGACAAGACAACATACAGGCTTGTGATTGCACTTCATATTGGGGCAAATTATGCCAATTTCATACTAGAATGGATCAAAGTTAACTGCAAACTGTGGTCCTAGAGAGATGGTCCTGGGTGATTTTCTAACTCTATAGAATGAACAAAAAGACAAGGAAGATTAACAGGTGGCTCCTAGACTTAATATTCTGAAGTTTTAAGATGTTGGCCAGCAGGAAGCATTCATGGATAGAGGACTGCAGGAAGATGGACTCCACTGGAATCCAAGCAAAGCTGGTAGAATGGATTGTTTCCACCAAATAGAAGATTTTCAGGACTTCCTTAAAACTACAGAAAAGAAATCACAAATGTAGTAACAGTTAGGAGTATCAGCATATATATATATAAAAAAAAAAAAGTTAGAGAAATGAAATTCTAATACGGAGGGGAGAAGTTATTTGGACAACAGTTTTAAATGAAATAATCTGGTTGAGAAATTGACTGTGTTAAGAGAAAATAATATAAGATTCTCATACCTTATTGCAAAGGAACTGGACAGCAGACTAGAAGGGACTGGACTGAGCTAGACTGATTAATGTAGGAAATAAAAGTAGCTATAGAAGGCAACCAGAACAGGTATGGGAAAACAGTTGTCTTGTGCAGAGTTACTAAAAGACCTACAATGTTCAAAGGAGATAGAAATAAATATGAAGTGATTTGAGAGACTCAATAAAAGGAAGAGTAATATAATCACAGGAAAATGTAGGTATGAAGAGATGTCTGGAGGTCTCTAGTCCACCCTCCTGCTCAAAGCAGAGCTAACTTCAAAGTCAGATCAGGTGGTTCAGGCTTTATTCAGCTGAATTCTGAAACTTCCAAAGGTGCAGATTTCACCACTTCTCTGAAGACATGCTGCTGGATTTGCATATGTGGCTTTGTAAAGACACCCAAGGTCAGAACTGTTTACAACTTGAAAGTTCTTTGATATTTTTTTGACAAATGTTACTAGAAAATATCTCATTCTAACAGACAAAACTTCCATATTAGAAACTCAGCACAAATGTCACTAGCAACATTAAAGACTACATAGATTTCTTTACTGAATTCTGAAAAAAATCAAACAGGACTGGCAGCATTTTATCATAACATATCTTGAGTTGGAAGAGAACCATAACAAACATCAAATCCAACTCATGACTCCACACAAGACCACTTAAAAAAAAGTCAGACCCTACATCTGAGAATATCACCCAAATTTTTCTTGAACTCCAGCAGGCTTGGTGCTGTGACAACTTCCATGGGGAACCTGTTCCAGTGGCCAACCACCCTCTCAGTGAAGAACCTTTTCCGAACACCCATCCTGATACAGCTTCATGTCATTCCTTACAGTTCTATCTGGTCTTTTAGTTTAAATAGATTATACATAACATTTTAAGGAAAGATGCTGATTTAAATAGTCTTGGATAGTGTGATCAAAGACTGAATTTTAAACAACAACAACAACACAAATTTAAATGCAACAAAAGATGCAAAGTTCCTTGTAGTGGGAAGCCTTGCCTGTTTGCAGACTGATGCTGCTGGAGTGCATGTATAGGGTTGACTCACAGAGAGCCCAGAGATTCTGTGATACAGGAACCAGCAGGAGAGTTTACATTAAGATGTTCAAAAGTAGAAAGCCAGGCTTTCTAGTATTGAAATAGGCTTTTAAAACCAGTGCTTTTGATGCAGATAAATAGTCATCACCCCCCATCACCCCCCCACCCCCCAAATGCTTATTAGATACATTATTTTGTTAGCTGGCATTGCTGAAAGACAATGAAGCAATTTATTAAACTGAGGAGAATATTTCATAGATTGCATTTGATGGATGTTGGCATTTCCCAGCAGTTTTGACAAAGCAACTCAAGAGTCAAGATTCATTTTTATCTTTTGAATGGGTGATAGGACATATCATTCATATGAAATAATCAAAGAGAAGATGCTATTTACCACACTGAAGAAAATGATCCCTTATGATCTGTGTCAGATGTGCTGAAAAACTGGAGCTAAACGGAAAGGTGATGATAATGCATGTGACAGAAAAGCATGAACAACAGATGTTTTAATAGTTGAAAAATAACATGTATAGGTCTTAATTCAGTATTTATTATCTGGTGTTATTAACCTATAGTCCATCAAATGAAGAATTTACTGCACTAAATATGAAAAATGATATGAAGCTGTGCGTACATCTGAAGAACAAGAGCCTTATCCTAAAGAAAAATGGCACGAAACTTGCTGTTCCAACATCAGGTGGGTGGGCAGTCCTCTGTCCCAGATCTATCCCAGATCTTTGGATTGGCTATTTATGGTTAAAAAAAATTTCTAATCAATAACAGTTGCTGAAAAAGGTCTGGATTAAGGCTAAATTATTTTATTTTATTTTATTTTACTTTATTTTATTTTATTCGGAATTGATGTACATAGTGCCCTAGTTCTGAACTTAGGACTGGGTTACATGGTAGCTTTGCAAAATGCTTGAGAGGGGATGAGTCCACCACCCCTGAACACTGCTCCATTTACAGGGAAGGTGAAAATCATTAATTTATAATTCAAAACATAAATTGATTTCTCAGATGTTTTCTTTTCCCTCCCCCTGGGATTTATTTATATAGTGAATTGCAAGGAGTGCCTCGTTTTGGCTAACAAATATATGACATTTTTAAATTGTTGTGGAAAGCCCCAGATCTCTTTCTATTTCAAAACATGCTAGGTTTCTTTCTTAGGAATGAAAACAACAAACTGTGGGTTCCCTGTGGCAGGGAGACACCTGTAGTCAATTTCATGTGTATTGTAATAAGAGGTATCAAAGTCCATAGGACATCTTTGCTTGAGTGCACTCTAATTTTGCCTGTTGACCCCTGAAATTGCCCTGGTTTCTGAATCATTAACTGATCTCCTCCAGTGGAAATCTCAAGTTGTTTCTTTAAGTCTACCAAAACCCATAGATTTTTATTTTTCTTTTCACTCTTTCAAAGGGAAACAAACTGTGGGAGCATATCCAGCAAACAAGGTGTCTTTTCGTCCCTTAGAGACTACCATGTATTAATGATTATTTTGGAATATAATTAATTTGGAAAAAAAAAATGAAAAAAAGAACAGAAAGCTTGTTACCCATTGCAATCCCTGTATCAGCTTTCCCTTTCTTTCATATTGGAAATTGGCTACAGAAGAAGAAAACTATCTAAAATGAAACACTTAAGTGTATCCGGCCAACTC
Source organism: Nettapus auritus (assembly GCA_011076525.1). Lineage (NCBI taxonomy): Eukaryota > Metazoa > Chordata > Aves > Anseriformes > Anatidae > Nettapus > Nettapus auritus. Next base: position 26,922,878 of record CM021770.1, read on the forward strand.
TTTCCCCCCTTGCTTTCCATGACCTTGGACTGCAGCATTAGCTTCTCATATAGAACAAAACTGCAGCAACCAGTCTGGGAAAAGAAATTAACAAAGATCTTGATACCACATGGCTAAAGATTTTCCACGTTTATGAGACGGGAACTTCAAGTACTGAAAATACAAGGTTCACATCACATTTTTGCAAGCTTGCTGCTTCTGTTTAAAATAGCTCCACAGGCTTTCCCATAACTGAGTGTTCACTGCTATACCACCTTCAGCTTTGATCTCGTTAGAGGTCTCAGGCAGAGCAAGGTCAGCCCATCAGACCTAGCTAGTTCATGAATGTAGCTTTCAAGGAAGGCCATGTTGTCAGAGGGATGCAACGCCAGAAATTCCACAGGAACTGCTTTTATCTCTAAGTTTGTGTTTTTTAATACAAAAGTAGTGATTAACCATCCTGCTATGGGGAATGAGTACACATCTCTGAACATAGTGAAGTCCAATATGTTCTCCATAAACATGTACCTATGAAAAATCTCATAATTTCCTCCTGCAACCTAGGTTGCAAAGATTAAAAGCAATTACCCCTGTGGAAGGACCGCAGCTAGAATGTCAGGATATTGCTCCAAGCTGACTTCCATGTTACACATAGGCATAGAGATTCATCAGGATTAATTTTTCAGTGTTTGTAGTCATGAAAGTAACACATAAAAGGACTGAATGTCACCAGCAGATCAGAGAGTCAGAGAATAGTTTGGGTTCTAAGGGACTTTAAGGATTAACTAGTTCCAACCTCCCTGCCATATGGGATGAGCTTTGCCATCAATCCTAATTTTACTTTAGGTTTTGCTACCACTATGATAAAGAGAGAAGAGGTTGTTTGACAATGAAACAACAGCAATGGAGTGAGTGAATAAGCAGCTGTTCACATCACCATTTTTGTGCAAATCAAACATCCAAAGATAGTCTAAGTTGGGAATAAAAAGCATTTGCTTTATGTACACAGTGATGGGAAAAGTGGTTTGGATTGGCAAAGCACAGCTGCAAAAGTAGTGTGGAATTTAAGATGAAATTTGACACAAACACTCCATGACTACAGAGCCCCAGTAGGGAGTCAAGGTAAGATGCACAGTGATTGCTACTGAATATTTCTATGAGACCAAGGATAATACCAGTCATTCACATAGCATACTGTCATTGTTATGGAAATTGCAGAATTGCTGGAGGAAAACAGTTATTTGGGTCATGAGACTTAATTCTAGGTGCTATCTCTGGGGTCTTTTCATTTCATAAAGTATTTTCACAAAGTACTCATTTCATAAAGTCTTGCTTTGTTTACATGACTAGATTTTTATTATTTACCATTTAATCAAAGACATTAAGAGAAAATTTTACTTTATTTTGAAACAGGAAAAAAGAGCCTCTCAAAAGTAATAAAACAAAATTATTTCATATTTGGATTTTTTGCCATGTAAGGTGGTTTCAGGTAAAAATACCTTATTCTAATCTGACTTTATGGAGGGATTTTATGATTTCTATTTATTTTAAGAACCTGTAGTGATCTGAAACTTAATTTGCATTTCCTCTGTTGAACAGTGAGACAGCTGAGGTGCTGCTCATTGAATGGTTACCCCTTCTTAGCCTTAATAAACAGACTTTCTGTAGCATGTTCCTACTCCTTCAGTCCTATCCTTTATTATCACAGAAATTTCCTCACTAGCCTGGCAACAGGCCCTTTGCTTTGTAGAATCTCTTATGTAAGTTGGTTGCATCAGCTCAAACTGTTTTCATACGTAACATCTCATCTGCATTTTCTTCATCAGCCATCATGATGCTCAACTCTGCATCTCCTGTTTTATCCCCATGAATAGCAGCTTAATGTTCTGTCCTCTTTCCAGTACTCAGAACAAATGCATTACTCTAGCTCACAAGAGTTTATCTTTAGACCTGATGACAAGTATCCTGGATAGAGAAAAGCAAATTGCCTCTTCCATACAAATGCATCATACCTGCCTCACAGTGTCACACCAGATCAAAGGGACAACCCATGAGGTTGAGAATAAAGTCACATAGTCTTCATGTCCATAGGCTATTTTTTTTTTTTTTTTTTTTTTTTTAGAAAAAATAAAAATAAAAAATTTAAGCTAAGATTCAGGATCCATGCCACATGATACATTCACTTAGCCAGGGTCTCCACATTCATTGCATACCTGGTAGCTCCCACTGACAGTATGTAGCTGATTCTGAGACCACTCTTGCACTCATATAAAGAAAAATGCTTCTTAGGGTGTTTTTTACTTAAATGTAATAATTGAATGGCTAGATAGAATATGCTGGAGCATGCAACATACACACTTCTATGCATCACACCTCCCTAGGATCTAAAATGAAGTTGAAGAGGTCAAAGACTGGGAATTCTACTGTACTCAGAGAGCTCTCATTCTCTTGCCTCTACTTGAGAGGACAGTGACAAGCAGAAAGTAAACTTCAAGCAACTTAATTATTTACCTGCCTGTGTTGAATTCAGGACCAAGCCTTAGATGCTCAAACTTGAAAATCATTAGCCAAAAATCCTTGAACACTGGGCATCTGACAACATAATATGCATACCAAGCACAGCAGACAAGAAAGTCTGAAAGTTTTGTAGAAATAAGTAGAACGGAAACAGAAATAAATGTAAGAAAAACGTTTACTTTATTATGGAAGATTGTGAACCACAGAAGTTTCAGGGCTGTCTTCCTGCGAGATTTGGTTGCTATCCTCAGAGAGTGAGAAAGAAGAGTAACCTTGTGAGCAACATCAATTTAATCTGCTGAAGCATGCAAGATGACTCCAAGAAAGATGGGCAGAATCAAACAATTTAATTAAAATAATAATAATAAAAAAGAATGTTGGCTCAGCATCTAGATTTCTCTCTCAAAAGATGTGATAAACTTTGTCAATTGTACCGAGGAAATAAGCATAGAGACAGAAGTTCAAGAGACAAAGGAATGCTTTGGATGTTATCAGGAATTTTAAATAAATAAATAAATAAATGACATAGAGAGCCACCAGTCAAAGAGTTTATGTGGCCTGAAGCTAGGCTTAACATATGAACGACAGCAAGTAGATAACACCCTATAAATTTTAGGTTTGGGGGCACTAGAAATTGTGCCAGATGAGCAGCTGGAAAAAAAAAATCCCAGTCATATGTTTCAACTTTGAGGATCTTGTAGCAAACATCCTCCATCCACACATGTTAATTTTTCAGTAGCCTTAAATTGTCTCCTAGGCATTGCTCAGAACATCAGAGATTGAATGCTAACTCCAAAAACAAACTGCTCTCAACTGTGCCTTATTAAATAATACATATGCAACCATTTAAAAAACTAACCACCGTCCTGTTTACATTATGTCTCCCAAAAGCCACATGAAATAAATCATACCCCTTATCTTTACAATAAATGTGTCTTGTACTCCTCCTGATATGCTGTGTCTGCACACAAGCTGTTTATGTATACAGGACTGCCTAAACTCTCAGGGAGCCCAGCAATGGCTCCTGCCTCTACTCTATAACAATATAGAGATTTCCTGCTCTCCATGTTCTAATTCTCATGAAAACAGTGGGTAGTATGCAGGTACTTTATTAATTTGTACCCATGACTCTACTCAGAAAGGACTATGAAGTAATTACATTTTTCCCCCCCTTAGACAAAGTAAAAATGTAAACAGGAATTCTTAATGTATATTCAATGTACGAGACAGCGTTCTCAGTTTCATGTGTCCCTGGGGTGGGAAAAAAAGTGTCGGTGTCTTCCTAGCTCTATTGCTTTTAATGCTCACAGAAATAGTCAGCTATTTTCTTTGTGAATAACAACATCTTTTATCAAACAGAAACTTGTGTCGTGCCTTGGTTATGCTAAAAGTGTTGTCAGTGTAAGAGCAGTAGTGGCAACCGCAACAGCTCTAGGTCCTGTGCATGGAGGTATGAAATCTTGGGAAGAGATGACCACTTGTTTGAGAAAGAGGTACAACCTACTGTGAAAGTGGTCTTTTACAAAACCTTGTAACTATCCAGATAAACACTATGGATGCAGAAGCTGAATAGAGGAGTGGATAGCCCTACTATGTCTACAGTCTTGTTAGGCTGGGAAGGAAGGAAGGTCAGGGCAAGTCAATATATAGTTAATCTCATGGTGCTGATGTTGTGAAGGCAGTTATGTGACAAAATAAGAAAATATGGGCTAACAATAATAAGTCCAACCTGGAACAGCCCTTTTCCTTTCCTCCACAGGGAGAAGATGAAATTTTGGAGCCCCTCAGCAGCTGGGTGCTACCCCCCTGTTGTCAGTACCCCCAGTATTTTAGGGGGGTTCCCTGCTTTTATAGACCATAGTAGAAGCAAATTGCTATGGCCCGCTTGTTTATTACTTCTATCAGAATGACTAACGGGAATCACTAACACCTAGATCACATATGGTACAGAATAAATCAAATGGCTGCTGCAGAAGTTGTGATGACAGATGATGCAGTAGGTCTGCTGACAACTCTAACCAGCTAAAAGATCTGAATCTTTTACGAAGATGGTGAAGGGCTGTGGTGGTTTTACCGTGCTAGGCAGCTGAACACCACAACCTCTCTCTCACTCCCCCTCCTCAGATGAGGAGGGGAAGAAGTAAAGGAAAGAACAACTCACGGGTTGAGATAAGGATAATTTAATTAAAGGGAAATATATATATATATTAAGGAAATATTATTAATTAACAATTCAACTAAAGGGAAAAAGGGAAAAAGGGAAAGGGGAAAGGGAGGGGGAAAGGGAACAGCAAAAACAAAACAAGTAAAGGCTATATGGAAGTGCAGAGGAAATAAATTATTCTCTACTTCCCACAAATGAGCGATGCCTGACCACGTCCTTGAAGCAGGGCCTCAACACACGTAGCCGGTGTTCGCGAGGAGGACAGACGTTTTCACAACAAAAGCCCACCCCTCCCCTCTTCCTCCTTCTTCCACCTTTTATTGCTGAGTGTGACATCATATGGTATGGAATATCTCTTTGGTTGGTTTAGGTCAGTTGCCCTGGTGATGTTTCTTTCTCACTTTTTGCCCACCCCCCAGGAGGGTTAGAGAAAGTCCTGATACTGTGCCAGCACTTCTCAGCAGCAGACACAACACTGGTGTGATAACACTGCTGTTCTAGCTACAAGTGCAGAGCATGGCACTGTATGGGCTGCTGCAGGGAAAGTTAACATCCCAGCCAGACCCAGTACA
>CM021770.1:26933109-27031272 GCA_011076525.1 Nettapus auritus
GAGAGAGGTTGTGGTGTTCAGCTGCCTAGCACGGTAAAACCACCACACTTTCCTTTAACCTGTGGAAATGAAACTGCACTCTGTCTCACATGTGACCCCACAAGCCATTTACAGCAGTGCTTATATTTTCTATTGCTATCACAAAGTCAGATATATCTTAATGCAGCATGTTTTGGCTGATATATATAATCATCACACAAGCTACCTTATAATCACAGATGCTTCTCTCATGGGGCCAATTCTCCTCCTTCCCTGCCATCCCAAGCTCCTCTGGTGGCTGAATAGGTGTTATTGACTTCTTCTGCAGGAGGTGATATCTCCATGGCTGTGGTGGGTGACAACTCCTTTCAGAGTCATCAGCTCCTTGTTGCTTCCCTGTCTCCATTTCTAGATGGAACAAATCCGTCACAGCTCCACACATCATGCCATTGCTAGCACTGGATACATAGCTCTGCTTTTGGGTGCCCCTAGGCACTAAGAAACAAGCTATCATCCTGGAGCATTTTGATGCCAGTAGTTTAAAATGAATGCCATTGTGGCTGTGTTCAGTATCCTGGTTCAGTTCTACCATAAATCGGGAGGGAAATGTTTATGCCTCCCATATGAGCTACTTTCTGTGTTCTGTGTTCTATGAATCCCTCAGACAAAAGTGGTAATTTTCATTTCCAAGCTCTCTTTTCACTGCTTCCATGCACTTCTGTTCAAAGGTTACAGCATCTGTTTCCTCTGCGGCTCCTGCATGAATTGACTTTATGAGCATAATCTCAGCCCAAATAAGATTTATTAAAAAGTGAAAGAAAAGGAAATTGAAAAAAAAAGAAAGACAAGGTTTATTTAACATTCAACATAAATTTATTTACATTCCTCATAAACTAAGCTAGATAAAACATTTCAGCTGTGTGATAAAAAGAAAAAGAATTACACCTTCCATGAAAATCAATTTTCTGTCTATTCAAATCCTCTATTATCATGAACTTTCTCTCTAGATAGAGATGTGAGTATACTTCTAGTTTCTCGACAGAGTTTTCTCCAGGCAAACATGGAATAGAAGCTGAGTTCATCACTGGCCCTGACAGGTAGCTCATTGAGGTTGTTATCTTAACTGTGATTAACAGCTTCTTTTCAAATGCTCAATTACCTCTTTCAGAGATTGTCTTGCAAAGGTTGTAACATCTCTCCAGAGCAAAAGCTATCCAGACATCAGCTTTATCAAATTTTCTTGTACATCAATTTTCCCTTTGAGTCAATTTTTTCTGTAATAAAAATATGAACTATGTGCAGATCCCTGGACTCGGCTTAACATTTGTCCAGTGTGAGTCTTATAATAAGTTTTTGATTGTGTTTACAGGAGACAGGTCAGTACTGGAAACCCAGAGCCGACTGCCTCAAACTTTCTGGTATTTAAAATCTGGAATCAACCCGAGGTCTGAAGTATCTCTGCCACCGAGAAATAACAACCTTGAATGCAATTACTCTTTGTCATTCTAGCAGAATGTAACCTGTTCTCAGTAGTCCTAAAATGCAAGATATAAAGGGAAAAAGCTTTAAGCACCCACACAACTGAGGCATGCTAATGGCATGACAACCTGAGCCATACAGGACATGTGTGACTGAACATACTCTTCACCCTCTGCCTTCTAAATTGGATGTGAAGGCAGTGGACTGCTAAAACGAAGAGTTAATGGTGTTGCCTTGTTCTAGCTTGCTGCAAAGTAATAATGTAATTGGGTGAGGCTAGGTATGACTAATAAGTAGATTGTCATCATGGTCTGTAGGAAGGTGATTTTTCTGCGGTGCTGAGCTGTACAATACTGAGTCTTTGTCAAGGCCAGACAGGAGGCAAAGAATGTGCATCAAGACCTGTCCTGTGAGAGGCTGTTGGGATGGTGGTGAAACCCTCCTGGGCAGTCTCTTCTGGAGGGCTGAGCCTCGTCAACACTTGAGTGTGCAGACAGACCAGCCTTGCACAAAGGCTGATGAGACATGCCACGTCAAATATTCCTCAATGTCCATGAGGGGATGTTGCAGGCCTGCTCCCAGTTGTTGCCCCCCAAGCATGGTAGTATTAATTCAGGTATTATGACATTAAAAGCTGATGGCTTCCTTTCAGCCAGCTTTAGCCATCAGAGACTTAGGTGTCTCCAAGGTAGCTGGAGGTAGCTTTTTCCTCCGCTGAGGCAGCTTGGGTGGGGGGGTGTTCTGTAAACTCACAGCAGATGATGAACGCCTTTCCATAGACACCGTTCTCTCAGTTTGCCTTAGAAAGCTAACCTGGACTGGACATGCACTTCCTTGGTGCCTAAGGTCAGATGAGAGAAGAACCACCATGGGTATTTCAAGGTCTAAGTCCCCCTGTAGTAATGGCAGCCCTGGATTAGCACCCCCAATGGAAAATACAAATCACAAATTCAAGTGTCTGAAAGATTTTGTGTTGGTAAGACTGTTGTTAAAAGTGAACATTAAATCCTCTTCTCATGGCTTCAGTTGCTGACCCTCAAATGGGAGAAAATGGCATTTGGTCATGCCTGCTCCTTGTTCTATGTCATCCTTCTCCTGGCATAATTTTGGTGATTATTTCATCCTCCCCAGACAGGCCAGGACAGGCTGAAATAACACCCCTTATACATGCAGTGAAGTCCTTGTCACTGAGGTCCTGATGGTCCAGAGTGACCCAATTGCTCCACCAAATGGCCTTGATATGGGGAGGGTTTAATAGTAAAAACAAAACACTCTGGCCATCCCTCTCCCCATTTTCCTGAAGGATGAGGGGGACCAGACCTTTGTGTGAATCTTTTCATGCAGTTCTGTTGCCTTTACCAAAGCCAGATTTGGCAGCTACTTTTGTGGGGAAAGCTGTATAGTTTGCACAGTATTTTAGATTTTCAAAGCAGTCTAGGGGATTTCAGACACATATCTTCCATTTGCTTTAAAACACCCTCACTTTAATGAAAGATATGTGTCTGAATCCCCCAGGCTGCTTTGGAAGTCTCAGCTACAGAGTCTGATTTAAAACCTGCTGAGATCAGGTCTCTCCACTGACGTCAACGGGCTTTGGATAGTCCCGATGTGAAGGAGATTTCTTTATTGGATGTGCCTGTAAAAGACAGAATCTAAGCCAGTTCACATTGACCCATTCTTCGTTTCAGGCAGACTTTGCTAGTCATTGCTAATGGCCACAGCCATATAGCAGTGGCATTTTCCAGGCAATGGAAGATTAAAGAGCTGCAGATACAGAAATGTCTTTAGCACAATCACTATTAGAAATGGATCAGGGCAGGGGGTAAGGTTGCCTGAGAGACATTCATTGTGATTACAAGGGTCACACAGGATGCCCAGAAACAAAGGAAAGATTTTGAGATGGTAGCTTAAAATGAGTGTAAGGGCTAGGAATATGTTTTACACCCTTCTTATACAAAGCTTATCTTCTGGGCTATTTTTCTTCATCTTTTTCTGAAACATTCAAGATTAGCTTCAACTAGAATGAGAGGAATAGGGTAAGTTGGTGTTCTCTGCAGTACAGAGAAGCCTTTCAGGGACCTGTTTGCTTTCTCTTTCAAATATTTAAGATTAAGTTACTTGTCAGGAAAGATTTTCCCCCAGATCCAACCAGCAGGGACTGTTTTCATTTGCAAACAGGAAGGAGAAAAAATGAAGAAGTTCATGGGAAACAAGGAGTGTTTGTTTTTGTTTTTCTCTCTATGTGGGATGCAGTCGTCTCTCTCAGGTCCCATAGAAATTTCCCTTCTTTTTCTATGGGCACTGGCAATTCTGCCTGTCTCTTCTGTAGGCAGGAGCATGTAGTTTTGATGTCCATAAGCCTCCATATTGAAGGCCTTTCCTTCATTACAAGCTGCTGAGGAGGATTTGGTGAGTTGGTACCATGCAGCGCAGGAGATTTGAACTTTGTGGGTCTGCACAGCACTGCAGAGAGATGGCAAAGGTACTGCTCATGTTCTAGGGAATGGAGCCGATGTTCAACCTGTCCATGGTTCTCACTGTGTTCACGGCTGAGAGGTCAGAGAGAGCATTGTGTAGATCAGTTCAGCTACTGATTGATGGGTTGGAGAGATATTTAATAGCTGTTATTCTTTCTGAGTTTAATTATTAATTTAATTGACTAAGTCACCATAGCACTGGTCCTCTCCTCAGCTCCAGAAGGCTGCTGCGCCTCAGAAAAGGTATTTTGGTTAGATTGGATTTCTTGCCAGCCTTACACAAAGCTGAGAACAGGAGAGATAACAGCTGTGTATTGTCAGAAGCAGAGATAAAGCCTCCTATGTTATCTTTTGTATTTTCATTTGACTTTTTTCCCCATGAGTTTTCCGACTCTGAACAATTAGCTACATTCATCTAGTAGAAATACCTGTAACTGAGATTTGGTATCATTATCTCTAGGTACCTATACGTCATCTTTATGTTATGTCTTTTAGCTTTATTTATTAAAAGTAATACAAGTCATGAAAACATCACAAAGTAAATGAATCTGACTGAAACTGGAGATCATTCTCTTCTAAAACAAATGCAGAGTCCATTCAAACAAGCAGTTCCTTTCTCAGCAATGTGGCAACACTCCACTGGTAGTGCATCTTCTGTTGTCACAAAATACAAAGTAGTCCTCCACAAAGCCAAGAAAGGATATGCAGCTTAGGAGAGATATCCAACCTTGCACTTATTGATTCTGTCTCATTGTAATTCTAATGATTCACACGCAGATATTTTGGATTTGCGTATATGTCTGTCTACGTACACATATGTACACACTTATATCTATACTTATATACACTTCCCCCACACTCTTATTTAGGAATATGAATCCAACCTGTGATTGCACAAAAACCCTCACATTTCATGTAAAGCAGTGATAAGCTGTCAAAGAATGGTGTCATACATTGTTATGACAGGCTAGTCAGAAGATGTGTTGAGAGAAGCAATATAGTCATCTGAATATACTGGATACTGACAGGAATGTAGTTGCACATACGATTTGGAAGTATAGAGGCATATGAAAGCCCACTATAAAACTGCTGTCTGTGTTAAAATATTTCTCCATACATCTGTATAATCGTTACATACAAGTCTCATATATACTCCAGATTAGCTATCCAATGAAAAAAAATATTTCTGCTCTGTTGCTGCTAACAGAGCTGTCCAAATTGATGACAGCTGATTATGCATTGTGATAAATATAGAAGATAACAACAATGTGCATCTTCTTTCTGGGGGACTTAGTTATTTTATAATTCAAACTATTTTAAAAATCTCAGGGAAGATGTCAGACCCCCTAATTTTTCTGAACTGGCTTTAGTGCAATGACTATATTTGTCTGTGCCTGGGCAACACAATTTGGATTGTAGTTTTGAATCTATAGCATCAAAAATCTTTCTTCTAGCTGAAGATGCCTAGTTGGATGGTTCAGAAAATTACTCATAATCCATATATATTTTGTCTGTAGTTTGAAAAACCTGCTGTTAGTAATCAAAAACAATTGCTATACTTGTTCTGTGTTGATAGGTAGTTTTGATGTTTGGGGCTTTCTTCCTATCCCTATACACACATCACTAAAATCAGTTTATTTTTTTCACTTAGCTCCCCCAGAATAGAGTTGCAACTTTGGTGTGTCAAAAGAAAGTGCTGCTGCTTTTCTCACCATGTTTGTCCCACAGAAAATATAAAATCTTTCATTTTCTGTGGCTGTTTGGTCTAAACTGACACACAGGAAAAAGCAATAACATGGATATCAACGGTAGGGGAAAGAAAATACCCACTCGTCAATGCTCCGTCATATTACTCTTTCCGGGTTTAATTTCAGACTATCCGATTTTTATCCCAAGTCAAATATCTCATTTCATCTGAAGTTTGAATGGTATTAGCAGAAAGAATGGCCAAAATCTAACATTTCTAGACAAAGTCTCATAGCTTTTCTTTCTCATCCTTGTTTTTGTTTTTGTTAATACCCTTCCTGTTTTCAGAGAAGCAGAGCAATTTCTCAAACAGTATTGCACTGAACAACTACTTGAGGACTGAGTCATGTGCCAGCATCTGTGCCAAGTCCCTGGTAGGACAGGGAGCTCTTGAACCATCCCATTGCTAATCAAACAATCTGGCGACATCCTGCCAACCCCGTCCTTGTCATCTGCTGCTCGCTCTGCACGCACATTCGATTAGCTCAGCATCAGATTCTCCCTGCTGTGCAGAGTTTCTTCTTCTTTGCTACCAGCCAAAGGAAGCAAGGATGGTCTGATTTAAAAATCTTGGCTCATTTTATCTAGCTTATGACAAATATATTCTCAAATTAGTCTTGCAAGTCACTTTTTCCTAACTAGAAATGTCTTTTTACAATAGCCTGTGACATATTTTTGTTCTGCTTTGTATCTTTCCAGCCTGCTGGTCTGTTTTCTGTCCCAGGCTCATTTTCCCAGCCTCTTTCTTAAGCTGTGATTCTGAAAAGCAGGGACAGTTTGCCTGTAGGAAAACTGTTAAACAGATAAGCCCAGCTTTCTGCTCTCAGACCACAATTACATGTGTTCTTAAACTTAAGCATACGATCAAGTACCATTTTACAGCAGTGCAAATAAGTCCCCAGACACAAACACTGCTAATGGAAGTAAAGGTTTTCTTTTCCTCAGCGTGGAGGATTGGTGTGTCCCACTATGCGTATGATGGCTCCCACCTCCCCACCTCCTTACTCTAGAGTTATTATTGTTTTCTCTTTACATCTTCTTCTTGCCACATACACGCTTACAAAGGCAGGAAGAGGATTACGAAAGCAGGAATCCCCTAGGACAACTCAGATCAAGGATGAAGAACTGCTGCTCATAAAGCACAGCTGGAATCATTCCCACGTGCCGGGAAAGGTCAGTGAGAGTGAATGCCTGTGGAGAATTTGTCCATAGGGGTGGATAATTTTCAGCGACATAAGACTTCCCAAGTGTATGCAAAAGAAAGAAGTGCCTTGAAAACAAGCAGCTCATTCTTTTTTGGGCTAGGCCACCTTGTGAAGTTTTGATAGTACAAACAGGGCTAAAAATAAATGTAAATCTCTTTATTATATTAGAAGCAGGCCACACAGGTATTTAACCTCATGGGGCTAGACATAGGGGGTCTAGATATTCATACAGATGTGGGTAACAGGCATTAAATCAAATCTCTGCAACAGTGAATTTACAATCTAAAAAGGAAGATTTTTAAAAATATACTGTTCAGTGTTTTCTCACACAGTGCTGCATCACAGGCTAATCTGGTTAGATTGGTTTGATTCAAAGCTTTTGCAGAAAAAGGACTGTAATGTACAGAAAACCAAGATCTTCCTTCTGAGGACTTTAAAATAATGGGACAAGAGCATTTACAAGCAGATTCAAGGAAGAGAAAGCAATATGACCATAGTAAAACAGTTACTGGAAAGAACAAAAAAGACCTCAGTTTTTAAGTCTGAGCTGGAACCTTTGAAGCACAGCCCCTTTTGCCTTGGATTGAATCCATATCTTTCAAGACAATGTTGGCTTATTTTTCTTGATACACACCCTTCACAGCTGGGAAAAAAAAAACAAAAACCAAAAAAACTAAACAATATAAAACAAAACAACAACAAAAAAAAACACAAACAAGCAAACAAAAACAACCAAATGGAAAGAAAAAAATCCCCAAAGTTCTTGAAAGAAACTTTTTTTTTTTTTTTTTTTTTTTTTCCACTTTCTGGGCTAGGGAAGCAGGACACTGAATACCAAGGAAATTCTTATGCCTACCAGGGGATCTAGCTAACCTTACTGGGGTAAGCACATCTCTGGTACTGGCACTGATTCCATGTCAAAATTCCTTGGGGATCAGGTCATTTAGTGATTTCCAACCTTAATTCCCTTTTTAAAGTTGCTCTGTAATTGCTCTTTTAATTGGCTCATTTCACACATCTGTCATTACAGAGTTGCACAGGGGAGCCCATCACTTCCAGCCCATGGAAGAGTGACTGGTGCATGGCACAGGGAGAGACAAAGTCCTTCTGAGGCAGGAGAAGATTTCAGACAAGGAGCAGTCACAGGGAAATCACTGCTATGCACTGGCCACAAAGGAATGAAAAGAAGACATCATGCTTTTACTACAGCTGCAAATGCAGAAACATAAAACTGCTGCGAGGCTGTTAAATGGTACAGTTCTGCACACTTGGGAAATGCCAAAGCTCAGTTATGAGACATTTTACAGCCTTCAAAGACTGCTATACTCAAAGTATTCTTTAGAGTTCAGTTTGATGTACTGCTTCATACCTGGGATCATTCGCAGGCAAAATGGGAAAGAACTCTCACGGCTTAGTTCCAATGTGGAGCCAAGCTGGAAATCTGCTGAGGCACTGATATTTTACAGCATATTAGCTGGAAACTTTCCCAAGAACTAAGCAAGCAGTCTTCAATTTGCATGAAAATTATTAGGAGGTTGGCTTCATAATTAATTTCTGTGTTGCACATTGTACTTATTATCTCTGCAGGTACTCTGTGCAACCTCTTGACAATATAGTTGATTTCTAAACATTACAGTAAAGTCCTTTTAGATAATATAATATGGAATATGTCCCTGACTCCATGTGAATCTGGATCTATTACCACGTTGTCCTGGACTGTAACTGTTTTTCTTGGTCTTTGTTACTCCTGTAAACAGAAATTGCATATAACTTTTCTTCTGTGGTGATATACAGAGGACAAATCTAATGATAAAGGAAACTGATAAACAATTGGGCTTGGAACCTGCACTTGAATCACGAGTCACTGGTGATTTGCTTTTTGGCTGAAATCTCGTGGTCTTTTAAAGAGGTGGGACTTAGCATTGGCTGTATAAATGAAATCCATAGAACAGGCAAGCTGTTTTTCAAAACATTCCCCTAGAATGAAAGCCTTGAGACGTGTCATTTCAGTGATTCAGCTAATAATGGCAGTGATTGATTTAGCTGAGCTCTCAGAGAAGCAAGTTGCAACCATGTGACAGCCTTACCGTGTGATAGCTGAACTGGGATGATTCTTACCTCAAACACAGGAGGCTATCATACGTTAATACTGCTCTCCGTTGGCAAGCTCACCTGGTGTTACCTGTTAAAGATCTGCTGCAGTGTAGCTGCATGCTGAGGATTTGTAGGCACCAGGTTTTTCTTGTGGCTGAGCCTCAGGCTGCACTCAAATCACAACGCTGTTACAGAATCACAGAATTTCTAGGTTGGAAGAGACCTCAAGATCATCGAGTCCAACCTCTGACCTAACACTAACAGTCCCCACTAAACCATATCCCTAAGCTCTACATCTAAACGTCTTTTAAAGACCTCCAGGGATGGTGACTCCACCACTTCCCTGGGCAGCGCGTTCCAATGTCTAACAACGCTTTCGGTAAAGAAGTTCTTCCTAAGATCCAACCTAAAATTCCCCTGGCGCAACTTAAGCCCATTCCCCCTCGTCCTGTCACCAGGCACGTGGGAGAACAGACCAACCCCCACCTCGCTACAGCCTCCTTTGAGGTACCTGTAGAGAGCGATAAGGTCACCCCTGAGCCTCCTTTTCTCCAGGCTGAACAATCCCAGCTCCCTCAGCCGCTCCTCGTAGGGCTTGTTCTCCAGGCCCCTCACCAGCTTCGTTGCTCTTCTCTGGACTCGCTCAAGCACCTCGATGTCCTTCTTGTAGCGAGGCGCCCAAAACTGAACACAGTATTTGAGGTGCGGCCTCACCAGAGCCGAGTACAGGGGGACGATCACCTCCCTAGCCCTGCTGGTCACACTGCTTCTTATACAGGCCAGGATGCTGTTGGCCTTCATGGCCACCTGAGCACACTGCTGGCTCATATTCAGCCGACTATCAACCATCACTCCCAGGTCCTTCTCTGCCTGGCAGCTCTCCAACCACTCATCTCCCAGCCTGTAGCTCTGCTTGGGGTTATTGCGTCCCAGGTGGAGGACCCGGCACTTGGCCTTGTTGAACTTCATGCAGTTGACCTCAGCCCATCGGTGCAGCCTATCCAGATCCTCCTGCAGAGTCTTCCTACCCTCGAGCAGATCGACACACGCACCTAACTTGGTGTCATCTGCAAACTTACTGAGGGTGCACTCAATGCCATCGTCCAGATCATCGATGAAGATATTAAAGAGGACCGGCCCCAGCACCGAGCCCTGGGGAACGCCACTAGCGACCGGCCTCCAACTGGATTTGACTCTATTTACCACGACTCTTTGGGCCCAGCCATCCAACCAGTTTGTAACCCAACGAAGCGTGCGCCAGTCCAAGCCAAGAGCAGCCAGTTTCCTGAGGAGAATGCTGTGGGGAATGGTGTCAAAAGCCTTGCTGAAGTCAAGGTAGACCACATCCACAGCCTTTCCCTCGTCCACCCAGCACGTCACTTTGTCATAGAAGGAGATCAGGTTCGTCAAGCAGGACCTGCCCTTCATAAACCCATGCTGACTGGGCCTGATCGCCTGCTTGCCCCGCAAGTGCTGCGTGATGACTCTCAAGATAATCTGCTCCATGAGCTTCCCTGGCACTGAGGTCAAACTGACAGGCCTGTAGTTTCCCAGGTCAGTCCTCCGGCCCTTCTTGTAGATGGGCATCACGTTTGCTAGCCGCCAGTCAACTGGGATCTCCCCCGATAGCCAGGACTGTTGATAAATGATGGCAAGCGGCTTGGCCAGCTCCTCTGCCAGTTCTCTCAGTAAGAGAACTCACTCTGTTCTCAGAGTGCTCCCTTTCCAACGTGGCCCTCACCCATTTTGAGCTGACAATTACTGCATGACATGAGGGAGTCCCGTGTTACTGGTTTGCCTGAGTGGTATTGTGGCTTTATATTCACTGGCCAAGAAGAAGCCATGGTTGAAAAATTTGTTCATTTCTGCAGAAAAATGTAGAGGCATTTCCAGAACTCCTGACACAAAGCACATTGACATCTGGGGAACTCTTTGTGAACTTCTGAGATTGTTGAATCTTATGATCCCCACTGTAGCTGTACTTTACAGGCCTTGGGTTTCTTTTTTTGTGAAGCCCTCACAGAGTTTACAGGCTCACTCTGGCCAGATGTCACTATACTGTATGGGCTGGCTTCCCTGAAGGTTAGTTGACTAACTCTTGTCTCAGGGAAAGTTATTCCTCTGTCTAAAGCCACTTATGCATTTCCATAGAAGGACCACACCTTGAGTTAGACTTTAGCTCCTTTCTGAACTAAATTTCCTTGCAAATAATAAATCCCACCATAAGAAAAACATGCTGTCTTGCTCTCTCTGCTTCCTGGCAAGTGACAATACATTGAATATACTAACCAGCCTTATAAATTCATTTTTGGTTGCTAAAATCAGTTACAATTTATTACATTGAGCAATTCTCCATGTAACATTGTCATAGGAGAAAACACCTTAAAAGGCTATAAAAATTGCTGATACTACATTTGTTGTTTGAAAATAACTACCATAACTGGAGACAGAATTATTGGTTTTTGGCAAATTAGCCTCATGACTAACAACTAAGGCCACTTGTCTACTGAGGACGTAGTTCTATAATTTGCTTTATAGAGGTAAATTTCTATTTGAATTTCAAGCTTGCAATGTGGGGTGAATGTGGAATCTAACAACAGCCCCACTGGGTAAGGCCAACTTTCCCCCCTACCCAGGATCTTGTTTCTGCAGGAAAGTATAACAAGGCAAATGCATCATATTTGTCCAAATTTGGGAAGGATCCCTTCCCAACCTTTAATTGTGAGTTTGTGTATTTGTGGAGCGGGTGGTGATGACCATAGATCCCTAGGGATATTTCCACTATGCATTTGTTCAGTCCCTTTTTGAAGCCATAAACTTTTAGTACCCACTAACACATATTCTGAAGCAGAGATCCATACCTCTGCATTGTGTGAAGTATATACTTTGTTCTAAACCTGCCTTCTGTTAAGAAACTATAAATGCATCTTAGTTGGTGTTTTGCCAGAGGCAAACCATTCTCGTACCACACAAGATTTAATAGACCTCCATCATACAACATCTCCCTTCCCTCATTCATCTCTTTTCCAGACTAGTCACTAAACATATATTCCCCTTCTTCATGTGTAAACTACTCTATCACTCCATAAAAGTGTTGAAATCCTGTGAAATTACCCAGGTCAGGGTGAGTTCAACCATAAACAACAGTGAGCACGGTCCATATCTAGGGAACCTTGTAAATGTTATAAACAAATAAATTGTGTTTGCCACCATGTGAATAATTAGCTATGTCTTAAGTGTAAGGCAGTCTGAATATACTCTAGAGGAGCTCCTGCATAGCTCTGATTCTCTCTGGTTATGTGGCCACCTAGTAGCTACTGTGGCTGCTGAGATAGGGGACAAAGCCATTGGCAGCACTGTGATCCCACATGAATAGGGGAAAGGTGATTTTAGCCATGGTGAGGAGCATGTTTGCAGATTTACAACATGTGGAAGACACACAATCTTGTGCCTGTCACTGTTGACATCAGTGACTTGCCTGATACTCCAGAGTCTATAGATTAAGAGATCTGCTCCTGAGTTGAGGGCTTCCAAGTTCCTCTTCCCACAGAGCCTGATTGAGCCTTCCTGATCACACCAGGACATCTACAGACTTTTCTCTCAATGAGCTAGAACTAATTATGTCTTCTAACATTTCACATTTTGCTGGCTGCCACTTCACAGCCTAGTCTGCCTATGAGTTTCTCACCCTACTGAAACATTCATTCTCATGAAACCTCCCTTTCTGCAGATCCATCAACAAGGAGCAGACACTCCTCAGTCTCTGAGCCACTGTCTTGGACTGGCAAGTGAATCTCTTCAGTGTAAAATGAAAATACAAAATTAAAGCATAAAAGGGCTGTAAATTCAAGTGAGAAGCTATGCATTGCAGCTGCGTGTTTTACATTTCAATACCACTCACTGAAATGCTGCCACTTCTGGGGTAGGAAGTGAGACCCACTCAGTGCCCTGCTAAACCAGAGCAGGTGGGATGGAAAGTTCGATCAGAAACAATGAGACAAACCCTCATCATGGGGAACTGTGAGGTGCTGCAGTGCTTTTTATAGCAGAAAAAAGAACTTTAAACCTTTTTGAGCCTGTGTGCATTTCAGTGAGCGAACATTTAAGCTGTGTGATATTTGACATTGCTTTCTGTAAACACATAAAGGATCAGCCAGATGCTTTTGAGTCTGGAACCTAAAATTCCAAGGGGTTTAGACCAGATGTTTAGCCCTGTCAACTATTGTCTACTAGTGCAGAGGCTGCTTAAGTTTACTTTTTTTGCACCTCCAGCAAGTACATGAACAACAAGAAGAAACTTTCCACTTTTTACACTTGCCATTAAAAAGTAGCTGAGAGGCAGGAAAATGCTCCTGTCTGTCCAGTAATGAAAACCACAATGAACTTTCAAATACATGGTTTGAAATACTGGTTTGAGAATCTCAGGCAGCCCTCTTCTGTAATATTCAGCCCATCTCTGTATATAGATAATTATGACTCTTTTTATTCCTACTTTACATATTTTTTATAGGACATATTCTATGGATGTACTGTCCACATCTGTGACTCAAAGCAAATATAAATAAAATGTTGTAGATTAAACAGCACTGATTTAATTTGAAAATGGCTCAAGTCTTGCTGAGCAGCTGCAGAGCTGAAAATCTGCCTAGAAGGGCATAGATATATCTGTCTCAAAACTGTTCCTAGTTTAAAGTTATTATGTGGATAGTAAAGAGTAAAGTAAAATCATTAAGCACATTGTATTCATCATTCAATTGGGAAGAGTTTGGATTCAACATCTGATGAAGAAGAAAAAGGTTGTATCTATCTCATACACAGCAGAGCAGAATTTTCCCCAAAGAGATTTTAGCAGAAAAAGTTCTCTTTTCAAGCTTTCCCCATATTTTCCCATAGAAAGTGTTTTTTTTTTTTTTTTTTTTTTTTTTTTTTTTTTTTAATACAGGAAAAAAGGTAAAATGAAACTTTTGCTACTTTCTTTAATCATAGAAATTTTTTTAATATGTAAAAGGCTGAAAAATAGTCAGAAAATAAATGACAAGTTACTTTCATTTTGAAAGTGCTATCTTCACTTTTAAGTAACACCAGAGAGGGAAGGTTACTCCAAAAGTGAAAAGTTACACTTAACTGTGAAGGTGCTGCTCTCAGCTATCATGTGATACAGGTTTTATAATAGCTTTTAAGTGAAAAATAAGGATAAAAATGACCTTTTCAAAATTGCAGTATTAAAATGGTAGTGTTTAAAGCAAGAAGAAAACACCTTTTTCTAGGAACACCTATTTCAACATGTGATTACTACACCTCCAGCTAGAAGACAATGTTGGTAAAAATATTTTTGATATTTGGAATACTTTGTCAGATTTTGGAATATTTTTGATTTGGAATGTTTTGTTGGTAGAGAATCTAGTTCACTTTACAGTGTTGATATGATTACTGCTGATCGTTAAGAAATTCCTCCTGAAAAAACAACAACAACAACAAAAGCTAAATGTAGAATTAGACTTTCCATTCTTACATGGATCAGCATTATAGAAGCATAAAGGCAAAATTATCCACAGAAAGATCCAATCCAAAGCCCATTAAAAATCAGTGAAAAGTTTTGCAATGGACTTCTAGTTTAGGTTACCTCCCCACTGACTATAAATGAAATTAATCTGTCAGGCAGCAATAATACAGTGATATAATTAACTTGCTTAGAATGCAATCACTTTAACTTTCATTAAAAGTGATGAGTTTCTTTCAATTACCTTGCCAAGATGCATTTTGTTGTTGTTTGCTTGTTTGCTGTTGAAAAAAAATATATATATATATATCCTTTTTGGTTAATTTCCCTCTGGACTGGTGGTTGTTGCTATAATGAAGTCTGACTTCCAGGGTCATGTTTGCAAATGTAGTGACAAATAGGGACAGCTGTAGAAAGGGGAAATAACAGCCATTTTCTTCCTGGAGCCAGGAGCATGCACATTTCACCCAAAAGTTAATGAGAACTCAATGCAATATTGATTCTGCCTCAGCAGCTCTATGGATGGTAAGCGGGTGTTGCAGCAAGTGATTGCACACATTTTCCAAATAGTGACAGGCAGAAGAGGGGAAAATACAGACCCCGGAGCAACCTAAATCCTGAGTAAATCATGACTTTTGGGCCTCTTTGTTCTGAAAAAAATCCCCAACAGACAGGCTGCTGTCTTGCACCTCAGGATTTCACTGGGCTTTGGAAACTCAATAGTTCTCATTGACTTGTCAGCACCATGGTCAAATTGTGCATTCTCTGGGGACAGGAGCTAGCAATGAGCAGCGACTGCCTTCTCTGCTGCAATGTTTCCTTTCTCACCAGACTCTCAGGCCACTTTTGACTGAATCTTCCAGTTCTTCCAGTCAGAATCTCACATCTGACCAGGATGACAGGGTGGTGGAAAGGTCTACACTTTTAAGTATGTGATACTTGTCACCCTCGCATCTTAAGCTAAGCTGCAGAAAAGAGCTGCACCAAGCCACAGCAGAGGAGAAGAGCATTAAATAAAGATGAGACTTTACCAAGTGGAGCCATGAGGAATTTGGCAGGTTGGATTCCCATGGGTTCACATGAGCATCTTCAGCTGCGATCCACTGAATGCCCGCCAAAGGCACAATAGTCGCAGGGGCTGTGTCAGCCTGGGCTACAGGGGAGCAGATGCCAACTGGAGTGTGAATTTTCCCTGCATTCACTCCCCACCACATTTGTATGCACATTAAGGTTTATATTCCTTCCTCCTTTCCATTCCCTTTCAATCTCTTTCCTGAAAGAGATGCAAAGTGGATGAAATTTGAAAAGAAATTCCGTTTTCAATTGAAGCCAATAGTCAGGTGGAACACAGAGTCTGTTTTCAGATAGCCCTGAGATGGACTGCTTTTGACCTAGCAAACTAACTGTAGATATTTCTTTATTCTCTACAAGTTTAAGACAGGGAATATTTGCAAGTATGAAGGTTACAGTGCACAGTCATAGGAAAGTCACAGTACAGTGTCAGACAGTATTGTGATATTAACAGCTGGAAAAAGCTTCAGATGCATCTTTAAACATAAGCTTAGGGCTAAATAAATCATGGTCAAATTGGGCAGATGAGGCGGGCGAAGAAGTTTGTTTGAGTTGAATCCAGAGAAATGGAGCAAAGAAAAAAACATATATGTATATATGAATTTTTAATCTCAGTGATCCTATTCTGTTTTCACATTATTTAACAATTATTTTAATATTAAAATCTAGTTTAATTTTAATGGTGTAAAATGCCATTTAGAAGGCAAAGAAAAAAGTGAGAAAGTTCCAGTTTAAGAATGCTGACATAATATGTGATTGTGTCCCTGTTGGTTGTCCCTTCCTGCCCCTTTGCCCACCTGCAAAAAAAAACTGCATGGGACAACTTCACCCAACTTGACGCTTCTTCCATTTTTTTAGGTGAATCCTCTGTTCATCTGAGAGGATTCACTGAGGTCACCTGAACCTGGCATTGAGTTTATGGCTCCTGCTTTATCTGTCTGTGTAGGAAGCTTTCTGTATCACAGGTAAATTCTCTGGTGTGTAGCCTGATCATTATTCTCCCTTCAGAGGCATAAGCTGGTCTCCTTTGCTTGGCCAGATGTGCTTTAGGTGGTACCTGGGGGCAGCTGAGCTGCCTAGTGCAACTCTCCCAACAGAAAAGGAGCATCCATCCATTTTTGCAATCAAAGGGTACCAGTGTCTACCAGGAGAAAAGATTAAGCAGTATCTTTCTCTGAAAAAGCCAGAAAGTCTTTGCAGCTTTCAGTTTTCAGCCTCAGTCTTTTGTTTGTAGGAGCCTTTACTTACAGGTCCAATTAAATAGCTCCTTATTCTGGTTCTTGTCTTTTCTGGTCCTTGCTCTGTGCTTACTTTGAGTCCAGTCCAGAAGAAGGCACCTATTCAGTGGTCCTGTTCTGCAGAGGCACCTATTAAAACCAGGATAGTAAGGCCAGTTGGCAAAATCAAACAGAAGCTGGGTTGAGTGAGCAACAACATTTTGCTGCCTCGGCAGGTACTTGTAAGCAAGCTAAATGATACAATTCACCCTTTAGACTCTGATTTAGGTTTCTTCTGTTTAGGATTCCCTTAGGATTTTAATTCTTCATTATTTGCAATCTTTAATGAATGTGATGATGACAAGGAAATGTCTTGTTAAATCTGGCTTAGTATTCAGCAAATATCCAAAGGGCTGAACGATACTCTAATTAAAACCTATTTGCCTCAACCTTTCTCTGTAGTCATCACAGCATTCCTCTGTGACTGCACTGTATCTCTTGGCATTATCTCAGGTGTTATCCCACTTAATTCCTCCTGCTGTCGTGGATTTGTTACCAGCCTGGTAGGTCAGTGTGAAGTTTGCAGAAAGTAGCAGGACTTTGGACTCTGAGCTTCCTTAGCCCTCAGGCCCAGTAAACACAAGGCTTTTCACTGCTGAGCTCAGTCACAAGTGCAAACAGCATTGGCTTGCAGCTTGGGGCAAGGTAACCAGAGGATAAGGGGTGAAATATGCTGTCATTATTCTGGTCCAGGGCAAAGATAGTCCCCATGGTAAAGCAGTGAGCTTCGCGTGAAGCACACCTGCAAGATGGGGCAGTTGTTTCCTTTTTCCTGGGTGTGGGTTTGGTAATCAGAGGTACAGGATGGATGTTAGGACCACTTAGACATGGTAAATCAGTCTTACACAGGGTTTAGTGGGTTCTGAGTATGGATTAAATACTTGCAGGATCATTGTTCTTCCTCAAATCCATTTGTGATTTAATTTTTTATTTTAATACCTCTAAAAAACAGAAGACCCCAACAAGTTCCTTCCCCAGTACTTTGCAGGGTCAAGAGAAAGGGAAAGCTGAGGCTGTGGTCTGCCATGAGGACAGAGGTATTTTCCTCCTTACTCTCTGGCATGCCCTTTTATCCTTTTTTTCTCGTACCTTTATGTGGAACCTCAAAGGTCAGAGATCACCTATTCACCAAGTACCTCCCATAGGCTGGTACAGATGAGTACAGTTTCTCAGTGCTGCAGTTGCCCGTATAGTGGCCATGAATAGTGGAGGACATGAGTGGCAGCAGGAACAGCCTTTCACTCTCAGCCCAAGACCAGCATCAGAGAGGATTGTATCATTACTGCTTTCAAGTTGTCAGCACTTGTCAGCTGTCATGGGCTGCATTGCCCTCCTGATGCTCTGAGGACTTCAGAAAAAGAAGTTCAGAAATTACTTCTTTTACCTGAAAATCTTTTTTTTTTTTTTTTTTTCCCCCCCCCCCCCCCAATTCTTAAAACTTTCTATTAAAATAAATAGCCTGTCAGAGAAAGAATCCAACTGACATGAAGCCTTCAGCCCATGTGCCAAAATCAAGCTGTGATGTAAACATTTAAAAAGTGGAGCTTATATTAGTTTTCTTATTTCATATTTATCTATATGCATTAATTTCCTTTCAGGTTCTCCTATGTAGCATGTCCTGGGTGATCTGTTTCCTCAGCTAAGTTACAGACTGGAATTTAAAATTTTTCAGAAGAAAGGAACTTAATTCCTACTGATACATCTAACTTGACACCCAAGAATACATTAGCTTTCTACTCTTGTTACGTGTACACACAAATTACATCATTTAGGACTGATAGACTAGCAGGAAATTTTGCAGCTTAGTTGTTGCTGAAAAATGGTAAATAAAGTTTAAGGCTAGTTTCCTTCTGTGAAAATACATGCAAAACGTTACTTAATATTTAGCAGATTATTCGACATTTGCATACTGGCACAGGCTGTGGCATGGTTTGCTCCAGGTTTCCTCGTGCATCTTCTGTGGCAAGGCTTGGCAGCGAGCCCAATCTCTGCTCAGCCTTCCCTTTGCCAGAGTTGCTGTGGGGCGGAAATTTCATTTTTTCCGGTCAGCTTTATTTTCTACACAATTATTTTCTACTTTTTTTTCGGGGTGGGTTTTTTTTTTTTTTTTTTTTTTTTTTTAAGTTATAACGGAAGATATGTTTCAATCTCTTCCATGCTTCCCTTTTTAGTCCTGTCCTGCTGTGATTTACTGGACGCTGTTAAACACAAATCTCTGGCTGGAAAACCCAAGGCCGAATGCTCGAGCAGAGGACGATGGTGGCTGAGATTTTATCGGAAGAGAGCTTGTCTAGTTTCAGTGCAGCTCATAATTTAAGAGTGCTTGCCACCTTCTGGTTTGAGAGAGGATTACAACCGTTTAACTACTGGGCATATTGAAGAAATTGACTGTAAAAATGCTGGTCCCTTTCCTAATCCTCCTGAAATGGTCGAGAGATTTGCAAAATGTCATAATGCCTGGTGGAGAGTTCTGAAATGAAAAGAGAAAATTTTTGTTTTATTTTAAGCAAAAGGATATAGTGACATCTGGAAATAAACAAACAAAAATGGTCTTTTAAATGAAATACTTGATTTGATATTACTGTCGTATTGGAGACCGACCTTTAATAGGTGAAATAGATACAAATCCTTCAAAAGGAAAATAATTTTGAACTTAGGAACTTTTTTTTTTTTTTTTTTTTCTCACAAAGTTATCTGCAGATTTTGACCAGTCTGAGACCCTTCCCTTCAACCTTGTCAGCTGCTATCTGACTGCCCAAATTCAGTGAAGCCACTTGAGAATATTCTAAGTGCCATTTGTGCCAGAGGAGGTTGTACATTATCTGTAAAAAAAGCCTCTTTAAAATTATGGTTACTCAAATAATATGAATAGTGATACTACCGAAAATCAAAGCTTACCTTAGACAGTTCTCTACAATTTAGCCAGATGAAAGTGTTTTCACAACACACATTTATTGTATGAAGGCTAGTACATGCTTATTCTAACATATATCACATTTATGCAAATTCAGGTAACTCATACCTCATTTCAGATGTCACAGTACAATCCCAAAAAAGCACGTATATATTTAATTCTACAGTGATCCTAATAGAAGACACCAGAGCATCTGAACACATTCCAGCAGTGCATGAAGCAATGTGACTAACATATGACATTTGTTTATTCAATTTGTTTCTTCTCAGCATGGGACAAATGGGCAGTGAAGCGGTTCTTTGTGTGTGTGCATTTTTATGATATGCACAAAGAATTATGTTTATATTGGAAAAGGCAGGTCAAAACCAATGTTCCTCAGACAGAGAGAGAAAAGCAGTGGGGTTTCAATGCTCCCCAGTTCTTGGCAGTTAACATAATGATCTTGGCCACTACTCCAAAAAATGGTTGTGTGTTTTCTTGGATATAACTTGGCCTTGCCCATCTTCACACTGCAGTGCACAAGCGTGACAAGTCCTTGTTTACCTTTCCTAATTAGAGCAGACTTTACTGTAACCACCACTGGGCACTGCTTGCATGATGACTGTAGCACATTGAGGTGAGCATCATTTATTTGCCTGCTCTGATCCCCTAAGAAGATGGGGGAAGAGAAGCTGAAAATTGGAGGATAGCTGGCAGGTGTGGAACAGTTGGGTGATAAGTTGTAGAACTCCTTGCTGAGGATGCCACAACTCTGTGGGTGCTAAAATCTACAGATGATACAGGAAAGGACTGGAAAAATTAAAGAAAATGAAGCCAAGACTCTTTGCCAGGTCCAGTGTTGCTTTTACGCAAAAGATGGGAGGCACAAAGCTCTGTTAACTCTTTCTGTCCCAAACAAGAAGGCAAAAATAGGCTCAGAGCCAGTGGGAACAAAGGGGAAAAAATAAGTCTCTGAGGCATCAAGAAATACTTTTGCACCTTTTGCACTTTGCAGCCCAAGTTCACTCACTCCCAGCCTTCCCTAGAGCAATTCCCAGAGGTACAGTAGCATCTTGAGGGTGAGAAGCCGCAACCAGCTGGAGAACCAGTGACTGCTGAATGGGGCAACCAGTGATGGCCATTCTCAGTTTTGTCTGATTTCCTTACAGTCATCTGTAAGGAAATCAGACAAAACTGAGAATGCCCATCTGAAGCTGTAAGGTTTTGATAGCCAGGTGCAGCCAAATTGTGACTGGGCAAGAGCTTGTCAGCAGCACAAGCAAAACTCCCTCTCACGTTCAATGCATAAATCATCTTGTTCTGCCTTTGCACCAGGTGAACCAATTGTCCTACCTTCTGTTCAACCATATGAGAATTAACAAAGGGAAATTGTGGTAAATATGTTGACTTAAGAATCTTGTTTGTCATCATGTAAGCTCCATTCATTTGCCAAACAGAAAAAGGATACATTTTTTCACTGAATATTTGAGACGACTGTCAAAACCAAATCTGGCTGGCCACTCTGTGGACAGACCAGTTATGTCTGAGCCTTCATTGGCTGTAGGGTTTGTAAAATGTCCAAAGGAGATCAGCTGTGGTGATGGAAAAAAAAAGAAAACTCTCTGAAGATCTGCAAAGTCTTGAGTATCTTCCATCACACTAGAGTCTATCCACTGAAGACTAAGAAATGAATTCATTCAGCTGAAATAATATTTCTACAGAACAACAACAACAAAATCTTTGGAGGGATTGAATAACTGCTAATAAAGACAAAAAGACAAGGTATCTGTATGTTTCACAACAGGATCAATGTGTTGAATTCTCAGATTTATTCATGTGAATCACTTCTGCTTGGTAGATCACTTTATAACCATGTTGAGAATACTGTGCAATCAAAATTTAATTGCTGTGACTGCTCACTTAAGTGATACAATATGTATCTGTTCATTATTTGGTTGGATGGAATCCAGATTTCCTAGTGCATGTGTTTGAGGACAATATATTTAAAATTCCCCTTTGGCGAATGTTTTTTAATTCTGTCTTAAATAAGCTAGTTTCCATGGATGTTCCTGCCAACACATTTATTAGTTCTGATCTTTGGTTTTTAGCCAAACTGACCAATTTGTCAGTCAAATTGGACAGATGCAGGAGGTCAGCATTTTCTGGGGTCAGAAGAAATGGCATAAAGAAATTCTAGCTTCCATCTCTTTCCATACCATTGAGTATGCTTTTCATTTTGAACATGACTGATTTCACAGCTTCAAAATGACATTTTCAGAAGACAAATCTTAAAACTGCTGTAGAATCTGTTGCATTTCTGAGCACATGTGAGGCTACATGGGAGGAGGTAACAGCATAGTGAAAGACCCTTCCCATTACAGGAAAGAATATAGCTGAATTTATCTCTCTGTGGCATTCACAGCTGAAATGAAAAAAGACCCACAGGTATGTATGCTGTCGGATGGTGCCAAATACAACCTTAGCCTGAAATCCCTGCTATCTGAAGGCTCATACTGCATGCTGTAGCTTGTCACAGAGGTAAATGGATGATTAAGTGCAAGTGAGTGTAGCCACAAGCCAAAAGCTTCCAGATGAAATAATGCTCTCTCTCATAACAGAAGCAATTACAATGTAGCTGTCTGTATTGCATTTAACATTGCTACTAAAAGGCTGCGCTGCTCTCAAGTGCACTAGTGATAGCGGCTGAATTTTTCTGGCTAAAGAGTAGTTTCTGCACCTGCTGAACACATCCTAAAGCCCTGGGAACTTTACAGAAAGCAAGAGAAAGTCCATACAGCCCCACAGAATATCTGGTTTGGATGTGAATGCATAGCTTGCGCACAGAATATGTATGCATTTCTTCCTTTACATACATCCATACATATGGAGAAAAACAGAAAACACTCTTAGTCTTATTTTTACTGTATTTCTAACATAATTCATTATTCACTTGGGATTTTTGAAAGATTATGCTCCTAGTTCTTTAATTTTGGATTTTGAATGAATTTTTATGAGAAATATCTCATTTTCTTCTCCATAAAAAATATTTCCAGAGCTCATATTTTATTTTATTTAGTTTTCAGAAGAAAGTGAAAGATATTCAGTTTTTCCTCATTTGAATACAAACTATTTTTTGGCTTTTCAAATTTTTCTTTCTCTCTCTTCTTTTTTTTTTTTTTTTTTTGGATGACTGCTGGGGAAAAAAAAAAAAAGACATTTTTCAGCCATCTCATCTGGTTGCGTCAAAGTACTCAAGTGCTTTGCATACGTCAGTGATTTACAGGAAGATCACATTCTTCATGAGATGATATCTAGAAACCAATGCAATAAAAGCATTGCACTGCCTCCACCATGGAGTGTCATGCTCTGGGCTTCTCCATGCCCTGCTTCCCCTGACCTGAGAGGGTCTGGAATGCAAATGGGGGCTGAGGGATCTGATTGTGAAACATGAGTGAATCAATGCTGGGAACTTATGATCAAAAGATTTGAATGAGATCCACGTTTTATGGCCAGAAGAGTGTATTAGCCAAGTCTTCGACTCAGAGGTATACCAGAGGTCTTAGCATTGCTCAGTAAGTCAGCATCAGGCTCATAATTTGATTTGGAGACCTCAACGAGTAGAGAGGTCACCATGTCTCTGGATGGTTCATTAGGTGATTAATTAACTCCAAAGCTTAAGCAAACATTATCATTTATTTCTCACTTGACTATGTCTGGCTTAATATACTTCTCCAGATTAAGGAGACTTCCACTGCATATTATATTTTAACTGTAGAAAATACTCCTCTGAGATCTTCCCCTGTAGGTAGGGCTTCCTATTTGCTCCTGAGGCTAGAAGTTACACTTCTGTAAAATGTTTTACTATGTGATCTGAATCTGCAGGTCAAGAGAGGTTTAGTTCAGGGCTCTATTGCACAGCAAAAATCTGCTTTCTGTGTCAAATATATTGCAAGATTAAATTCACCATACTACAAATATTGACCTTACAAATTCTAACGTCATTTCCTGTCTTCTGTTCCCTCCTGTGTTTATAGAAACCAAGATTTATAGAAAAGGAGAGATGGATTTCAAGAGGTAATTTGTTCTTCTGTCCAAATCACCTTCAGATGTAACCTACATAATTCCAAAGACATCTGAGTAAACTGTTCTTAAAGAAACTTCCCATGATCAGATCACTTTGTCAAGCAGTTACATTAATTTGGTTCCTGCATATGACTCCTAAAACTTTTTTCAGAATCCCTGTTTTCCATGATGTTGTAACATATCATTTTTCTGCTGGGTATCTTGAAGTCATTTAAATAGGCCAGATAACCAAATAATTCTAGAGCCTTCTATATCACTCTTCTGCCCTTATCTTTACTTAGCAGCCTGCCAGTCTTCATCCGTGCTCAAAAATTACTTCATACTTCCCTGCTACTCCTTGATGAAATATGTATAACAGTTTAGCCCCAAAGCAGAATCACTTCCAGAACATCTACCTGAGAGCTACACCTTTTGCTAATGATTTTGTATCGGTAGATATGTTCTAAGACTTGTCAGCCACTTCTTTGTCCATATATTGAATTTTTGATTAGTTTTGATATTTAATGAAACTTTGCGGTAATTCTATTTCAAACACATCCAAAAAAAATTAAATAAAAAAAAAAAAAAATGTAACATCATAGATTAATAGAAAGTTCAGCTGGGGAAAATAAAGGGATGAACAATTCTATCTCATACCCCAAGGCAGGACTGGCTGTATCAATATCTTGTTCTAAGAATATTACAATTTCAGAGATACCTTTATCATCCAGTCTTGCAATCTTGTCAAAGAACAAATTAAGTTTTGTGTGACAAGACCTCTTTTCCACAGAGCAATGTTGATTGACATTAATTACATCATTTTTTCTTACTTCCTTACCCATTACATTTAAAAATGTATTTCAATTTCAAGTGTTCATATTTGAACATCCCTTCAGACGTAGAAATGAAGAATCTTCATTTTGCTCTGCAAGAAATTTCATCTACTCCCAGCTAGATATCATCAGAGCCAAAATTACAGCTTGATTCAAAGATCATTAAAAACAGTAGGAGTAGTTGCAATTATTTAATAAGCCAGGTCTTTTCTATTATTTAAAAAGGTTAAAATAGTTGTCAGCTTCTTAATCTAAGTAGGAGTTCCAAATGGGTAGATTTCATTTTATGGAAACAAAACACAACATGGGAAAGTGGGGAACAGTGGTCTGTTTCATATTCACATGCCAACATATTGTTGGAGAATTGGCCTCCCTATTATAGTAACAGCCTACAAATCACCCCTGGCTGCTGGAAAGTGAGACATGAGCAGAAAGTAAAGTTTGTGGATAAGAAGATCAAAGTCTCAGACAGATAAAGAGCCCATAAGAGACAACTGTATGCCTATGATCTTCTTTTTGTTATGCAAGTTTATTTTCCTAGAGGTACTCATGTAGCATATGGACAGTGGATTGTTTCTGAACTTCTTATATTAGCTGTGAACCAACTTTCTGAAAATCCATTTGTGTTACAGGCTAAATATTTCCCCTGCCTCCTTACAAAATATTATTATTATTATTATTTGTTATGCCTCACTATTCATTACAAGGTTCCCCTTGGATGTATTGATCTTCATTGAACAGTCTTATGTCTTACTTCTCTTCAGCTATAAGATCAGGATAATGTCAGCATCTGCGTCTTTAGTGACATGAGAAGCATTCTGATGGGAGCATTGTAACCAACACATAGTAAGAGTGAACAAAGAAAGCTATTCTTAACCCTGAGAAGGCCTGCTCAACTATCTAAACAACTGTATAACGTATAACAAGATCAACTACCTTGTTAACTCATCAATGAATATAATAATTGTAGTAATTGTAATAATTCAAATAATTCTTAAAAATTAAGAGAAAGAGGGTAGATAGGAGGACCTCAAAGAGTGAAGATTAGTAATGAAAAGAAGAGAAAAAAATAAGTCTTACAATAACTGTTTTACCCATCCTGAATAAATTCCTTTGAAAGGATGGTCTCATTCAGAAACAGATGTTAGAGACAATCCAAAATTCTGCAGTCAAACACTATTCTTGTACTCACTTTTGTACGTTTTATTCCTCCCTCCTGCTCCCTTCCTAATTTTCATTACTTTTTTGCTATTGTTAATTTTGTGTTCCCTCATGAACAAACATCTTTCTTTCTGACCTTGTGGTTGATTTTAAAAGATGATTTGTTTAAAATTCCAACCTTCCCCAGTTATTAAGTTAAATATTAACATTTCAGAGAGACTACAGTGCTCCTTCCCAGAATGATTTTTCACTATTCCCATCTCATTCCAGCTCTCACTGACTCCAGGTAAAAGCTAGGATGTACGTGTTGCTTTCCTTTGGGCATTTCTGACTGTCTGTCTCATTCACTTATGGCCCCCATCTTCGAAACACCTCCTTGGTCAATTGTAGTCAAGTTTGTGCAACACAATTTGTGATAGCCCTAACAGTGACTGGCAAGACCACAACACAATCAGACAGGCAGAACCAGCCACATGGCAACCTGATTGCTACTGCTGCTTCTAAAATCCCCACATCCACCCATGCATGACTGATGTGATCAAATTTGTTTTATTTATTTATTTATTTATTTATTTTTTTGAGTTTTGTCCTCTCGTTTGTGGGTAATAGAAAGTATAGTCCCCAAAGGGGGCTAACTTCTTATTACTGTCAATTGAATGTACTGTATACTTATAAGTCTCAAAATACCCATGTGAGAATTCGTTCCATGTCTGCTTAGGGATTAAACCCTGGCACTGTTGACAAACCCATGGAGGACTATTAAATGCAGAAATATACCTCTGGCACAGGAAGTCTCTCAACCACAATTTCCTGGAGACTGTGAGTGTATTTTAGGAGGGTATCATCATACAGACGTCTTATTTTATATTTTCCAAGAGGCATTTGCTATTGGCCACTGCTGAAACCAAGAGACTGGAGTAGGTGGATGTATCATGTAAATCACATCTGCTGTTCTTATGTAATGAAACTGATGGGAGTTTTTACCAAACACCTCCGTGGGGAAAGAATTCTTCTGCTGTTTTAACAATAGCAAAATTTCATTACCTAAGTAAAAGTTCTCCCAAATAAATACATCAAAGTATTGGTGTTTGTGTTTAGATTTATGCTTTTATGGCTGGACTGCTTCCAACACCTTGTTCATTCATACACAGCTAGCTTGAGTATCTTCATACTAAACTGAGGTCTTTTATGTAAACCAGTCCTGTTACATGGAGATTTCCCTCACCTATGGGAAGCATAATCCCAGCTTTGCCAGTCTTGTTGGGTCTGTAGGAAGCACTACTAGTGCAAAACATCCCCTGTAGTTTAAAGGTAGTGTTGGTGCATAGTTTCTCTGTAATCATTGCTGTAGTCAAGTGTTCACCTGCCTCAAGGACTATGTTAAGAAAATAAGCAGAAAGTGCAGCTTTAGGAGGGCAAGTAAGTATTCCAGGCCTTTTTGCCTCTCCTAGGGCACACTCAGACACAGTCACAAAGAAAGAATTCTTCAGGAGATGTGGGACAAAAAAGAAGATCCCTGGGGTGGGAGGACATCTGATCAGTAATTTGTCTGTGGTATAAAATTTGCTTAGTAATAAATACTTTCAGAGCCCAGGTGTTGAAATGAATTATATTTATCCTACCCATCCAAATGACTGTACATGGAAAGAGAACCCTCCTGTAATGTACATGGAGGTCACTGTTCCTGATCATATTTTAAGCCTACAAAGTCCAATACCAGCTGAAATGATTGGGGATATATAGCATTGTTCCTGTTGCAATGCTCACAGCAATAATAATGATTAAAAAATCAGATATGTAAGAATGCTTAAGCAGTCAAGTAATCTTATTGGAAGAAAACCCAAGTATCAAAGAGCAGGCAACATAGTCTTTTTCCCATAAAAGTGCTCTCCAGTCCATATTTTTTTTCCTTTCACCCATTGTTCTGCCTTCTCATATACCACATAAATCCATCCAGTGAATTTTTTACCATCCATAAAACAAGCCCCAGATTTTGGAGGGTACGATTGTTTGAAGAGGTGCTTGACAGGCATCTCTGTTTTCCATTTCTAAATGTAAATAAACTGTGGTTAGTCCTAGCATATGGTTTTCACTAAGATTCCTCATATGACTGCAAGAACAAAATTGGGAAAACAAACTTATTATTACCAAAGTGGCTCACTGCCTCTTCTTTCAGTGCACAAGGCACTCAAGTACATAAAAACAAAGGTCAGTCACTTTAGATTCAACATGACCTAATCCTCCTATATATATATATATATATATATATATATATATATGTATGTATTCCAAAAGTACCTAATGCAGCTGAAAATAATGTTTATGGCATTCCAAAGCAGATGTGCATCTGTTACTTGAGTACAGTTCTTAAATATATGTAAATTTACTGTTGACTTCAGACGGGATAGCTGGGCCCAAAGATATCGTGAAAGACATAATAAACTACCTGTGCTCCCATCTAAATGAGTCTATGAACTAAAGTTCAGGAATTGAAGTAATGATATTCTTCTGTGGCCAATTCTTGGCTAATGTGAATGTTGGTAGGAAGGCCATAGAGATAATCTTGAAATCTGGTGATGCAAGTAGGCAGCAGTTCTCTTGGCAGCTTGGACATCATCTCTATACCAAAACCATACTTGCAACTGTGTGGGTTCAGCAAGAAGTAACCCAAATGTTTACACAAAGATGTGAGGTGCTGAAGTATTTGGTTACCTATTTCTAAAAAATGTATCGGGACTATTTGCTCCAGTCAATTCTGTACATTTCTGCCCCCACATTCTCCCCAGCCTGTTGCTCTGTTCCTGTGACTTAGACACAGCCCATTTCTGTTTAAGTGTCCCTGAAGTGGTGACATTGCTATATCCCTTCCTCCATCACCACTCCCTGGACATGACCTAGTTTCCACTGACTTGAGTGAGATTCAGACTGGGCCTTTTGCTCTCTCCTTTCCCTGTTCACTATCGATTCCTGCTTCCCGTTGATTTCCATTTACAATTCAGGCTTGACTTTATGTTAACGTTAAATAGCTTTAAAGTTATTCACCTACTGGGAACCCAAGTTTACTCACTTGTTTACTCACCCACTTGTTTAATGTAGCGTTGCTTTCAGACTGTAACTTCGCCCAAGACAGGACACAGTATACAGCATATGGTAACGAGGGAGCAGTCATAAGGGCCACAGCAGTCCTGGCCAGTCTGTATTTTGTCCTATGTATTTGGGTGACAGTAATTCCTGAGGGGAAAAAAAATAATAAAAAAAAGTTATTAGAGTCTCCTGGTCACAGCTTCACATGTCTCCCTCGTCTCACTCAATGTTTTAAGGGGAGACAGGCAGAAAAAAGAAAAACACCAATCTGAGTTGTGGGTCCTGCACTTCAATAGCTCCTTCTGTCCCTTGTGATTTCCCACCTTGCTTGGGAAATGATGAGAATGGGGACAAGTGGTGCCTGCTGGGCATCATAGTTCATTAAAAGAAAATTACGGTGAATATAAGTTTCTGAGATCTGTGACAAAACGGCATGCTGGAAATTTTCCTTCCATCAAGGGACAAAGCTATCCTGGGATTGTCCCCACCTTTCAAGAATACTTGCTGACATTAAATTATAGCTACAGTTTTTCCATCTGTAAAATGTGGTTAATGGTGTTGCCTTCCTTTATTAAGCTCTGAGATCTCTGGGGATGAAATGCACTACATGAGAGCTAGCAGCCTTCCTCGGCTCGTGTGTTGCCCATGTTTCTCTGATTTCTATACAATTGTTTGCCCTTTGTGTTCTCCATGGAAAGAATTCCTCTCTTACAATCATAACTCTGAATTAGGTCAGAGACCTTCAAACCTTTGGTCTAGCTTTGAGTTATGTTACTTAATGGTGAAACAGAGCTGAGTGTGGACCTGGACAAATGGTTTATTTCACTTATTGAAAAACACAGATATCTCTGTATGGTTTTTGCTAGCAGAATTGCTGTGAGTTTTACACAGTTAATCTTAGAGCAATGTTGCAAAATGATCACAAGAACTGGCATGACTTTTCAGGAACCTTTCATGTTTAATGGCACACTGTACACGGAGAAAATAACCAGGCCCCGCTCCAGTCCACTTTACATCCCACTGAGGTTACAAGGTTTGCTCAAGTGACGACTTGCTTTGGGCTGAGTCATCCGCAGAGCCTGAACTCATAGACTCTGTGACTGTAATTATAATCCTCTACGACTGGAGCTGCAACCACCAGGTTCATTGCTTAGAGGCAACAAGAGCCTTATTGAACTTCTCTGCACTTCAGCCAGCAGGAAGCAAGAAAAAAACAGTCGGGAGATCATCATACCAGGTGCAGCCCTGGGTAGAAAAAGTCTTCGATAAGGTTTCAATGAATAAGTATCACCTGTCCTTTTCACCCTTCAGCCATCATCAAGAATCAGAGATTCTCCTTAACATGTGCTACTTAACAAAGCACCTGATTTCTTGAAAATTAATTCAGCTAAGTCTGCAGCTCATGCAAGCCTCTGTGATGCACCCCTTTAAAACAAGACAAGACAATGTTTTCATTTCAGACAGAGTGAGAGACAGAACAGGGACTAAGGGATCCTGTGATAAGGATGTTATGTCAGCTGAATATTAAAGCAGTCATATAAAACCTGGGTGATATGCTAACAGCTAAGCAAATGTGTGATGAGCTCTGCAAGAATGGGTGAAAACACAGTTATTTACAAATATATTTCTCTCAAAGGTCACAATATATTCCAGATGAAAATGTTCACCATTAAAAGCAGTCTCAATAGGTATGAATAAATCAACATCAGGGTGAAATTTTTATTCAAAATGTGGGTATTTTTCAGCCAGAGTTTCTCATACAGGCTTTCTCTTCGTGTAGCAGAATCCCCTAGAGTCTGAGAGGGCTCAACTCCTCGTGGCCATGTTCTGTACCCCTCCACAACTAGGTCCTGGGTGTTGAGACTTTACTGTGTTGCACCTTCCAGTAATAAATTCAACTGATGTCTTTAAAAATGACAGATGGGAGCCTATTTTTCTCTCTAACTTGATTCAGTCTGAACGTAATTCTGACATGCAATGAGAAAGGGTTGCTTAGTGTTTACCTGAAAAGGATCTCTCAAGCCAGCCCTCTTTTACAGGAACTTAGATATCCCTCTGCTCTGAAATCTCAGATGATTTAAGCACTTTTATGAGCTAGGAGATGGGAGGATGAAGTCGCTCTCCAGTAAATATTCCCCTGAGTGGGGAGTGATTTTGAAAGCAAACTCATGGAAGCAGCCCAAGTCCTTTGTAGTCACAGTCTTTGCATAGTAATACAACCAAGAATTAGTGTTAAAACGACATTACACTAAACTTAATGACTTTGCCTTGCTCATCTCTATAGTGGTTAATGAAACATTATGAATGCAAAGCAAATAGTGTGTTCATGCTAGTTCAGGATCACATGGCATCTGAATATGCTGCATGAATTATTCACATAGTTTTTCTTCACCAGTGTCATCCATCTCCCATCATGGAGTGAAGCTCCCTTTCTGGCTTTAGCAGGCTTGTCTAAAGCTGTTCCTGTTGCACTGAGGAAAGTTTTGTTGCTAGTGTGTCAAATACATATGAGCGAGGTTACCTAGTAAATGAGAAGTGCTAAAATATTAATATTCTCAAGAAACGAGAGAGAGGAAGAGCTGACAAGCTTCCTCCCCAGAGGGGTGAAGGTCTTCTTTCTCTCTCTCTTTCTCTTTCAAGAACAAAATATGCCAAGAGTGGTGAACTCTTTTTTTTTTTTTTTTTTTTTTTTTTTGTACCACTGTCCTACCCAGAGCTCCTTCTTCCCTTTTAATTTACAATTGAGCATCTTGTCCTCCCACAAACTCCACATGGACCATGGACTATGGAAATTCAGCACAGGGGACAGCAGCATAGGAACACATCCTCTGTCCAAACATGAGTCACTATAGGTAGAATATCAGAGCCCAGCTAGCTGGTTAGACTGTGCAGAACTGTTCTTGAGGAAGAGCCTGCCTTTCTAGTACAAAACAAATTTCCTCAAAATCAAGGTATATTAGCATTCATAACAAACCCAGCTTTGAATCAGTGTGAACTTGATGATCCTTGTTTGTCCCTTCCACCTTAGGATATTCTTGATCTCCCTAAGCTTTTCCTTCAATCTCAGCTGTTTAAATTACTGAGATAATTATTGTTTGACTTCCATGACTCTTTTTCTACTTTTTTTTTTTTTTTTCAATTCAATTTTGAGTTAAAAAACAGTATAATCATTTTTTTCTGCATTGACCTGCTGTTTGCCTGTCACCAGGAGGCAAATATTTGCAGTGATTTGGTTGGTACATAGAAAGCAGATTGATAGAGAGTCAATCAACATGCCAAATACTTTGCTATTTGCTTTCATGAAAGGCTAGTGAACATCCTTTTTTGTTTGCTTTTATTTATTTATTTATTTTTTCTTTTCTCTCCTCTTCTCTCCTCTTTTTTTTTTTTTTTTTTTTTTTTTTCTCCTTTCTGCTTGCCTTGCCTACAGGAGAGCCAATAAATCTGTCAGCATTTCATTTTATTCTCCATTAATCCAATGAAGAAGGTGTCGCTAATTGCTTAAATATAAAATTTATAGGGTATGCAGCATCACACAGAGGGTCTCAGTCTAACAGATCAGCATATATAGTGTCACAGCACTGACACCAATCAGAGAAAACCTACAGATGTGAAACAAGCCAACATATGGATTGCCTGGGAAGTCCTAGAGAATTTTAGGGAAGAAATAAGAACTGTATGTGCTGTCAGGGAGTGGTGGGGGGTCTTACCCTCCTCACCCCCAACAACTTAGCTGTTCCAAATATCTCTGCATTGAGAGAAGCTGCAAAGCCTATACCTTTCACTCTGGACTGTTGGAGCTCAAAGACACTGTAACAATCGCTGTAGGTAAAGCTTGAGTGACAAAGAAACAGTAAAGGTTTATGCTCTTGTCCTGTCAGGGGAAGTAACTCACCCTGAAATAAGCTTTCCTGCAAATTCCAACAGTATTCTGCTCCTTAACTTCCCTTTTAGCCAGAGCCACAATTCAGAGAGTGTGACAGTGATTCCTTGTGAGTCACTGATGTGGGTTTTAATTAAAATCCACAGACTTGTCTTCTCTGAAACAGTTGGGATATTTTTTGTTGTTACCTTTATGTGGAAAACAGTTCCCCAGAGAAGTGTGTCAGGTTCCCAAAAGCACACTGGGTCAACCGATCTGTCCCTGATCATCAAGGACATGCTGTGCATCCAGGAATGTTTCTCACCTTCTGGATCAGTTTGTCCCAGCTATCTCCTAACATCCGATCAGAGCAAACTGGATGTGTTCACCAGCTCTAGTGTTATCTAGTTTCCTCAAGATAACCCATGACTTCTTTCAGAGAAGTCTTAAAACAGGTCCTCAAGTCCTTCCACAGAGTGTAGCCACCCCCATCATGCATCATGGACAGAAGACCTATGCTGATTATAAACTGGAACCTGTTCCAAGAAAAGAGTCAGCAACTGTGGATGCAATATCTAAACGCATATTTTGATGATGAAGAACTTTATTATTATTATTTTCTCTTCAACCTTTATAGAAGGATTCAAAGCCAGGACCAAGGCATTCAGTAGTTTCTGACTGAGCTTCCTGCTGCAGCTCTAGTTCTGAGGATGTTTCAGTGCAGTTCAAAATACAAAGACTTAGCAAATGGACTTGGAAGAAGGGAAAATAATCTGCCCTGCTGATCTGGCTTTCCCCTAGACTATACAGTTGCTGCATTATTCCTTATTACTGTATCAAGCTTCAAAATAGAGCCAGAGAGTCCAGTAAGCAGCATGCAATTATCTACTCCAGGTGTTCCCATTCCTGCCCTTTCTCAACTATTATTCTCTTTCGCTGTAGACAGCAAAAAGAAAGTGACTTTTTTATTAGCTCACATTCAGCTGCTTGATTGATAGCTATACAATAGTGAAACAGCTCTTTGCAACCATTCTATTTTGATGAAGGAAACTGCTTTAATTGTCATAGTTAGTCTTTTGTCAAACATTTGTACATTGCTGAGAAACCTAACACACTAGCCGTTACTGCAGGAATGAATGGCTTGTTCTGTTTACACAAAACTGATGTTTAGTTAAATGACTACATGTAAAAAGAGAATCTTGGGTAACAACTGGCTAAGGACTTAAGGTGAGGGAGTCAAAATTGCAAGCACCCAGGATCTGTATTAGAAGGCTGGTTATTTTTTTTTTTTTTTTTTTTTTTTTTTTTTTTCTGCTTTGGTTAAGTTATGATCATCAAATATGCTGTTCCCAACCATTTTAATAAAGATATATAATGGTGATGGTGCTTTTATACTTTCTCAATGAGTGATTAAGATATTGAACAGGGTATTAAGCGTAAGTAGGTTAATTTCCCAGATTTATCACTGACGTTTTATATAACAGAGCACAATTCAATGTTCTTTGAAGTCAAGAGGACATTTTCCTTCAAATTCACTGTTGATGAGATAAAATCTGAAATCTTCAGATTCGACTTCTAATTCTCCTCTTTTACTTACACTGGTGATGAGAGAGGCAGGCAGAAATAAAGAAAGAAAACAGGCTATCGATGCTTACTTGAATGCGTGTAATTAAGATAGATGAAAAAAGATGGATATTCTTCCAGTAGTCACCAGGTAAGTATTTGGATAGAATGGAAATAAAGTATCTTTGCAATTATTTAAATATTCTCTTTTGGCTTTGGCCAATATAGCATGTACCAGTCCTATATGACTGACCTAATACAGCCTGTATTATGGAGAATGGTCCATGGCAGAACTGGGTGAAGCTCATAGTTCTAAAACTTGGCTGCTTGTAAAATGGCACTAACTGGAAGGATACATGAAGTAATACATGCAAAAAGCTAGGTCTTAATGTAGCTAATGTATTTGTTTCTATATATTAAAACCCCCATTTACATATTATTATATATGTTATATACATGTTTTATATATATATATAATATTTCTATATATTAAAACCACAATTCACCAATTCCTTAAGCACAGTCCTTCTTTTGTGATAAAAGTTTTAGGACAATGACATTAAGATTCATAAGCAGAAATTCAGACAGAAAGAATAAGAAATATAACTTCCTGAGGTGTTTTTACATGGAACAGTTAAATCTGAAATGAAGCAACTTTACAAGCAATGCTTCAGTGAAGAACAAAACCAGATCCCTCAGCCACTGGCCAGAACTGACAACAGAATTCAGTGAACAAAAGGCCCATTGGAACATAACCTGAGGTGCTTCACCTCTGAAAAGTCAGGATTTTATCAGAAAAAGAAAGCCAGACATAAAATGACAGATGATATTTTTTCTATATTGACAACTACATCTATAGCTGTGCATGACATACAGAGTATCTATATTGATGTACATCTCTTATCCAAAAAATAAAGGGGAGTGGTTCTTTGTAGTTGGGAGAACACTGAATGTTCCTGGGGGCCTTGAGACAGGTGCAACTGTGGCTCGAAGAGGGTGGCCTTGCAGCTCATTAAAGCTAATGTTCAAGGTGAGAATTGAATCTAGGATTTTTGATGTCTCTGGAAGAGTTTCCCAAGAGTTTCAGGGATGTACAGAAAAGTGACAGCCTGAATTAATTTGGAGGACCAGCTCGTAAAGGCTGAAAAGACATTGGAACCACAACCCCAGATGTGAATGTTCCCCAAATATTGGAGAAGTATTTAATCTGATTCTATATCTATATTTCACAGACTGCATCCATCTGTCTCCCATTACCTTTCTGTTTCTAATGTTTCAGAGTGAAGTGACAAGTTAGAATACCCCTGAACTCTTAAGGTTCTGAGTTTGGAAGCTGACGGTTTACCACAGTGGGCCCCCAATAACA
The DNA here is from genome assembly GCA_011076525.1 of Nettapus auritus. Taxonomy (NCBI): domain Eukaryota; kingdom Metazoa; phylum Chordata; class Aves; order Anseriformes; family Anatidae; genus Nettapus; species Nettapus auritus. The sequence goes on from CM021770.1 coordinate 26,968,762, forward strand.
GCAGAAAGGAGATGGATAATTTTGTGGCAAAGATCCCCAAACACTAACGTCACCCACTTGTGAGACAGATTGCTTAGCATTTATTAGCATTTCTTGCGGTCCAGTTGCATGCTTTTGATCCAAATACTCATTTAGAGGCTTGTCATCTGTAAATTATTTCCTTATTCACAAAGAAAAAAAATACTTAGACTATGCTTGTAAGTAATAATTTATATTATTCAGTCACCTGGTAAATATGTATTAATTTTTTTAGCATTTCTGTAGCTGATTAAAGTTTAATTATTTCACACCCAATCAAAACATGGGAAATTTCATACAGAAGGCAATTTAGACATCATCATAACTGTTTTTCAATTATATCTTCCTCTCCAGTGATGTATTAGTGTCCTAATGCATCAGTCCTCTGAAATTCTAATCAGTGGTTCTCATCCAAGAAAAAAAACTTAAGCATTTGCTTAACTTAAGTCTGTGAATACTCCTGGCATATGTCCTAAAATGTGGCTGAACTGAAAGCTGAGTATTCAGTGGCTAAAATATGTTGTCCTATTTAATGACTGGTACTTAAGCAAGAAACAGACATCAAATTCATTGTAAAGTGTTACCAAAAAGAAGTAGAAATAATTAATTCCTTTAATGCAATCAATAACAATATTCATCCTAGGGGGAAAAACATTTCACAGGGGAAAAGATGCATTATTTAAGTCTTCTGCAGCTTATGAATAAATGTTCAGTTTGTTTTTACATAATTATCTATCAGGTTCTCTAAGCCACCTTAAGGCATATCAGATATCTGAGAAAAGCTGGGAGGAGCTGGCAGGGTTTTGGTGGAGGTCAGGTGTGGGAGAAGAAGAGAGATTAAGAAAAGTTTATTTGTCCTAGAAGAAATCTTTGTCTCTTTCTTTCCATCTCTTTCTGTGTTTGAAGCAGCAAAATCTGCCAGCACAGGCAAAATTATTGCATTGTTTGCCTTCTGTCTTGAGTTCATTCTGGTAGCTCATCATTTTCGGAAAGGAATCTACAGGATGCTTTGCCTGGACATGCAATTTGTACAGATTATGACTAAACTGATATATTGCAGTGAAATATCAGGAGCTAACAAATGACACGAAGTCATGTAATCAACATGATTTTGTACTTGACTAGCTTAGCAAGGTGTTAAATTTTGTATGAGACATGCTTCTACTGGTTGTGAAAATCAGCTGCCAAATTTGTGTGCTGTGATGGGGGAGTGTCAGCGGGTTTTTAGTAAGGAAAAAGGCAGAGGTTAAAACCAAAGACATTTTTTTTTTTTCAACAGCTCTGTTCTGTAAAAATTCACTTCTTGATTTTTAATGTTGTTATAGCCTCCAAATCACACCCCCCTCAAAAAAAAAAAAAAAAGAAAAAAAAAGAAAAAGAAGAAAAAAAAAGAAAAAAAGAAAAAAGAGAAAGAAAAAGAAAAAGAAAAAAAAAAAGAAAAAAAAAAAAAAAAAAATCTTTGCTAATCTAAAAGTCTGGATATCTACATTTGCCAGCATAAACTAGCAAGTATATACCTGACACAAATTGACAGAGCTCTTTAAAAAAGGCTTATTAAAATGAGACTGTTTCAAGTCACCTGGCTGGGTTTTGCTGACATTTGGCAAGTCCAATGTTTGAAACCAATTGTTTTAATCAGATAATATTTTGTTGAATAATGGTATGATTTGTTTCCTTAACCTTACATGTCTCTGCTTCAGTGGCACTATTAGCTTTCATCTTGGAAGTAGAAGAACATTCCTATTACACTTATTCCTCCCTACATCCAAACAAACAAAAGAGTCTCCATAGAGGAGAATAAAAGTGCATTAATTTCATTTAAAAGAATCTGTTTCCTCTCCTTTAACAGCTAAAATGCTAGTGCCATATCTGTAAAAGCAATCAGGGTCAATGGAAGCAAAAAAAAAAAACAGCTTGGTATAATTTCTTGCACTCTCTTCGTACTACTGAATCTCAATCTTTCCATGAAAGACAGCAATCAGCTTGAAAACCACCACATTAAATGCTCAGAAGACAAAAAAAAAAAAAAAGAAAAAAGAAAAAAGAAAAAAAAAAAAAAAAGCTTTGATTATTTATTTAGTAAGTATTTCATAAACAGGAAGTCATTGGAGGAGAGCAAAAATCACTGCCTTATTCCACTTGTTAGCCATTCACCATGAGTAAGAGTACCTTCCTCCAGCATTTCATGGGGAGAGGTGAAGCTCACTAGTGAGAGCAGTATATGAAAACCTACACGCTGCCAACACTGTTTTTCAGCTGTTCTGAGTCAAGCAAACTCCTGGAAATACAGAGGGGTTCTCAGAAATAACTGGAGCAACAGTGACAAGCGCCTTAAACACAGCCTTTCAAAAATAATCCTCACTTTGATATGTGTGAAAATCTGTATCACCTCCTCTCTTTCCCCAGTTGTTTCTCCAGTTCCTGTCAGAGTCGTTATCATGGGAGGGAAAAAAAAAAACAAAAAAAAAAACAACCTACTCACATGCCCAAGTTAATGCAACATTGCCTTGATTTTGAATATCTCAGTTTGCACACAGTGAGAATATGCCAAAACACCCTCAGAAAACAGCTGTTTTTCTCTTCCTCCATGTTATATCAACAAAGAGGTGAAGGATGCAATGATTATGGGAACATAACACCACCTATTAAATATGATTATCAGGTCCAGGCAGCAGGATTGAAAAAGATTTTTTCTGTGTGTGGTTGGGGGAAATTTCACACCACTGATAAGAATTGCCCATACTGGCAGCTGGGGCTTTGTATGCATGTTGTTCCCCTTAAGCCTTACCTGTAACAAACATCTACTTATCTGACTGAAAAATGAAAAAGATCAAAATAGAATAAGATACTCGCTATTGCTATTGTACTAACAAACTGTGACATGGATTTGAAACTTCTGATATATTCATAATACACAAGGTAGAGTTAATTAGCAGATTCATATGTTAAGGAGCCAGAGTATGTGGTGTGATCAGCCAGTCTATTCCCTGTACAGCAAAGTGTAAAAGACCTGAATTAATTTCTGTTTGAACTAGAACAACTTCATCATTACATATCAAGCTCAGTTGTAGTTTACTTACAACACACATCTCCCCATTTTTCATACATAAGAATGTTCTGATTTCATAGCACTTAATAAACTGATGACAGATTAAATCTGCAAAGGGACTCACTCTCTTAAATCAACTCAATAACAAATATACTACAAGGCTTTTGATTTCTTTGTCAAGCTTCTATTGCATGATTTGGGGAGCAAATTGGAAAGCTAAGCCAGAACTTAATTACTTGTGAAACTATTAATTTAACATCACCACTGAAAACCTGATCATCCTGAGGGATTCAATGATAAAAAATTTGTGCTTTAGAAACAGGCAGTGTAGGACATTCATAAAAAATGAAAAGTATGATTAAATCACCTTCCTTGGACTCTTTTTTTCATTTTTTTTTTTTTTTTTTTTTTCTTTTCAAAAAGCACAGTTGTGCATCTCTAGTACATGAGAGCTTCACAGCCTGACTGCTCTCACTGCACATCATTTGACCTCTTTCCCGGCTTTCTTTCTATTGGTTAATGCCCCCCACAATATAAGACACTGTTTCCAAAAACATCACTGAGTACATTGGAATAAGTTATTCTTAGATGCAAGCTTTTACAACACCTTTTATATAGGCTAAAATTTTACATTGCATAAGTAGGAATTGCACCAATGTCTTAGAGTCTAGGGAGAAAAAATATTAAATGTATAGAAGTTCACTCCTGAAAAGCTGCTGAAGAATTGCTGCCAACTATCTATTAAATTCTCAGAGACAGCTGAAGCAACGATGGTAATTAATTAAAGAACCCCCTCTGTAGATGACATGTTTTCCACCTTAACTACAGGAGCAGAAACTTCAGGCTGTCTGTGAGGGCCCTTCCTGCTTCTATGGAAAGAAGAAAGAAACCAGTATATCAGCAATATCCTTTTTAAAAATTATTATTTTGTGTGTGTGTGTGTGAGCTATTTCTTTATCGGTATAATCTATTTCTTAAAAAGGCTGCAATGTTTCACTTGAAAGAACCATCTACCACAGTGCCCTTTATAAATCATCCTTATAAAACACAAATCAAGTGACCCTACGATTTCACTATTTGAAAAGAGTTTAAACAGATTGGCTTTGTATGGCAATGAACGAGAAAGATAATACCCCTGTTCTCCCAGTTATTCATCTTCATTTATCTGTAGAATCTCAGATTTCCCTGAACCCCATCCTTTCATGTAGTCAGGGAATTCAGAATGGCTTGTTCTTCAATTATTGCCTAAATCTTAAATTATTCTTAACACTGCACTGTACCAAATAATCCTAATAGGGTTTGCACTTTGCCAATAAAGGGTGCTGCCAAAATTCATTTTTCTGTATTTGATACCCCCACAGCAGTCCATCGTGCTGCACCTCTCGCTCTTAGGAGGCAAGAAACACAATAACCTGTTAACTTCAAGCAGAAATTATTTGGATAGGGACAGGCAGAAAAAGGACAAACAGGAAAAAAAAAAATGAGGACAAAAAATAAAGCTTTAGTAACTGATTGATACAAAAGAAGGAATAAATGCAGTTTTTGTTTTAAAGCAAGCCCAGGTGTCAAAAAAAGAATTGCATTGTAGTTTATAACTCTATCTGCAATGATGAACAAATACAGCAGATGCTGTCTTGTAGTATATTGATTGTAGTATACACATTCACTTTTTCTACCTTTTTAGCACAAGCACAGCACATCTCTGTATTTTCAATTGGTCAGGGCTCCCTTGAACCTTATATATTAAATTTAGAAAACTCACTGATGACAGGCAGCAAACCTCTGGAAGCAACTCTCTCCCAAAGACAGCTTGATTGAAAATGATAAAAAATAAAAGTTCTTTGAAACTGTGCTTTGATTGAAACTTGACTTTAAATATCATAGACATTTTCATTAAAAATCAATTAAATCTCTGCATGGTGGAAAGTGTTTTTGCTGTTTTAATTTTAAATATTACCTGGTCTGTTCTTGCTTTTATGAAAGTCTAGGCAAAAATAAAAGAGAAAAATATTCACAGCAACCACAGAAACTACATTTATAGTATATTTTAAAGGAGAAAAAATATTGCTCAACAAATTTTACAAATCACCTTATCTTTTGATGCTGTCAATAGCATCAAAACACCAATGAATATAATTGATATTTCCACTATATCTGGAAGTCTAGCCAACAAGCTTCAGGTACCACTGCTTTTCTTCATACTTATCTAATTTGAAACCAGTATAACTTGAACGAACCAATGTGTCAAGAATGTGCACTCATCTTACATAGCACTTTATGATCTTTATAATAAGATCAGAATTTGGTGGTTTTGAATCACAAATTATGAAACACTTGCAGGAAAATGCCTGGTTCATAAAAGGAGTTGATCTCCAAACTGATTATAACCTATGGCTTTGGTTTTCTCACCTTCTGAAGAGAGTTAAGATTCCAGTCTTCTACCACCACTCCAAGAAAACATTACATAGGACCTTGATCCAAAATTCATCAACAATGTGTAGTTGTCTGACCTAGTTGGAAGGTTTCTCCAGAAAAACACATCTCTGGTAAATGGAAAATATTTTTCTAACTTCCAACATATATTTGTGTCCAGCTTTTTCCCACTCATCACTTCCCACACACTCATCCCATGTTAAGATTTTTCTCTTAGCTCTACTATTTCTTTTCCTCCATATTCATTTTAATCTCTAAAGCACTTATCTGGCAGTACCCACCTAACTCTCCTCAGCCTCCACTTTGGCTCAACTAAATAAGCCAAACTTTTATAGGTTTTTGAGATAGAGTCTGTTTTACTTCTAGAAACAGCTATCTGTTTTACCCTGAATGCATCTTTTTGAAACCAGCTAGCTGGGTTGCATGTTGCATCACATTTGAAGTTTTAACAACATCTGGGCAAGACAGAGGTGACAGAGAAATCTTCTCCTCTCAGAACTATTTTTGGGAAGCTATCTAATCATGATACCCTCCATTCAGCCTCTGCAGGAAAGTTTCTGTCACAGAAAACAACTTTGGGCACCAATTGACACCATCTCTGGCCATCTTGTCTCCTACCAGTTTTTGTCTGTTTGGCATAGCCAGCTCATCTCAATAACACAGGGAAGTGGGGGGAATGTTGATGGTGCCATTTTATGTATGCATGCATGATGGACAAAGGCTCTGTTTCTTAAGGAAAGCTATTTATTATACTCGATGAATGCTAAGACAGATTTCTGAAACTTATACAGCTCCAGGCATACACCTGACATACACAGCCTTACACAGGCTGCCTTACCTGCTTAATGAAAACAAGCAACCAAGCAAACAAAGAAACTACAAAAGGAACAAAACAAAACCCCATCAATCTGACTGCACTTGAAATGTGGTTATTTCATCTAACTTACTTGGGAGGGTGGCACAGAGTCTGAATATTGCAGATGGATGAATATCCATAATTCACAATTGTATTATGCTGTACCTCTGGGAATTGGTGTGATGAAGATTTTTATTAGAGATCCAGGCTGTCATGAAAGATTGGACTCTGTAATCTACTGCAAGCATGTACTTGAAATTTACTTGATTTCCCACCTATTAGGAAAAAACATGTCTACTATTTTCTGTCCATTGGTACCTGTAAGCCAGGTATGGGCTGGTCTAGAACATACAGTGGTGGGCAGTGCTGACACAACTCTGAATTTTTAGAAATTCTCTTTCTTTTGTATTTTTTCTCATTAACTTCACTTAAAAATAAGTGCCCTAAGGGGTAACTGCGGTGAAGACAAGCCCCTAAGTGGGAACCAAAGACAAAAGATGTAATATTCTTCCTGTATCTGCAGACAGCTACACAATAACTCTCGAGTGAACTGCCCCATTTGTTTCAATGAGATGTTAACTCAGATACACAGGGATAATAATGTGATGTCAACATTGTAAACTATTTCATCCTTCACAAAAGCAGAGATTTGAACAGTTTATTGTGACATCTCATTTTTCTCTGAGGTTGTAGTCTGTTTTATGTAGATTCGCTCATCTCTCCCTTCAGCTCTTTAGTATCTGTGCCTCCTCACCCAGCAAGTAATGCCCCATAGCACAGTCCAGTTCCTCTGTGCTACACTCCTTCCCCCTCCCGTCCAGCAGCAGGGAGCATTTCCACCCAGCCATGATAGCTGCTAAGACAGCAGGTATGACTGGCTGATTTAGATTATATTCTTACACTACACCTACAATTACATCAAATTTGCATTCCTGTTTAAGAAACCAGCACATCTAAGCCTGCATATACTTTTGAACCAGATACATCCTTGCAACAGTGAAGCAATGCCTTCCTAACCCACCTCCCAGCTGTAATCAAACTCCTCTGCCATGAAGTCAAATGAGCAGTTTGAAACAACTTACAGCAACACCTTGTTGGACTCTGAACACAGTCATTTCTGGGGTCTGAACTAGAAGTCAGTCCCTAACCTCTTGCTGTCACTATTGGACAACTTCTTAAGCAGTTTTTCAACTATGGCCAACTGCACAAGTGCTTTCATGACAAAGTCATAAAGTGTAACTTCGCTTAATGCTGAAGGTGCTTGAGGTTATGCTGAATATCCTAAGTTAAAGCAGAAGAGATCCGAGACTCAACTAACCTATTTGTCATCTGTAATGACAATAGCAGATAGTGTTGTGTTTTCTGTGATTTTTTTTTTGTTTTGTTTTGTATTTTTTCATTATTATTATTTTTAAGGCACCTTTAGGTGTTACTGACTAGCTGAACATGTCTAGTATGCCTTGGAGAGCAGTCAGACATGTTAAAATAAACTAATCTCACTAGGGTTTAAATCAACTTTGTTTTGTCCTGAAATTACAACACATTCTGCTCTGAGATGCCAATGGACGCTGGACTTTATGAAAAGATGGTATGAAACCCTGCCTGTGCTACACCTAGAAATTTGATTGATCTTCCAGCTGTTATCCCACTTCAGCCAGTATGAAACAAGTTCAGATGTGACCACAAGTTAGGTGATGGAGTATGCGCAAGAAGGTACTAGCATCACTCTGTAGAAGTATTTTGTCTCTTTCACAGACACAAACCTAGATGCAATAGGTTTCATAGTATTTAGGGAAGGAGCGCTCCCACATCAGGGAAACTGAGGAAGTAATTTAGATAAGTACACACTGTGGAGTTTCTTTAAGACATAGACAAAGTCCTAGATGTACCAGCCAAGCCTAATGAGATTAGTATGAGCATGAGGCTTCCAAATGGAGGGGAGCCAAGGAAGAGTCAAGAATCTAGGAAAATTCTCCTTTGTTAACTCTGGATGATATACCCTGAGGAGTTTGAGGAAGTGATGCTTGGGAACAGCTGGAACTTACACAGTAGGTCAAGCTCAGATGAGTCCCACTAATGCTTCTCCCACAGACTGTTGCCTAGCAGCCTAGGCTTGACTTCTTTCTCTTCTTTATGACAATGTCAAATTTCATTTCAGTGATAAAAATGGTAAAATACATTTTTTATACTTTTTATTTTATTTTATTTTTGGTAGCAACAGATTGAGAAAGATAGGCCCATGCAGAAAAGAGAATAAGGTCTTACTCCTACAAAGGACTTTCTCCTTTGAAGAAAATGGCTTTTAGAAAGGTCACATTCCACTAACTAACTGTCTAATATTTTCTCAAGGTCTAGCAAAGGGCTTGAATCAATAATAAGTTGCATACAACAAGCTAGACAGGTTAAGTAGACTTAGAACACTTGTAAAAATACATGACATTAATTAACATTATGAAAGCAAGTAATAATAATACCCCATAAAAAGTGCATTAGAAAGAAAGTAGAATAGCACAGGTCATGTTAACTTAAAGCAGAAGGCAAAAGAGGGAGTAAAATTTTTTCCTCTGGTGAGAATTAGGAGACTACATACATCAGAGGCTATAAGGAGACCTCAATTACCTTAGGTCAGAATACTCCAAGTGATCCCCCATATCCAGACTGGTGGACTCAGGTGAAGCTGTGGTGAGCAATGGTGGGGTGCTACATGGATGTTAGGTTCAGCTGGGCTAAATATTGTTTTGCAATGTTTGGACTTTGACACTTTGGAAAAAGGAGGAGGAGAGAAAGGGAGATTGGAATGGAGAAGGGGAAGGAAGGGGAGAGAAGGAAAGAGGGAAGGGAAGGAAAGAAAAGAAAAGAGGAAAAAAAGCATATTTAACCTGGGCAGGCCTATGCCTGCCTGCCTTCCTTCCTCATGTCAGTAATGTATGATTATGAGCCAGCTATAAGAACAGACACAAGGAGGGAAGGAGAAAGAAGAAGAAACTTTACCTTCAAGGTCTAGTAGGGTTCCCAGTTTCGTGCATGCTACTCAGTGCCATTGTTACCTTGAATACTTCATTCCACACTAGGGTAAAACAGCAGTATCAAAAGCTGCCTACGTCCATGCCAGAGTAAATTCTTGCCTGTGTTGGACTGACCTGTTGTGTGACCTGTTGCTATAACCTTGCTGCTCATTTATGGTTTATTGCCTGTAACAGTGCATGGAGTCATAAAAAGAGTGTTTTATTTATTTTTTTCTTTCCAATTCCATACTGCTGTCATTTATACTTGGAAGTGTTGTGCAAGCCTGTGAAATAAAACAACTCCAAGGTCTCTTCACCCTTACTTTCTTTTCCACTATTTTTTGTTCCATGTAGTACCCATAAAAGAATAATAATAAAAACAGACAAAAACCAGCAAACCCTCCTACCAGTTCGTCATGCACTCTAAGTACAATTTTATAGAAGCTGAATGGTAATGAGCACCAATTACTCTTGGAAATCATCATAAAAGGCATAAAAAGGCTGATACTGTACATTTGATATCCTCTGGACACCATCTGCAAGATGGAAGTGTTAAGAGAGGCACACACAAATTCCCTATGTGAAAGGATGATAATTTCTAAGTACATATTGCTTTTGTGGGTTGGGCATGCATCACTTTCACAGCAGTGTCAGGTCACTGCTTATCTTTGAGAGGACAGAATTCACATCCTTTTGTAATAAAAATAAAAAATATAAAAAATAAATCACTTGATTGGGAAGGTGTCCTTAAGATTGTTACTGTAAAATTATTCCTGAATGCTGAATACTGTCATGAAATCAATAAGAAGTTAATCAGCCTTTCTTCATCTAGTGCTCAGTTGCACTGACAGGGAATTCATACCAAAAACAATTAGAGTAACATAACATGAGAGCATGAAAGAGCAGGGATGTAAAAATGGCCAATACTTCTGTGGAGCAGTAATAATAATATCTGTGCAAGTATTATTTCTAGGTGGCAATTCATACCACAGTGAAGTCAATGGGACTTCACAGGGTTGTAAGAACCTGCTGTATTTCTAATATATATGATGAACCCATAAGTACATTGTAATTTACAGTAACACAGCATTTTCTGGCCAAAGTTTTACAGACTTTTTTAAAGAATATTTTGTTACTTAATTATGAGTTACATCATAGGATGTTGACTAATATTAAAATAACAGATAACACAAACACCATTTCTGTCACTATGGTCCTTGGTCTCCATGGTAGATAGTGGTCACATGAAAGTCTGTATCTGACAACTCCTTGCCCACTGTTTTTCTTTAGAGAAAAATTCAACATTTTCTATCTGTAGATCAGCTCCGTAGTTGAGCATATTAATGTGCTTGATATTTATGTATCATTACAATGCCTTGTCAAGTGAGAACTTCAATGTTATTTTACAGATGCCAGGTGAAGGCACAGCACATGTAACTAGTAATAACTAGACAGGTGTCATGAAGTATAGTAAATATACTGATAGCCTAACTTCATTGTTGGTGTGCAAGTGTTTGTGTGTTCACAATTTGCTCCCCTTAAACATATCAGAGGTTACCTCATTTGACTAAAATATCATCAGTGCTTACATTCATTAAATTGGTTTATTGGGAGTCAGGAGAGCTCTCTGCCTTCCATTAGTCAGATTAACCTCCTTTTGTATGTGCACGTTTTTCTCCAGGTAGGTTCAGTTCTTGGGTAAAACAACACAAGGTGGGACACCACAGGGAGCTCCCACCACTTGGTTGTAATTTATTTCACAATAACAAGATGTAAACGGTGGATTCAAGAACAACTGGATAAGTTCACAGAAGAAAAATTCACTGAGAAAAACTACAAATATAAAAATGATGCCTGACTGAGGGAGGCTCAGAGATGGAAATTTTTTAGAGGATGGAATAATATTAGGGGGGCAATTCTATATATTTTTAAGTGATATTCTTCTCCTGTCCTTTCTATTACCTAGGCAGTTGTGTTTAGGCACTGCTTAAGGTGAGCTATGTGGACATTTGTTCTCACATAGCGCAGCCTAGAAATCTAACATGTTTAGGGGTTCTTGAAAAACAACTGCACTGTTAATCGGACTCCTCAGTCAGCTTTGTGTCTCAGAAGAGAAGAAAACTAAGGGAATTTCTTGCTTGTGGCTGTAGTAAACTTCTGTGATCAGAGCATAACTTTTTCTATAAGGTCACAGCTAGGCTACTGGTAAATCTTCCTGGCTTTTAGCTGTTCTAGACCACAAGATGTAATCATAGGATACATAGGATATGAAGAGCTTCAAGAGGTTGTGGTCATTCCAGGAAGACATGGAGAGATTTTGCTTATCTCATGTTGCCCTGCAGGTTGTCTGGTGTCAGAACAGATTTTCCAAGAGACAATACTTTTAAAACAAGAACAAACAAAGATTATTTACTCAAATCTTGTTCTGTTCTGCCTTAGAAAGATACCAATGAGGAACACAAATGATGGCCTCTCATTAAGATTTTAAAATAGCTTCTCTTATTGGTAAGTCCAGCACAGAGTGTGAAAAGTAGCACCCTTTCTCTGTGTCAGCAAGTGCTGTGTGGGATACTAAAAGCCAACAAGTCCTTATCTCCCCACATATTTCTTAATTAGTGGTGAAAAGCCCAGTCCCTGCCTATCCTCACACACTGCACCGTTCTTAACACTCTGAGCAGGGCTGCCATTTCAGACAATGTGTTAATATCTTTGTCAAGTTTCTCTAGTTCAATATCTTTGAACCTTTTATTGATACAAAAGTGAGATTTTTCAGAGACACTGATGAGTCAGTTTAAGAAACATGTTACTTATAGAGAGTTCTGCTGGGAGTTTCTCTGATATTGGCTGTTTCTCTTCTCTTCACAAGCCTTAATTTGCTAATTATCAAGACCTAGACATGAAAAAAGCATTAATGCTGCAGCTAGAAAACACTGAAAGTTTTTTTTTTTGTTTTTTTCTTTTTTTTTTTTTTTTTTTTTTTTTATGAAAACACTGAAAATCCTAGCCAAAATCCTTCCTAAAGCATCTGTCACCTTGATCTCATTTTATCTTCATGTCTAAAAATTCAGGTCAACCTGAACTACTATTTGAATCATTCCTGTATCAGTAGTCTCTGATGATCTCACTTCTGTTGCTCACAAGTTTTGTAGTCACAGTTGTAACTTTATGGGAATATCTGAACACGCTCCCTCATTGACTCAAAAAATTAAATTTGTAGGTTGTATATATTAACATAATGTGTGTCTCTTCCATTTGTTCCAAAGGAAGAACTTGCCCAGAATGAGATAGAAAATGAGAAACATAGGTTGCTATGCAATCTCCTTTAGGTTCCTTGCATTGCCCTGAATCTCAGAAATAAAGGTAAGTGGAAAAAGTTGAGCTTACATTGGAATGTCTGCAGCCAGGGGAAGCAAATCTGAGCTGTCTTTAGCTTGCTAACACTACTAGAGCCATGGCAATAAGATCTAGCATGAACTATAAGATCAACAGGGCACTGATATTGCAATCATTAGTTTGGGCTGAAATTTAAGATACCAAGTTCACTTTCCACAGTATACCTGGCTGTCCTAATGCAATTATCTGCATAACATTCCTGTGAGATTGGCAGGTGCTATTAGTCTTGTTTTAAAGCTGAAAAACTAATGTTCTTTGTCACCTTAACCCCCCATGGAAAAGTCTGGAGAAAACAGCTTCACCTAATCTTTGACAAATATACTGTCCACAGGAACAATTTTCCTGTGGAAGTCCCATGCTTAATTCTGAGTGCCAGAGGAAACATGGGCAGACAGCATAGCAGGGGCAGCAAGGGTGAAACAGCAGGAGTCACTGCAGGACGAAGGGCTTCCCTTGCTCCCAAGCACCTTGTAATTCCCCATGAGTCATTTGGAAAATATTAACAGTCACTTAGGCCACCTGAAAAATAACATTTTTTCTCTTGTTTAAACTAGTGACATTTAATTATAAAAGATAAATGCAAATAACTTTGAAATATTTCCAGCTCAGAAAAAAATCCTTTAGTGCCCTGAAATAGCTGCCAACTTTGTCAAATCAAATAGTCACTTCTCTCCAAATAGGAAAGAGGTAACCAATAAATCTCTGACCTAAGTAGTGAAGTCACATTCTTACTTTGAAAGGATGCCATTATCCAGAATACCCAACCACATAGCCAGCAAAATCCAGCTCTAAGCTCTGCGTAATGTTGGCTTTGCTTATTTCTGCACCAAAACAAATTTTATTGTGACTTTCTTGTCCAGCCTCCACGCAAAAAGAGACAACAAGAGTGTAATTCTTCCCACCGCCCCAAGAAAATCTTGTGTTGTATATTGCTGCATGTCTCTGACATCAACACCTAGTGAATATGCTTTATTGGTACCGTCTGCTGTGATATTGAGCTTACAGTACATACTCTTCCCCATATTTAAATTTGTCATGAATATAAAGCAGTTCTTGGCTGGTTGCTTTTTAAAGATGTTCTTTTACTAGGAATAATTCAGACCATGCTGTCTAAAGGGAAGACCAGTCCCAGATGTAGGAATTAACATGTAGCAATTGTCAGCTCTCTAGGCTTGGTGGTTAGGTGGAAAGAAGGGAGAAGAGCTGTCTTTTTTAAGGATTCATTTTTTATAAAAATTGCCAGATCTTGATATAGGATTCTGAACCAGCCCAGACAGGCCATGCTGCCTCAGTAAATCCATGTTAAGAACTGTCCCCATTTCCAGACAGCTCTGTCTTGCCCTCTCACAGTACTGACATCCATCTATCTTAGAGCATTCAAAAAGGGATGTCACATGCTTCAGTAGGATGTTACATTCTTCTCATGCCAACAGCCATTGGAATAGCCCCAAGAGAGGTTTCAACACTGATTGTGACCACAGAGTTCAGTTATTTATATAGTGGAGAATAGAGACCCCGGTGAAATCAATAGGAAATTGGTATTTTCCACTGGGGAGAGGAATTTAGGTTAGCATATTTTATATTTCCTTTTACTTGTTTTTTATATATATATATTATATAAAAAAAATAATGATTATATATTCACTTTTTTTTTTTAATATACGTTCCATGGAAAAACAAACACCTTGAATGATACAATTAACATTTTTTTCTTAAGGGAAGACTTATTTACAATGCACAGGCTCAGAGTGATTTACACTTTAGTATCTTCTTAACTTTGAATTCCACATGAGATCCTATTCTGCAAAATGGATTAGATTGTAATCTGTCTGTGTTTGTATCAAATCTAATCCCTCTTCATATATTTCACGTTCATTGCTTACCATAATGCCACAACCATGGCAATGATTGTATTAACAAGATGACAAGATGCTGTCTGTCCCATAATGAATGAATGGCAGGAAGGTAGCATAATGCTCGGTAAGTAGGAATTAATCTTTTAAAACCAAGTATAGTGATGATAGTAGTCCTGTCAAATGCTTAGAGACAGTGCAAGAGGTTGGATTCTTCAGGTTTAGTGTTAGCCCTCTTGCAGTCTTTTCAGTGTGACTTTGGGAATGTTTTCCTTCAGGGTCACACTCTCAATTATTTTTGTTTAAAAAACAAACAAACAAACAAAACCTTAGTGCTCTTTTCTTCAACCAAAGAGTTTTTCTGTCTCTGATTAGGGCTTTTTTTTTTTTTTTTAAAAAAAAGAAAACAATTGAACAACTTAAAAAAAAAAAAAAAAAGTGGTTTCATGAAAGAAACAAGATTTCACTGGCTTCAAATAAGAAATATACCATGACTTCAGTAAGCTTCGCTTTTGCACCCAGTAAGGAAAAAAAAATAATCTATGAATTTATCAGATTTCTGACCCCTTAATACTTCCTCTATAAAAATCTTAAATGTTTTCACTTACATACAACTATTATAAGTATTCTACCACTCAGTGATACAATCTACAAGTAGCAATAGTGTTCCAGAAAGGTTTTATACAATGTGGTGTCAGAAATAGGGCATAGAAACAATTTGGGGCTGTAAGGAGTGGATACGGGATCTAACACACTTTATGAAAATGGATACCATGCACACTATCAGTGAAATAGCACCAGCTTTGCACCCTGCAGTTGAAATCAGGCAACAAATAGGAACTTTATAGTTTTTTGTTTGTTTGTTTCTTCTGAGAAGAGTTGTGATCAAGATTTCAGTCACCTTTGTCTTAATGAAGCCATACTCAAAAGGTTTTTTAGCTGCACTCTAGCTTTGATAGAACACATCTGCTTTTATCAGTTTTGCTCCTGGTGGCTAAGTGCTCACATCAGTGAAACAAACTCCAAGACTGGCAAAAATGGTCAGCTTCAGTAAGGATATTGGTAGCAGGACTCACAGACGTCATGAGTAGAGTTCAGCTTGGCAAAGTCAGTAGTGAGATTTTCAGAAGCTTTTGGTTCATTAGATGCCAATTGTCGAGTTGCGTGCCTGAAAGGGAGCAAAGAGCCCTTGAAAACCTGATTCCAGTTGGGCAGAAGAGCTGAGATGGAGAGCTGTCCTTCCAGGCATTTCAAAACTTGCCCTGTTCCTGTCAGGACTGGGCATGTCCAGCAGCTACTTGGTGTGTTCTGGCACTGAGGCTGTCAAATCAGCCTATGTCTGAAGTGACACACACCCGCTGGTATAATAACACAGGTAGAGGCACACACACACAAGCTTTTCCTCACTTTCCCTTGATACATCAACCCTCTTTCAGGTTAAAAAATAAAATAAAATTGCCATTCATTTCTTGAAGCCCAGATGATGACATCTCACAGTTTCCTGCTAAGCTGTACAACTCACAGCACTAAGTAATGTTTTATCACCATTTGACAGTTGTAAGCTCATGGAGATCTTCTAACTTGCCTCTCAACTCCAGCTGCCCTCTGCACTTGGCCAAATCCTTGAATATGTGATGACATGCTCAGCTTCTGCCCTTTGCTTTTTCAGAACGTATTAAGAACAGCAGTGTTATTGAATAGCACTGGGGACACAGAAGTACTTTCTTGTGGAAATAAAATAGGAAAGAGATAATATGGAAAAAAATCCAATGTATTAGCAGTACCAAAGAGACAGAAAACTAACGACTGACCGAGCCCACCAGTTCATGGCAGGCTGATCATCCAGAGCAAGGGCTTCAGACTCAGTCTGGGATGGAAGAGAGAGGCACCCATCTCTTATTTCCCTCCAAGAAAAGGCAATCAATTGCAATTATCAAATTTCTGTAACAACCCTAGAAATAGAAGATTGATGAAGAAAATGGTTTGAATATCTGATTGAAAGCTAGCATCAGTTTTCACAAGAGGAGGCAAAATTCATTAAAATTTGTATATCAGGCTTTCAGGGTTGTTTCTACTGAACATCTCCACTGCTGCTACAGATATCTCTGAATGGTATAAATACTGACAAATTCACAGAAAAAACAGAGATTGAAAGGGCTATGAACCTGACCCTTGTGTACCCTGACAAGCCTTCCCTCAGAATATATAACTGGCTAAACATATTGACTTCTCCTTGTGACTGCACAAGTATTTTTTTTCTTTCTTTTAATAGGTCAAGTTTGAGATGCCCTCCTCAAAGAGTGTGATATTAGCTTTATTGCTTTTATATGAAACATTTGTCTCAAATAGAACAAATACAGCCAAGGTAGTGACAAAAATATTCTCTACATTGCCACCTGAAGATTAACTTCGCAATCTAATGTGTGTCAATTAGGGACGACGTGTACTGTTGACCAATGCACACCATAAGACATTTGAGACCAGTGCCATTTAAAAAAAAAAAAATAAAAAAAAATGATGTCCAAAGAGTTACCATACAGAAAAGACTTCCAGTTGTTGCTGATCTGAATTGAATATAAAACCATGATTAAGAGATATATGCACTCTATGCTTTTATGGTTCCCCTGATGTATGCAGTTTCCAATCAGGACTATTTACATCTGCCTTGTTTTGTTTTTCTATTTGTTATTTCTATTCCTGAAATACAAATCAAATATCTAGTCTCCTGGAAAACACTGTGATTTTTTTTTTTTTTTTTTTTTTTTTTTTTTTTTTTTTTTCTTTCTGATAACAATCAACAAAGGGAATGATGAAAACAATGCATTTAGATGGATAGATATACAAAATTTGTCTTTCTCCAGTAAGGCATAAGGGAACTTACTGAGGAAAACAAACAAACAAAAACCTAGTATAAGCTGTGGCAATTTTGAAGATGAATTGACAGGAATAGGAGCACTTCAGAGATTGGCTAATTTTTAGATTCAGGACATAAGCATGAATCAAAACCCTGTCTGGGAGAGGCAAAAATCTCAGGATCTCTTCCTGCAAGATTAAATGGCAGACAATTTCAAGATTGACTGTCAAACAAAAGTTCAGATGTCTTTAGCCATACAGAGATGCAATCTGAAAAACTATATTTACTCACTGAAATAATAGTATTTTCAATGTGGAAAGGTCAAGTGTGGAACTTAAAATACAGAAGATGAAATCTGAAATATTTGAATTTGAAACTTATTAAATATTAAATTTAGAACACATATAGGTAGAGTAAAAACTACAAAGGCTAGATTATTTGTTTCTGAAATCCTCCTCTGAGCACCACAGGCCTTCTGAAAAGATACATTTCCGTCAAATTGAGTCTACTAGTCTCAAGAGGAGAAACAGGTCAAAATTTGATGGTCCTTGTTTTCTAGCTTTCCAAACCTTGTGTCCTGCTGATTCTTCTTGACCTATGATCTATTAAATGACATGTGGTTCAGGTACAGTACTGGAGGTTTTTTTCTTCTTTATAAAGGAACTAGTTACAAGCTGCAAGTGTATTATAAGCTGTTTCATGCTACAATTTAGTGTCCATAGTCTATTGCTTTATTTCTGCAATAACGTACACAGATTCTTTGTAAGCAGAACTTTTTAAGAGACCCTTTCTCTCCGTCCCTCAGTTGCACTTCTCGCAACTAGAAGGTTACGGAAGGATATTCTGCACCAAATACCTTCCACTCTCCCACTGTTGGAAGCTAAGCCAATAAGTGACAATATCACTGGATACTACTGAGTAGCACGTAAATCTAAAAAGCAAGAAGAGCTTCACAAGGAGATACAACTTTATCACTACACAGGCCAGTAGCCTCTTAGTCTCTCTTTCTAGCTATGCCATGCTGTTCTATACTGTATCACTTCCAAGTAAATCCCATCAATTATTTTTTTGCTTGGTTTGTCTACCTCTACAACAGTGAAATACATTCTGTTCTTTTGACATGCACTTAGAATTCTACTTAGTTGTTTTTTTTTTTTTTTTTTTTTAAAAAAAAAAGGGTAAAGAAAGGCTTCTTTTTAAGAGTTTGCTACGATCCATTATCTCACCTCCAAGATGTGAAGCACCAGACAGAGGAAATAAATGTTACATAATACATTTAGTGTTTAAGTGTTCAAAATTAAAATTTTAGAAAACTTAATGTACTCACTGAAAATAAAATCTGAAGATTTTAATCACTGATAATATGAAATGCATATTTTTGAAGGGAAAAAGCACTATATCTGTTACCAATTCCTCTTCAGGAATGGCTCAGGAGGGAGTATTTAGTTTTGCCTTGTTTTTCTGATATTTGTGAATGATACAACTAGGTTAAAAGTTATTCCATGCAGCAGACTCCAGCCAGCAAACTGACAGAGAAGTGAATCACTCTCTACATGACAGTCCCTTCTTGGTGTGCAATCTCTAGACAAGTCTCCTTATAAATGGTCCCTGGATTCCATTTGAAAACCAATAAACTCAGTAGGAAAGGTCTTATAAAGCCCTCTTACAGAGAAAAACTTCTGATAAACTGTCTTGAGGATAATTTTCCCTTGTGTTTGCATCTACTTGAGAGACAACAGCCCAAATAAATCAGTGTCTAGAAAACCTTGCTGATGAAAAGGAAAAAAAAGATCAAGGCAAAGAAAAAGAGTTTCAGAGCTGAAGCAGTATTGGTCACAGTATTGCATCCTTTGGTCCAAGTAGCACGCGTGTCAAGGAAAGCACAACCTAGAGCATAATCTGAGGTATTATATAATTGCAATTCCTCTTCTGATTTTGGTGGAATCAGACACTTGTAACTTCCCTGACATTACTATTTAATTTATGAACGTCTTTTGTCAGAGAATAGGCATTGCAGGAATGCATTGAAAGCTGGTGAAGAGATCAGAGAACCAGTAGGCCTGCTTCGCCTCTGACTTTTGCTAAATCCCTGAAGCAAACATAATCCATTATTAAAATCAATTCTTGACTGGCTCAAACTGCAGCATGGACAAGATCAAGATGTATGCTTTCTGGCAAGACATTCAGTTCCCTTTGCAAATGAAGGGCTGCCTTTTACTCCCCTCTGCAAAGTGAACCTCCACGACTGCAGTGGCCAGTACTTGCCATACATCCTCCACAGAGGAAAGGAAATATATGGGACTCTTAATTTACACCAGTCACTTGCAGTTCATCACGAGACACCAAGAGGCTTCAATGAAAAAGACTCTCCTTCCACTGACAGCAAGAAATGCTGAAATATTATTCAGACATATCAGACCCCTTGGAGAGCTTTCTTCTCAGTGACACATGAAAAACTTCTGCTCTCCTTCTGAGCTCCTAGTGCTTACAAAGCTTCAGCTGAGCCTGGGAAGGCCGCAGTGGCCACTGCCATGGTTGCTGCCTCCTGCCACTACCCTCATGATGGGAGAGGGAGTTACTTTGTCAGGTTCACATTGCTGCTACCACTGCCATTGCCACTGAGCTGACTAAAGCCTTTCCCCCCTTGCAAGAGCCCTCATCCCTCAGGCACGAGCAAAGCAATGATGAGGGAAGAAGCTCAACACTTCCCTGGAGTCCCCAGCTCGGTGGCACTGAAACAAGGCATCTCCTCTTTCCCTTGGGGTGACTGCCTACGCCCCTCTTCTCCCATCATACCTTCATGAGGCACACAAATCCTCTCCCTGTTTCAGTGTTCATTACTCTAAATCCCTTTGCATAGGAATCCCACCTGAGAGCCCCTCGTCTCCACCCCAAGCATCCTGCCTGCCTTGAGCAAACATTTACGCCTCTGTCAATCCCCCAGCTCCTCAGAGAAACAACCATCCCATCTGTTTCCCAACCAAGACTCTAATGAAGCTCCTTTCCTGACTAAATACCAGATGCTGGAAGTTGGGTCCAATTTCTAAGAAACTTCAGGTCCCTGGAGGGGTGGGTATAGTCTTGTTACTGTCTTCTTCCTTTACTGCTGCCTGAAATGGCTCACTGAAAGGAAAATGATTTGATGGATCTGCATTCTGGTTGATAAATGACAGAAAAACAAGCAGTGGGATGCTAGCACAGCCACCAGAATTGCACAGGAAAATACAGAGCTTTGGATTTCAAGGTCTTTCTAGAAAGACCTGAATCTGACCGCTTCACTTGCGGTAAAGGCAAATAATCCATTTCTAAACAGAAGTCCTCCCAGTTATCCTTCTCTCACTAACCTCCAAGTATTCAAAGTGTGTTGAGGAAATCCAGGCTTGAAAGATAAAGTCACTTGATAGAGACACGGAATGACAGAGTAGTAGCTTGGAACAAATAACATAGTTTGTCTTATTTTCAGGGGGGTTATGCAGAGGCACGAGAAGGAAAGGCTGCCCTTGAGTCAACTTGCACTTAAGGCAGAATTCCTCCAAGAAGCTATTTGCCTTTGTTTGATATCAGAGCCAAAAAGAGATTAAAAAAAAAAAAAAGCTTTTAATCACTGTAAAAATACCATTTAATCTGATTAGTTTCTGGGTTCATTTCTTTAGCAGTGATGAATTATACTGATTACAGTGATACTATACTGATTACTTTGATACTATACTGATTACTTTGATACTATAACTTTTGCAGATTATTTTCTACAGCCTCTGTACCTGTTACAACCTTGCTGAAAGAGTAAGGTTGGAAAGGGGTCTAAAATGCAAAACCTATGCACAAATGTTATATGAATGCCCATGTTCAGGTTTTATGATTTTCTTCTAAAGGTGCATATTTTGACAAGTTCTACGCATTATCCTTTGAGGTGCAGAGAGAATCTGACAGTGCAAACTTAAACCAAATAAATAAAGTCAGTGTTTCATAACTGGACCATCTAAAGAGGAAAGGAAGTGAAGGACATTTCCTGAAGAAGTTTGGGCCTTTCTTCTAGTGACGTTATTTATATATCTCCGACATCTCTTTTGCCAGGCAATTTGTTTAGATGTTACATTTATAACATTTTGACCAGCTACTTTGGAACTCAAAAGATGATTAAAATCAATCCACCATTGAATTCAGAAAGAATCACAGGTAAAACTTGAACTGGTTAATGTGAAATCAGATGTAACAGAAGTGTTAGAGCACGCGAACTTGTAGTCCAATACCATTAGGAGTCAGGGCAAGAGGATTTTTCTGAAGCCATATGGTATCTGCCATGAGACTGTGAAGAATTATTGTTCCTAGTCATATAGCTGTCTGAAGCATGGCAGATGGAGGCAACAGCACACATGCCAGCACATCTAATTAGCTCAGACACTCTTAATTTCTTTCCTTTTTTTTTTTTTCTTTTTTTTTTTTTTTTTTTTTTTTCTCCTTTTAAATGCCACTTTTTCAAAGTCTGATTCAACATCCACAGAAGTGAAGGGGAGATTTCCTACCAACTGCAGTAAATGCTGACCACAAACCCACATCAGTAAAAATATTTGGCTGCTTAGTTGCAGACTTTTTTACTGGACATAAGTAAGAAAAAGAAGTGGATCAAAAGCAAAATAGAGACTAGGCTACTTCTGACCATTAGCTGTTCATGGCTTATCTATGGCCCTATAATGAAGTGGATAATGAAGTAGACATTTTCAGCTGGGTATTGGCTGGGAATGTTCTTGGGTGTTCTTCCAGTGATATATTATTACATTTAGACTGGAGACTGATTACCTTTTTCAAATACTTTTTCCTCAGTTAAAGAGCTGCTGTGTCTCCTATATTGTTTTGTCCCTTCTCCATTCTGTGCCCCCGCAGACTGACCTACTACTGCAAGGTGCCAGCTTGTGCCAGGATTCTTGCTCCCTGCAGATGGAAACACTTGCTGCGATGATTCACAGCACAGAAAAGGGATGCTGGCTCAGCAAGCTGCAGAGTTCATTCTCTTCTGCTTTAGGAAGGAGATAGCAGAATGGTAGGAAATTTCTGTCCTGGATCAGCGCTATAACCTTGTTAGCTGTCCCATGTTAACTCTACCAGATCATGCTGGACTGGGAAGGAACCCTTTCCTTTTATTCCTCTGTTGAGAGCACCAAACTGAGAGCTGCCAGGACAGCCTTCACACAGCCCAGGGTAACCAGTCATATTCAGCTCTGACACTCTACGCCCACAGCTGGCCTAAGCTAATGAATTGATGAGGGTTAGTGACCAACCGATAATTTGTGCCTGGATAATACATTTCCTGCTCAACAGTCCCAGGCTCATTTGAGAAGCAGCAGCTCCATCTTCACCTATTACATATGGAGGTACAAGTATGTGGGCGATTATGTGTCTCAGATGCAATTGTAGACAGAGGATGTTTAGGACAGGACTGGTAAGAGTCCTAAACGTTGTCATTCAGCATCAGGGAAAGTCTCGCATTAGACTCATCTCAGAGATATTTAAATTAAAATCAGGTCCTGTGACTGTGAGTCAGATGGTTCTAGAGCAGTCTTTTCTCTGTCATGTGCTTGGGCATAACTATGCATTGGAAACAAGAAAAAAAAAAAAACCACACACACCCCAGTAAAAACTTCATAAAGAGCGGAGGACTCAGATGTACATGGCTGCTTATTCCTGTGATGGGCATACAACTAAATTTATAAGGATTTAACAATTCCTACACAATAGTATTATCAGGAGCTTTATTGTCTGGGTAGCTATGTCATCTTCTCCATGCAAAAAGATGCTTGCCTCTAGGGACACTCCTCCCATACTCTTCCAAAAACAGACATTCACACAGTATCAGGTTGGTGATGGTGATGAAGGCTTTCTGGTTCTTCCCCTGGCCCATTGGCTCTAGCTCAATAGCTTTCCTTCTAGAACTACTATTACCAAATGGAAAGTTAGACCTTTAAACCCTCTTAGACTCTTGCAATATTTAGATTAGAGACCTTGTTTTTGGCTGAATGGACATGAAGTTTCTTACCCTCCAAGTATCTTTGGACTGAGATACTAGTGCAGAACAATGTGTAAAGATTTGAGCATATTATCAAGGCAAGTATGTTATTCTTCCTCCTGCTGCTGTATTCTTGGAGGACAGAGTTTTTAATAAAATTCTTTATAGCAACTCTTACAAGGCATTTTCTAAACCTTTTTTAACCAAGTCCAAAAAATCAGGCTTACTGCTGCATGGGATATGTAGGATAATTTTGTATTCTGATGTGGTCCACGAATAACCCAAGTTAAAGCTAAAAGACCCTTTCCTTCCTTATTTATATAAACTACGTATAGCTATGGACAACAAGGACAAAGATACGAAATCCACCCAGAAGGCCCCCAAAAGCACTATAGTCAATAGATAGAACTCAGTTTTCTTTTATTACTTGGTATTGAGAATTCTGTATGGCTTGTGGCTTGATTTTGAATTAAACAAACAAACAAACAAAAAACAACAACAACAACAAAAAAAAACAAAAACAACAACAACAAAAAAACACACACTTGGGAAATTAAGTTGTCTTTCTAGTTTTGCTTGACAACTTCCTTCCATAACTTTAACCACATTCATAATCCACTCAGAATATGGTAAAATCTGAGAAAAATCAGTCAGGGAAGCATTAGAGTAAGTGGAATGAGACACTTTGCTATTTAGCCTTATATATTGGCTGCAGGAATTGCTTTTGCTTCCACAGAAAGAAACTCTACTTAGCATGTTAGATCTTCAATTATTAAATGTAATGATTCAGAAGGAAATGTTGTTCTTTTCTGCCCCTGGAGAAAAGAAGCTTATGACTTCAAGAACAGTGCTAAATACCCCAAAGCTTGGATTCTGGATAGCAGTATTAAATCTGCAGCTTTGCAAGTCAGTACAGAATTTCCACTTGTTTAGCAAACCTCAGAATTTTGTGTCTTTAGATGTTAAAGGCTTGACAAAGTCACCCCAGGAAGAAAGGAATAAGGATATTGAAGGACAGAAGCATCTCACTAAAGGACTGAGAAGACACTTCCTTGTTTCCCTGTTTGAAGGTTGTCTAGGTCATGTGTCACACACACAAACAAAAAGATTGTTTTTAAAATGGTTGATTCAGGTAGAATGTAGAATTCAGAGGGCAGAGGGATTTTGTCAGTCATGGAGTCCCCTGCATTCATTGTAGCTGTGTATTAGATCAGACCCTGACACATGTGGGTCTGCAGATAACACCATGTGATACCAACCTCCAATCCACACTGCTGTGGTCCACCTAACCTTCTGAAAAATCCTGAAGCATTACTGAACTGTGGAGCAGATGGAGCAAGATCAATTTCTTAGCAAACTAAGAAGTACCTACAGTTCTGAGGTTGAATTCATGAACACTTATATTAAAATTTATGGTTCATTTCCACTGAAATAAGTAGATAGCAGAAAACTTTAGGAATATGTCATGTACAAGACAAACAGCTCTGCCTGGAAAAAAAAAAAAAAAAAAAAAGACTATTAGAAAAAACAGAAGAGACTCATTGTATTCTTGACTGCATATGTGCATTATCAAAAATTGAACCTTGCATACTTGGTAACTTCCTTTAACCAAGTTTCTTCATCTTGAACTTCAAGAGGATGTTTAGAATTTGTTATATATACAGATCACCCTTGTATTTCCAATATACTAACAGCTCACTGAGTAGCATAATGAAGCTGATAGAGCAATGAAACTATTGAAGGTATGTTTAATATCAAAAGGCAGAAACAGTATTTTATTGTCAGAGAGTTTCTTGGAAGCCAGCAAAGGAAATAAGTTATCCATTGGTTAGGAAGAGTTCAGATCTTAAATATATTTCTTAAGCATCAGCACCAGGAATATCACTCAATTCCTTTGGCAGCAAAGCAGTGATATCTCATTCACAGAAAAATGAATTATGGAGGTGATCAATGCAATGTAGCCCAGAAGTGGCTGGAGACCAGAACATCAAGTTCTATGTACAGAGCAGAAATGAGGTCACTGGTGCTTAGTGGGCCATGAGGTGACCTTTTAATTATTTTACTCAGATAAAATTATAATAAATTTACTTCATATCAGTGATGTTAGATGTTTTCCATGCTACCTGGAAAAGATGGGTTTATATTTATTAAATTTTTTGCTAAATCAACAAATAAACAGCATCTGACTGCTACAGAGTTGATGGAAATCTGTAAATCACAGCAGCAGCAAGAATAACAGTTGATCTGATGAAAGACGACATCTGTGCTGAGGAAGGACGTATTTCCAGAAGTCACCTTCTCAGGAGAGGCTCTGGAACACAAAAGCAGATGAAGCGCATGTCTCTGCTTATCAACTTGAGTGAGTAATGGGGAGTTGTAGTCATAAGAAGTACACTTTGAGAAAGCACTGAGAGAATTGGAGAAGAGGTTGTGGAAACAACACCGTGTTCTGATGCCTTCTTGAGGTTTGTAGGAAAGGGAACCTGGCTGGCAAAGCCTGCCACTCCAGACCTGCACACCCTGAACCACAGTCCGTAACTCTTCCAGCACATTGAGCCTAAGCTACATCAAGCTTAAAGCCAGAGGCTTCGGTGATATCAGCCAAGGCATATTGGTATAGTAACTGATACAGACATTCAAACATTCACATCTGACCAGATAGCTGTATGCGATTTGCCAACCTCTGACATAAAAAGGTGGCCATAACATATTGGATAGACGGCTCCCCCTATTGGCTTAGATCTGCATCTCTTGAGACAGAGGTGGACATTTATTTATCAACACATAGTGCTGCAAAATTTGTAGCACGTGTCCTGACCTGGGTTAAGGAAAAGTTGCAGGCTGAACAATTCACATTAGATATGGTTAGAATAAAAATGGTTATGCCGGAATGTTGAGTCTAGATTTGATCAAGCCTCGGAGAAAGACCACATGGTTACAGATGATTACTGCAACTTAATCACATGCTGAAGGAACACTGTTGGATATCTATACTTGTTGGCCTAAAAACTAAGAAAGTACTTAAAAAGGGTCTGGATACCATAATGGAGAGCTGAACTAAAAATTACTATTCATGGTAGAAGTGACCTAGCAGATAATAAGTTAAAAGAATAGGGATATATAATATCTTTGAAATACATTGAAAATACAAAAGGTAACTTCAACCTTGAAATCCTCAAATTCTTCCCATTTGGCAAGAGAGGAAGTATTTTCTTAATGGTGTGCAGCATGGCGCAGCACAAGTTGCCTTACAGTACAGGAAATATTCTCCAATGAAGAAATGGAATTTGAAAGAACAAGGAATGAAGAGGAAAAAAGCAACAACAAAAAACTAAAACAAATCCTGAGTAGAGTCTTAATTATACATTTTGAATAAAACTTCTCTCTGGCTGTTTTTGTTTTAATGCAATTTTAAAGCAAAGTCCTTCAAGCACTGTAGAGAAAACGTAAATGATAAATCAGAAGGCTCCTTAACTGCTGTAATTCAAAGATTTTGTATTTTCCACTCAGATCACATTTGAGGCTGTGCGCGCATTGGTGATTAACCTCTGCGGGGAAAATGGAAGGGGCTAAATGAATAATCCCAATTAAATATGACAAAAGCATTTATCAGTCCAACAGTACATCATTTTTCTTTCCTTGGGTGGTACATAGTTGACCTCTGCAGGAGGGAGCCCTCCAGAAATTTAGCTGAGTAGCAGGGTTTCTGAGCCACTTGTTGATTATCATAAATACTGGTACAACTGTATAAGAGGGCTTGCCTGCTGTCTCAGCTT
This sequence comes from Nettapus auritus, assembly GCA_011076525.1. Taxonomy (NCBI): domain Eukaryota; kingdom Metazoa; phylum Chordata; class Aves; order Anseriformes; family Anatidae; genus Nettapus; species Nettapus auritus. The sequence goes on from CM021770.1 coordinate 26,996,000, forward strand.
AGACTGTGGTGTGTACTACAGTTCTACTGAAGGCTCTCCTGAAGTTCCTGGCTTCCTTAATTTAAAACATTTAACACATTGGTTCCCTAAATTAAGTATACATATGGAGCACCACAAAGGTCATCCTCCTATAATAATATCCCCTTGTTTAAGACAAAGCATGAGGTTGCGGTAAAGTGTTCTGACAATGCTTTGGCCACTGTTTAGAAATATGGCAATCTTTTCCTCTTCAAAGTGTTCCCATGATTTCAGCATTTCCCCCCCCCACCACCACACTCCCCCTGCTTAAAAAGATTGCAAATAAAGTAGGAACAGCTAAATCAAAATAGAGAGTCCTATGCATGCAAAGATTAGCTCCAAATGAAGACTCAGATTCCACAAAATCCTTAAGGTTTCACAATGAAGGCTTCCAGTGAGGATTATGGACTAATTTTCAGGACAGAGGACCATAAATCAGCTATAGTGAAGATGAAGTCTCCTGACACACAAAATAACTGAGAAATAAAGTGTTCAGCTCCTTTAAATCCACTTATATGCCAGCATTTAAGAAAACTTACAGCAGATGGTAGAACCCCTTGCGTATCTCCAGCTGAGTGTACACATAAATGCTTTCCTGAATGAGGTCCTAAAGGGATTTAACACAAAAGGAAAAACATTGCAGGTAACATGAAACTTTGTAAGCTATGGAAGTTTCACTATAGAGTTCTGGGAAAAGAAAACTAAAGCATCTCTGCCTTAAGCTGTCTCCTCTTACATCTGTACTGAGAGGCTGAGTCATGAGTTCATTGAGCCAGAGTAAAAGTGACCAGTGTAATCAAACAGCCTAATTGGTTTTCATGATAGATTATTACTGTATTAGAGCCTGGATCTTCTGACTGAAGTTCGGTTGCTTTAGAAGGCCTGAACTGGCAGGATATTAACAGCAAATGTGAGCAGCTGCAGATGCCAAAGTAGCTCTCCAGATTGCAATGACTCCACAGAGCATGGGCATCATCTCAATCTGACTTCAGATCATCTGAGACCCATAGAGGAAATGTGGGAGTTGTGCATTTTTAACTCTTCCTTTAAGGAGAATCTGAGGTGGTCCTCAAGGAAGTCACATTTATGGTCTGAGCAGAGATCACTCATTATGATTCTGCTTGTAGAAGACTCAGAAAAGGGGGGGCGGGGGGCCCCCCCGGTGTTTTTTTCTCCAGGATGCTCCACTGTGTGACCACACATAAGCCTGCAGGGGTAGACCTCCTTCCCTGCCCTACTTCCAAAGTTGAATGATAATAGAACTACCCCATCTTTCCTCTTGGCCTTTATTGTATTTAAACTAACTACTGGATTCAGTGCTTAGTTTATAGTAGTTTGCAAGCAGTGTGTAATCAAACCAGTGGACCAGAATTAACTGTATAAAAAGATATTCCTGGGTCACAATGCCTCCTACCACAGAACATCCTTCTTTTCACTGCCATTTCAGTAAGTATAGAGCTATTTTTAAGATACTGGCATGGAGAATATTACAGGCTTTCAGAATGGTACAAACACATTCTATCAATGTTTGCCTTCTCCGCGTTCTTAGAAACCAACTCCCTTTCATAGAAGTATATTACTAGAGATGCGTTTCAAGCAATGGGTATTGTTATAAAAATTAGATAGTACCACACTTCTTCATGAAGATTTATTTCAGGTACAGATTGGCTAAATTGAGTTTCATAGAAGCAAGACAAAACTCAAAGCTTTCATGCACTGGAAGTGTTTGTAACTTGGGAATGGTTTTTGTACCCAAATAAAATACTGGAGTGATTACTTTTTTAAAAAAAAAATCAAAAAAGAAATCAATCTAAACATGTTTTTATGAGTTTTAATTTCAAGAACACTTATGGAAATTTGGTCTGTGCACATTAGTTAAATTATCTTAATATCAATGTTCTAATTTAAATATAACTTTTCAATTTTTTTATTCAAGTAACAGATAGTAAGTGCTGACAATTTTATTATTACTTTTCTGTACTGAAGAAAGCCTACTGAAACTGGCATGTTCCCATTGACCATTTTTTTTTGGCAAATCTATACTTTCATGCAAAATTTCTCTACAGGCTCTCCAGCTTAAAAGCCCGGTAGTCTTTATGGAATTTCAAAAGTGAATAATTATTTTTCTGATTTTCAGTATTGCTGATCTCTTCGCTTATTTTCCTTCTGCAATCTGAGCTAGAAATGGGATGAGAAGTTTTTCTATGCATTTCCTACTTGAACATCAGAGTCCGTTAAGGAAGAGACAAAACACAAAGTGTTTCATATTGCTCAGTCCATATTAAAAACTGAAGTTGGTTATACCTTATTAGACATTCAGTCCAATATAGCTTATTCCCTAATCATGTTGAAAATAGATATCCTGGCAGGATTTCTGGTTGTGTTGCTTTACACCAGCAAAATACATTTCTTGTTGAAAGGCTCACTAACAGAAATTCTGAAAAAACTTGGACACAGTTGTGCTAAATAGTCCCCACTGTCTTGGCCTTACAGTAAATATATCTAATTAAAAAAATGGAATAAAGGTAAGTACTCTAGCATTGAATAAACATGGGTCTAAAGAGCTCATCTTTCCAGCTGAAAAAAATTGAGAGTTTCTGAAGTGTGCAGTTTGCACCTTTCTCCTGCAAGACTATTTTAAGCTAAAATTCTCCATCAGGTCTACAGAGGAGAATTTAGATATCTAAAGCCACCCATATTCCAGGTGTCTACTCATGCAGAGTAGACAGATGGAAAGGATGATCATAGATCATAAAGAAGCTTAATGAACATAATGCAGATCTCCATATACTCAATACACCGTAGCAAAGAAGAAAGGAGTAATCCTTCTTCAAAACCCTTGGTGAATTGTGGAATCTCAGCAAAATAGATGAGCATCAAACCGTGGTGCTACAGAAGCATCTGATCCTGGTTGACAACAAGAATTGTGCTAGATGAGCTCTTGAGATCAATTCTAGTCCTACTTTTCTGATTGTCTGGTTGAGAGGATCAGGATGTAAGTTACCTCAGAGTGAAATTCAAATAACTTGTGTTCAAACAAAAAGCCAAATAGACTTGAGATTTGCAGCTTGCTACACAGATCTCTTTCTTGTAATTACAGTGAAAATTTATTTGCATGAAATGAATTTCTTTCTAGTTTAAATCTTGTGTTCATATGCAGGGAATTTGGGGTTGATGTTAACATTTTAGATAGAAAAAGTGAAATACTTGTGACTCTGTTCCTTTTTTTTTTTTTTTAAAATGAACTGTTCTTAAATGACAGAATGACATCGTTGCCATGTTCCTCTTATGCATTTCACCTCTACAAGTTGTCTCAAGGGCACTAGGGCAGACTCAAATCTGAGCACAGAAGTGGTGTTTATGGCTACACAGATTAAAGCTAAATGTCAAAGTAGAGAAGGAAGCATGCTAAAGGGTAAGTATTAAAAAGCAATAACAACAACAAAAAAAAAATGCTTGGAGCAGGTTTCATTGAAATTCCTTTTGTGCTGAAATACAGACTTCTGACCTTTGCTCTAGGAAAAAAAAAGACACTTAAGGAAAAAGATTTCTCAATTTTATCATAGCCACTAAATTTTCATCTCTTAAAAAGCTAGCTGAATGTTCTTCCCATTCAGAGCTACAAGTAAATGCAGCAGGTAAGAAGTTTTCATGTTTCACAAAATATCAATTAAAAAATAGTTTCTATTCCAGACTACAATGTTTTAAGAAAAACAAAGGTTCATCTTGTAGCATGGAAGAAAGCAAAGGAACACAGAAATAAGTAGATAAGCAAATTGTGCAAAAAGATGGGCAGGAGGTGGAGCAAGAGAGGGATGCAAACAGAAGTAGAGAAAAGTCCTGCTCAGACAATCAAACCGTAACCAGAATGTGGAAATCTGTATTTAATGAAAACAAGGATTTCAATTACTTGATCCTAACGTTTGATCCTAAACCTCTGCTTCCCTTTCCATCTCTCAAAAATATCCTGTATAGACAGATAAGCTTTCAGTACAGAAGTGGTGTTTTGAGAAATTAAAAGCCTCAGCAGCAGTACAAGTGTTTTTCTGTTGCATCCACAGCCTTTCAGAGACACAGATGTTTTCATTCTATTTTAACACTGCCCATTGAACACAGAGCTAGAGAGAAGACTCCCTAGATCTTGTAAAGACCCAAAGTTATCACCTCATATGATGGACTTACCAAGGTTATACTGTGAAAAACGTGAAGAGCATTAGCTCTTTTAACTACCCCAGGGCAAAGGAAGAAATATTCCAAAGCTACTTCCAGCAGAATGTAGCTGTACAGATAAACAGCTTCTGTAAGTTAAAGAAGCTAGCCCTGAAAATAACTGATTAAAGTCAAGGAACCTCACCTTTAATTACTGAAAAGGTAATGGATTTGTTCTTTGACCCATTCTATACCACAAATCTTCCAGATGAGCTGGACAAGACAAAACCTCAAGATACAGGGGGAATGGGCAAATAGTCTGATTAGTTGCTTTCAAAGAAATAACATAACTGGGTGATTTATAGTTTTCCTCACCAGAAACTGTAGCAGCAGTAAAATTTGTAGATATTTTCTGGTAAATGAACTGTTTCAATTGAAAAATTAATTCAGTGCTCCTCAGAATACTTAGTGAATTATAAAGCCATATCATTAAACAGTCCAGACATTTAATGACGATATAAAAAGTTTTATGAAAAACATACTGCTGCAGTCAATGGAGAGAAATGGACATTTCTAGGCAATGCTACATTTTATATCAAGCTATCAGAAGTTTAAAATGATCATTTGCAGGTGCCCACCTATTTTCATCCACATTTCAGACAGAGAAAAGATGACCAGTTACAACCTGCTTTCTAAACACAAGAACCAAGTTAAGTCTCAAGTTCTGTTCTGTTTCTGACCTACCTATTATTCCTGCCATACCTTTCAGGTGACTTCTTGTCAACAAATTTTGTCATTGATGCCTGAAATCAATAGTGTTTCCTCCAATAAATCACAAAGTAAAAGCAATACATTGCCTGACCACATTCATGTTTCATTTCAGCACACCACACTTCTCTTTTGAAATGTTTTGAAAAAACAGATATTATAGCACCGAACTCTTCCAGGTAACAGGCTATGAATGGAGGGAAAAATAAAACATAGCAGAAACCATCCAAGTCTACAACAGGATGAAATTGAGATTATTAGGGATCATTTGTAAAAATACAGAAAGAATAGGTCAGCAGTACAGTAATATATAGGCTGACTATTAAAACTATAACATAAGAGGATACTTTGAGTTTGTTGTGTGATTTACAAATCGAACATTGCAATGAGAAATGACAGAAAATTTACTGTTTATGGCTTAGCAGTAAGGACAATACTTTTCCAGGATTTATAAAACTCAGGTTCATATTCTTGGTCTGAATCATGGGCTTGTAATTCAATTTCTTAAACAAATACTCTAATCCTGAGTATTTCTGTAACATCTCTCCTGTTTCAGTGAGAAATTTAATCTTGGGTCAGGTTGGTAAAAGACATTTTTCTACAAAAGATTTCAGTACATCAAGACATTCCTAACCAATTCTATCCCTAATGGCATCTCTGACCTTTTGTGTCAATTGACTGGCTCCATTTTGACTCTTTAGCTGTATAAGAGGTCTTTAGGATTCAACTAGGTCAACCAGCTCAGAGTTCCCCATGGGAAGGGGAAGCTTAAAATAGTAAAGGCATGCCTGAAAAGTTAATCACCAGTCCCTCCATGACTATTGCCAGCAAAAGCACTAGTTGTATTTTTGGTGGGAAGGACATTTTTCTGTTGATCTCTAGAGTTAGCTCATTTCATGTATGGTAACAAAAGGTAGCAATTGGTGCTCACCACAGCAGTGGAGCAAATAATATGATCTTATCACTAAGTAGACAATAATTCACAGTTAATGTAATCACTTTTCGTGTAACACAAATTATTAGATTTGTGAAAAGAGGTTGGATAACTTAAAAGCCTTCTGTGGGATACAACAATGAATTTACAGCATACCTACTGCTTTCACAGACCAGTTCTCTTTTAATGATTAGGAATAAAATACAAACAGACCTAAAGTTCTTCAAATCCACATTAACGCATCCTTAATACAGCATCTAAAACAAAATGCAAGATTGTGTGCCTGGGTGCAAGATCAAATTATCAATCAGCACATATTTCTACAAGGAAAAAACACCAGGAAAAGCTTGCAATTTGGGTCTTAAAAGCTCTGGGGAAGCTTCTTAAGAAGTAATTTTTCATCATTGCTCACCACTTTTCTTCCCAGCCTGATTATTTAACACGTTCTTCAAAATGATTCTTAGAACAAAACAAGCACTCTACTGCTCTTATATTAAGCAGCAGAAAACACTACCTCACCCATTCATAGCTCTCAAAATTCCAGACAGACAATAGTATTACCCAGAAAAATAAATAAATAAATTGTAAACTATTTGTCTCTTAAGTCAGATGCTTAAAGATGGGAGCCACCATTCTTGAGTTACCGTTGCTGTTCTGACTGAACACATTGATTCGCTCAAGCCTAGATGTGTTGCTTAATATGGAAGGTCCCATGGTCTTCACCAGATGAAGCAAAGTGAATTTTGGCACTCCACATCTAAGACAGAAATGTGAAACCATTAGTTCAGATAATGCAATACTCTGGCCTTCCTATGAATTTTAAGCAGTTCAGGTTCAGGTGACAACTTCAAAAGCATTGGAAATAAATACAGAACTACTATTTCTTTCAGGAGATAAACCACTTTGTGTTTATCTGACCCTGCTATGAAGACATTTGTTTGGCTGGAAAGGCTTATTTAAACATAAATTTCATGTTCATGTGGTTTACTCATGTGTTTCCTTTATGTTATCCTTGGAATTCACTCATTTTGCTTCATGCACACCACAAAATGCAGAACTAGTTGAATATATATACAACCTTGATCTAGAAACCAATGATCCAGTCATACTTCTTATTCCCATTTTACTGCGGGGTTTATTTTTCTCATAATTCTCAAAAGATTAAGGGCCTTTGTTGTCATCTTTTGAAATGAGACTGAGCACGAAAAGTCAAGCCTAATCAGTAAAGTGACTTAATTACTGAAGAATAACTTATCTTCAGCTTCTCAGGTTATACATAAGCAGGCCACTCTGTGACCAGAAAACAATCCAAGAGAAGTCTGACATTTCATGAATAGACAAAGATAGTAATAGAGGGCCCAGTTTAATTCTGTGGATCTTATCTAAACAGTAATCTCATTTCATACACTCACTGCTTTGACTTCTCCCGTGTCATACATGGACATAAGCATTAAAGGAATTTTTGCCTGTTTATTTCAAATAACCTTTCATTCCAAATGGTGGTGCCAGAAGTCGAGGCTGAAGCCCAGCACCACTGTTATTCCTAAACCTACCAGTTCTTCATAAATGGTTTGAAACAAAGTTTTGTTTATATTCCTGTATCAGTTTAAAGGGTGATGCACCAAAATATTTGACTTTCTTTTTTATGGATTTAGTAACAAAACTGGTCTAAAAATAATATCTCCTATGAGATTTAAGTTATTAAACCATTTTTATCAGTAAAATGTTTTGCTTCTTGCACTGCTTAAAATGATGGGAAAATAAAAAAGTCTCTAACATCTTGCTAAAGTTTTAATTACAAAGTTTTAGCACTGGAATTCTTCACTCTTCTGTTAGGTTTAGTGAGTGGCTATGTATACTTCCTTTCCCAAGCCCTGCTCTGCTATGTAATGTACAGATGGAAAACGCTGCCCTGTGGTTTCTTCTTTCTGAATTGATGCCAGTAGTCAAAAACTATGGAAGAATTTGTGGTGATTTCTGAAAGAAAGTACCTAAACAGACACAAATCCCAGCATAAATAACTAGTTACATTCCCAAATCTAAACATTTGTTAGGAAATACTGAAATGAAGATTATCTCTGAGATGTTGATTAAGGCTTTAGTATGCACTAAATAGTATATACCATCTATTACTGTCTTTGAATGCATAGTTTCATTGTCAGGCAACGTACAATTCAATCACTCATTACTGATGTTTAAAGTACACGCTTCCAATTTAACTACAGAAAAAAGAAAATCCATATGCTTCTTTAAACCATCACATTTATTTCACTGTCACTCCAAAGATACAGGCTCAGATCTTTTCAAGACCACCAAGTTTGTCACTGAAAATTCTGAGGGAAGTTTCTATTAAACAATAAAATTTATAGGCTGTTACAGGAACTCTACAACACTTACCTTCTCTTGCTGAGCCAGACATGAATATTGTAACTCAAGCCACTCACTAATAACAAATTAATTCCTAGGTATTCTCTATGAACCAGCACATAACAGCTAAATACAACTGCTGAACCACCCAAACAAGATCAACCCTGCATGATGACTTTTATATTGGTCTGAATTCTGCACAGCTGGTGTCATGGAGCAAAAGTTTGATTTGGGAGTAAATTCACCTGCAGAATTTGGGGAGGGAATTCACCTGTAGCAGAAACACGTAGTTTGTGTAAGAGAAAACAATTCTTCGGCACCATTTTGACTAGTTCAACACTTTTTTTTTTTGGACCAAAAGAAAGAAAAATATAAAATGGAAAGAAGGCAAATAGGGGTTACATTCATAGTGTTAAAAACAAAACCAAACCAACCAACCAACCAAACAAACAACAAAAAACCACAATTATTAAACAATTATTAACACAGGCTGCTCAGCTGGGATGTACAGTGATAGAAAAAATTTAAAGGAGGTGATGGCGATGTTACAATAAAATATCTGAGCTAAACTCTGCCTTCAGGTTCAGATGTATAGAAGACCCATTATTCTGTAGTAATAATAAATCTGTAGAACAGGAGCTTGCTTTTCTTAGTTCATCCTATCTAAATTCAAATAATTCCAAAGATCTGGACAGCCTCAGTAGAGAGCTCTCTAATATTACTAAGTCAAAATAAAATGCTCTTTTGGCTCATTTTCAAAGCAGCAATGTGAATTCACATTTCAAAACTGTTGGTGAATGTCCTTCTAAGTCCAAGTTTATTTTTTTTGTTTGTTTGTTTGTTTTTTTTTGTTTGTTTGTTTGTTTGTTTTGTTTTTTCCTCACAGCTTTTTATGGTTTTGTGGATTTTCATGGAAATCATGGGAGTCCACCATCAATCCAAGAATGTCTTGCAAAGCCCACAGATGTTCTTCAAATGTTTGGTGTGTGACGGCAATATTTGAGGAAACTGAACTTTACTCAAACATTTTAATAAGAAACAGGTTCTCTGAACAGAAGCAAAAGCTTCTGAATAAGGAAGGAATATTGCAAAATGGCACCGTACTGAATACTCCGCTCAGTACTAGGACAGTGTCCATAACAATGTAAACAAAAGTGATGTTAGCAGGTACTGTGACCACAGATCATTTTCTTTAATAAACTTGAGGCTTCGTAATATTCTAGGTATAACACAGGGAAAAAAAAAAAAAAAAAAAAAAAGAGTGGAAAAAGAAAGCAGTGGCAAGTTTCAGAGCTGCATCAAAAATCTTTGTCCATCCTTAGTTTAGATTGAGTCAAGTTTATCTTCTTATTACTAAAATTCAAGAAGTTAAAAAAATATATTGAATGACCAAGCATGTGTTTTCACTTATCCTCCTTCCTGAAAAGGAAGTTGGCTAGATGAGCTTCTGGGGTGAAATAAACAGAAAGTACATTTTGGACATACAGCTCTTCCTGTGAATTCTTTATGGGAAATCATTTTTTTTCCATACAGAAGCTGCTTACAAAGTAAAGGTTTTGTTTATACATTGTAAAATATTCATGCAAACATAATAAACTCAGTCATATTTTCAAACTTTGATCCATTTATGATGTGGGAAAAAAGAGTGTGTGAAAGGTTTTGATTTGTGTTAGAATCCCCTTAATTCTCAGGGCATGACCCTGTTTCTTTTGTATTCACCCTGCTTTAAATTGCATGAGTAGCAGTTTTATATTATTTTTACACGACATGAACGTCAATGTTGATTTCTAACTGCTATTCTACTATGCATATAGCATACGTTAACAATTCCATGATTCTAATTCAATATTCTGCGATCTGTAAATGTCCTCTGAGCCTAATAAAACTCCCACTGAAGACAATGCAAAAAATGGCCTTCCCTCCCCCCCCCCCCCCCCCAGTGGAATTTGGATCAGCCTTCCCTAAACCAATTTGACTTACATTCCACTTTCTTTATGAACCAGTGTATGATCAGCAATTATAAGACTTTGTGTTATATTCATCAGGTATATACTATTGGAAGTTTACCACTAAAATTCTTGTTCGGTAGCATCAAAAACAAACAAACAAAAACAACAACAACAACAACAACAACAACAACAAACTCTTTTCATTAACTAAGAAAGCGCAGAAAGTGTCCAGAGGAAATACGCTTATATATGTTCATCTCTCAGTACACCTGAACATCTAGGAGGACTCAGGGACCTCAGATATCATAAATCCTTTGGTTTAATTGTTAATTGTTAGTACTACCTGGAAGATACTGGGTGTCAGGGTACTGCCCCAGAGACAGAGAAAAATGAAGATAACCTGGATAACCAAAGTAGGAGAAAGTTAAGTCAAAAACATACTGTGTTCATGGCTACAGCAAAGACTGCTTTAAGAAAGAGATTTTGATATTCTTTTACTGCTTTGTAATGTAAAGCTTTTTGATTTTCCTCACATATTCCTCCTGCTTTAGGCCTGCTCTTTTTCTGCATCTCTTAAATGCAGAAACTGAGTCTGAAATAGTCTATAAATGATGTAATTGACAAAACAACACTTATAAAAAGAATTATGGCAATTTATTTTTATTTTTATTTTTATTTTTGTAATATCTGGCGCCAATGCCCAGAATGGACAGCATTCAGAGCTCCCCAGGTGATCCTTACAGTTCAAGAATGATTTGGGGAAAATTATTATACTAGAAACAGTAAATAAGTATTGGGTACAGTCATTTACGTGGTTTATGTTTCAACTGATATAGGAAGTCACAAGGGAGAAAGTAATTACAGGACCAGAATTCAGAATTAGGGAAGACTTCAGTTCAATGCCACCAGTATAAGTCTGGAAACAACCCATTGTTTCCAAGGGAGTGACCCTGAATGACAACAGGTCCTTAAAGGACTATTTGAAGCAGCAAGAGCTATTCAACTGTTCAGGTTTTGAACCAGATTTTTATTTCAGTACAATTGCTTTACATTCACCTCACTAAATCTAACCTTTTTTATAACTGCTTTTCATGTTCTTACTACAGGTTGAGACTTTCCTTTGTCCATAATCAAAGATTTTCCTTTTGACTTGAACCCTGGGGTTTGATTTGTCTACTAGTTGACAAGTATGAGTGTCCTGGTTTCAGCTAGGATAGAGTTAATTTCCCTCCTAGTAGCTCGTAGAGTGCTATGTTTTGGATTAGGATAAGAAGAGTGAACTGTTCATTCATCATCAGAAAAAAATAAAAAAATAAAAAAATAAAATAATAATAATAAAAAAGGGGCAAAAGGTGCCTCCAGTGACTTTTTAGTTGGCTTGTGGTAAACGTTGCACAATTTCATCTTCAGAATGACAATACTGATCACCATGGCACCAGGCACCACTTAGTTTTCATGGGTTACAGACCAGGAGTTACTCTGCTCAGAAATGACAGAGGATTAATGGAGTTGAAAATAACAAAGCTTTGGGTGGGCTGCTGTGGTATTCAGCTGCCATGTTGTCTGAACAATGCATGCAGGAAAACACAGTGAGAAAGCCAAAGCAATCAAAAGTTACATGTGCCACCTCATGCTCCTCTACTGCTGTAGAAAGAATATTGTTTTTCCTTGCTTCCAGCCACCCTATAATGTCAGCTTTCTCTGTCATAACTCTCTGTGTCTAAGAGACAGAAACATCTCTTGTTCACTGAATTCTCTGCAACTGATTATTTTAAAGGTTTTGTGTGTATTGCACCAAATAGCTCATGCAACCATAAAAACACTGTGGCAACCTTGGTTTTCTAGTCCTGTTCTCCGTGACTGAAATTTCTCCTATTAGCAGGCTGGTAGGAAATAGGGAAACCACTGCTATTGATAAAGAAAGAGAGAGAAAAGAAAATCCTATAACTGGGATTAAAAGAAACTTATAAATTCCAACATGAGGGTGGCAGGTGTTTCCTGCACATGTCTTGGGGAATCCTGATATTCTACCACTGAGAGATCAGAGGCAACATCAGAGCCCACTGTACAGACATATCCTGTGTATAAATAAATGATAAAAGTAATACTGTGCAGACACGGGTCTGTATTAAGCGTTTCCCCAAATCTGGGATCATTCAGACCTCGCTCAGACATTGCTTGTGACAGCCACAAAACTCAGACCCAGAATGCCCAGCTCTAAACTGTTTAGACCCCAGGCTTTTCCCTGTCACTAAGGTACAAGTGTATTTTGCTGCTCTGGTTTCCCTCTCATGATTTCTTATTTTTTTATGCTGTTTATGAAATGACTCCTGCTCATACAAGAAGTGTGGCTGGTTTTGTTTATCCTACTTATTACATGAGAATAATTTGCAGGCTGTCATTTCATTATTAAGTTTGAAAGCAAACACCAGAACACAGCAAGACTAGATATTCCCAAATGAAAGCAGACCAATTCCTACCTTATGTGCTTAAGCAAAACTCAGTACAACTGACTGTAGACAAAGCTTCTGTCATCAAATACCAAAAGTAGTAAATAGTTTATCTTTGTTCTCAACAAGATCTGCTGTCAAAGTTAAGTCTACTTTGCCTACCTTTCAAAAATTGCTAGGAAATTTATGATTCAGCAACGAATTCTTAATTGCTTCCTCTTTATGTTGATCTGTTTTCCTGGAAATGCAATTAATTCTCTATGCTGAGCCTTTAAGAATGAAACAAATTGTAGCTCTTGCTCACTTTGGTAATGCAATCGCTTTTAATCAGAGCATAATTAGGATTTAAACAGTATCAACCTGTCCCTGTTGCAAGAAGGTAACTGCGCTTAAACTTCAATTACTCCTAAATTTAAAAATCAATTGCAAATAAAATGTCCTACTGCTGATGCTAAAGAGATTAGAAAGACCAGAATACATTCACACGAGAAGCTAGTCATGTCAACACAATTGCAACAAGCAGCTGCCATAATGTAGGTAATTCTGCTGTAATGCAATATTAAGGTCTTTATCTAATCAAAGGCTGTGGGCTAAGGCTGTCAAAAATACAAGACGCCTCAAAAGGCAGATTGTTATTGTTTTGTGTATGACTTTTCCCTGTGCAGGAAAAAAGAACCATTTTGCTTTAAGAAGTTATTTTTATTGTGAATGCTTGAAAATCTATTCTTTTTCCTTAAAACCTATCTATAATGAGATGACAGTGCAGTTGAAAAACATCCGTCATTTGGGATGGCTCTAAGGTTTGAAATAACAAGCTCTTTTTGTATAAGTTTATCTCAATGTTTTCTGGAGGCATCAGGGCAGAGAGTGGGCCTCCAGCATGCTAAGTAGTGCACGAAGGCACAAAGAGGTGGTGGTCTTGCAAAGGAGACAACTGGGAGGACCTTTAGGAAAACCTGAGGTTGAACTCAAAACTCTGGACTTTGGTTTTAGATGGTCACCCCTGCTAAGCATGTGGTGAAAGGGCTCACCGCCATGCAGCATAAGGGTGAAAAAACTACTAAAAGGAGGTGGAGAGAAGTTTGTTCCTTGTGGCACTTCCTCTGAGCAAGATCACAGGAGCACAGAAGTATTCAGCAATAGATCTGGACTGAAAACCCGTACTGCTGTTTGCAAGGAGGGGAGGACTGTGAGACCTTAGGCCTTAGGCTATCTAAGAATTTAAAAGTTCATTCTGATCCTTGGATGGAAACTGCCAGAGAAAAAAATAACAATTAAAATATATATATATATATATATCATCAGGATATTTAGAAGCTGTCACACTTTAAAGACTTCTTCCAGACTATCTATGTGGGGATTTGCCTTTCATGTCACTACAGTGGAAATTGGTAATGAGTTAATAACAGCAAAACACAGCTGAACTAAAATGTGCTGAAAGGAGTCATCAAAACCTATATGTGTGAGCAGCTACCATTCTCCACGCCTGTCCTTTATGCTCTTGCCTGATAAACTACATTAACTCCTTCACAATCTGGTTCCTCTCAGAGTGGTTGTGGGGGAAAAATAACAACAAAAACAGGCAAACAAAACATAAAGTATTGAAGTGCTTGGCAAGAAAGTGGTCAGGTATGCTGTTCTGATCATTCTTTCACGTTTAGTATTCTGTAAACTAGGCAGAGTAGAAACTACTGATAGTATGTATTGCAATGAAAGGCACGGCAAACCCTACATGGAGACAACCTACTTCCTCAGACATTTAGGGTGGAGGACTTGTTTTCTTTCCAAGGTACACCTTTGGCCTATGTCCTTCTCAGCAACCTCTTCATTTTATTTGGAGACTGAAGGAAAGCTGCCACACAGCAGTTTCATCAAGACTATTCAAAAAAACAGTCCTAATGGCATTATTTTAGTGGGTACAGCCCAGGATATCCCAGTGCTCCAATGTTCCCAGGGGAAAGGCAGGACCTCCGTTCACCTCAATTTTCTTTTTTGCATCTTCCCTTTTATTCATTGTCAGGTATACTAACTCCTGTTTTTTTCAACCTTTCACTTTTTTTTTTTTTTTTTTTTTTTTTTTTTTTTTTTTTTTTTAACAGATTAATGTGATACTCTGCCAGAGCTAATAAAGTTTGTTGATTCAGAGAACAAACTGCTGAGGAAAATTCTCAGAATACCTTTAAGAGTCCTAAGAATAAGGGTGAAATAATCTCATGTTAAAAAATATTTTAAGGCTTGGACATATATGCAGGTGGATGTACCACTTCAAGCGTTTTTTGGTTTCTTCACCCTTTCTTGGTATTCTTGCACACAGGATTTAAATGACAACTGTGGGAGCTGAATCCTAAGATAGGCTGCACAAAACATATCTGGGAACAGAGGAAACTTCTCACCCTCACCCTCATCTCCAAATATCCACAGCTGTAACCTGGGCTCTGGCTGACATACACCTTAGTGTCCACAATCAGTTGTTATTCATCTCTCACTGAGTCACATCTCCCACTGAGGTACCATTAACTCTCCACTCAATTCTTTCACTGGAAGTCCTAAAATGAAGCACAGCCTGACATCCTACAGTGTGTGAAAGTGAAATAAAAATGTTGTTTCCTTTGTTCCTGTGTGACACAAGTGTAGAAAATCCTTATCTCTCCCTGTAGTTTGGTCATTCTAACCTGGTCAAGTGCCACTCAGTACCAAATCATCTTAGATGATGTGTTAGAAACTGCAGCCTGTTGGGCCAAAAGCTATCTAGAGGAGACATGATAAATGGACTCAAAATAATTAAGGTCAGGTTTTCCATTCTGCCTTCTCTAACCTTTGTACAATTTCACAATTCTCAAAACTATCAAAGGCAAAAAATATTTCTCCCTAGAAGCCAGACAGGTAAGTTCATATCTACACAACACAGCCTCTGGTCTCTGTAAAGAGATGTTAATTGCATCCTAGTGCTGTAAAGAAGAGGAATCTTGGTATGTGTTCAGGAGTCTGTGGTGTCAAAACAAAGGGTTTGCTGAAGAGGGTCAGTGATACAGCAAGGACAGAATGTACCTGCATCTGTACCCACCACAGGCTGAGTAGAAATGCGTGTAGAAACATAACCAGAAAAACAGCATCCTGAAGCTGGGTTGCAAGAAGCCAACTTGGCTCAATGCCTGTTGTTACTGAGTCATAAGGTTAGGTCACAACAAGAAAGAGCAAATGTTTCATATGAGCTGAGATGCAGTTGCAGGTAGGGGAGGAGCAACAGAATTATTTCATCACCCACCAGGCTTGTAACAGCAGAGCATAATGATTTTTAGATTACACACCTGACCAGTTACCACACAGGTTGCTCTCCCTGGGAGCAGTGCCAGACTGGATGTTGTTTTCACAAGGATTCCCATGCTCGGATATATTCCTTCCACTCTGCAGTTGAACAGCTGGTCATTATGCCTTTTGCCATAAGGTATTTTTCCTGGCAAGTACAATCAAACAACTTTTTATATCCACTTTGTAATTTGACTTAAACACTCATTAAACAAAATAATGTCATCACTGAACTTCTTCATGCTATATGATCAGACTGATCCCAGCTCTTAGTGCTAATGTGATCACAAACCTGCAGGACTGAAAGCCCTTCTTCATGTTTTTACACTGTCCAGCGTAGCGGCCTTTAATCAAGCTCAACGACTGTTAGTACTGCTGACATTCAAACAATGGCACAGTTGGGCAATGAGAAATGTTTTCCACCCAGGAATCATGAAATCAGTTCAACTATTGAGCTGTCTTTGAGTCTCATGGCCACCAGCCTCTTGTGTTTGAGTGCCTTCCAAGTTATACTAACACCACAGCTAATGGCCACAGCTCAGTACTTTTAAAAGAGTCAAAAGGATGGAAAATCTTTTTTTTTTTTTTTTTTTTTTTTTTTTTTTTTAATAATGGCAGTATTCAGAGAGTTCTGCTTGCTGATGTGGAAACCATTTTCAGAGCTCTTAATGATGTATTTGTAGAAAGCATGCAGCTTTGCTTTTTCAGAAACAAAACAAAACAAAACAATGCAAAACTTTCTCCAGAATCCTAGATTATCTGAAGTAACAAAAATCACTAGTCAGGCACACACAGCTATATATCCCTAATTTTCTGTGACAGTCAGAAAATGGCTCTGCCAGAAGAACATAGGATGTTTTGTTTATCTTTTAGTATGTTAAGCTTGACCAAAAGAAGCTGAGATTTGATCAACAGTGGTCAAAACATTTATCAAATTCAAGCATTCTACAGAAGTTACAGCTAACATAAACGTTTTCCAACTATTTTCATCATTTAATGCAAAATTTCATCCATCTCTTCCTGTAATGGCTTCCATTGGCTTTGCAGACCAAAGCAATTTTAATCTGCTGAGCAATAAGAACTACTTCCTCACTCTATTCCCTCAAACAAAGCTTGCCATTATCTTAACTTCCAACTTCCTACATTAACATGAGGTTTGCCATCACATATTCCTCTCAAAATGATCATCTGTGGCACTGTTCATCTCTAAGATACCAGTTCTCCTGCGTATTCAGGAATTAGTCAAAAACCCTGAGGGTGTACTTTATTTGGGCATTCTGAGAGAATTTTGTTCATAAAGGAAAGTGGGCTTAAAAGTGTTGTGATGCAATTTCCATTGAAGCCATTAGATAGGCTTTATTTCACTTCATCAGGTTTTGGGTAAGTTTTTTGCCTAATTCCCCTTTTTCTTCCTGTGGCTCTGACACTCACAATCTTAGCCCATCACACTGAGAATGAGACGATTATTTGTTTCACAATGACATTTCTTGATAGTTGAGCTGCTCTTACTTGCTCCCATATTCAGAACAGTTTGAATTTCCTGGTAACTCTGGAAAAGTGGTATTTCTTCTCTCAGTTTCTGAGGGTAGCTCTGGCTGTTTTCTCATTAGGCTCACAGCAAGAAATAAATGAAACAGGTGACTGGTACTGAGATTTCAATTCTGATGGGATCTCTGCTACACAGTGAGCTATAGCTGTAATGTTAAGTATGTGCGCTTAGGTGAGAAAGGTATGAAATAAGTTGAGTATCAAAACTCAACTGACTCCATTGGTGAAAGACAGGACTCAGTTATGGCCCTATATAAAGCAAGAAAATACATATTTTAGTACATTCATCTTTTGTTCATAACATCCTTTAATTGGTTTGGATCTTGCAGTCCTGTGATGTCCTATCACCAGTCCTTCCCCAGCATGCCATCACAATTTCTAATAACGAGGGCTTACAAAAATAAAAGGCCACATCTGATTCTATTGCAGTTAATATAAATTTTGCTACTATCTCTAGGACAGTATGGGTTGGAAAGTGGAATTGATCAAATGTCAAGTTCATGCAGAGACGAGAAATTTCCTCAATGCTATGTTTTTGATCGGATATGGATCTACTTTGTTTTGTGCAGCATGGAGAGCTGCATATTTCACTAACATTGCAAACACCTTAGGTGTAAATAGGTTATTTTCACAAAGATTGCATTCATAATTAAATTGAAATTACTGGCAGGATTTTTAGCAGCTGTTTTGGTTCTGATGCTACTTTGAGAAAATTGTAAGCAAGTGAAGTCATAACGATGACTTTGGAGATTATTATTATATTCCATTTAAAAAGTCAAAATGTCCTTCTTATGTACATTAATGATAAATGCTTACTAATACAGTAAGAGAGACTAAATTTAGCATATCTAATAAGCATATCTAAATTTAGCATATCTAATAAGAACAGTAAAAAGATGGGAATGCCTCCAAGAACGTCCTGTCAAGGTTCAGCAAAGTAGCTGTCCTAAAACACTGAAAGACATCATATTGCTGAAAATGAAGACAATTAAGTATTATCTGAGCTATCCAGGCTGTCTTATCACATACAGCTTGGGGTAGTTTCTTCTCCATGTTATTTATATTTGTATGCACATTTAAATATTTTCATTATTTTATTTTATTTTTTTTTTTCATCTTAGTTGAAAAGAAAACACTTGGGGTAAATTTATTTCCTATTTATTATTTCTGACCTTGACACTTATTCAATTTATACTCTATGGTGTTTGGGTACATGATGCATTATTATAGTCCATTTCTTCATTGTGAAATCTTATGGTCTTTGGAAGTATTTATGATTTGCTTGAGTTGCAAAATTTTACGGTTATCCACAGATGAAAAAAAGGAGTTCCTCACCCCACTATAATTTCATGTTTAAATACTGCCAGTAATGTACCTGAATGCTTTGAATCAAGGTGAAATACTGGGAGAGAGCAAGATCTGATTCTTTTTTTGTTTTTAACATTTTTATGCTGATGAAATTTCCTTATCTTGAACATAACTATTCTTTCTTTAGTTTAAATGAGAATCAAGTCTAAGTGTGGCTTAGTTCTGAATTTGTCACAAGACCTTTCTGTTAAAAGAACCTGAAAGTCAACAACATATGTTCAGTGTCATAGCCCTGAATTTCACTCTTCTAGGAAACACAGCCTTCTAAAGGGGATTTCCTCAATATTTTTTCCTTTGTTCAAGACCATGGATATAAGGCCTAGAAGAAATCATTGCCAGTTAGCCTCTTAACACATATAAAGCCTAGAAGAAATTACTGTGAGCACTGAGTTTGAACTACAGCATTATTCTCACAACTGGAGAAAAATCCAGAATTCAAATTTCAAAAAAGTGACCCTAGCTCATACATCTGAGAGTCCCATATTTCTAGTTGCTTGTTGGGCTTTTAAGCTCAACAGGAGTTCGGGCTCATCACCTTGTGGTTTTGTTTATATTTGACATGGTCCAAAATTAGTTATTCTGAAAGCGAAGGTCACAACTGAAAAATGCTTGTAAACTAAAGCCTTTCTTTTCCCTTCTGCAGGGAAGGCTGAATGGCCTTGATGCACTGCAAGCTCTCTGTACTTACTGTTCTTTCTATTCTCTTCTCTCTCTTCAAAGAATCATCTGAATTCAGAACTAAATGGAGAAATGGCCTCAAACTAGAACATCATGTAAAATTCCGCTGAGACACTGTACCGAACACTGCAGTTAAGGATGTCCATGCCCAATGCACTGAACACTAGTAAATAGGCAATTAAGGTTCTCAGTGAAGGTCTGCAAACAATATAATGCAACTCCACCTTTTATTACATTGATCAAATGCAATCAGGCTGCTACAGTTACAGAAGAAACAAAAATCTATCCAGTTTGTGGAAATAAGATATTTCATGGCATAATAGACATTAATTATGGTATGCTCATTAAATTAGTCACTTCTAATTAAACTGACATACAAGGAGTGTATTTTAGGTTCAGCTATTGTCTAGGCTAGGAAATATACTAAGTAAACTGAAGCAATCAGTTTATTAATCAGTACAAACTGATACAGTTTTACTGAAAATCAGTGGGACTTTGCAAACTTACTGCAGGGGAGACGCTTGCCATTCAAGTGAAGATTTCCTTATTTGCAATCTCATGCACAATTAATCTGTCACAAAGGTGTCTAGGAGAGTGGAATTTATGCAAGGCTATCTTACTGCTAACAGGAATCTCGGGTGCACAGACAGTTGTTAGTGCTGGGAAATGCAGGCTGAGTTGCACAGAGAGAGACGGCGTTCTTTGGGAACACGATGGATTCTCCCAAAGGGATCTGGCTGTCAGCTGCTTTTCTCCTGGATTTGTATTACAGGAAGCCAGCTATTACAATATTTGAACAGTAAAAAGGAGGCTCCATAAAAGCATTACTAGTAAGGAGAACAGTAATGTTCTTCTGTACTGTACTTTTTCTAGAGAACTATCTTAGAAGTTATGTACCCTTGTTCCTCCCACAAGTCCTAGAGCAGGACTGTAAACAGCGAGCATGACACATTATTAACCAGCCTCCTGAAGATGTACTAAAACAACATTAAGGCATGTGGTGAGTGCAAGACCCACAGGGCCAGCAGCCTGGTTCCCCTTGTTGGCAAAGAAGGAGTGAGGTCTTCTGAGGAGTCCCTGCAAATATCCCACACAAATACAGGGAATCTCCCAAATCTCTTTGCTGTAAAACCTCCTTCCTCTGTTCCGGCATTTCTGATTTTCACTGTTGCTCTAATTATTATTCTCCTTCAGTCTCCTTTCTGCCCGCAGTGCCCCTAAATCTAGACCTTACAACACTAAGAATAAATGAAAGCCAAGAAACCAAGAATTTATCTTTATACTTGCTATGGCCTTCCCGGACAAGACACGTTTTCTATGTATTTCCTGTTGTTTTCACACCCTGCACCATCCCGTCTGTTTATGTGGACTGAAGGGCTGTTTGTGTTCTCTGCACTAGGATTATCTCTCTCTCTCTTAAGTGCAAACAGCCCCTGACAGTGATTGGAATTTCAGGATGCTTCTTTAATATAAATTAATATTGGTGTCAGATTCTATTCACATTTGGGCTGACTTGTAGGTTCCTGAACACAGTCTCATGCAGTACAAAGCTTTATAAAAAAAAAAAAAAAAAAAAAAAAAAAAGGGTACTGATATAAAAAAACAGTACTTGGCAGATATTTTTTGTAACTGAAATTGTCAGGCTTTTTCAGTTCCTCTGTTTTCAGTGAATTGGCTGATCATTAGTGGTAAATAAAATAATCACACAGTAGCCTGGCTAATATAACTTAGGGAAAAGAGATAACAAAGAGATAAACAGTGTGTACCACTGAAAAGGAGTTAACCAGCTCTCTGCACCACAGTAGTCATACATTTGTCACAAAACCCAAAAGGCCTTGGGTAGGCAGGAGTTTGGCCCTAAATGTGTTTTGTAAGAGGATAGGCAAACTGATTAGAAAAGCAAGAGTATAATAACAGAAATACTGCAAAAACCTTGTCCAAAGCAGCAGCAAACTGTAATACTAGAGTACTGACTGAAGCCCGACAGAGGTGAAACACCTGGGTAAATATGCCAAGACTGTAAAGTTTCTGTAAGCTTGAGGCTTGCGAGCGAAAAACTGATACTATATGTTTAACAGGTGTTATTCTGAGCCTGCTGTGAGGAATAGGGCAGGGAAAATCATACCTTCAAGTTGCAAGTTGGCCTGAGTTCTTGCACAAGATGAAATATATGGAATTTATCTTATCCTCTGTGCAGACTACATCCCAGATAAGTCTTTGGTTAACTGTGTAAATATCACAGATAAAAAGCTACCATGGTGCCTTTCTCCCTGTAATTACCAACATTTCATTACATGCTGAGGTGTGTGAAAATCAAGAAGGGCTTTGCAAGTCCATTCTCTCACGTGAACAAACCAGCTGGGAGGGCCAGCAAACTGACAAAATGGAAAAAAAAAAAAAAAAAAGTAACTTCAGCAGCCAGCTCTATAAATGATTGGATCTTCTGTCCCATCAGCTAAAACTCTAAAGATTCTTGTTTATGCTTGCACAAGTCCCTGGAACTACTATAAAAAAGTCTTTGTTCAGCTGTATGCCAAATGCAGTGTGGAATCTAATATCCAGTGGGATGTCTGATGAAATAGTGAGCCTTTCCCTGGCTGAAGCTGCATACTGTCTGCATATGCATCATTAACGAGAGCCTAACATATCATCTTCCTAAACTGATAGACCCTTCAAGTAACTTATATTCTCTCTGCCCTGATTCATGTGTTAAGACAGTGCTTGTAAAGCACATAAGCAAAATGTAATTACATTGCACGTGATGGGAATCAATTTTCATTTTAACAATTTTTGTGTTCTGTTTTCTCCTTATTAGTGAACCTGACAAATTTCTTCTTCATCTTCTTTATTTTTATTTTTATTTTTTGTCCCAAGAAATAATATACAAGAAATCTTATTATCACAGTTTTTCATCCATCTACACATCCTGCTAGTGATAAAAGACTTAACTGTCAGGAAAAGACAATCTGAACCCCTTGTATTAATGCTCCAGATCTCACATTTTAAATAAAGATTTTTCACCTTTGGAAAACCTCAGGAAAGGAACTGTTGCAGTTGGTATCACTCAGCTGAGAACAACAAGAGACAGTGTATATTTCCACATAAACTGAGAAAAATGAATCTCATTATTTTTGATGATGTAGCAAAGAAGTAATGACCCTATGGGATCTTATTACATGGCTGAAAAGTGAATTAACTTTGGCATAACCATATCGAGTGAATTACTCTAATGATCTGTTTCCTAACTCTTATGGGTGATCTCATAACAATACTCTCATAATCTGGGAGTATGCATGAGAGCATAAATTGATTTTGTTTTCAAGCTCCAACTTCATACTCAAAGCAAATCCCTGAGGCACTTTGCTATGCCCATTGCTGAGAGAAGCAGTTGTTGCTATAGGCAATGATGACACCTTCTGTGGCAGTGATCAAACTGGGCCCAAGAAAAGACATTCCTGTATCTACATAGATAAAAAATTGAAGGTGGCCCTGATCTGAAGGAGCAGCAGGAGCTTTGCTTCCTCTGTCCAGTTCATTTTATTTGCAGACAGGCTGAGAGAATTGCAAAGTTACCCTGCCTTAATTTTTTTTTTTTTTTTTTTTTTTTTTTTTTTTTGGTAAAAAGTGAGAAGATGAGTTGAAAGTTAAATGGGGGAACATGTCACTCTTGCAAGAAAGTCTGGGTTTTTCACCAGAGAAATCCTTGCAACATTCTGTAAACTACACTTTCTGAGAGACTTGAAATTGTGGACACCCAAATTCATTAGTATCCATACCTGCATATCCATAACTCCGTATCTACCAGCTTTGCTGTCTGACATAAATATTTATTAGAATCTGAAATAACACTACCTAGGATTTTTCGTTTGACAATGGTCCGAGTGGTGTGCAACACAGAACTGACTACTTTCTGCTCTGCTTTGTGGTACATAACACTGTGTATATAGATGCCTGGAATGAGGCTGACTTGTCCAGGGTCAATTAGTTACTGCCTCATGCTAAAACTTGTTGGAGGCTGGTCCTGTGCTAGCATTCAGTTCCTCCATGTCCCAGAGTCTCAATGATACCTGTTAAATCTGCATACTGTTAATCAAGGTTGTGATTGGAAAAAAGCAATCACCAGAAATTCTGACTCGCACTGTGATTACTGCAAGCTATGTTTTGGTAAATACGCAACTGCAATGCTGGGGTTTTAATTATACAGCAGGATTAATAAATTTGCTTTAAACTGGTCACCACTGACGTGCAAAGTGATGGAAAGCAGAAGCTGGCTGAGTAGTTGAGGAGAGCATTGAACACATGGTCTCCCCGTTGCTGGAGCTCTTCCCCTTTGGGGTCTTGTTGCTTTGAACACTTGTTTGTTACAAAATTGTTGGCGGAGATGAGGCTCCCTCTGGAGGTTAATTTTCTGGCTCCTGTGAAAAGACCAGCTGTTGGGTGACAGCCTGTCAGATTTCTTAAACAACCTAATGCTAAAGGGCAAAAATAGTGTGTCTGACAGCCATAGCAGCTGCAGCTTTGCCAGACAGCCAGTACAGCAGCCGGGTTGTGAGGTACTACAGCACCATATGCTGGCTGCCACAAAAACTCTGCGAGAGGAGATGAAATTCAAAATTGAACATGATGAAAATGTGGATGAAGTAGTGCCACTGTGTCCTCAGCTACCCATCCTGTGCATGGTCCTGGAAAGGCCAAAAGAGGTGTCATGGAGCTGTTGTCAGCACATGCTTCACTGGTTAAGGAACGCAACAATCTTTGTTGTTCTCTCATCAAGTCAAAACTAAAGTGGGGAGGGAGAAAATGGCAAATCCAAGAGGAGCGCATGGCTGAGCTGGGTACAGAAAGCCTTCTTCTGCACCCCTGGGAGGCCCTCAGCCTTCATGCTTACCAAGATGACATAATTCACCAAACATACTCTTTGGGCTGAACCTTTAACAGTGGAAGGCATGTAGAGAAATGGTGCCACTGGGTTCTGGGGTTTGCATGGTGCTGAACTCATTTTGGGGCGGTATGGTGGGTGCACGGTCCTCGTGCCTCAGGACCTCCTGGGGTGTGTAATTACAGGCGCACCAGTGTGCACCTCCAGAAAGCTAAGCTGCCCTGCTGTGACTTCCAGCACTCCTCCTGACACGTTTGTTAGTTCTTCAGCAGCTCTGGACAGAGCCACTGTGACTCAGCCCGGTGTGGCATGGGGCTGCCTAGTACTGTTCCACTACTGCACAAGAATTAAACACACTGAAAAATACTTAAACAGACAAAGTCCACATAGTGTCTTGTCCGCTACAGAGACCACAAGAAGATGCCTAAGGAAGTACATTATCACTTGGCAAATGTGCTAATTATATTTTTCTCTTCACCATAATTCCGTGGCTCCCATTCCTGAGGTGCCCATTGTCACATATCTTGCTGTGAATTGTTGTGCAGAGAAACCCGTGGGTCAGGGAAAGTACTGCGAATTAACAGTCCAGCAATGCTCTACTGACACGAAGTGTTTGATTACAATGTGCTAACTTCATGTTTGTGCAATTAATCTTGGTACAGAAGGATTTACTGAAACCGAGGTGGCTTGGGTCAGGCCCTCAAACAGAGCTGTCAGGATTTGCCATGATAACAGCCGCAGCAGCTGCAGCAACATCAAACAAAAAGACAAGGTAAAGCCAGCATGGAAGTGGTTGCTGAATTGCTCGCTACAGGTGCACACACACCCCCTGCTTTTTACGGGTGGGAAGAAGAGCTGTTAGCCAGCTGCTTGAAAAGACAGACAATAAGAGGACTCAGAAGCAGTAATGTGCATTATCTGAGTAGTCCAGGTTTGAAATGCTGGTATTTTTCACAGCACCCTGCTTACCTGCATGGGAACAATAAAACTTGTAGCAGTCCTTTGAAATAGCAAGGAGCAGCTGTTTGCACTGTAGGCCTGAATAAATCAAGCCATTTATTACAACAGCAAATAGAACTTGAGCTGTAACTGATCTCTAGTAATAAAATCTGATTTCTCTTTTGGTCAGTCTCCCTGCTCCTGGAATACTTCCAACAAGGTCTCCTTCTTGAGGAAAAACAGTGAGACACACCACCATAAATTCACTGAAGCAGATTCTCCTAGCAACTATGAAACAACATTTGGCACCCCAGCCACCACAAAAGATGAAAAAAACACGTGGTGGAGTCTTTTGTCTGAACTATGTGTTTATGTTTCTTAATAACGATACCTTTGGCAGTTGCCATAAAGTATGGTTCATGGCTGTCACACCGCCACACTGGTTTTCAACCGAGTTTCTTCTGGGCTCAGGCTTGCTGAACAGTGCAAACACAACAGTATTTTTCAGTCAGGATGCCGGGCCTGAAGTTATGGCTTGAAGCTTATCTTTGGTATTGCTTGAGCAAAGCTGGGAGGGAAATGGGTTTCCTTGACCTGGAGAAAGGATGTCTGAGAAGGGATTTATTTGATATCTTCAACTATGTGAATGCAGATGACAGTTAAAATAGAGAAGCAGTGGGAAAGGAGAACAGGCAAGGGCCACAATATTCAATGGGGCTAGCTGAGCTCCGGAACCAGCACCCTGCAGAAAAACAGCCTTGAGACTTCAAAAAACCAAGTGAGCAGCTTGATGACAACTTTTCTGAAAAGGTAATAAACGGAAAAGATGAATATAGCCATGTGCACAGAAGGGATAAGAAACAGTATTCTTAGTAGTAGTAATTCATTAAAGCAGCAAGTGTTGTGTGCTGCATCTTGAAGAAATCAGTAAGCTTTAAAATCTTTTTTTAGTAAATAGTCTGTTTCTCTGCTGATCACTTGTTCACATCTTACACAGCTTGATGTGCAATGGCAAAGGAGAACCTTTACTAAGGAAGAAGAAGTATACAAGTGATGCCTCTCCCTGCTTGGTGGCCTCAAGCCATTTTGACTTCTGGCAAAAACCCCAAAGTGTTAACAGTTAACCACTGTTTGATAACTTTCCCATAACTATAATAAAACTTTTTTTTTTTTTTTTTTTTTTTTTTTTTTTTTTTTTCCAATCATCTACAAGGATTTTCTCGGAGGAGGAAAATCTAAAGCTCTTTTTCTTATGAAACATCTTAGGGCTGAGTATTTCAGCATTTTTTCAGCTGTAATAAGTACCTGCATATTGCCCCTTATTCCCACAGAGAGAGGCTCCTTTGCAAGCACTCAAGCAGGAGGCAGTATCTTTGCTGCTTCCTTTGTAACAGCACTAAACAGAATTTCAAGAAAACATCTATTTAACATGCATCCAATGCTGCCACTTGTAATGGTGACTCAATAGGAGATAAGCTATTTCAAAAACTCAGGCCTGTAAATATTCCTCAACAGACCAACCCACATGCAAGAAGAACAACTGAATAAGCCGTGTGCTGATTTCAGAGAAGTCAGTCAGCAAGACTGATGTTTCAGAAGTCATCCACTCCAGTCTCATAAAGTTGATTCAGAATATGAAATGTGGACTATTCATCATATTCTTTTCTCCTCATCTATCTCTGAACAGTTCTATCACTTTCATCTCACCTGAAGCCCTCCTTCAGTTTTTCTCGCTCTTGAGCTGATCATTTTCCTCCTACTTTTTTCCCTTTAGACATTCTGTCTATCATCCAGGGATCACTTTCTCTTCTTGTTCCAGGAACCAGGGTTGCAGAGCAGAAGCACACTGGAGCAGAGACCTTGCTGTCTGCTCTATTTTGTGTTTAAAACTGAGCAAACCCAGCTACAGTTTTGGAGTTCTAAAACAATATAAATAATAAAAATAAAACCACTATTTGACATTCAAGAGCCATATGGAAGCATGCATTACACTGTGGAGATAGAGATACAGGTTTTTTTTTAAGGGCAGAAAGGAAATTTCTGATCTTCTTTGACCTCCTCTTACTACAAGCTGGAGAATATCGCCCAGTCAGCTGCACATTCAGCCCAGCATTACAGTGGAAGAACTGGGACGTTTCATTTAGAAAGGCAGCCAGGAACCAGACAGTGGCTGGGGGAACAACTAGCACAAAGCCATGTGAGGTTGAATTTTTCAGTGGTCAGAAATATATGGCTATATCTGCAGACAATGATAAATAAACACATAACCCTGAGAACAGCTTTCATATTTTCTCAATAATGCCTCCACCATACAGGAATAGAGTTGAATGGGGAGGAGAGGAATTTAAGATTGGTGGTTAACCTCTGTATCTCAGTCCTTGAGTGAGAAATGACAGCATGATCCGAAGGCACAGAGACAGGATTCTGCATTGGCCTAGCATTTGGGAACTTCTCGGGCTCATTCCTTCCTCAGTTTCAAAGTAGGTGCTTTACATACAAATGGTCTAAATGACTACAAGCAGAACCACTGATTTATGACAGCATGTGCAGGTGGCTTGTGTGGCTTTGTCCAAGGTATGCTGACACCGGCATTCCCAGGTATATGGATTCCTCTGGGTCTCAAAGGCTGATTTTTAGCCTCATGTAGCACTATGAGATACCTTATGTACTTCTACTCCTTTTAACAGCTTAGGTATGATTGTGGGAACTTAATGTAAGTGCCCCCACAAATGGAAAGGATGAAAAAGTCTACTCCATGCTGAATATCAAGCTATTGCAAATCACTGATTCTACAGTATCTGCTCTCATTTACTCCTATTGAATATCTTCAACAAATACTGCTTCTAACCTTGTAATCCTGGACAAATTCTATACTCATGATTTTCCCATGACTCTAATTGTCCAGTTTGCAGTCAGCTCCCTGTGAAAATCTAATGACATCCTTTATCCACACAGTTTGGTGAAGTTTAGACAACCTAAGTGCCCTTCAACCACATGTTGATAAAGCCTGCTCACAAAAGCAATGTATTCTGTCAAAGAATAACAGCCAGTTAGATAGGCTTTGCAAACTTTGCTGGCTATTGAATGTGCTATGCAGGAACTGAACATTGAGAAAATAGGATGTTTTTCAAAGGCGTCAGAGTGATTCAGGAGAGTGGTAGGACTCAGCCTCTTGAATCATTTAGATCTCCTTGAAAAATGCTACCCATTATATATAGAGAGAGGAACCATCTGAGGATTTCAGGCTTTATGTAGTTCAGTTCATGTGCTTTGGCAAAGCTCTGAAGGAACAGAAGTACAGGGGACAGAGGAGGGGCACCACAAAGGAGACCACATGAATTTTTTACCAGCTCTACTACTGTCTTGATGGGGCCTTAAAAGTACTTACGATAGTGTGTGGAAAACCTTTCTGCCAAACAGGAGGAATAATATGAACAGTGTTTCCTCCCCTCATTATCAAGTCAGATGAGAATTTGTTCTAAAAGATCAAAACATTATTTTGGCTGTAGTTATACACCTATTTAGCTTTTTAGTCTCTATTAATTATTCTTCTTTACCTAGGCTCATTATAAAAAAATCCAAATGATGCTGTTGTTCTCACTAGCTTGAGGAGGCTAATTTGCTATCAAATGCTGCACTGCCAGAAGGGTTTTAAGAGGTGGCTCGTATTTGCTTTTCTTTGTATTTGTTTGCTTCAAGCTGTTTCCTGGTGTACTTCACAAAACCCTTCCATACCTCTCTCTGAGCTCATGGTCTTCAGAGGTATAGATCTCCCTTAGAATATTTTCACTTATCTTTCACTGTAGGTGAATCACTTCATCATTTCAGCTAGCTCTTTTCTGAACTCACTCCAATTTGTCTCTTGTTGTCCAGTGCTTGTCTGAACTGAACAGAATTTCCTTAAATTTACTACTACTGCAACAGTGATACTGTTTGTTCTGTGACATGTTATTTTTGCAGTCTTTTCAGACTGACCTGTAAAAGAACCTCTTGCTGATCCACTTCCACAGTAATTGGTCTTGCTTATCTTAATCACCCAGTATGCAATGTGTGCCTGAGGATTCGCTGCAAGTGATTAAGATAATTTCCCAAGGATCTTCCAAACTTTCCTCTTTTGATTTTCACTATTATCTTTGGAATGACAAAGGTCCAACACATTCGTTTATATGTTTTTCCAATAAAATTATGCCGAGAACTTGTAATTGTCTTAATGTTTCTGGTCTTTGCTGCACAAGACTGTTAGAAATCTGTGTGACTGTAACTACAAAATACTGGCTTGCAGTTTTTTTCCTGTTATTTACCCTATATAAATCATAATCTGTAGCAGAGCTATAATCACTTCGTAGTATTTCTGATACTTTACTGATCTGAAGACCAAACTCAATGGCAGCCCCATTTCTTTATACAAAAGCATTCTCCCCCCCCCCCCCCCCCCCGAGAGATGATGAACAAGGTTTGTACACCTGGATCAGGAAGATCTGAGTGACTCTGAAGGTCTGGAACAATAATGAGATATGAAAAAGTCACTGTAGAGATAAAAGGATTGGGTAGGTGCAGTTATACTAGATGGGATAAAATTACAAGTGTTATCAAACTTTATATTTCAGGATATGAAGTGGATACCAGATGAGTTCAGGAAGTTTTTCCTCTGATCAACTTATACCCTTAGAGCACAAAGAGTGATAGACCTTTTAATTTTATTCTAATTGAAATAATTGGTGACATAGCTGCAATTTTTTATTTTCCTTTGCTGCAAGTGACATTGACAATTCTCAAAGACTAAACAAACCTGTGTTACCTTGTGATTTTGAAAATTTCTTGTTTTGATAGGCTCTATGATCTTGCATGAAGGAAAAACAAATATCAATCTGGTCCTACCTAGAGAAAAGCCTGTTGACAATTCTCAGCAGCAAGGACGCTTCCACATCAGTTTACCAAATAGAATGGTACCCAAATTTCAGAATTTAATCAGTACAGTCATATATCTGACCATATTCTGAGGGATTTAGGTAGGTGCAAACTTTAGAAGTAGCTCAATCTTTGCTTTTCACCACCTTTCAAGTCTTCTTTTAGAAATATGAAAAGTTTAGGAACATTTAAATTCCCCTGGAATAAGCAGTTTTACAAACTTTTACACTTGTTAGGCAAACACAAACCAACAGTGTTTTACTGAGCCTAATGTGGCAAAAGTAGGAGACATCATCAAAGGTACTCATGTTTATGCTACCTGAAATTTTGACCCTGCACAGAATGGATGGATGAAGAAGGTCCTTTATTGTTTGTACCTGAATTCCCATTTGTCTGCTGACTACTGTGAAATACATCACATTAGCACAAAACGCCTCCATCCTGTCTTGCCAAAAGTTCAGTAATCTTTGCCTATTTTTCTGAATAAGTGGTACAATTTGAAGACCAGGGTTTGTCAAGAGACATTCTACAACAGTGTTTGGAGAAAGGCCTGAAAATCTGAGAAGAAACAACTTTAAAACAAACAGCTATGAGAATTAGGGAGGGACCACAAAGGATAGGTAAGACACGTGTTTTGATATTTCCTTAGCTGGGAATCGAAGAGCTGGGAAGCTGAAAGTTCAGACCATAAACCTGAGTGGTTGATGTCTGTTCTCTCCATACCATCATGACTGTATTGCTTGTGTTGCAATTTCTCTAAAAAGAAGAGTCTCTTTTTTTTAAAAAAAAAAAAAAAAATCTCTTCTCTAAAAGAAGAAGAGACTGGCCTCTGCAGTGTCCCATCATTTTGATGTGACTGGGCATGCACCTGGGGACCCTGTTGGCCTCATTTGCCATTCCTAGTTCACTTCCTTTTGTGGTTAGAGACAGGGTTACTCCACCACCACCATGTTGAAGGAGCCTCTTTGCCATTCATGTGATATGAACCTAAAAAGGAGCCACAGCTTACCAGGATGATCCATGAAGCTACAAGCCCCTGTTTGGTCACCTCAAATCTAAATAGCAGAGACATACCAAAAGACATGTAGAGAAATGGATTGCTGTTATTATTATCCCATTACCCAAATAGGGAACAGAATTGAGGAAAAATAGTTATTGGGAATGCCAAGATTGTATCCTTTTGTGCCTACAGTAGAACTCTTCAGTCTAGGCAGACATTAGGTTGAGCTGACACAGCTTCCATGCTTTCTGGACCCATAGTAGTACCTCAGCACAGCACTCTATAGGGTAGATGAAAGCTGTGTCACAAACTGAGAGGAATGATTTGGGTGTTTCCCACAAAAATGGATATAGGCGATCATCTTCAAATTGAGTGTTCCAAATCAAAAAATTCAGGCTGAATCACTTCTAAGCCACTGTTTTCAGAAAACATTTGATGTGCAAAGCAGCACTGATGTGTCCAAGGTAAATTAAAAAAAAAAAAAAGTAAAATATAAAAGAAAAAATATATATTTTTTGCTATATATGTGGATTTCCCTGTTCCTGTTGTCTGTGTATAGGAGTCATTCAGTCAGGTCCCTGTACAGTTCTTGACTCACAAACATTGTCTTGTGACTAGTGAAGAGAACAAAGCCTGAAGGAGCCAAAGGAAACATTACAGAAACAACTTATTTCAGAGTAATGGAAATAAAACACAGTATAACCCCCAAATCAAATATTTTGAACTGCCTCTTTTTGTTTCTTATCTACCACAAGTAATAATGAATAAAAAAGTCAGACAGGAACCATACCCTCTCTCATAAAAAAGGAACCAAATTAATCCACTGTGCTGATGTAACTAACAAACATAAAAGTGATGTAAAGACACAGCAGCCACCATTTATTTCCTTCTAGAGGGATATTTTCTTGCGATGGAAGCCAATTAGTGTTGTTCTCTGAAGAAACATGAAAACATCAGAAAGAACAATTTTTGTCTGAAAAGAAAGAGGGTAGAAATATTTTTGATCTAGAAAGATATCTTAATGTGACTTCAGAAAATTGAGAGAAAGAAAAACAAAGATACTGCTGTGGTTTTTCAGACAAACACAATGCAAGTTTACCCTCAAAAATATTAGAGTTCTCATTTTTTTCCATTAATATAATTTGCTGAAAATGTTCTGTTACAGACACTGTCTCACTTTGCCAAAGTTTTCCAACTTAATTATTTCCTTTAAAAGCTGAATAAAAATGCTTCTAAAGCATATTTTAAAAATATTATTGTCTATTCAGCTCATGAATTCACATAGGAGGAAACAATTACTTTTCTCAAATGTTTTTCTAGTTCATGCAGGAAGATTGTTGTTTCTCTTCTTTTTTAAGTTTTGAAATGTTACTTTTTTTTTTTTTTTTTTTTTTTTTTTTCTCTTCTGGGATGCACCACCCTCTCCTTTTACATTATTATTGTTTGTTTTACAAACTTTGAAGACAAATGTAACTGCATTGTGAGAACCGTTATATCTTGCCTTGGGAAATAGAACAGTTGTAATGACTCTATCAAGCAATGTGCCTGCTCCTTTGCAAACAAATATTATGGCTTGATAGTCGAGAGCTGCTGCTACTGTATCAGTCCTCAAGTGTTTGAATGAATGTTAGAATAATTAGGTAAATAGCTTATCTATGCAAATAAGTATTTGAGCTGATGTTTGATCGTGCATTCTTAGTCTTTCTTAGTGTCCAGGACCAAACTGTAATTTGGACTATTTGACAAATGCTGTCAAAAAAGAAGAAATGACTAAGAAACAATGTAAGCAAGCTTGTCCTGCCAACTGAAAGATGGTCAGGAAGTTTTTTGAGAGATAGTCCTAATTGTCATGAAATACACAATTTATTTGGTATAGCAGATTACAGTCAGAAAAGCACAGGGAAGGCATTAAATGCTTTGGGTATGTAGCTGTGCAACTACTGAAGAGGGTGAGTAGAAAACTCCGGAAGGCTGCAGGTGGTAAAGTTGGTATGTCTAGGGAATTACCACCCTGCATCTGTAAATTATAACCATGCTCCTGAAACTTGGGAGCTGGCTGGATATATTCTTTCCGCTATTTTGCTAAAACAGAATAAAATGTGTAAGTTAATTTAGTTGTTCCTGGAGGATTTTGATTAAAAGTAATCAAATCATGATGATTTTATTTGCTTATCTAGGTATTTGAACAGTGTTAACTGCCCTCATGTTTTGGCTGTGGCTAAAACAAGCTGTCTTCCTTTTGTGCACAGATATCTAGTCCATTGCTGAAGTCCTTTGTTTTGGATAGGCTTAGACTTTAAAAGCAGACTCTCTCAGTAACAGAAATCCCATATTTTTGTTTCTTCTCTAAACATGCTAGTGTGTCCACTTTAGTACTAGAATAATAAAGTCATCTTTTTCAGCTTCTTTCTTTCTTAAAGGTGTTTGGTTTTCAAAAATAATATAAGTGCAGGTTGAGAAACTTGCAGCACCAAAGAAGTCAGTATAGCAGTACTGCAAGATCAATGCACCTGAATAAAATAATTGGAAGAGTAGCTAAAGCAAAACAGAGTTATTTTCTTCCTTGTTGTTACACAGAAGTCTTGACATCTCTGACACTGGTAATTTTATTCCAGAGACCATTTGTTCCCACAGTTGTATCTGTGACAAAATATCTTCTGAGCATCTCTCTAAAAGGGAGATCTAAAGTCCTCTGGAGATAAAGATGCCTTTGCAAGGAATTTCTTGCCTTTTGATCAAACTTAAAACTTACTCATCAGTACACTGTTATTTTAGTTCAACATTTTTTTGGTGACACCTATACAAATATAGTAATTCTAATCTAAAGACAACATATAATGAGTCCCCTACACCTTAAGTCTTCACATCTTATCTGATTTTTTTTTAATTCCATCTTTGTATTTCAAGGTATCCTGTTTGCTTGGCCAACATGGACTATTCTGTAACCTTTCATTTCTACTTATAACTCTTCTTCTAGCTTGATTTGGAAACAACGTGTTTAAAATGCTGAGGTCTTTTCAATGTCTTCATTACAAAACAAATATCAAGGGGAAAAATGTTATGCTTCAGTTTAATCACAGAAAGTGTAAATTGAGCCAGAGGTAATATCTTTGAAGGACAGAGGAAGCAGATAAAAAATATGGCACTGTCCTGAGACATTTACACATAGGGTAAACAATTAATGGGCAATGAATTTGTGACACAACTTCATAAAATATTTTCTGTGTGCCCAAAACAACTAAAAAAGGGGTATAAGACACTTTAGACACACATTTTAGGCACTCAGTTTGGGTGAGTAATGTACCAAGACATTTTAGTTGGTATAGTAGGAGAAGCTTCTCTGGAGAGCAAGTCAGAGCAGGTGCTACAGGGTTGACAGTATTTCCTATCATATTGAAGTAGAATTGGGTCAAAATGGTTTAACTTGTTATACCTGACTGTAAAAACTCTGGACTGAGTTGTCGCAATCAGAAAGTGAAATCTGTGCTATGAAATGCTTAATGTATTAAGGCACCCAAGCAGTTAACCCCAGGACTGAACAAATGACAACACAATAAAAGCAAATAAAAGAAAAAACAAGGCAAGAGAACACAAGCCAAGATGCTACAAATGTAAACACTTCTCAGTCCTTCTTCAGTATTCTTCATGAATATTCTTCACTGTTTCAACTGCATTTCTCTTTTCATTAAAATCGTATAGAATTTACCAAGAACTTAATCCCAGCTGGAACACTGCATGATTGTTCTAATCCATGGTAGAGAGCACACTGCAGAGATGCAGATGTTAAGGATGGCTTGCAAAAAGCCCATATCATTTAGACTATGATGTTCTTACAGAAATTATGTACATATATGTGAAGGTCCCCAGCAATAATAACACATCAGGTATAAAATAATTCATATTTTCAGGATATTTTTCAGATATTCGTTACAATTATTAAATGGACCTTTACCAGGAAGAATTAAAAAAGAAAAGAAAAGAAAAGAAAAGAAAAGAAAAGAAAAGAAAAGAA